>CM077676.1:138084561-139307061 GCA_039707655.1 Elymus sibiricus
AAGCAGCAGACGAACGAAGGAGTATTAACGTGCGTCTCTGATGAAGACCCTCGATGGGGCTTAGTGGACCTGGCCTAACTATGTAAGGGAAACACAGCCGGAAAATAACAAGCCAGCTGTTTGTTCTAAATCCCCTAAAAAAAAGCTGTTCGTGCTCTAAAAAAAGAAAGGGCACCACTGTCTTTACTTGCATTATGTATCCAGCCAACAATTTTCGTGTATTTGATGCAGAATACCAATAATCCTTCACTCTTTTTAAGGCTGTGCATATCCATTTTAAGAACCAGGAATTGTTGATCATTTACTTCTGCGCATGAGGACAACAGAAGCAGTTGCACCCAGTTCATGAAGGAGGAGCGGCAGCATCAGCGTACACTGTTGACTACCGGAAACGACGTAACGACCAACATTAGGTGATCAGGATACATGTTTGTTTAGAATTGGCTGATTGAAAAGAGATGTACACGCCTCCCTGGTTCTCTACTCCTCATACGGGTGGGGAGTGGACCTGGAGAGCAGCGTAACTGAAAAATAGTGGCTTCTGAATTTTAATTTTTGTTCTGTACTAATGTATATTCAGCAAGCTATCTTCAGGTTCAGGCACGAATGCATAGCGAGCTTTTTCAGGTCCAGACAAATTCGCAAAATACACATCGTTAACATGACCATGTGTGCGAAACCGTTCAAACAATTGATTCAATGAAATGAAGGTTTATCAGTAATTTTGAAATTTAAGCTTGTGTATAAAAATTGGCAATGAGGATGCTAGCCAGGGCCTCAAAATCATGCTCCAACAAAATATGTAAAATATATTGATACATGCTGCAACAAAATATGTAAAATATGTTGATACAAATGTCGTGCTGGGAGTAATCTTCCTTTTTTGGATCATTCAGTTCTGATAGAGCAAAAACGCAACATTCCAACACTTATTATGTCCAATCCATGTACATTCTTGCCTTTATATAACTTAATTTCTTTCAGGGAGAAATTATATATTAACCATAATTCTTACATGAGAACACAACAAATCTGAAAAATCAAACTCTCCTATAAAAAGTAAGTGAACAGAGGAATCAATAGAAGCCTTGGCCTTCTCAAAAATAATGTCATTACAAAGAAGCCAATGAGGACCAGAATATGTAGGTAATATGCTGCAGATCTGGAAGTGCCGAGAAATATATAATAGCCATAAACAATGCTTGAACTCTTGTGCATCCTACAATTGCATGTTGTACATCTTCATTAGTCGCACCACATATTGTCAGGTGGTAGATGCCAATATAGTAATTAGCACCATATCACACTGATACTTACATATACACTTCAGCAATATCAATACCAAAATCTGCATTAAGAAACATATGATGTTAGCTGTAAGAAGTATTATAAATACACGCCCACAGTAGTAGAAATCCACAACAATATTTATGGATAACAAACCTGCTTCATCCCTCCAAGACATCTCTATACACAATGTTTTTGGTGCTTTTCCCCGTGGGATCTATGTCCTTATTTGGCTTGGCCAAAATCCTAGTGGTTTGCCTTGACACTCCCCTTGAAAGTGCAACATATAGCTGACCATGCGAGAAGACGGGCTCAGGAAGGTAAATTCCAACAGTTGGGAGGGTTTGTCCCTGGGCTTTGTTTATGGTCATTGCAAAACTCAAGCGAACCGGGAATTGTTTCCTCTTCAACTTGAAAGGAAGTGAAATGTCCTCTGAGGGTGCCAAAGGAATCCTAGGTATGAACACTCTCTTTCCAGCATGTTCTCCACCTACAATCTCGGCATCTATTGCATTATCTTGGAACGCTCTAATCATCAATCTTGTTCCGTTACATAGCCCATTGTGAGGATCAAGATTTCAGAGCAAAATGACAGGACAGTTGACTTTGATTTTCAAAACATGCGGGGGCAAGCCATTTGGTGTGATGGAGTTTAGATAGTCAATTGGATAGTTATTGTGTGCATCATCATCGACGTAGTCAAAGCTATAGTATACCTTTTCTTGGCCAGGAAATCTGTCAATCATCTTTTCATTTAAGTCGTCCACATCCTCATTCTTGGTAGAAAGGATAGCACGTGTGCTCATATAGGCTCCAGATGCAGCATTCTCATGCAGTGATGGGAAGACATCTTCGATAAGCTTCTTTACTGATTCTTCTGTGGAAGTGTACCCTATGACAATGTCATCCGGAAGACGCACATAATCATCACGAATAGTCTCCTCTGTTCCATTCCCAATTCTTAGGAGATATTTGGAGAACCAGGGGTCAGTTTGTGCTCTCATATTACGCGTCAGTCATATTTTCTTAATCTTCTCCCATAGATGAGATCTTGGTAGTGTTGCATCAGTGATCTGTGCTCTTGTCCCACGTGTCACCATAGGAAGGACCTGCCTAAAATCCCCTCCAAACACAACAACCTTCCCCCCAAAAGGAAAATCACATCCCATGATATCTTGTAGTGACCTATCAAGTGCCTCAACTGCTTGACGCTTTGTCATGGCAACTTCATCCCATATTATCAACGATGCCCTACGTAGCAACTCCGCGGTACCACTCTGCTTGGTGAAATTGCACATGCTGCTGTCTGTGAGCCTAATCGGTATTTTGAACTTGGAATGGGCGGTTCGTCCACCGGGCATGATCGATGCTGCTATACCAGATGTAGCAGTTGCAATAGCTATTTGTCCTAGCGAACGTACCCTAGCAAGAAGTGCTTTATACAGATAAGTTTTTCCCGTGCCACCTGGACCATCAACAAAGAATATTTGGCTCCTATTGTTGGCCACGTGATCCAATATTTCATCAAATCCAACTCGCTGCTCGGTGTTTAAAGAAGTAAATAAATCTAGATGATCCTGGTCCACACCGACTAACAATTCCTCCCAAACCTCACTCAAGTTGTCGCTAGAATAATCGCCGTCTGTTTCAACCACCTCTGGAAGGCCATAGCTTTTAATATCCTTACCCATCGAATGAATCAAATCCCTGATGTCTCTAAGCACCATCTGCTCTAATGCTGCTTGGTTGGGCTGGATACGACGATAATCCTCAGACATCGCCTCCAGATGTTTGTCCCATAGTTCTTTGATGTTGGTCGCCTCGCAAAACACCAAAATAGTCGCAAAAAGCCTTCTCGGAGCAGAAGGCATCTGGAAAGTAGCTGCCTTGGTCAGACAGTCGTCAAATGATTTGTCAGTCTCTATAAGGCCTCTCTGCTCACACGCTTCTCTGAAGATCCAGCAAATATTTCCATGCACAGTTTTCAAATCCTCATATGAAGTTGCACCTCTAACATGATTTAGGAGCACCCTCAAGTAGTATCTCTCACCTTCAGCAGGGTTTGCATACACAATTCTACCAATTTGTCCGCGTCCCCTCTATTTTCTTCTCTGCCACTTCTTTTGACCTTTAATCCGCCGAAAGTATTCTGGGAACTCTTTGTACAAGAAATTCCGTGCATAAGGGTCCTCTAATACGTCTCCAACGTATCTATAATTTATGAAGTATTCATGCCATGTTTATTATAGTTTTGTATGATTTTGGTGCACTTTTATACGGCTTTTCTATGATTTTTATGGACTAATATATTGACCTAGTGCCCAGTGCCAGTTGCTATTTTCTGCTTGTTTTTGGTTTTCCAGAAAATCCATATCAAATGAAGTCCAAATGCAGCGAAACTTTTTGACGATTTTTTCTGGAAGGAAACAGACCCAGGAAGCTTCGGGGGAGCAGCAGAAGACCCACATGGGCCCCACAAGCCACCAGGGCGCGCCACCCCCCCCCCCCCCCCAGGCACGCCCTGGTGCCTCGTGGGCCCCCTGTGGCATCTCTTTGCGTGATTCCAACACTGAAAAATCATATATATTCAGAAACCCCTGAAAGTTAACCTAGATGCGTTTTTACGCCGCTGCAAGCCTCTGTTCCGAAGTGATCTCATCTGGAGCCCTTTTCCGGCACCCTGCCAGAGGGGGGAATCATCACCGGAGGCCATCTTCATCATCCTGGCGGTCTCCATGAGGACGAAGGAGTAGTTCACCCTCGGGGCTGAGGGTATGTACTAGTAGCTATGTGTTTAATCTCTCTCTCTCGTGTTCTTGATTTGGCACGATCTTGATGTACCACGAGCTTTGTTAATATAGTTGGATCATATGGTGTTTCTCCCTCTCTATCTTGTTGTGATGAATTGAGTTTTTACCTTTGAGGTTTCACCATTATCGGATTGAATACTTTTATGGATTTGAGAACACTTGATGTATGTCTTGCATATGAATACCCGTGGTGACAATGGGGTATTATATTGATTCACTTGATATATGTTTTGGAATTCAACTCGTGGATTCCTGAGGTGACATTGGGGTAATCGTTGCATAGGGGTTGATGCACATTTTCGTCCTACTTTCTCCGGTAGAAATCTTGGGGCACTCTTTGAAGTTTTTGTGTGGATTGAATATTATGATCTGAAGTTGTTTGATGCGTATCGAATAATCAACTCACGGATACTTGTGGTGACATCGGAGTATCTAGGTGACATTAGAGTTGGTTGATGCGTATCATATGGTGTTATTTTAGTATGAACTCTAGGGCTGTTCGTGACACTTATAGGGATGGCTCAATAGATTGATCGTAACAGATAACTTTGAGGTGGTTTCGTACCCTAGAACAATTTCTATCTTATGTTCGCCGCTAATAGGAACTTTGGAGTGATTCTTTGTCGCACGTTGAGGGATTGTTATATGATCCAATTATGTTAACATTGTTGAGAGATCGCACTAGTGAAAGTATGAACCCTAGGCCTTGTTTTCAAGCATTGCAATACTGTTTGTGCTCACTTTTATAGTTTGTTACCTTGCTGTTTTTTGATTTTCAGATTACAAAAACATATATCTACTATCCATACTACACTTGTATCACCATCTCTTCGCCGAACTAGTGCACCTATACAATTTGCCATTGTATTGGGTGTGTTGGGGACACAAGAGATTTCTTGTATTTGGTTGCAGGGTTGTTTGAGAGATACCATCTTCATCCTACGCCTCCCATGGATTGATAAACCTTAGGTCATCCACTTGAGGGAAAATTGCTACTGTCCTACAAAACTCTGCGCTTGGAGGCCCAACACGAGTCTACAAGAATAAGTTGTGTAGTAGACATCATCCTCCTGGTTCATCTTGAAATATTGTGTAAGCATAGTTTTAGAAGAAGACGGGTGTGTGACAACATCCTCTAGGTTATCAGACCCTTTGAATGCAATAATATGCATATTGGCTAAAGGGAGCTGGAGTTGAAGAACGGCTGGAGAGACACCAAACATAGGGAAAGCACAAATCCTATAGATAGCCTCCGGTGGTGATATGAACCTTGCATCTCTGTATTGCTGAATCTCATTTATTACACGATCACCATTTCCTGCAGAATCGACTGAGGAGGATGCACGATCATGTCCTTTATAGATGTATTTGAAAAGATATTTGACAGCTTTGATGCTTGAGCAAGCTTCAACATTGATGTGACAGTTATACAACATGAGTAGACCAGGGTTGTATGGGACCACCCATCTATTATCCAACACAGCACCCCTGACCTTTACGCGTCCGCCATCATCTCTCCTCCTATATATCGGATATGAGTCCTTTCCTTGCTGCGTAGCGGCACAAAACTATCGAGGATAGTGAAAACGACATTCTCCATCTATCATGCAAGGATAGTTTTTCTTGAGAGTACCACATGGTCCATGGAGCATATGCTTGATCACCAAAGCATGCAGTATAGGGTACTTGTCCTTGTCAGGAATCTCAGCCGATATGACTTTGTCATAACCATCAGGGTTTGTTAGCTTACTATCTGTGTCCATGATCTAAAGGAAGTGCTCATGTGGTAGCCCCCTTTTCTGAAACTCAGTAACATGAACATAAGCAGCAACCGTGCCAAAGTATTTTTTCTTGATCAAAAGATCTTTCATATCTCGCAACTTGGCCATGTATACCCTAGCCACCAGTTCTGGGCAGTCTTGTGGTGTCTGCCCGGGTGCAAGGTTGGAAGTTATTTCCTCCCAGTACGGGTTGCAAGTCATCGTGATGAAGTAATCAAGTTTCCCAAATCATTGCACAATAGCCATTGCATCAAGGAATCGCCGTTGCATATCTCGATCACCTCCAGGAAAAGTACGTGGAAGAACGATTCTCTTGCCAATATGAGAAGCATGTGTCTTGCCAACCTCAATGACGTCAACAACACCCGAAGAAGTAAATGAATAAGAACATGAATCTACGAAGCTCTAGTGAACCATATATCAAAAACACATAATGTGGAGGCCACATCAAAATATTATAAATATCACTATGGTAAACATTGTTCAACCAATCATATTTTCAATTTATTGTTGATAGCACAATGGCAAACATTACCTGGTAGAGTTCAGCGCGTATGAGCTTCTGATTCTTCGGCTTCGAATAGAAATCAAGCCTCATTGTCTCCATCTTTATTTACATATCAACAGCCCACTGCTGGAAAAGGCGATGACCGAACAAGATGATGTTAAAAAGTCCTTTTCTGACCTGTAGTTTGAAACAATAGTACTCGCGTGTGCTGACAAATTTTCTGGACTCCACAACCCCATCCTCGTCCTGGCTGTCGTTGTCATCTGGAAGATGGTTGGAGAAAATGAACCATTACTAAAAGCTGGAAATGAAAGATCAAAGCAAGTAATTAACACACTACTTCTGATATTACAAAAACTCTATAATCACCTGCTGGAACTTCACATCCTTCATCATGTGTGTCATCCTCGTTGCCCCGAGGAAGAGAAGCCGGCACCTCACCGGTGTCATCCTCGCGGTCAGTCTGAACAGTAGCTAGTCCATCATACGGCATGAAACGGTTCCATCATGTCTCCCTGCCGGGGGAAAATAATGGATACGCCAAAGGATCATAGCATCCATAGTATGCTCTGATATATACAGGACGGTCCCCTTTTCCATACACAATGACACTTCTATCAAAGGTGTTCTGCGGGTCGCTTCCTTCAACCCACATTGCAGCCACTTGAGAAGTTGTAGGGGCATTGTACCTTCGTTGATCCAGTTTTATATCTGTGTTTAAAGAAATCCTATACTCTGCCAGGTTTGGAACAGAACTGAAGCTCTTAAATATGTCTACATAGGGGTTGTTGGCTAGTATCCGCAAAATCTTCTGTATGAGATTGATATCAAGATCTGGAGACCGTTTCACCCTATGCTCCAAGGTGTCATCTGTATCAAAACTATACAGCTGCAAATGCCTAGGTCCTTGACCAGCAGGTACTAAATGGTCTAGACGATGATACAACTGACCATGCGCACGGAATGTATATATCCCAGTTCTGGCTGCACTGCTAACTTGATGGTCAAGGGTGACCCCAAGACTTGTGAAGGAGAAGTGGGTGTTAAAATACCGAATGTGTTGTCTAAAATATTTTGCATCCTCATCATGTAGACTTGTAAATAACCGTTGTTGTAGGAGATATGCCCTAGAGGCAATAATAAATGTTATTGTTTATCTCCATGTTCATAATTATGTTTATGTTCCATGCTATAACTGCTATGGTTCTCGAGTCAACAATAACCATGAGGCTCGGAGGGAAACTCATATGTACGTGTGAAATAATAAACGGAAAAATGTATTCCTAGTCTGGCCTCTAAGACTAGCTCAAGTGTTGCATGATGGCTCTGTTTTCCTGATCATGGGCATGACTATGTCGGCAACTTTGAGGGCACAATGTTAGGAGAACACTTGTGTTGAATCGACCCGATTGATGTTATGCTATGAGATAGATTCGTCACAAGTTAATGGTTAATAACACAGAGAAAGTTAACGTTTGCATAATTCCTTAGACCATGTGAGTGTCGAGTTTCTTCATGCTTGCTTCATGAACTTTGGGGTTTGTTAAACGTCATCCGTAAATGGGTGGTTATTACGGCGGCTTACGGGTTCATGGAAAAGTGTGACAAGGGACTTGATAGCTCAAGATTGAGTTTTGCTCCTCCAACGATGAAGAGATATCTCTGGGCCCTCTCGGTGTTACGGTATCCATCATCGTCTGGCCAGACACAATGTGATTTGATCACAGGGATGCCGGAACACGGGAACGAGAAAAGAGAACAAAACCGGTAACGAGGTAACTGGCATAGTGGACAAGTGTTGATCCATGGGGATGCCGATAAATCTCACCTCGGGTGTTTGTAACATATCGCGAAGCAACAGGAATAGCACACGGCAACTGGATGTTCACTCGAATATTTATTCGTGTGGGTATAGGGGTCAATATGGGTGTCCACGGCTCCGATGTTGATCTTTGATCGGAAAGTGTTCCGGTCATGTCTATACTTCACCGAACCTATAGGGTCACATGCTTAAGGGTCATCTATCTACTGAATACTAGACAGGGAGTCTGAGAGAAAGTCACCGGAAAAGTTTCGGAGACAGCGGAAGAGTTCCGGAGAGAGAACACCGGAATAGTTTCGGTAAAACTGAAAAGTTGTTTCGGGGTATACCATTAAGTCAAATTGGTTTCGGCACACGCCTGGAAATTCTTGGAGGGTGCCATAATTGTTCTGGGAACTTCTAGGATTTTTCCAGAGAAAAAACCCGGAAATGTTCAGGAGCTGCCGGAACCGCTATGGTTGCTTTTCGCAGATGAAAATCACTAATCCGGAATTGTTTCGGAACGCGTCCAAAATTATTTTAGTGGGTACTGGAAATGTTCTAAGACCTACAGAAATATTTTCGGATTTAACGGTCATGGAAAAATGTTTTTGTGAATAGTGAAAATCACTTTATGGTTACTTTTTGGAAAGCCACCTTTTTGGGCTTTTGCTCAAAAGATCTAGGGGATGGCATGGATGGATAGGAACCCCTTTTGGGGATCCACAAGGGGGGTGGCCGGCCACATGAGGGGCTCTTCCATGGGGCCCCACTTGCCCCTTGGCTTCCCCTTTATGCCCTTGTGAAGGACTCCATTCATGGGCATTTTGGGTTTTTGGGATGCCACCCTACCCCTTGGGATTTCCTATAAATAGAGGTGGAGAGGTGCTCTCCACACTCACTCTAACTCTCTCACACAATGACATGCAATGATCTGGCTTCTTCTCTCCCTCCCACGAAAAGAGTTCCGTAGAGCCGAAAGGCTGTCTGGGTTCCGGTGGGAACTAGTTCTGGACGGCGAAGCCCTGCCGGATAGATGACACTGTATGTGTGCAACCCGTAGAGAGGTCGTTGGTTCGATATTTTTGCCCGAGGGGCCGTTCGAGAATGCCTCCCGAAGGGCTGTCCGAGTGACCGTCCGAGATTCTGTGTGTGCCTCCCGAAGGGCTGTCCGAGGGACTGTCCGGGGTAGACGAGGGAGTACATCCTCGCAGTTGGGAGGTTGTAAATCCTAGCTGCGGGAACTGCATCGACGATCTACATCGACTCTACTTCCGCTGCGCTACGAGTCGGTAACGATCAGATCAAACCCTGTAAGCATCTCCATAGTGATCCTGGGCGTGCTCGCAGTACCGGATATTTTTGTTTTCTGCTGCGTTACCCTACAGTGGTATCATGAGCTGTGCTATGCGTAGATGCAGGTTGCGATCTAGAATACATGAGATGTATGGGTGTTGCATAATATAATTTTGTAGTAGATGAAATATATTACGGAAAATTATTTGTGCGGGTCGCAGATGAAATCTGTTACCCGATGTTCTTGTTGCTTCCCTAAAATTTGCGTATTTCTGATCTTGATAACGGCATGGTGGAGTTTCAAAATTCTGGCAATCCGCGATCCTGATTGATCAATGAAGTGCTAACAGTTCACTGAATTCCACCATAGTTAAAAGAAAGATGAAATTTCACAGACAAAAGGGCAATGCAGATATGATCTGCACGGGGGTCATGCGTATGACGAAGTTCAGTATGTGGCTCGAGATTTTATTATCTCGTGTTTCATACACCCTGCAAAGTTAATCTAGCGACTTGAATAATCATACTTGATGATAAACGTTGGTAGCTGCGGTTTGGTTGAAACCTTAGAAGCCACATAAAATAAAATTTTGCATAAACCGATTAGAGGCATCTAACTTGGTTTTGCAGGATGACTTGAGAAGGCATGTGATGTGGTATAGCAGTGCTCATAATAATTTGATTATGTATGAGATGACTATATAATGTAAATTAACATGACCTACATGTCATGATTCGGCATGATGGCTGGAGCCATATGATTGTCACTTTAATGACCTGCGTGTCAACCTTAAGTAATGCACTTATTTTATTAGCTATAGAGATAGCAATATCATCTGGTGCATCGACAAGGTGGTTGCAAACTTCGTGAAGGTGAACACCGACGTGAATGCCGAAGACGAAGAAATAAAGACTTCTCCATCAGAAAGGGCTATACCATATCATGCTATTATGAATTGCCTGAGATGTTTATCCCTTATGATGCACCCTTTTGATTGCGCGGTAGACGCTTTTATTAGGGTGATCTCTCACAAAAATATCAAGTAGTTAGTGTTCTCCCAAGTGTAGCACCGTCACGGCACCTATCTCTCCGGGGTATCACATGGATACATGGGTACGAACGATTAGAGAAGTGTGAGGCGGGTGAGTTGAGATCTCGCAGCGAGATCACTTGGTTGTCTTGACATTCCGGAGGATCGTCCTGAGCTCAGAACACGCCCATCAAAAGATGAACAAGAGTCACATAGAGATGTGATTGGCAAGTTGGCCTACCGATTGCAATTCTCGTTACTTGAGATGGTCCTTGGCGTTGAATTTCAATATGGGTCTTGTATCACTCACAATCAATTATGAGAGATATTGATTTGAGTGGGAGCGCACTTTAGAATTAACTTGTTTAATTCTCAGTGCAATTAATTATGAACACTGTCTAAGTGTGATTTGCAAAATAGTTATAGAATAATGGCTCGCGTTTCCACCCTCCCTAATAAAATTGAATAAGCTGTTATTTATCTGGTTAAAACTTTACGATTGGTAACGTAATGTGAGGATTGTCCTCAAAAGTGCCGAGAAGGACTTTGTCCTATCGCATGCTTTCGGTATCCTCCCGCTAATGCTATGGATGATGTGACTCTCGTCCTTCGATCCAAAAGCTAGAATTCCGTTATGGTAAAGTGCAATATGTTTGCCTCCATGAGACCCGAACTTCAAAAGTTTGGGATAGTTATGTGATATTCATGGAACTAAAAATTATTTTCAGAGACAGACAAAGGCTAAAAGATATGAGATATCCAGAGCAATGTTTGTTTGCAAAGTATTAGTAAAGTGTTTACTGGGCATTTGACTGATGAGAGAGGGATCCAGAAGAACGCCGGTCATATGATGATGGTAAATAAAAGAACAACTTAAAGAGAAAGGAAATGTCCAAAGGGTGTTAGTGTGACTTACACGCCTAGGAAGTCCGGGGCTAACGCCACTCTTAAAGTTGGGTGCTTCTTCTGAGAGTAGGAGAAATACTAAAAGTTAAACTGTTAGAAGTATAAAGGCAAAAAGAGAGAAGACTGGAATATCCAGCTCATGTATGAATGTCATACAAGTTATTGATGTATAGAAGGCTGGTCAAAGATATAATTCTTGGGAATTATGATTAAACATGTTAATCACTAATTCTTGGGTATTGTGAGTTGATCACAAAGATACCCGCTCGATTGCATTCTGTTGCGACTCGCTGCAAGAACTACTATGGCCTAAAAGACTTGCCGGGAGTGAGGTTTAGATACGCGCTGGGAACATAGAAAATGTTACTATACCTTCCATCGGTGTATTACCTATGTATTTATTTTCATAATTCATTTTTGGAGTTTCATACACTCTAGCCCATTGCATAAGGTATCTTGCAAGAAGGTTGTTCATAAGAGAACTTTTGATGTTCAGTGTTATGAATAACATAAGGGCCATACTTTCATTATGAATGATATGTATGTTATGAATATTGATAATAATACATTACCTCTATATTTACTTTCATAATTCATGTTAGAGTTTTATATACTCTAGCCCATTTGCATAAAGTTTGTTGCAAGAGTGTTGTTCATAAAAGAACAATTGTTGTTCAGTATTATGAATAACATAAGGGCCATACTTCCATCAGGATGGGATGTATGTTATGAATATTGATGGTAATATTATACATCCATAACACTGACGCCGAATGTCGCAAGATTAAAAGAATACCACATATGTGTGGCACTGCATTTGATCACATTGGAGAAACCCGCAAGGAGAAATTCCATTATGATGGATTTTGAAGTCATTTGATTATGAATCATCTGACACTTGCAACTTTTGTCCGAAAAGTGAAGTGACTGAAATACCGTTCACAGGCCATAAGGAACGAGAAACAAACTTATTGGTGATCATACATTTTGATGTGTGTAGTCCGATAAATGTTGTTGCCAGTAGTGGATTTGTCTATCTTTAGAAATGACTCAAGTAGATATATGGATATTTACTTGATGAGACATAAGTCTGGATCTTTTGAAGTCATTCAAAAGGTTTTCAAAATGAAGTAGAAATTATTGAAACAAGAAAATTATGTTTTTGCAATTTGATTGCAGAAAGGAATATTTGAGTTACAAGTTTAGTGAATGTCTGATGAGTTGTGAAAAGAGTTTCATAACTTACACCTCCCGGAACACCACTGTGAGTGGAATGTCTGTGAAGATGTATTCTAACCATTTATGACATGGTAAGATCAAAGATGACATAAATCAATTTGCCATTATCCCTTTTAAAGTAATGCTTTAGAGACTGCGGCTTTTACACTGAAAAGAGCGCCATCAGATCTGTTGAAATGATGCCATGGTATGGTACGCCCAACCATGTTTTTGTCTTTTCTTAAACTTTTGGAATATGGGGCTTGTGTAAAATATTTACAAACCTATTCCAAATCAGACAAGTGCTACTTTGTAGGTTATCCCAAGTTATTGGGTATTCCTCCATCACTATACTGAGGCAAAAAGTTTTGCCACAAAAAGCGATATGATTTTGAAGAAAATGTTTCTTGCAAAAAGGTGAGTGGGAGGACAGTGCAACTCGACGAGATAACAATATCTTCGTCATCTGGTCAAAGGAAAGAGACCTTGGAAGTGATTCCAGAGTTTCCTACTGCGACTGATACGGAATCCTCTACATGAGATGTATGGACCTCGGTCGAACTTGCAGCTGAACCACGTAGGCAAAACTCGTGCAAACCTCTCAGGTGCGTAGACGAGATATTGTTGTTAGACAACAGTATACCTACGATACACAAGGAAACGTTGATGGGCCCTGACTCCGGAATTGGCTAAATGTCAATACAATCCGAGATAGTTTCCATATAAATGATTCGAGATTAAAATCTTGATACACCTTTCGGAAGACTTAGAGTCTAACGAATATTTATGGAACTATAAACTGATACGGATAAAAATGTTTTATCCATAAAGCTCAACTTGTTGCTTATAACAAATTCAAGGAATTGACTACGGCGAGACTGTCTCTCTGTAGCGATGCTTAAAGTCGGTTTGGGTTAAACTAGCAATTGATACATATTTCAATCATGAGATATGTAACATGGATGCCAAAAGGATTTCCATAAAATGGAAATGCTACCTAGGACTTGCATGTGATACAGTCCAAGGTGTTTTGTCAGTCCAGAGGATGCTAGTGAGTATGCAAACTTCAGAGTTCCAGCAATGGACAGAAGAGAGCAAAATGGAGTTGGAATCTTCGTTTTTGATGAAATAGTCAAAAGAGTTTGATTTCATCAATGGATAACGAAGATGCTTGTGGTTACAAGAAAGTAAGTGGGAGCATAATAATATTTCTAAAAACCTTGTGTGCTTGACACATTGTTGATTGGAAATAATATAAATTTCTTGACACGAATTAGGATTTCATTGAAAAATAGTTTTTCGATGAAGTGCTTGGGCTAGGTAGTCTCGATATTAGGCATATTTATCTACGGAGATAGAATTGCCTAATAGGGCTAAGCCAAAATACATATTGACAAGATGCTAAAACAGTCTAGCATTAAAAACGCCAAGGAGTGATTCTTGCCGAAGTCACATGGAAAGAGTTTTTGCAAGACTCGGTGTCCCAAAACACTGATGAGAAAAATACATGATGGAGATTCCACACACTCTTGGTTTTGGATTAATCATGTATTCCATGGTATGTAAAACAACCAGATATGTCCGATACTCCCAAGCTGCTGCGAGTATAGATACCAAAGTGATCAAATTACTGATCATGGGACAACAGTGAAAAATGTTATTGAGTACTAAAGTAGCACTGATGACATGTTTTCTCGCAAGCAGAGATTATGAAGTGCTCATTGTAAGAAATTACATCGATACAGTCTTCATTAATGCTCCATGCAATTTTCGATTTAAGTTAAGGGTTTTGTGTAATACACGATATGGTGACACAGTAAGTTGGAATTGTTCCAAACAGGTTACTGTGGCAAATTCTATAACAAAGGCTAAGTATGTTGATGCTTTAGAAGTGACAAATAAGATGTTGAATCATATAGTTCATTCATGAACTTAGTATGGTTCCAAGATGGCTTTGGTCAATGGGACACTATTGCAGATAGTTGCTCCATAGCTTAGTCTGAGGAATCAAGTTTTAACCTGTGATTCACATATATACAAAGCCAAGTCCACACAAAATATGAATTTTGTGAAAGCGTGAAAACATGAGGATATGCAAAGATACACACGGAGCTAAAGTTGTCAGATCCGTTGGACATCAGGCTATACCACAAGCGAAGCATTTTTACACCGGTATGCCATAGGTGTGAAGTGCATTAGCATAGACTAGATTATTGACTCTAGTGCAAGTGGGAGTCTGTAGGAGATATTCCCTAGAGGCAATAATAAATGTTATTGTTTATCTCCATGTTCATAATTATGTTTATGTTCCATGATATAACTGATATGGTTCTCGAGTCTACAATAACCACGAGGATCGGAGGGAAACTCATATGCACGTGTGAAATAATAAACGGAAAAAAGTATTCCTAGTCTGGCCTCTAAGACTAGTTCAAGTGTTGCATGATGGTTCTGTTTTCCTGATCATGGGCATGACTATGCCGGCAACTTTGAGGGCACAATGTTAGGAGAACACTTGTGTTGAATCGACCCGATTGATGTTATGCTATGAGATAGATTCGTCACAAGTTAATGGTTAATAACACAGAGAAAGTTAACGTTTGCATAATTCCTTAGACCATGAGAGTGTCGAGTTTCTTCATGCTTGCTTCATGAACTTTGGGGTTTGTTAAACATCATCCATAAATGGGTGGCTATTACGGCGGCTTACGGGTTCCTGGAAAAGTGTGACAAGGGACTTGATAGCTCAAGATTGGGATTTTCTCCTTCGACGATGGAGAGATATCTCTGGGCTCTCTCGGTGTTACGGTATCCATCATCGTCTGGCCAGACACAATGTGATTTGATCACAGGGATGCCGGAACACGGGAACGAGAAAAGAGAACAAAACTGGTAACGAGCTAACTGGCATAGTGGACAAGTGTTGATCCACGGGGATGCTGATAAATCTCACCTCGGGTGTTTGTAACATATCGCAAAGCAACTGGAATAGCACACGGCAACTGGAGGTTCACTCGAATATTTATTCGTGTGGGTATAGGGGTCAATATGGGTGTCCACGGCTCCGATGTTGATCATTGATCAGAAAGTGTTTCGGTCATGTCTATACTTCACTGAACCTATAGGGCCACACGCTTAAGGGTCATCTATCTGCTGAATACTAGACAGGGAGTCTGAGAGAAAGTCACCGGAAAAGTTTCGGAGACAGCGGAAGAATTCCGGAGAGAGAACACCGGAATAGTTTTGGTAAAACTGAAAAGTTGTTTCGGGGTATACCATTAAGTCAAATTGGTTTCGGCACACGCCTGGAAATTCTTGGAGGGTGCCAGAATTGTTCTGGGAACTTCTGGGATTTTTCCGGAGAAAAAACCAGAAATGTTCCGGAGCTGCCGGAACCGATTTGGTTGCTTTTCGCAAAGGAAAATCACTAATACGGAATTGTTTCGGAACGTGTCCAAAATTATTTTAGTGGGTACTGGAAATGTTCTAAGAACTACAGAAATGTTTTCGGATTTAACGGTCGCGGAAAAATGTTTTCGTGAATAGTGAAAATCACTTTATGGTTACTTTTTGGAAAGCCACCTTTTTGGTCTTTTGCTCAAAAGATCTAGGGGATGACATGGATGGATAGGAACCCCTTTTGGGGACCCACAAGGGGGGTGGCCGGCCACATGAGGGGCTCCTCCATGGGGCCCCACTTGCCCCTTGGCTTCCCCTTTATGCCCTTGTGAAGGACTCCATTCATGGGCATTTTGGGTTTTTGGGATGCCACCCTACCCCTTGGGATTTCCTATAAATAGAGGTGGAGAGGTGCTCTCCACACTCACTCCAACTCTCTCACACAATGCCATGCAATGATCTAGCTTCTTCTCTCCCTCCCACGAAAAGAGTTTCGTAGAGCCGAAAGGCTGTCTGGGTTCCGGTGGGAACTAGTTCTGGACGGCGAAGCCCTGCCGGATAGATGACACCGTATGTGTGCAACCCCGTAGAGAGGTCGTAGGTTCGATCTTTTTGCCCAAGGGGCCGTTCGAGAGTGCCCTCCGAAGGGCTGTCTGAGTGACCGTCCGAGATTCTGTGTGTGCCTCCCGAAGGGCTATCCGAGGGACTGTCCGGGGCAGACGAGGGAGTACATCCTCGCGGTTGGGAGGTTGTAAATCCTAGCTGCGGGGATCTGCACCGACAATCTACATCGACTCTACTTCCGTTACGCTACGAGTCGGTAATGATCAGATCAAACCCTGTATGCATCTCCATAGTGGTCCTGGGCGTGCTCGCAGTCCCGGAAATTTTTGTTTTCTGCTGCGTTACCCTACAGTTGCAACTCTTGAGGAACCTGTGGGATAAATATTTTGACCTTTCCTTTTCTACAACAGAAGGTTGTACCCTCATATTGGATTCTCATTGCTCCACAGTGGTCGCAATCATTCACTGTCTTCAAAACATGATGCCTCATCGGTAGTTTTTTGTAGATATTGTCGTAAGGGTCATCATTCTGGATACCCAAATCAGCAGATATTTTCACTCTATAAGACTCGAACTCATGACCTACAAAGTTATGGACAAGAATGATAGTGATGTGCAAAGTAATAAGAGTATGCAACAGGAATGTAATTGAAATTTGTTGTACAACCCACCTTGTGCACTAAATATCCTGCATTCTTCATCATCATCATCGTTTAATATATCGTCCCCATGCATGTCGTCGAAGCATTCTAGGAGCACAACAATATGGAATGAACGGAAGGCATATTATGTAACACATGACAAACAGTGATTAATATCATACCTTCCATTTCGGTAGCGGGTTGAATTGTGGATGCATCTGGGATACATATAAAGAGGTAGAATGAAAGTGGTTTAAATGGTTTTGGTTCAACCAAAAATGTCTACACCAGAAGGCATATATGCGTCGAATTACCAGAAGGCATGCACGTCGTAAGTATGGAAGGTGTAATTGGTGAGTGCGTTTTTGAACCACCGGCGACATCAGTAATGTTAGATTGGTCGGATAATGGGCCAGTATGCCGTCGTCCTATCTTATATGCACGATTCCGACACAACACAACCTCTTTGTCATGCGCTGTCATGTTTGCATATTGTTCCCTCATACGACGCCGCTTTTTCTCAGAAGATGCATCTGGTAACATACATGTACAGGGCAATTATGTAGATGAACGCGGAAAGGACATGCAATCACCATATACGACGAAATTAGGGAAAGGTTGAGTACACACCATTCATTTCACTGGACCGTCCACATATATAAATTGTGGGCAGAAATCTTTCTTGTCCTTGCATGTCATGTATATGTTGAACATCCATTGTTCCTTGCTGGTAATTCAGATTAGTTCGCTGGAAATTCAGGTTAGTGTGCATCCAATCATTGTCATCGTCATCCTCCATAACAGAGGCTCTACAGGGCGTGTTTAACATATGTCCGCCATAGGATTTGATGTGATCAGTACCTACAGAAACAAGTGTGATGACATGCTCTTCACAATGACAATATTTACTTATTTAGTACTATTACCAAGCAAAATCTCCACATCGAGAGCTGCATTTTGTTTTTCTTGCCAGGACATCCTCCGCTTCTTCCGGTATTCTTCTTTTTTATCTTCGGATAGTCTAGCAAACCAACCATGACCACTCTGTTTTTTGTTTCCCACCGTATGTTGTCTAGGCTGAAGATAAACACTTCCGCAGTTCGCAGACGCACAAGTTGCATCTTGAAGACAAGCAAATCGGTCAGAGATCACATAGATTACATTTCAGATGCACCCAAAGGCAATGAATATAGCAGATAGGAGATGTTACCTGTGGAAACCTGAGAATGTGAGTGAGGTACATTAACACTGACACCTTTTGCTGCTGTTTTCTTTTCTAGTCGGGCTATCCGGAGCTTCTCGAGGTGTTCTGCTTTCTTCTCTTGGGACAGACGGGCATACCACCCGTGCCCACTTTGTTTTTTGCATCCAACATTGGTCTCTGTAGGTTGTGTACTGCCAAAGCCTGCAGCTGTACTTACTATACATAGGGCAAAAAATAGGAAACGAAAGAGAAAAATCATGATTACATCGTCCAACAACCAATGCAATGAATATACCAGATAAGGGTGCATTACAGGTGGAAACCAGAGTGGCAGGGGATTGAGGTATCATACGTCTCCAACGTATCTATAATTTATGAAGTATTCATGCCATGTTTATTATAGTTTTGTATGATTTTGGTGCACTTTTATATGGCTTTTATATGATTTTTATGGACTAACATATTGACCTAGTGCCCTGTGCCAGTTGCTGTTTTCTGCTTGTTTTTGGTTTTCCAGAAAATCCATATCAAATGAAGTCCAAATGTAGCGAAAAAATTTCACGATTTTTTCTGGAAGGAAACAGACTCAGGAAGCTTCGGGGGAGCAGCAGAAGACCCACAGGGGCCCCACAAGCCACCTGGGCGCGCCCACCACCCCTGGGCACGCCCTGGTGCCTCATGGGCCCCCTGTGGCCCCTATTCGCGTGATTCCAACGCCAATTTTTTTTATAAATACCAAAACCCCCAGAAATAACCCTAGAACTTCGACGCCGCCGCCGCAAGCCTCTGTACCAAAGAAATACCATCTGGAGCCCTGTTCCGGCACCCTGCCGGAGGAGGAAATCATCACCGAAGGCCATCTTCATCATCCCAGCGGTCTCCATGACGAGGAGGGAGTAGTTCACCCTCAGGGCTGAGGGTATGTACTAGTAGCTATGTGTTTGATCTCTCTCTCTCTCTCGTGTTCTTGATTTGGCACAATCTTGATGTATCGTGAGCTTTGTTAATATAGTTGGATCATATGGTGTTTCTTCCCTCTCTATCTTACTGTGATGAATTGAGTCTTTCCCTTTGATGTTTTGTTATTGTCAGATTGAATATTTCAGATTTGAGAACACTTGATGTATGTCTTGCATGTGGATACCCGTGGTGACAATGGGGTATTCTATTGGTTCACTTGATATATGTTTTGGTGATCAACTCGTGGATTCCCATGACGTTGGGGTGATCTAGGCATTGGGGTTGGTTGCATGTTTTCATTATCTTTTCTCCGATAAGAAACTTTGGGGTACTCTTTGAAGTTCTTTTTGTGGATTGAATATTATGAATCTGACGTTGTTTGATGCATATCGAATAATGAACTCACGGATACTTGTGGTGACATTGGAGTATCCAGGTGACATTAGGGTTGGTTGATGCGTATCATATGGTGTTATTTTAGTACGAACTGTAGGGCCGTTTGTGAAACTTATAGGGATGGCTCAATAGATTGATCGGAAAAGATAACTTTGAGGTGGTTTCATGATGTCTACTACACAACTTATTCTTGTAGACTCGTGTTGGGCCTCCAAGCGCAGAGTTTTGTAGAACAGCAGCAATTTTCCCTCAAGTGGATGACCTAAGGTTTATCAATCCGTGGGAGGTGTAGGATGAAGATGGTCTCTCTCAAACAACCCTACAACCAAATACAAGAAATCTCTTGTGTCCCCAACACACCCAATACAATGGTAAATTATATAGGTGCACTAGTTCGGCGAAGAGATGGTGATACAAGTGTAGTATGGATAGTAGATATAGGTTTTTGTAATCTGAAAATAAAAAAACAGCAAGGTAGCAAGTGATAAAATGGAGCACAAACGGTATTGTAATGCTTAGAAACAAGGCCTAGGGTTCATACTTTCACTAGTGCAATCTCTCAACAGTGCTAACATAGTTGAATCATATAACAATCCCTCAACGTGCGATAAAGAATCACCTCAAAGTTCTTATCAAGCGGAGAACATAAGATGAAATTGTTGTAGGGTACGAAACCACCTCAAAGTTATCTTTTCTGATCAATCTATTGAGCCATCCCTGTAAGTGTCACAAACAGCCCTAGAGTTCGTACTAAAATAACACCATATGATACGTATCAACCAACTCTAATGTCACCTAGATACTCCAATGTCACCACAAGTATCCGTGAGTTGATTATTCGATATGCATCAAACAACTTCAAATTCATAATATTCAATCCAACACAAAGAACTTCAAAGAGTGCCCCAAGATTTCTACCGGAGAAAGTAGGATGAAAATGTGCATCAACCCCTATGCATAGATTACCACAATGTCACCTCGGGAATCCGCGAGTTGAGTGCCAAAACGTACATCAAGTGAATCAATATAATACCCCATTGTCACCACGGGTATTCATATGCAAGACATACATCACGTGTTCTCAAATCCATAAAAGTATTCAATCCGATAATAGTGAAACCTCAAAGGTAAAAACTCAATTCATCACAACAAGATAGAGAGGGGAAAAACACCATATGATCCAACTATGTTAACAAAGCTTGCAGTACATCAAGATCGTGCCAAATCAAGAACACGAGAGAGAGAGAGAGATCAAACACATAGCTACTAGTACTTACCCTCAGCCCCGAGGGTGAACTACTCCCTCCATGTCATGGAGACTGCCAGGATGATGAAGATGGCCTTCGGTAATGATTTCCCCTCTAGCAGGGTGCCGGAATAGGGCTATAGATGAGATCGTGGAGGTACAGAGGCTTGCAGCGGCGGAGTCGAAGTTCTACGGTTATTTCTGGGTGTTTTGGTATTTCTAAGAATTTTTGGCGTTGGAATCACGCGAATAGGGGCCACAGGGGGCCCATGAGGCACCAGGGCGCGACCACCCCCCTGGGCGTGCCCTGGTGGCTTGTGGGGCCCCTGTGGGTCTTCTGGTACTCTCCCGAAGCTTCCTGGGTCCCTTTCCTTCCAGAAAAAATGGTCAAAAAGTTTCGCTGCATTTGGACTTCGTTTGATATGGATTTTCGAGAAAACAAAAAACAAGCAGAAAACAGCAACTAGCACTGGGCACTAGGTCAATATGTTAGTCCATGAAAATCATATTAAGTCCATATAAAAGTGCACCAAAATCATACAAAATTATAAGAAGCATGCCATGAATACTTCATAAATTATAGATACGTTGGAGACGTATCAGCATCCCCAAGCTTAATTCCTACTCGTCCTCGAGTAGGTAAATGATAAAAGAAATAATTTATGAAGTGTGAATGCTAGCATAGTGCATAAGTTTGATCAATGATAATTTCAATCACTTTTTCTAGCATCATTATATATCATAAACAGTAGCTCATCTCATAAAACTTCTCATGATCAAGTAGCAAGCTATCCACATGTTAAAGTATAGATCATAAACTTTCTTGAAAACTAACAAACTATGTTCTCAGTCATCAAACAATTGCAATTCATCTTATTTTCACGAAGGGTCTATGTAAGAGCTTTGATTTAGCAAATTCCACATACTCAACTATCATATAGTCTTCCATGATTGCTGACACTCAAAGCATATTTTTAGAACAAATCGATTCAGTCAAACACATAGGAAGATAGGGGCTTAATGTTTCGCCTCCCAACTTATTTATCTCAGGGATAATGTCAACAATAATAACTCATGATCACCTATATTCAACTGGATATATGTGCCTCGATCTTTCCCGACCACAAGATGCTTGCCAACTAGAGAATAAATAGAGCGGAATAGGGATGAACATTATTGACTCTTGCATAAAAGTAAATACAGAAAAGTAAAAGATAGGCCCTTCGCAGAGGAAAGCAGAGGTTGTCATGCGCTTTTTATTTTTGGATGTGCAAGCTCTTAATGGAAAGGAACGTCACTTTATATTGCCCCTTGTGATAGCAACCTTTATTATGCAGTCTGTCACTTTTATTTCTTCACCATCACAAGTTCGTACAAAGCTTATTTTCCCTTCTAATAAAAGATCATACATAATTAGGAGCAATTTTTATTGCTTTTTGCACCGATGACAACTTACTTGAAGGATCATATTCAATCCATAGGTAGATATGGTGGACTCTCATGGCAAGAAACTGGGTTTAAGGGTTTTTGGATGCACAAGTAGTAGTTCTACTTAGTACGAAGTTTTGGCTAGCAAAAGATCCTAAGCAAGCACCACATGTTAGAGGATCCATCGCAATATAACTTCTATGTGAATATAAACAAACATAACTCATTACGTTATCTTCCTTGTCCAACGTTAACTACTTGATCAAGCTTGAAAATAATTAATGGGGGCTCACAATCATAGAAGATGTCCAAGATAGTATATTTATATGTGAAATTTCTCTTCCTTCGATATTCTTTCATGAATTGTTCAAGTGACCAATGCTATGCTTGCTAACTTTCAATAAATTTTACCACTTATGCTTCTTATATGTGAAGTCAATACTCCCCATGGGACAAGCATATGAAGCATATATAATTTCAAATTTATGATATTTAATTCATTCAACAATTTACTCTTGGGATATAAATGAAACAAGAGAGCAAATAACAAACTACTCCAAAAGATATAAGTGAAGATCAATGAGTAGTCAAACAATTAAGTAGCTATGTGAAGACTCTCTCCAAATAAAGATTTCAGATCTTGATAATTTTATTCAAACAGTAAACAAAATGAAAATAAAAGGACACTCCAAGAATAGCACATATCATGTGAACAAGTAAAGATTTAGGCTAACCGATAGGTGTTGATGAAGAAAGGTGGGATGCCCACCGGGGCATCCCCAAGCTTAGTTGCTTGAGACTTCTTGGAATGTTATCTTGGCGAGCCTTGGGCATCCCCAAGCTTGAGCTCTTGTGTCTCCTTAATTCCTCTCATATCATGGCTTCTCCTAAATCTTAAAAACTTCATCCACACAAAACTCAACAAGAACTCGTGAGATAAGTTAGTATAAATCCACTCAAAACCTTAACATTATCTATTGTAGCAAATCACAAAGATTATAATTAAACGTTGCACACTAAATGCCTCTGCATATTTAATACTTCTATCCACAAATAGAAACATTAAACAAGCAAACATATGCAAACAATTCAACTATAACAGCAATCTGCCAAAACAGAACAATCTGTAAAAAGGGGAATAAGAATTCATACTTACCTAGCTCCAAAAATTCTAAAAAATTACCACGTGATAGAGAACTAATACATGCTTACTGTGTAAAAATTTCAGATTTTTATCATGTTCTGACTAATCAGGAATATTCTAGACATAAAAGAAAACTTTCTGTTTTCAAACAGCAACACATTAACTTGCAAACTGAGCATGGTAAAGCCTATAATTGCCATTTTATTGAACTAAAAGATACAAAACATGATTATTGATAACAACAAGAAAATCTCAACAAAAAGAAAATGATGCTCCAAGCAAAACACATATCGTGTGACGAATAAAAATATAGCTCCAAGTAAGGTTACCGATAATGTTGAAGACGAAAGAGGGGATGCCTTCCGATAATAGTGAAACCTCAAAGGTAAAAACTCAATTCATCACAACAAGATAGAGAGGGGAAAAACACCATATGATCCAACTATATTAACAAAGCTCGCGGTACATCAAGATCGTGCCAAATCAAGAACACGAGAGAGAGAGATCAAACACATAGCTACTAGTACATACCCTCAGCCCCGAGGGTGAACTACTCCCTCCTCGTCATGGAGACCGCCGGGATGATGAAGATGGCCTCCGGTGATGATTTTCACCTCCTACAGGGTGCCGGAACAGGGCTATAGATGAGATCATGGAGGTACAGAGGCTTGCAGCGGCGGAGTCAAAGTTCTAGGGTTATTTCTGGGGGTTTTGGTATTTCTAAGAATTTTTGGCATTGGAATCACGCGAATAGGGGCCATAGGGGGCCCACGTGGTACCAGGGCACGATGATCCCCCTGGGCGCGCCCTGGTGGATTGTGGGGCCCCTGTGGGTCTTCTGGTACTCTCTCGAAGCTTCCTGGGTCCCTTTCCTTCCAAAAAAATCGTCAAAAAGTTTCGCTGCATTTGGAGTTCGTTTGATATGGATTTTCTGGAAAACCAAAAACAAGCAGAAAACAGCAACTGGCACTGGGCACTAGGTCAATATGTTAGTCCATGAAAATCATATAAAGTCCATATAAAAGTGCACCAAAATCATACAAAACTATAATAAACATGGCATGAATACTTCATAAATTATAGATACGTTGGAGACGTATCATTTCGTACCCTACAACAATTTCATCTTATGTTCTCCGCTAGATAAGAACTTTGGGGTGATTCTTTGTCACACGTTGAGGGATTCTTATATAATTCAATTATGTTAGCACTGTTGAGAGATTGCACTAGTGAAAGTATGAACCCTAGGCCTTGTTTTTAAGCATTGCAATACCGTTTGTGCTCACTTTTATCGTTTGCTACCTTGCTGTTTTTATTTATTCAGATTATAAAAATATATTTCTACTATCCATACTACACTTGTATCACCATCTCTTCGCCGAACTAGTGCACCTATACAAATTGCCATTGTATTGGGTGTGTTGGGGACACAAGAGATTTCTTGTATTTGGTTGCAGGGTTGCTTGAGAGAGACCATCTTCATCCTACGCCTCCCACGGATTGATAAACCTCAGGTCATCCACGTGAGGGAAAATTGCTACTATCCTAGAAAACTCTGCGCTTGGAGGCCCAACACGAGTCTACAAGAATAAGTTGTGTAGTAGACATCAAGCTCTTTTCTGGCGCCGTTGCCGGGGAGGTGAGTGCTTGAAGGTATATCTTTAGATCTTGCAATTGAATCTTTTAGTTTCTTGTTTATCACTAGTTTGGTTTTATAAAAAGAAAACTACAAAAAATGGAATTGAGGTTGCCTCATATTATTCATCTTTATAATGTCTTTCTTGAAGATGATGGATCGAAAAATTGTGCTCAATTGATAGAAGAAGAATTCAATAAAATGTTTGGCATAAAATCTTTGAATGATGAGCATGATTGCAATGTTGTTAGTGTGAATTCTATGAATATCCAAAATACTAAGGATGATTGCACTAGTCATGACAAAAATGTTTCTTATAAGCATGTCAATTTTTGTGGAGTGCATAAAGTTTGTGAATACATGCCTTATAGGGATGATAGATTTTGTAAGAAGCATAAATATGATAGAACCAATTTTTTTCTCAAAGTGATAGATTAATTTGCTACAAAATTATGTTCTCTTTATCCTATTACTTGTGAACTTTGCAATAAAGTTGGTCACCTTAATTTACAATGCATGTTTTTTCATGATCGAATCGTGTCCAAATATTGCAATAACTTGATCACCCTTGAACTTTATAATGAACTTTGTTTATTTTTGGGGTGTGAGTAATTGTCACATAAAAATAGTTGGTTTGAAGCATTCATATTCATAGACCATGCTGAAACTAATTTGAAAGAAATCTATATGTTTTGTATGGTAAATTGCAATGAGAATGCTTATATTGCCAACTATAGAAAGACGGGAAAACCAATAGAATATAAAAGGAACACTAATGAAAGGGTAAAGATTTCCACTTTCCCTCCTATTGTCTCTCATGATGAAATAGGTGACGAGGAGGAGCTTCCTATTCAACCAATCTCATCAATAAGAAGCTCAGAAAAAATGACTAAACCCACACATGTTGTGGTAAAGAAGAAGAAAAGAAGAAAGAGTAGAGGTAAAAAGGTATCCCTCCGAAATGATGTTGCTCCTATTATTGTTGTGCCTCATGAGAATGAATCAAAAATAATTTTGGAAGATGATATACTTGATGATGATATTGCTTCTTTGTCTTATGGCACAATGTCTGAAGGAACTATTGAGGATGATTTTATTATGCCTATTACTCATTGTGATGATTATGCTTGGGAAAATAATGATACTTCTTATAATCTTGAAAATCTTTTTGGCACCAACTTAGAAAATTGTGATGATAATAATTGTTATACTATTGGTGCTATTCATACTATTAATGATGAGAGTGATTATGCTTATGATATGCAAATCCACAAGCTTGGGGATGCTATGTTTGATGAGAATGACATGTTTCAGAATTTATTTGCTGCAATTAATGTTTGTCCCAAGCTTGGGGATGCTATGCTTAATGAAGATGATCTTTTTAGTCCCCCTACCTTGAATGATCAAATTTGTTATGATGATTACATGCCTCCTATTTATGATGATTGCAATATTTATGAAAGTGGGTTTGGAAGAGTGTTAACTCTAGATAATAATTATGCCACTATTTTGGAGGGTGTTTAATCTTATTATAATGATAAAAGTGGATTTGGAGAGGTCATGACTTTATTTAGTAATGATTCCACCATTCCGGAAGAGGTTTCAATTGATTATGATGAGAACAAAGTTGCTACTTATGATGATTATTCTGATGATACTTATGTTATAAAAAGTAGTGATGATTATCTTTATAAAACTTGCCATAATTATGAATATCCTTTTACTGAACATCACTCTTTTAATGTGGAAACAATTTATAGTATTCAAGTTTCATATGATACTCCCACTTTTACGAATGAGAAGAGCATTGCTTATGTGGAGAGTAATAAATTTTCTATGCTTGTGGATCATGAAAAGAATGATTTATGCTATAGCTATATTGTTGAATTCATTCATGATGCTACTGAAAATTATTATGAGAGAGGAACATATGCTTCATGATGCTCTCTTTGTGTTTCAATTCTTTACTTTTATGCGAGCATCATTGAAATCATCATGCCTAGCTAAAAGGCATTAAAGAAAAGCGCTTATTGGGAGACAACCCAATATTTGTACCTACTGTTTTTGTATGTCCACATGATTAAACTACTGTGGTAATCATGTTTCATATGTTTTCTTTCAATAATGTACCAAGTAAAGCCTTTGGGATAGTGTGGATGCTTGTTGATTTGATTCTGTGCAAAAATATAAACTTTTGCATCCAGTGCTGCAATTTCTATTCTATACTAGAGCGTACGAAAATTCTGAAATTTTTAAAGAGCATTGGGTTACAATTTTTTTACGTTTTCCTAATTTTTCAGAATTTTTGGAGGTACAGAAGTATGGTTTTTAAATCACTCACTACATGCTGTTCTATTTTTTACAGATTCTGTTTTCGATGCATAGTTTGCTTGTTTTAGTGTTTCCATGGCTTATATTGAGCAATATAAATTTTGGAAATGATATAATACAGTAGGAATTATGTGATAACAATTATGAATCTTGTCTTGACAGTACCTAAGTGGATGATTTATTTTTATCATACTAACCTATCTCACAAGTTTCGTTAAGTTTTGTGTGATTGAAGTTTTCAAGTTTTGGGTGAGATATCGATATGAGGAGAATAAGGAGTGGAAAGACCCTAAGATTAGGGATTCCCAAGGTATTCTAAGGTAATATTCAAGGAAGACCCAAGAAACTAAGCTTGGGGATGCCCCGGAAGGCATCCCCTCTTTCGTCTTCAACATTATCGGTAACCTTACTTGGAGCTATATTTTTATTCGTCACATGATATGTGTTTTGCTTGGAGCGTAATTTTATTTTAGTTGGATTTTCTTTCTGTTATTTAGAATAATTTTTTGTATCTTTTATTTCAATAAAATGCCAAGTATAGCCTTTACCATGCTCAGTTTGCAAGTTTATGTGTTGCTGTTTGAAAACAGAAAGTTTTCTGTTATGTCCAGAATATTCCTGAATAGTCAGAACATTATTAAAATCTGAAATTTTTACACAGTAAGAATGCATGAGTTCTCTGTCGCGTGGTAATTTTTCAGAATTTTTGAAGTTAGGGAAGTATGAATTTTAAATCCACCTTTACAGACTGTTCTGTTTTGGCAGATTGCTGTTATAGTTGCATTGTTTGCATATGTTTGCTTGTTTAATGATTCTATTTGAGGATAGGAGTATTAAATATGCAGAGGCATTTAGTATGCAATATTAAATTATAATTTTAGTGATTTTCTACAGTAGAGAATGATAAGGTTTTGCATTGATTTATACTAACTTATCTCACGAGTTCTTGTTGAGTTTTATGTGGATGAAGTTTTGAAGATTTAGAGAAACCGTGATATGAGAGGAATTAAGGAGACACAAGAGCTCAAGCTTGTGGATGCCCAAGGCATCCCAAGTTAATATTTCAAGAAGTCTCAAGCATCTAAGCTTGGGGATGCCCCGGTAGGCATCCCACCTTACAATTATCGGTTAGTCTTGGTTGAGCCTAAGTTTTTGCTTCTTCACATGAGATGTGCTATTATTGGAATGTAATTTTATTTTGTTTTATTTGTTGTTTGAATAAAATACTTAAGATCTGAAATTTTTAAATGAGAGGGAGTCCTCACATAGCTACCTATTTACTTAACTACTCATTTGGTCTTCACTTATATCTTTTTGGAGTAGTTTGTCATTTACTCTTGTTCTTCACTTATATCTTATGAGTAAATCGTTGAATAAATTAATTATCTTGAAGTTGAAATAATATGAGCTTCATATGCTTGTATCATGCCTAGTAGTAGCTTCACATTGGGTTTAGAAGGTAAAATCTATTGAAGCTTGACAATCACAATATTGGTCATACAAGCAATTCATGAATGATTAGTATAAGGAAGAGAACTTTCACATATAATTATATTATCTTGGACATCTTTTATGATTGTAAATACCCATTAATTATTTTCAAGCTTGAGCAAATTAGTTGAAGTTGGACAAGGAAGACAACGTAATGAGTTATGTTTGGGTATATTTGCATAGAAGTTATATTGTTATGGATCCTCTAACATGTGGTGTTTGCTTAGGATCTTTTGCTAGCCAAAAATTCGTACTAAGTAGATATACTACTTGTGCATCAAAAAAAAATCCTTGAGCCAAGTTTCTTCCATGTGTGTCCACCATATCTACCTATATACGGTATTACCCTGCCGTTCCAAGTAAATTTGCATGTGCCACCTCTAAACATTCAAATAAACATCTGTTTTGTATGCCCGTACCACTCATGAAGCGACAGGGGGTTTTCAGTATCTTCCATGCTAAGCGGGTTATTCTCACGATGGGTGTTTATTCACTTGTCATTGCACGAGAGAGGCTGGTAATTGGGATGCCCGGTCCTATGATCAAAACGAAAAATAATGAAACAAACTCCCCCGAAAAGTTGATTGTATGGAGGGTACCCGAGGATTCGGCTAGCCATGGCTTGTGTTTGAATGGTTGAGGGGAGTAAACTTTACCTTTCTGTTTGGGAACCGCTTATAATGTGTTTAGCATGGAAGATATTGAGAACTCTCGGTCGTGACATTGACAAGAAAGGCATGCCTCTCAAAATTATATTCATCTCTGTTTTAAGCAATAAGCTCTGGCACCTCTGCAAATCCATGCTTCCCACTGCGAAGGGCCTATCCTTTACTTTTCAGTATTTACTTTCATGCGAGAGTCAATAGTATTTCTTATTATTCCAACCTATTCTTTAGTTGGCAAGCATCATGTGGTGGGGAAAGATCCCGGCACATATGGTCAGTCAAATATATTTGATCATGAATTATTATTGTTGACAATTATCTCTATGATAAATAAGTTGGGAGGCGAAACATTAAGCCCCTATCTTTTCTCTGTGTTCGATGGATGCTATTTGTTCTAAAATATGCTTTGAGTACTAGCAATCATAGAAGACTAAATGATAATTGAGTATGTGGAGCTCTTACTTAGACTTTGTTGAAGATAAGTTGAATTACAATTGTTTGGTGACTAAGAACATAGGTTGTTAAGTTTCAAGAGAATGCATTGGTTGAACCATAACATGTGAATTGATTGCTACTTTATCTTGATGAGTTTTATGAGAAAAAGTTGCTGTCATGATGCTAGGAAAAGCGATTGAAATTATCATTGATCAAACTTATGCACTATGCTAGCATTCACACTTCATAAATTATTTCTTTTATCATTTACCTACTCGAGGACGAGCAGGAATTAAGCTTGGGGATGCTGATACGTCTCCAACGTATCTATAATTTATGAAGTATTCATGCCATGTTTATTATAGTTTTGTATGATTTTGGTGCACTTTTATATGGCTTTTATATGATTTTTATGGACTAACATATTGACCTAGTGTTGTGGGTACAACCATCTATGGGGCCGTCTAGCCTCTTTATGGTTCGGCTAGGGGAATGCGCAAGCACAAAGAGCAGAATCAATAGAGAACGCAAGGGATTTTACCCAGGTTTGGGCCACCGTGAGGTGTAAACCCCTACTCCTGCTTTGGTGTATTGGAAATGTATGAACACAAGTACAAGGAGCGCATTCTCCGGCAAGGTGCGGGAGGAGCAGCTACGCATGTAGGTTGTGCAAGGGTTCGATCGGGCCATCCCCTGTAATGGTTGCCCTGGCCCTCCATTTATACCTCAAGGGGTTACCATAGTGGCAAAACAGTCATTACAAGGTGATTAGATAGCAAACAGTGCTATCATACCTAACTCTGCCAGTTTAGGACAAAAGCAATAAATGCACCGTTAGGTGTCATGTGGAGGAGGAGCCCCGGCAAGGTTTCTGCACCGCTCGCCCAGCTACCTCCTATTAGCTTGACACGCCTTTTGGACGGGTGTCGTTAAAAGCAAATCCTCTTCCAGCGTGCTGACACGTGCCCGGCAAATCCCACCTAACTGCCTGCGGGCTCAACACCTCATCGATTAGTGACTAGCTGCTCGATGAGGTGGAGCGCTAACAGCTAGTGAGGGCTTGCGGCACGGAGCTTGCCAGGTCTTTACCTTGCCGGCTCGGCCTTGCCAGCAAAGGTTATCTTCAGTGTTTGAACTCGATGCTTTGTCTTGATCTTCTCTTCAGTTGCTTCTGCAACTGGGTCTTGAATCTTGGTGTTTGGCAATTCCCGGCAAGCCTTGGCCGGCAAGGGAGCCGCCACTGTCTGTGCATAAGTCAGTGTATAAAATACCCATGTTTTATACATCGATAGGAGCCCCCGGGCCTGGGCCATATGCGCGTCCGAAGCCTTGTTGGGCTAGGCCCAAACAATGCACAGACACGCGGCGGGAAAACTGCCGCTGTAATTTTGGTCATGATGGTTTTTGTCTTTTGAGATCTTCTTTGCTTCTTCATTAATCTGGATTTGCATCTGCTCTCGGCCATCTTCCGGCAAACTTTGCTATTGGGTGGGCAGCTACTGCCCGCGCACAAGTCAGGAGTACGCTCGTACGCGAGGCGCCGTTGGGCCAGACCCGAACAGGTGCATGGCCACACGTGGCAAGGAATCTCTGCCGTATATGTTGTTACTCCTTCCTTTCCTACGTCCTTCCACCACGCGTATTCGCATGCGAGGCGGCGGATTGGCGAAGAAGGATGGTCGTCGGAGTAATGCGCCTGGCAAGGGACGCAGGGTGCGGAATTGGCGGAACCGGGCGGTCGCTGGAGTGGTGTGCCCAGTCAGGAATGCAGGGCACTGGATTGGAGAAGCTGGGCGGTCGCCCAGGGCAGTGAAGAGCAAGCCCTCGCGCCCCCCCTATAAAGAGGGGGCTGTAGAAGGCGATGCACATCCACCTCCTCCCATTCCAATCTCCCAGCCACCGTCGTCTTCTCCTTCCTTCCCCCCCCCCCCCCGCATTTGCCACCATTATGGCGAGGGGAAGAGGCCGAGCTCGTGCATCTGTTGCTGCCACGAGAGCTTCTCCTCGAGGCCATGCCCACGTCTCGGCCACAACTGCGGAAGCCGGTCCCAGCGCCCGAGGGAGGGCCGCGGTTCGTGGTCGAGGAAGGCGCAGCACCCGGGACGGCCATGGCGGTGCGCTTGCCATTTCATCTCCGGCCGATCCTCTTCAAGCAGAAGGCCATACGGAGGACACGGCGCATGAGTTCACCGTGGAACTGCGTGATCGGCCACGGGGCTGGCTGCGGCTTCCTCGCCCTTTCGCTAGGGAGATGGAAGGCAGTCACCTGCGTGGCTTGTGGCTGCGTGTGGACGGTTGCTGCAACGGCCCGGTTTGGGTGATCGTTGAGACCTCCACCAATGGCATCATGTACTTCACGCGCGGATGGAAGTCCTTCATCCGTGCTCGCTGCTTGGGGCAAGGACACCTTCTTCACTTCAGGTTGGACGGATCTGACATGCTCGTCGTGAAGTTCTTCGGGGCTTCAGGCGCTCGTCTGGAGTGCTGCGCGGAGAGCTCAAGCGGCAGCGACACCGCTTCCTCCAGCGAGTCCGAGGACGACGATGACGAGGACGACGATGATGGCGCTCCAAACATCAAGATCGAGGACGATAGCTCCGACTCCAGCTGATCGCCGGCAGCACCATCATCTGGTCTTCCGGGAGCGAGTCGGGCTTCGCCTAGGCGCCCCTTTTGCCCTCGCATTGCACTCGATGTAAACCTTGCGGGGAGGGACTAATAAGATGTTAACAAGCACTTTTTAATGAATATCTATCATTTGTTATGCTCAGATGAATGCGTGTTGTTTCCCTTGTTTTATTTTGTCTTTGCATGTTTTTATACCCTACGCTTGTCGGAAGCTTGTCGACGCATGCACTTGCCGCGAGCGCTTGAGGAACGGGTCCTTAGGAGCCTGCTAGTAGTGTTGCCGCCGACAAGTTTTCCTTTGACGTTTTCAACGCAGCTACTTAAATTGTTGAGCGGACTCGAAACAAAATAAGAGCGCGAATGACCACAACAAGGTTCCTTCGCGTGCAGGTTTTTCATACAAAGACTAAATCATTCAAGGGAAATCGCAAATATGACAAGGAATTTGTTTCGAAGTTTTTCCAACTTAGCTTTTCCTTGCACTGTCTCTCTTGTCGCATGAAATGGTCACTTGAACATCAATAAACGGTACCCCATCGTCACTCCCCCCTGGAAACTTGCACGCGAGGGATCCTTCTGTCCTTTGAGAAAAAGAAAGAAGAAAAAGAAGTGGTTTGGGAACCTTGACAGTCCATTAGCTATTTCATACAAATCAAAGTGTAATCACAACATCACTTGTATTTATACATAAATGAATATGTACAAAAGTTGCGAAACACTTAGCTTTATTTCACTTATGCACAGGGTCTGCGCCTGGCTTTGTACAAAGGGTTACAAGTCTTGCCGACAAAGCTTGTACAAAAGGGGTTGCCGGGAGGCCCGGCAACTGCGCCTTATGGGTAGAACTTGCGAAGATGTTCAATATTCCATGAGTTTTGCATTGGGATGCCATCTTCGGTCTCCAAACGGACTGCGCCAGGTCTGGTGACTCGTACTACCCGATAGGGGCCTTCCCACTTTGGTGTCAACTTGTTTGATTTCTTGGCGGACTGAACGCGCCGAAGAACAAGGTCGCCTTCCTCAAGGCTTTGGGCATGCACTTTGCGGCTATGATAGCGGCGCAAGGCTTGCTGGTAGCGTGCAGCTCGCACAGCCGCCCGAAGACGATCTTCCTCAAGGAGCATTGCGTCATCTTGCCGCAGCTGCTCTTGCTCTGCCTCATCATAGGCGAGCACTCGAGGTGACCCGTATATGAGTTCCGTGGGGAGCACCGCTTCTGCACCATAGACTAGGGAGAAGGGTGTCTGGCCGATAGCTCGATTTGGTGTCGTTTTGAGTGACCAAAGAACCACCGGCAACTCATCAATCCAGCGTCTTCCACACTTGCGTAGCCTGTCAAAAGTTCTTGTCTTGAGGCCTCGCAGCACTTCAGCATTTGCCCTTTCCACTTGACCATTGCTTCTCGGGTGAGCAACAGACGCAAAACAGATTTTGCTGCCAAGGTCTTGGGTGTACTGCATGAAGGTGCGGCTCGTGAATTGTGTGCCGTTGTCGGTGATGATTCCGTTAGGAACCCCGAAACGGCAAACTAATCCTTTGAAGAACTTGACGGCTGATTGCGCTGTCACCTTCCTCACTGGCTCCACTTCAGGCCACTTTGTGAACTTGTCGATGGCGACGTACAAGAACTCAAAGCCCCCGATAGCACGGGGGAAGGGGCCCAAAATATCAAGCCCCCAGACCAAAAAAGTCCAGGAGAGAGGGATTGTTTGAAGAGCTTGAGCTGGCTGATGTATGTTCTTCGAATGGAACTGGCATGCTTCACACTTGGTTACTAGCTCAGTCGCATCCTGGAGGACAGTGGGCCAATAGAAGCCTTGCTGGCAAGTGCTCTTGATCCTATGTGAGAGCCACATATGCCCCCATGTATCTCCGCCAACAGCTTTAGTCCATCTTCCCGGCAAATACACTTCAATTTCACACCGTTTGGTCTCTTTCTGTATAGCGTGTTATCCACAAACTGATACATACCTGACTGATGGGCTACTTTCTTAGCTTCTTCTTGGTCATCGGGAAGTTCTCCAGTTTGAAGAAAATGAACTATCTGCTGTGCCCATGCCGGAGCCTGCGGCTCGATGACAAGGACTAAAGGCATTTCTTCGGCCATGGGAGCGCTTGCTTCAGCGGCAAGAACCTGAGGTTCTGCGCGAAGCCACTGCTCACCAGCGGTCGCGTCGTTGTTCCCGGCAACTTTCTTGCCGGCGGCTTCTGGGAGCTCTGCCGGAAAATACTTGCCGGTATTCAACTTTCTTCTTTTGCTGGCCTGTGTTGATGGAGTGACTGATGGTTGATTCAAATGGAGTACAAAAGTTCCCGGTTCCACGGGTAGTTTTTGAGCAGCACACTTTGACAGCTGATCAGCAATGCTGTTTTCCGGACAAGGGATGTTCTCTGTTTGCAATCCGTCAAAGTGCTCTTCCAATTTCCTCACTTCTTCTATATACGCTTCCATCAACGGGCTCTGGTAGTCTTTGTTTACTTGCTTCACAACAAGCTGCGAGTCGCCACGGATAATCAACTTCCTGATTCCAAGGTCCACTGCGATCCTAAGACCAGCAAGGAGCCCTTCGTACTCAAAAGTGTTGTTTGTTGCTTTCTCCCTGGGAAAGTGCATTTGGACTACATACTTGAGATGCTCTCCGGTGGATGTGACAAGCAGTACTCCAGCACCGGCGCCTTGCAGCAAAAAGGCACCGTCAAAGTACATGATCCATTCCTTAGCTGTTTCTTTGCCGGGGAGAACTGTTTCTTGAATCTCTTCGTCTTGCGTTGGTGTCCATTCTGCAATGAACTCCGCCAAGGCTCTACTCTGAATAGTTGATGTGCTTTCAAATTTGAGTGCAAAGCTTGACAATTCCAATGCCCACTCCACTATCCTGCCAGTTGCATCTGGATTTCTCAAAATACGCTGCAACGGAAAGCGAGTGACGACGGTGATCTCATGTGCTTGGAAGTAGTGACGCAGCTTTTCTTGAGGCCATAAGAAGACCGAAAAGCAACTTCTGCACACCGGAATATCTTGATCTAGCCCCCTGTAGAAGGGAACTAACAAAATACACCGGTCGATGCACCACCTTCTTATTTGGCACCACTTGTTGATCCGCTTCATTTGCTTGCGCTATTTCTGATTCATCGGCACCAGACCTTGCCGGAGAAGATTCCAGTTTATCACTGGACGGGCTTGCCGCTGCTGCTTCTCCGTCGTCAGTTTCTCTCTTTGCCACTAATGCAGCACTGGCCACTTGATTTGTTGCCGCTAGATATAGAAGCAATGGCTCTTGTGGTTGAGGCGCAACTAGCATTGGCGCAGAGGAGAGGTATCTTTTGAAATCCTGCAGTGTGGCCTCCGCTTTTGGAGTCCATTTCATTGGTCCTGCCTTTTTCAAAATCTTGAAAAACGGCAAGGCGCGCTCAGCAGATGTGACGCCCCGAGACCGATGCTGATTCCTTCCATTTATTTCCGTCGTTGCCATGTGATTCGTTTGCTTGTTGCACCTTGCCATGTCATCATGTGCATTTCGTCCGCATGTTTTCATAAAACTTGCATCCGTTCGTAGTTGCCAGCTTCTCCCCGTTCCTTCCGTTGTTCGTTTCGAGTCCCGACACACTCGCACGCGCCCGCGGCACCTCCGAAATATTATTTTATAAGTGGGATAAAAATGTTCTCGGAATGGGCTGAAAGTTGGCGTGCGGTCTTATTATATTGTGGGTAGACCGCCTGCCAAATTTCGTTCCATTCGGGGGTCGTTTGATGCCCGAACGGATAACTATAGCGGCACTATAGCCGGTCAAATCGCAGACGTTTTCGGTATTTCAAAGTGTTGCCGGGCCTCTCTTCTCTCCTCTCTCTTGGACCTAGCCCACCTACACAGCCACAATCAGCCCATCTAGGCCTACCCTAAACCCCCCTCCGCTCCGAAGCCGTCCGATCGTGATCAAACGGTCCAAAAACGGACTAAAACCCCTCCTCTAGCCCCTGTCTATAAATAGACAGCCTCCCCAGCCATTTTGGGACAAACCCTAGCCCTCCTCCTCGCTTTCCACGCCCTCCAACCACCAGCCGCAGCCGACCAGGCCAACCCCTTCGCGCCACATCGCCCTCCTCCTCTGTCCTCCCACCACCGCAGGCCCGCCAAGCCCGAGCACGGCCCGCCCGAGCCCATCTGGGGCCCGAGTGAGCCCGAGCCCCGCCACCGACCACCGCGCCCGAACGCGCGGCGTGCCGCCCGCCGGAGCCGCACCGCCGCCGGCGCCAGGTCGCGCCCCCGTCGCCTCCCTTCTCTCCTTCCTCTTTTCTCTCTCCCTAACCCTAATCTCTCTCTCTCCCCGCGCCATGGGCAGGAGCAGGAGCCCTGCCGCTGCGCCACCGCCGCCCAGTGCCGCATCGACCTCCGCCGCCGCGCCGACCTCGCCCCGCGCTGGATCCATCGAGCCCGCACCTCCCGCTACCGGATCCAGCCGGAGAAAGGCCGGATCGAGCCCCGCCTGCCCCGCGCCGCCGCAATGGCCTGCCGCCGCCGATCTGCACGACCCCGTCCCGGGACCCGTACGGCCCCCGATCCAAACACCGTACAGGACCACCTCGTCCTCTCCTGCTTTGTTCCGTCAGGGTATAAAACATTGTCTGTTTTCTCAGCATATATGCATTGGCTATATCTTTGCACCCGTTCACCCAATGAAAATGATCTTTATATGTAAATTGTTCTACTCTTTGTGCTCTACATGATGGTGGCATTTGCATGCATGTTAGGATCCACCTTCATGTCATAATCTCTATTGCAAAAGTGCATCCTAATGTTACTGCAGTAAACTGTTAATATTTGTCATTTTGTCATTTTTGTGTGATTTAATGCATGCACCATATGAGCAACTTGTCAACATGGCCTTGGAGCATTTTCATGTCTTCTTGCTGTTAGTATTTATTTCATGCCAAGATATGCCATGATGTGACTGCCATGAGCTTGCAAACATGCCTAGTCAATGTTGCTGTTTTAAGTCATCTGTCTGTGATAAAACTTGCCAACTTTGCTTGTTGGTTGCCACTAATCTAGAGCTCATATGCATATGGTTCCTTCATGAGATTTGGTCTATGTAATGTGTACTTCGATGCCATGCCTTTGGTTGCCATGTAAAGTTCCTGTAGCATGTCTCTTTCTTGCTCTCAAGTTGCCATCATGTTAACTCTGCTCAAGTATATGCCCTGTTTAGCAGAACTTTGCATTTTGCATGGATCATATCGACTTAACCTTGATGCCTATGAACCTGAACCTTTAAGATAAATTGGAGTATATCATGTCTATTTCAAGTGCATATCAAGTTTGTGCCCATCATGTGCCTGTAGCTTGCTGTTTTGATGTTGGCAAAGTGCTATGTTGCTGTTTTGGGGCAGATTGCTATTATAACTTGTGTTGATTGTAATTGTTGAATCGTTGCTCCGTTTAAATCATGTTCTATATGAAACTTGCTTAGATTTGTGTGTAGTTTCATTATGTCATGTTGCATCCTAGGTTTGAGTGTTTGTGGTTGATGTTTGCATGCATTTTGCATTATTGCCATGTTAAACTTGTTTAGCTCATATCTTCTAGCCCGTAGCTCTGAATTAAATGATCTACATATGTAACTTGACTAGAAAAATGTGTAGATCATCATGGTGCATCTTAACTTGCTGTTTAACAACTTTAACATTGTGTTTAATTCAGGTCAGTACTAATTTCGAAATCTGCATATGGGGATTTTCCGGAATTGTCGTTTGTGTTTCCGGCCTCATTTAACCTTGCCTAGTTGTATGGATTGCTTATGCTTCATCTCTTGCCATGTTTAACAACATTTAATCTTTTCATGCATCATATTTGATTGTGCATCATTCCATGTTTATGCTTGTGTGTTTACCATGTTGTTTGCTTCTTTCCGGTTGTGCTTCGTCTCGATAGTTCCGGTTTCGTTGCGATTGTGAGGATTCGTTCGACTACGTGGTTTGTATTCTTCATGGACCCGATCTTCTTCCGAGCGGGATTCCAGGCAAGATGATCATGACCTTGGATATCTTTACTATCTTTGCTTGCTAGTCGTCTCGTTGCTATCGTTATGTCGCGCTTCCTACCACATATATGTCAGCCTCCCATATGCCATGATACAGCCTCTAACCACCCTTACCCAGCAAACCATTGTTTGGCTATGTTACCGCTTTGCTCAGCCCCTTTCTTATAGCGTTGCTAGTTCCAGGTGCTCTTGCAGGTTGTTCCATGTTGGGACATGGATATGTTGGGATATCACAATATCTCTTATTTAATTAATGCATCTATATACTTGGTATTGGGTGGAAGGCTCATCCTTTTGCCTAGTGTTTTGTTCCACTCAAGCCGCCTTAGTTTCCGTAATGCTGGTGTTATGATCCATGTTTAGCGTTCCTAACATGCTCAGGGGAATGGGACCCTCTTGACAGTTTGCTTTGAATAACCGCTTCCAGCAAGGCCCAACATTGGTTTTAACATTTGCCAACATAATAATACTGAATTAAATAATTAATTGGCATAGGGCGTCATGAACCCGAGGATTCTTTTAATTCCACATAATACAGGTGGGCCAGTGCCGATGGTGTTGGTCCAAAACATAGTCGTTTGCGGCTTCCCCCGGGGAAACTCGGGTCTCAATTACTGTACGCTACGCTCATCCGGTCGTGGCCTGAGACGAGATACGCGCGGCTACTATCAGGGTGTCGGCACGCCGGGAGGTCTTGCTGGAATTGCGTTACCATTGACGAAATGTCTTGTGCACCGAGATTCCGAGGATACTTTGGGCTATCTAGAGGTTGAGGTATTTTCCACCGCAGCTTGTGTAGGCTTATGATGGGCCAGGTTGGAACACCCCTGCAGGGTTAAATCTTACACGAAGCCATGCCCGCGGTTATGTGGCACTTGGATATTTATAACCTCCGGTTGTAGAGAACTTGACACTAAATCCTAATTAAAATACAACAACCGTGTGCGTAACCGTGATCATCTCTTTTCGAGGAAGTTCAAGAAGAGAACACGGTGGGATTATGTTTGACTCGTAAGTAGGTGTTCAGGATCACTTAGTGATCATTTCTAGTTTGCGACCGTTTTGCATAGATGCTCTTCTTATTCCTGTACTCATAAGTTAGCCACCATACAATGCTTAGTGCTTGCTGCAACCTCACCACCTTACCCTTCCATACCCATTTAAGCTTTGATAGTCTTGCTACCCATGGTTATGGGATTGCTGAGTCCTCGTGGCTCACAGATTACTACAACAACAGATGCAGGTACAGGTAATGCGATGATCTAACGTGAGAGCGATGTGCGGTTGCTTTTGGAGTTCTTCTTCTGCTTCTTCTTCTTCGCCGATCTGGGGATAGGTTCCTGGTCGACAGCCTGGGCTAGCAGGGTGGATGTCGTTCTTCTTTTCGTTTGATTTCATCCGTAGTCGGATACTACCCTTCTGTATGATGTTTGTTATGTATTGATGTATTCTTGTGATGATTGTATGTATTTGTTTGTATCCCCATCTATTATGTATGTGGTACGATGTAATGATATCCACCTTGCAAGCGTCTCCAATATGCGTTTCTACTCTTGGTGGGGCCTCCGAGTTCCTCGAGAATAGGATCGCATATTAGGCGTGACAAGTTGGTATCAGAGCCGACCCTCGCGGTTACACGGATGTTTGCGGACAGGTGTGCGGTCATGTTGTTCTTGACGTTTGTGACCCCTCGTGGCACACGACATGGCACATGTACCGGACTGGATGCACAGACGTATGTGCCAAGAGGGAACGTTCCTGTGGCCCGACGAGGACGTCGGTTCCTCTGAGTGGGGGTGTATGTGATAGCCTGGCTTATTACTGATGATAGACTACTCATATCAATAAGGAATTCCTTCTTTTCCGGGAGCCCATTCGGAAAGTACTCCAAAGTTAAGCATGCTCAGCTTGGAGTAATTTCAGGATGGGTGACCGACCGGGAAGTTAGTCCCGGGTGCGCACGAGTGAGGACGAAGTGCGCAGTAAAGACTAGTATTGATCTATGGGGCCAGTCTAGATCCCGCCAGGAGTAACGACCGCCGGCGGGTGTGTCCGGGGCGTTACAGCAGATTTTGAAATGAACCTACTTAAGGCAGCAACACAACCGGCAAGACGCCGCACATCCTTGACGCTTTTTGGTGCTTGAATTTGCTCAATTGCTTTGATCTTGTCGGGATTTGCTTCTATTCCTCGTTGAGATACAAAGAACCCGAGAAGCTTGCCGGATGGAACGCTAAACACACACTTCTCGGGGTTGAGCTTCAAATTGATCTTGCGCAAATTTGCAAATGTTTCTTCCAAGTCTTGAATGAGGGTTGATTTGTCCTTGGTTTTGACCACTATATCATCCATATATGCTTCCACATTTCTATGCAGCTGGGGCTCAAAACCAATCTGGATTGCTCTTGCGAATGTTGAACCAGCACACTTTAATCCGAAAGGCATACGCAGGAAGCAATATGTGCCACAGGGAGTAATGAATGCGGTTTTCTCCTCATCTTCCTTGGCCATGAATATCTGATGGTACCCAGAATATGCATCAAGGAAGGAGAGTAAATCACAGCCGGCAGTAGAGTCTACAATTTGATCAATGCGCGGCAAAGGGAAAGGATCCTTTGGACATGCTTTGTTAATATCAGTGTAGTCGATACAAAGTCTCCACTTTCCATTTGCTTTACGCACCACAACTGGATTTGCTAACCAAGTTGGGTGTAGTACACCTCTAACCAAGCCTGCTGCTTCAAGTTTTTTGATTTCTTCGGCAATGAATTGTTGCCGCTCCAAAGCCTGCTTCCTGACCTTCTGCTTGACGGGCTGAGCATGGGGGCAGACAACAAGGTGGTGCTCAATTACCTCCCTGGGAACACCGGGGATGTCAGATGGTCACCATGCAAACACATCAACATTCGCCCACAGGAAGGCAACGAGCGCACTTTCCTATTTGCTGTCAAGGGTGGCGCTGATGGTGAAGGTACCGTCAGTGCCATCCTCCCTTTGCCGGCACCTTCTTTGTTGCTGGCGGAGTAGCCTTGGACTTCTTGCCGGTAGAGCACTCCGGCAAGTCTTCAACAGGCGCGCAGCACTCCGAAGAGGTGCGCTTCCCGGAATTCTTGTCGGAGGTCTTGCCGGATTTCTTGCTCTTCTTTTCCTTGGCGGCCTCTGCTGCAACCGCATCTCTGTATAGCTTGTCGACGCATATGACTGCATCCTTTTTATCTGAGTTGATGGAAATGACACCCATCGGCCCTGGCATCTTCAACGTGTTATAGGCATAGTGGAATGCTGCCATAAACTTAGCCAAAGCTGGACGGCCAAGAATTCCATTATATGGCAAGGGAATCTTAACAACATCAAACACAATTTTCTCTGTTCTGTAGTTCAATTCCCCGCCAAACGACACCGTTAATGTGATCTTTCCCTTGGGCTGGCTCCTTCCCGGATTCACTCCCTGAAACGTGCCAGTTTTCTCGAGTTCCTCATCGGGAATCTGCAGCCTCTTGATTACCTTCGGAGAAATCAAATTCAAGCCGGCCCCACCGTCAACTAACATTTTCGTGACCTGGAGGTTGCGAATTGTCGGTGAAACCAACAACGGCAAGCACCCGACCGCAGTTGTGCGGTCAGGGTGGTCCTCGGCATCAAAAATTATAGGCGTGTGTGACCATTTGAGTGGCTTTTGGGCGCCTATTGCCGGTTCTGCTGCATTAACCTCACGTGCCCACTGCTTGAGTTGGCGGTGAGAGGAGTGCAGAGATGCACCTCCATCAATGCACATGGCTTCAGTTGCCTTCTGGAATTCTTGTTCACTGGACTCGTCGTCATCCTCTTCGTCACTTCCATCGTCTTCTTCTTTCTTTTCACGACCTCTAGCAGGCTTCTCTTTCTCCTGCTTGGCCTTGCCGCGGCGGCCTCCTCGACTACCATGACCCTTTTTGCCGGATCCACCAGCACCATCCTGACCCTTTTCCTTGTCGCATTTTTCATATTCAGCCATCTGCTTTTCCACGAGGTGCTCAACTTGTCGGCACTCTTGGAGGTCATGGCCTTTGCTGCGGTGAATCTTGTAGTATGGCCCATCAGACTTGCTGGCCTTCTCGTTTGCCGCCGCCTCCTGGCAAGCGGCGCATACAGCGGCCTCCTTGCCGGAGTTGTCTATTTTGGATTTCTTGGCGGACTCGGAGTTGCCGGAGCACTCGACAGCCATAACGGTCTTGCCTTCGCGCTTCCTGTTGCGCTTTCGGCCCTTCTTCTTCGGGGTGCCAGCATCGTCGTCCTCGGAATCAACCTCGGCACCAGCATCCTCCCAGGGAAGCCTCCTTCCTTCCTCAGCGCGTGCGCACTTATCCGCCAACGTGTAGAGTTCGTTGACGGTCTTCGGCACCTTGACGTTCATCTTCTCCCGCATCCTCCAATTGCGCATGTTCGTGTGGAAGGCGGCAATCACAGCTGCGGGGTGCACGTCTGGGATATTGCAGTGCACACGACTGAATCTCTGGATATACTTGCGCAAAGATTCACCATCTCTTTGCGGGATTACTTGCAGGTCGCTGGGCTGACCGGGAGCCTTGTGCCCCTCGGTAAAGGCACCAACAAACTCATTGCAGAGATCTGACCACGAAGAAATGGAGTTCTCTGGCAAGTTCATCAGCCAAGATCTCATGTTGGGCTTCAGCACCAACGGAAAGTAGTTGGTGAGAATCTTCTCATCTCTTCCCCCGGCAGCTTGAACGGCAATCGTGTAGATGCCCAGAAACTCTGCCGGGTTCAGCTTGCCGTCGTACTTTTCTGGTACTTCTGGCTTGAAAGCCCGGACGGACGGCCAGCGGACTTGCCGCAGCTCACGAGTGAAGGCTGGACATCCAACCTCGTAAGGAAGGTATCCGCCAACCTCGGGTGCAGGCTCATTAATGACTGGGCCGTTGCACACGTCAGATTGACGGCGTGCCTCCCGGCGCCGTTCAATGGTGGTGCGGGCATCCTCTACCCGCCTATCCTGTAGCAAATGATGCTGATCTTGCCGCGCTCGCGGGCTCGAAAGATCGTTGAGCTTGTCGCGGTTATTGTTGTCGTTGTTGTTGACGTTGTTGCCGTGGAGGTGATTGCACCGTTGGTGCAGCACCTTCAACGCGGCTACCAGTTGGAGCTACTGGTGCTGTTTGCGGACGGCGTGAAGGCTCTGCTTGATGTGATCTGCTCGTCTCGGCAAACCCGATTAGGCTCTGGATGGCGGCTCTCCACTCATCCATCTTTTCTGCTGCCGGAGGAAAGTTCAGCAGCATCTGGGCTCGTGATACGTCTCCAAAGTATCATTTACCTACTCGAGGACGAGCAGGAATTAAGCTTGGGGATGCTGATACGTCTCCAACGTATGTATAATTTTTGATTTTTCCATGCTGTTATATTATCAATCTTGGATGTTTTTATAATCATTTACAGTAATTATATATCATTTTTGGAGACTAACCTATTAACTTAGTGCCCAGTGCCAGCTGCTGTTTTCTGCCCTGTTTTTGTTTTATAGAAAATCAATACCAAACGAAGTCCAAATGCCACGAAACTTTTTGGAGATTTTTTATTGGCCAAGATAAACACTAGAAGCTTCAGGAGAGGGCCAGAAGACCCAGGAGGTGGCCACGAGCCACCAGGGCGCGCCTGGGAGGGGGGCAGGCGTGCCCTGGTGCCTTGTGGCCCCCCTTTGCTCCGTTTGACCTAATTCCACCACTATAAATTCAAAAAAAATCAGAAACCCTCAGGGGAGTCCATGAAATACTTTTTCCGCCGCCGCAAGTTTCTGTTCTCGAGAGATCCCATCTGGAGGCCTTCTCCGGTACTCCGCCGGAGGGGGAATCGATCACGGAGGGGCTCTACATCAACCTTGCCGCCCTTCCGATGATGCGTGAGTAGTTTACCACAGACCTTCGGGTCCATAGTTAGTAGCTAGATGGCTTCTTCTCTCTTTTTGATCTTCAATACAATGTTCTCCTCGATGTTCTTGGAGTTCTATCCGATGTAATCACTTTTTGCGGTGTGTTTGTTGGGATCCGATGAATTGTGAGTTTATGATCAGATTATCCATGAAATTATTTGAGTCTTTGCTACACTCTTTTATGCATGATTATTATAGCCTCGTATTTATTCTCCGATCTATTGATTTGGTTTGGCCAACTGAGTTGATTTATCTTGCCATGGGAAGAGGTGCTTTGTAATGGGTTCGATCTTGTGTTGCTCAATCCCAGTGACAGAAAGGGACATGACACGTATGTATAATTGCTATTAAGGGTAAAAAGATGGGGTTTATTCATACATGAGTTTATCTTGTCTACATCATGTCATCGTTCTTAAGGCGTTACTCCGCTCTTTATGGACTTAACACACTAGATGCATGCTGGATAGCGGTCGATGTGTGGAGTAACAGTAGTAGATGCAGGCAGGGGTCGGTCTACTTGTATCGGACGTGATGCCTATATACATGATCATTGCCTTGGATATCGTCATGATTATTTGCTTTTCTATCAATTTCCCAACAGTAATTTGTCTACCACCGTATGCTATTTTCTTGAGAGAAGCCTCTAGTGAAAACTATGGTCCCCGGGTCTATCTAAATCATATTACTAAAACCCTAAAAATATTGCTGCCATTTTCTTTTATTTATTTTATTTTGTATTTTTGTTTCAATCTATCGATCTATCACATACAATTTAATCTTGCAATTGACCGCCGAGAGGTTGACAACCTCTCGTTTGCGTTGGGTGCAAGGATTTGTTGTTTGTGTGCAGGTGCTGCTAATGAGGTGTTGCGTGATTCTCCTACTGGTTTGATAACCTTGGTTTCATAACTGAGGGAAATACTTATCTCTACTGTGCTGCATCATCCCTTCCTCTTCGGGAAAAATACCAACGCAAGCTACTAGTAGCAGGAAGAATTTATGGCCCGTTGCCGGGGAGACATCATCAACATCTATCAAGTACCTTTGCATAAACTCTCATCTCCTTGCATTTACTTTATTTGCCATTTGCCTCTCATTTTCATCTCCCCCACTTCTAAAACATTTTTACAAAAATACAAAAATATTTTTCCATTTGCCTTTCTCTTGTTTGCTCTTTTGCTTTGTTTGCCATCATGACTAGCATAACTATCCCTCCTTTGTCGCCGGATTTTGAAGTACTTTACTTCAAACAAAAACAAGGAGAAAATCTTAAAGATGCTTGGTATAGGATAATGGAATCCTACCATGTTTGCTCTATAAAAGGGGATTTAAAAATTTTGCTTCGCAATTTCTATATAGGTTTAACCATGCATCATAGATAACTTTTGGATTTTGCCGCAAAGGGGAATTTTATTGAGAGTGAGGCCAATACTGCCTATGAAATAATAGAAGGCATATCGGGAATTCCACCACCACAAAAGGTTTTAGCTTTTACTCAAGAGGGGGCTCAAATTTTAGAGAAATTGGGTGATATGCAGAAAAATTTGGTTGAGTTGCAAAAGTCTAACGAGCCTCTTAAAAATATTAGTGGAAATCTCAATCACACGAATACTTTGATTTCTTTTTGCAATAAGCGATTGGATATTTTAGATCTTAAAATTGCCTATTTTTCTGAGAATAATGGGAAGCGTAAAGAACCTCCCGGGTTTGAGAAAACTCCTACAAAAATTTTTAAAACCAAAGATGACAATATTTGAAACCATGCATTATGCCTAGCTAGGGGCATGAAACAATAGCGCTTGTTGGGAGGCAACCCAATGAATAAAATAAAAAAATTCTGTTATTGTGGGTTTTCACAATTATGCTACTGGTATGATTGTGTTTCTGTGTTTTTAATTAGTGTTTGTGCCAAGTAATACCTTTAGGATGATTTGGAAGATAGTATAATTGATGCTGTTTGGAAAACAGAAAGTTTTGTGTCCAGTGCCCGAATTTTGTTTCTGTACTGGAGAGTCAAAAAATCTGAAATTTTTACACAGTATTGGTATATGAATTTCCCACGTTTTCCTAATTTTTCAGAATTTTTGGAGTTACAAAAGTATGGCTTTTAAATAGATTGCTACAGACTGTTCTGTTTTTGACAGATTCTATTTTTGATGCACTACTTGCTTGTTTTGATGAATCTATGGATTGTATCGGGGGGTATAAGCCATGGTGAAGTTAGAGTACAGTAGGTATAATGCAAAAATAAAATATGAATGGGTTTGCAACAGTACTTAGAGTGGTGATTTATTTTGTTATACTAACGGATCTCACGAAGGTTTTGTTGAGTTTTGTGTGATTGAAGTTTTCAAGTTTTGGGTGAGATCACGATGGATGAAGGAATAAGGAGTAGCAAAAGCCTAAGCTTGGGGATGCTCGAGGCACCCCAAGGTAATATTCAAGGAAGACTCAAGCGTCTAAGCTTGGGGATGCCCCGGAAGGCATCCCCTCTTTCTTCTACCAACCATCGGTAATTTTACTTGGAGCTATATTTTTATTCGTCACATGATATGTGTTTTGCTTGGAGCGTCTTGTATTATATGAGTCTTTGCTTGTTTGCTTTTTAGTTTGTCACAATCATCTTTGCTGAACACACCTATCTTGAGAGAGCCACACGGTTATCATCATTTGATAGAATACTCTATGTGCTTCACTTAAATTTCTTGAGCTAGGCAGTTGCTCTAGTGCTTCGCTTAAATCTTTTTGAGCACGGTGGTGGCTAAATTTTGAAGAAATAAATTCTCATGCTTCACTTATATTATTTTGAGAATTGACAAGATTAAAATTTTGAAGAAAATGAATTCTCATGCTTCACTTATATTATTTTGAGAATTGACAAGATTAAAATTTTGAAGAAATGAATTCTCATGCTTCACTTATATTATTTTGAGAATTGATAAGATTGAAATTTTGAAGAAATATTTGCACTCTCATGCTTCACTTAAATCTTTTTGAGAGTTGATAATAGTAACGGTAATTTGCACAAGATATGAATTTGGTCCCAAAGTGATGAATATTCAAGAGGGATATAATAAAAACGTTCATGAAAGATCATTGGATATCATAAGTGTGATTCCTTGCAATAGTTTTGCGATCTGGAAATGATAATATGTGAGTCATGTTAGTGAGTAATTGTGATTTAGTAAGAATATTAGTGTTAAGGTTTGTGATTCCCTATGCATGCACATCAAGTCAATAGTTATGCAACGAAATTATATCCTACTTATGGTGCATTATTCGGTGTTAGTTATGTTCAGTGCATGTTTATGACCATTTTCGTTTTTTGGTTGGTTGCTTCTCAATCTATTTGCTAGCCTTCATTTGTACTAAGCGGAAATACTGCTTATGCATCCAAAATCCTTAAACCCAAGTTGTGCCAAATGAGTCCACTATATCTACCTATATGCGGTATTTCAATGCCGTTCCAAGTAAATTTGTGTGTGCCATTTCTAATGTTCAAAATAATTTTCCCGTTTTGTGTGCCCGTACCACTCATGAAGCGGCAGGGGGTGGCCATTATTTTCCACGCTAGGTGTGCTATTCTCACGATGAGTGTTTATTCACTTGTCATTGCACAAGAGAGTGGCTGGTAATAGGGATGCCCACTCCCACAATGAAATCACAATTAATAACAACAAAATTCCTTGGAAAGTGTTGGTATGGAGGGCACCCGTGGATACGTCTAGCCATGGATTGTGAAAGAATGGTGGAAAGTAAATGAACTTTACTTTCTATTTGGGAACCGCCTATGATGTGTCTAGCATGGAAAATATTGGGAATTCTCGGTCATTTTCGTTGACAGGAAAAACATGCCTCTCAAAATATTTTTATCTCTTTAATTTCAGCTTTGAGCTCTGGCACATTTGACAAATCTCTGCTTCCCTCTGCGAAGGGCCTATCTATTTACTTTTATGCAATTTTTATTTGAGTCTCCATCTTCTCTTACAAAAGCACCAACTAGAGAGCACTATTGTCATACTTGTGCATTGTGTGTAGCTAATATTCGAGTGTGTTTCATGAATGGATCAATGATTGAGCATAATGGGCTAGGGATAACTTTCTTTAGCGTTGATATTTTGAAAGACATGGTTGCTTGTTAGCATGCTTGAGTATTTATATCTTCATGTCAAATTATAGACTATTGCTCTGAATCATTCAAGTCCAATGTCCATGCTATAAAAGAAAAGAATATGTGATGAATATGATAGGCAACATTCCACATCAAAAAAATTGTTTTTATCATTTACCTACTTGAGGACGAGCAGGAATTAAGCTTGGGGATGCTGATACGTCTCCAACGTATGTATAATTTTTGATTGTTCCATGCTGTTATATTATCAATCTTGGATGTTTTTATAATCATTTACAGCAATTATATATCATTTTTGGAGACTAACCTATTAACTCAGTGCCCAGTGCCAGTTGCTGTTTTCTGCCCTGTTTTTGTTTTTACAGAAAATCAATACCAAACGAAGTCCAAATGCCACGAAACTTTTTGGAGATTTTTTATTGGCCAAGATAAACACTAGAAGCTTTGGGAGAGGGCCAGAACACCCAGGAGGTGGCCACGAGTCACCAGGGCCTGGGGGGGACAGGCGCGCCCTGGTGCCTCGTGGGCCCCCCTTTGCTCCGTTTGACCTAATTCCACCACTATAAATTCAGAAAAAATCAGAAACCCTCAGGGGAGTCCACGAAATACTTTTTCCTCTGCCGCAAGTTTCTGTTCTCGAGAGATCCCATCTGGAGGCCTTCTTCGGTACTCCGCCGGAGGGGGAATCGATCACGGAGGGGCTCTACATCAACCTTGCTGCCCTTCCGATGATGCGTGAGTAGTTTACCACAGACCTTCGGGTCCATAGTTAGTAGCTAGATGGCTTCTTCTCTCTTTTTGATCTTCAATACAATGTTCTCCTCGATGTTCTTGGAGTTCTATCCGATGTAATCACTTTTTGCGGTGTGTTTGTTGGGATCCGATGAATTGTGACTTTATGATCAGATTATCCATGAAATTATTTGAGTCTTTGCTGCACTCTTTTATGCATGATTATTATAGCCTCGTATTTCTTCTCCGATCTATTGATTTGGTTTGGCCAACTGAGTTGCTTTATCTTGCCATGGGAAGAGGTGCTTTGTAATGGGTTCGATCTTGCATTGCTCAATCCCAATGACAGAAAGGGGCATGACACATATGTATCATTGCTATTAAGGGTAAAAAGATGGGGATTATTCAAACATGAGTTTATCTTGTCTACATCATGTCATCGTTCTTAAGGCGTTACTCCGTTCTTTATGGACTTAATACACTAGATGCATGCTGGATAGCGGTCGATGTGTGGAGTAATAGTAGTAGATGTAGGCAGGAGTCGGTCTACTTGTATTGGACATGATGCCTATATACATGATCATTGCCTTGGATATCGTCATGATTATTTGCTTTTCTATCAATTGCCCAACAGTAATTTGTCTACCCACCGTATGCTATTTTCTTGAAAGAAGCCTCTAGTGAAAACTATGGTCCCCGGGTCTATCTAAATCATATTACTAAAAGCGTAAAAATATTGCTGCCATTTTCTTTTATTTATTTTATTTTGTATTTTTGTTTCAATCTATCTATCTATCACATACAATTTAATCTTGCAATTGACCGCCGAGAGATTGACAACCTCTCGTTTGCGTTGGGTGCATGGATTTGTTGTTTGTGTGCAGGTGCTGCTAACGAGGTGTTGCGTGATTCTTTTACTGGTTCGATAACCTTGGTTTCATAACTGAGGGAAATACTTATATCTACTGTGCTGCATCATCCCTTCCTCTTCGGGGAAAATACCAACGCAAGCTACAAGTAGCAGCTCGCGCCATCGCTTCTGCCGTTGTGGCTGGCATGGCCGGAAGTGAAGAACGCGATGTTGCTCTACTTATGGCAGAGCCAGCAGGAGTGCCATCGCGATCTCGCTGCCGCAGCGCTTGTTCAGCAGCAGGCTGTCGTGGCGTAGGTGGAGCTTAAGGATCTGGGACTTGGTTGACAGGTGTCTTGACATGTGGACGCCACCGCCCGGAGTCGTCGAGGCCGCTCGGAGTCACATTGCGCCCATCATGTGATGGGCGCGACGTGTGCCTTGATGCAGCATCTCTGGACGTCGCCGTGGCAGGATCTTGGCTCGCGCCGCCCCGGGCATTGTCGCTCCGGTGGCTGCACTCGTTGACGCGGCGAGGAGGAGGAAGACGTCCATCCGTTCCGCCTGCGCCGACGCGACCTTGCTCGCCAGAGGGTTGAGGAAGCCGACCGCCTCTAGCGCTTCCGCCTCCTGCGCCAACCACGGTGGGCACGGCGACCATGCCACCTGCGCTGGTCGTGCCAACCGCGGTGTCCGCACCGCCCACATCGGCCGCGCCGCCTGCAGATACATGCGAAGGAACCTTGGAGATTAGAGGATCTGTCATCGTGATGAACTTTTTCTAGGGAGCCATCGACGACGACGAAGACGATGATGAAGCTAATGCGATTGACGCGCAATCTGCTGATTCAGGTTCGCGCAAGCGATTCCCCTACCTGGCGCGCCAAAGATGTCGTGGGTACGACCATCTATGGGGCCGTCTAGCCCCTTTGTGGTTTGGCTAGGGGAATGCGCAAGCACAAATAGCAGAATCAACAGAGAACACAAGGGATTTTATCCAGGTTCGGGCCACTGTGAGGTGTAAAACCCTACTCCTGCTTTGGTGTATTGGAAATGTATGAACACAAGTACAAGGAGCGCTTTCTCCGGCAAGGTGCGGGAGGAGCAGCTACGCATGCAGGTTGTGCAAGGGTTCGATCGGGCCATCCCCTGTAATGGTTGCCCTGGCCCTCCTTTTATAGCTCAAGGGGTTACCACAGTGGAAAAACAGTCATTGCAAGGTGATTAGATAGCAAACGGTGCTATAATACCTAACTTTGCCAGTTTAGGACAAAAGCAATAAATGCACCGTTACGTGTCATGTGGAGGAGGAGCCCCGGCAAGGTTTCTGCACCGCTCGCCCAGCTACCTCCTATTAGCTTGACACGCCTTTTGGACGGGTATCGTTAAAGGCAAATCCTCTTCCAGCGTGCTAACACGTGCTCGGCAAATCCCACCTAACTGCCTGCGGGCTCGACACCTCATCGATTAGTGACAGGCTGCTCGATGAGGTGGAGCACTAACAGCTAGCGAGGGCTTGCCGGCACGGAGCTTGCCGGGTCTTTACCTTGCCGGCTCGGCCTTGCCGGCAAAGGTTATCTTTAGTGTTTGAACTCGATGCTTTGTCTTGATCTTCTCTTCAGTGGCTTCTGCAACTGGGTCTTGAATCTTGGTGTTTGGCAATTCCTGGCAAGCCTTGGCCGGCAAGGGAGCCTCCACTGTCTGTGCATAAGTCAGGGTATAAAATACCCATGTTTTATACACCGACACCTAGTGCCCAGTGCCAGTTGCTGTTTTCTGCTTGTTTTTGGTTTTCCAAAAAATGCATATCCAATGAAGTCCAAATGCAGCGAAACTTTTTGACGATTTTTCTAGAAGGAAACAGACCCAGGAAGCTTCGGGGGAGCAGCAGAAGACCCACAGGGGCCCCACAAGCCACCTGGGCACGCCCACCCCCCCTGGGCGCGCCCTGGTGACTCGTGGGCCCCCTGTGGCCCCTATTCACGTGATTCCAACGCCAAAAATCCTTATAAATACCAAAACCCCCAGAAATAACCCAAGAACTTTGACGCCGCCGCTGCAAGCCTCTGTACCAAAGAAATACCATCTGGATCCCTGTTCTGGCACCTTGCCGGAGGGGGGAATCATCACCGGAGGCCATCTTCATCATCCCGGCGGTCTCCATGATGAGGAGGGAGTAGTTCACCCTCGGGGCTGAGGGTATGTACTAGTAGCTATGTGTTTGATCTCTCTCTCTCGTGTTCTTGATTTGGCACGATCTTGATGTATCGCGAGCTTTGTTAATAAAGTTGGATCATATGGTGTTTCTTCCATCTCTATCTTCCCATGATGAATTGAGTCTTTCCCTTTGAAGTTTCGTTATTGTCGGATTGAATATTTCAGATTTGAGAACACTTGATGTCGTGGTTTTGTCACGGCAGATGTCCTCGTGAAAGGACTTAGTCGTGAGGCCATCGCCGCTAGGTGGTAACTCGATAGGGGTTGATCGGAATCGAGAGACAAGGGTTTACCCAGGTTCAGCCCCTCACAATGGAGGTAATGGCTTACGTCCTGCTTGATTGTTATTGATGATGATGATCTCGATTACAAGGGTGCAACTTGGCTAACCTAGTACTCGAGAGCTTGTAACCTGGTCCCTTTCCGCCTCAGGGGCTCGCCTTTATATACAGGTCGAGACCCCAGGTTTACAATAGAGTCCGGGTCGTCACATGACCCGTGCCCTAATTTATTTCCTACTCATCGTCTTCCGCAAGTAAAGGAAAACTTATTGTGTCCTTACGTAAGCCGTCGCCTCAGGTACTGGACCGCCCAGCCGGCCCGTTTATGAGTCGCCCTAATGGGCCTTGGAGTCTTGATAGCCGCAGCTCTCTTTAAGCCGCCACTGGATAACCCGGCCCTGAACGGGCGGGTCATATTATGGGGTTATATCCCCAACATTATCCCCTAGAGTGATGTGGATTCATTCACGTCAATCTTCAGTCTAGTTGTACTTCCGGGTCATATGAATTTGCCGGCTCATAATACCTCTTTACCTTAGCGTTCCTCGCTCCCTCGGGTCAGGACGTCATCTTCCGGAATCAACGGTGCTTAAGTGTGACGTCACAGCAAATCTGGATGTATATCTGTTAGGCGCGAGAATCGAGGCGCCTCCTCGCCAAAAGTTACTGTGCCTCCTCTGTTTTCGCACCTGCCTTTTCCCTTTCTTATCATATTATAAATATCCTCAAGGGCCACAGTTTCCTTCTTTTTTTTACTGCTTCGTCTTCTTCCTCCTCGCATCCGAGCCTGCTCGCAACTAGAACAGCACCGCCGCCGCGCGACCTTGGTGTCTCCGACGACGCCAACCGTTTCAACAGCTCCACGCACGCCGCCGTCGACACCGTCAAGAGCCTCTCGAAGCTTCCGCCGCATCCAGGTACGCCCCATTTCCTCCTAGATCCATAGCAGTTCTTTATCCATTTTACCTAGTTCATCAGCGCTCGTCTGTTCATCCTTCACTGCTGTTTTTAGATCCAGATTCTAATGAACTCGTCGTAGAAATACTCCGATGTTGGCTGTAGTACCATTTCTGCATCTAAGAACTTCAGATCTTCACTAAACACTGTGAACAAATCAAACCATGCTTCCACTGTATGAGTTAGGAATAGTAAATATTTTTCCTTTTCGCGTATTTTGTAGATCCATAATTTTAGCCACTTTGTTTGAAATCCGTTCCTGCAATACTTAGCTAAAAATCAGAATCTTCAACTTTAAGATGAGCCGCCATATAAATCATGACCCGCCTTCCTTAGGAAGCATAGTTGAATCTCTGTTCGGGCGGCTTGTAATTTTGGTAATTGAATAACTATGTTGGCTCGCCTCTTAATTTGAACCACCTTGTCATACCGGCTTCTCTTCAAGCCGCCACGGCGACTTTAGAGATCGTGAAATGACCCGCCATTCATATTTTATCCGCAGCCGTTAATTCTTTAGGTGACTTACCATGGCAAAGACCACAGTCTGTAATTGGGTGAGTTCCCAAGTTTCACAACTCGTGCTCAATGACTATAAAGAACAAGGTTTTCTACCTGCTCAAGAGGTGATTGGCTGGCGGGCTCCTCAAGGCGAAACTGTTCCCCAACCCGACGAAGGAGAAGTCGTGGTGTTTACAAACCATCTTCTTAGGGGCTTCTCTCCACTCGGGTCAAAAAAAATTCGGGACGCCCTAAGTTTCTTCAACCTTCATCCTCAAGACCTTGGTCCAAATTCTATATCCAACCTATGACAATTTCAAGTCTTCTGTGAAGCATATCTGCAAATGGAAGCCACCGTTCCTCTCTTTAGGGAGTTTTTCTATATCAACAGCCAGACTGAATGTGCTGATGGCCCCAATCTAGAACTTGGCGGGGTCTCGATCCAGAGGCGAAGAGACGTTGCGTTTCCTTCAGTCACTCTGCCGAGTCATCCAAAGGGATGGAACAAGACCTGGTTCTATTGTAAGAACACAGCTCCTGCTGATGAGAACCCTTTGCCGGGTTATAGACTTGATCGTCTTGACCCCACCGTTGAACTTCCTGGCTGGGCTCCTCAAGAAGAGCGCGCTCAAGTCGCCCACATATATCCAAAGCTGAGGGCTTTATTAGCCAATGGTTTGACCGGGGTTGATCTGACCCGGTGCTGGATTACCTGGAGGATTCTCCCCTTAAGTCGTTGGGCAAATTTAATGTGTAATTACTCAGGCAACTCAAATGATGTGCAAAGGTTCAGTCCCATTGACCTGTCAGCTGACGAAATAAACAAGATTGTGAAGAAACTGCTTGGGGAGTCACAAGAAAACTGTAACAAGACGGGGCTGAGACCGTTCTATGCCCTTAACCAGGCTCCTCCAGTAAGCATTCCTGTGATAATTTTTCCAGCTTATCAACTCTTTAAACTTACTTGTTGACCTTGTTTAAAACTGTGCAGGCCGACTCTCCATTCTGGAACAAGAAGAAAAAGAAAACACCAGCGACCAAGCCTAGGGCTGCTAAAGCTGCACTGGCTCAAAAGAAGAATAAACCGGCTATTGAAAGTGAGGCGATAGCTAGAGGCGGGTCACCAGCAGCTGATGATGAGTCAGAGGTAGAACTTGACTCCCTTGGCCGTCTTTTTATTGAACTGGCTAACACCTCGTATTCTCAGGGCGATGCTGAAAATAGCCGGGCTGATGATGTTGAGGTAATTTCCATCTCCTCCGACTCAGAAAACTTTGTTCCCCAAAGAGCCAGAAAAACCGTCAGAAAAATGCCATTTTCTCATCCACACACTTATTTAGACCCACAATTTTCTTTAAAGAAATCGCAGCATGCCGGCTCTGCACGACGCCAGACTCAAATTGGTTCTGGAGAACTCTTGACCGGCTTACCTGATGCTTCAGCCGCCCGTAAGCGACGCAATGAGGTGCCTCACAGTCCAACCCCATCTCTTCCACGAGCCGGCCTTTTTAAGCATCCTCTTAACCCGTCTGATTCAAATTACCAGGAGTCGCCACCATCATCTGGGGACTCAACTGCCACCCTTGGTCATTAAGCAAGGGTAAGTTCTTCTCAATAAACCGTGCTTCGTCGTAACCATTGTCTCGCTTATTTAAGTCTGCTTATGAATTCATAGGGTAAAGGCTAAGAAGAGGAAAACTGGCGAGTCATCTTCGACCCCAGAGAACTTTGAGTCAGAAAACCCAAACTTGGTGATCACTGAAGGTCAACACAAGACGGTGAAGGATCAGCCTGGTGAAAATGTTGATCCGCCCAAGCAAAACGAGCCACCAACTACTAAAGAGGTGAATACTCAAGTCGGCACGACTAACGTGGTGGAGGATCTTAACCCGCCAAGTCCTATTCGCCCTTCTAGTCCGATGAAGGCGGCTGAAGATATGGTCTTATCATCTCCCCAAGCCGATGATGATGTTGGCATCACAGGGGTATCCTTCAAGACTCCAGAGACGTCAAGCGTTCTGACCAAGCTTGTATCAAAAGATGAGCCGGTCGCGTTTGAGAAAGGAAAAGGGAAACTTGAGCTCCCAAACTTTGAAGATCTCAGCGCGGCCGATCTCCATGAGGCGTACTTGACCCGGCTATCTGTAAGCCGGGAAATGGAAGTAAGCCTGGTCAATATGTTGAAGAGGAAATATGAGGTCAGAAATGTCCCTTCTTTCCATACTGTATATATCTTGTGTAGCCGCCAAGTCTTAGACATAGGTCAGAATGAATATGTGTAAGACTTTCAGTATGATATACTCGCTTCGGGACTATAGCCCCCAAGGGCCGGGTTGTTATGTATATAACAAACCGGTTCTTTAACATCTGTCTCTTAAAAGCAACGTGTAGCCCCCAAGGGCCGGGTAGTTATGTATATAACCAACCGGTTCTTTTAACAATTGTCTTTTAGAAGTGACGTGTAGCCCCCAAGGGCCGACTCATTTTGATAAGATGAGCCGGATCTTATTCCCTCAGTGATCATCAGAAGAGAAAAATGACCTGCATTAGCCCCCAAGTGCCATGTAGATTGCTAGCAAACTGCTTGGGACTTTAAGTGAGAATTTTTAGCCATCTCATAGCCCCCATGGGCCGGGTTGTGCAATTTTGTGGGCTCAATAGCACATAGCATTCCACTGACAAGATTTGGTTATGACAGGATATGCTCAATGACGCCGAGTCAAAGGTGGCCGGCTTACAAGAGCAACTCAAAGCTGAGAAGAAGCTTCGTATAGATGCCGAGTCATCTGTCGCGGACTTACACGAATCTGTATCAACAGCTGCTGAAAACTTGAAATCCGTGAAGACCTCTCACGAGGAAGAAAAAGCAGCGTTGTTGAAACGTGCTGAAGAGGCAGAGAACCGGCTCAAGCCCATTACTGATGAAGTAAACGACTTTAAGTGTTATATTACCGATATGACCCAGGCCATCTTTGGTAAGTGACCCACCAATCAGTCAGGAATAACTCGCCCGAAATCTCTGATACTTGTATTGGAAAGCTGTAATCGAATGTGTTCAAATATTGCAGGTAGCAGAAGCATCAATCTGCGTCAAGATCCCCGTATCAAGCTCAAGGCGGTTTACACTTTCTTGGAGCAACTTTATGCAGGGAGCTTGTTCACAATTATGTCTGTGATGGGTCACAAAGAGCCGCCACGTTTCATAAGGGACGTGTTGAATCAACTTTCAACCATGCCTGGACAAATTGAAGAGTTGAAGAAATCAGCCGCCCGAGCGGGTGCCATGATGTCCTTAAGCCGGGCCAAAGCTTATGTGCCAGATATGGATCCTTCCGAGATGACCGGCAGGTTTCAAGAGTTCAACACTGATGGCAGCGAATTCTCTACAGCAGATTACGCCCGGTGTTTGAAGGAGACTTGTGTTTTGGCGAGTCAACTTGTTGAAGAGTTGGACTTGAAGAGGTACCAGCCGGCTTACAACGAAGGGAACGTGTGGGTCACCCCGCCATCTTACACGCCCATCGACCTAACTCCGGCACGGCGTAAGCATATCTTTGCTCCTGATGTTGACCCATCAATTATCATGAAAGAGGATGCCGTCTTTCAAGCCTTGACAACTCTCGACTGGGATCTGGACAATCTTCAGATCGGAAGAAGAGCAGAGCCGGAGCAGGATGACCCGGAGGCCCAAGCCGCCGATGAACACCAAGAAGGGGCTAACCCGGGATCTAATGACCTGGAGGGCACAGAAACTGGTGCCCAGGAGTAGATGTCTCCAAAAATCTTTTGATATCATGGAGCCCAGTTGTGGCTTTGTAATAGGATAGTTGGAAACACTTGGGTGCGCTAACATGCCTTCGCACACTTAAATATTAGGCAGTATTTGGGATGAAACAGCTGCACTAGTGTGGTTGTATGTTAACCCACCCAGTCTCCTTTGAAAAAATCTACGCTTCGTTGAGTAACAGTGTGGCCAGTCATATTTGTATGAACCATCAATAGTTTATCCTTCTCTGCATAACACAGGTTTAGAATAACCCAGGGCGCTTAATAACTGTCCGGCTTGTGGTTAGCACTAGTCTGAAATAAACTGCTATGATTTTTGTTGACTCATGGTCAATAGGCATCTATCTTTTGTTTTAAACCGGTTTGTCCATGATCCGGCGGCTCATGGCCAAAAGGAAACAAAGATAACCCATGTAAAAAAATTGAACAGAAATCGTGAATAGATATCAATGTTAAGTCGGCTTTCGAGGCACGACAATATAGACCGGCTTTCGAGGCTCGAGTCTTGCTTCAATGAAGCTGGCGTGATAGCCCATGGTTTATCCTCGCTCTCTGTAAGCCGGCTCTCACGTGACATATCCGATGTTTTAACCAAGACAAGTTCAGGGTCATGAGATGATTGACTTGTCAAGAGTACACCGGGTCACCTAATCGGAGTAGCATCAAGCAGACAGGAGGTTTAACCAAGATAATGTGGCGTCATTTGCCGGGTCAAGAGGGTGAGATAGCTAAACTCGGTGAGTTGGAAGCCCCCAAGTGACCAATGATCAAAAACGAAAAGATTCATGCACAATATTTGAGATGAAACGACAGAGGCCCCGAGTTTCGGGGATGTCGGCTTATGTATATTGATCATAATATATACAAAGGTATGTACAAGCAAACTTGAGCCAGTGGCTCTAAGTATAGTAAGGACGGAGATGAGCAATATTCCAAGGCCTGTTGGTCTCTTCCTCCGACGTACGTGACTTATTGTGTTCACGTATATCCATCAGGTAATATGACCCGTTGTTGAGATTTTTGCTGATGACAAAAGGCCCTTCCCAGGAAGGGGAAAGCTTTTGCATACCTATCTGTTCTTGTATCAGACGGAGCACTAAATCGCCCTCCTGGAAAGTACGGCTGCGGACTCTACGGTTGTGATGGCGACGCAGGTCTTGCTGATAGATCGCAGATCGTGCTGCTACTAAGTCACGTTCCTCTTCCAAGGCATCCAGAGAGTCTTGACGAGCTTGTTCATTGTCTGCTTCGACGTAGGCGGTAACTCTTGGGGAATCATGACGGATATCACTGGGCAAAACAGCTTCTGCACCATATAGACCATAAAGAAAGGCGTATAGCCTGTTGATCTATTAGGAGTGGTCCGGATGCTCCAAAGGACAGAAGGGAGCTCTTCGACCCAACAACCCGGCGTGCGCTTGAGTGGGACCATAAGCCTAGGCTTAATGCCTCATAAAATCTCCTGGTTAGCGCATTCTGCTTGGCCATTGGATTGAGGGTGTGCAACTGATGCAACATCAAGCCGGATATGCTCTCTTTGACAAAACTGCTTCATAGCTCCCTTGGACAAATTTGTGCCATTATCAATGATGATGCTATGTGGATAACCAAAGCAAAAAATCAACTTTTTCAAGAACTTGACTGTTGTGGCTGCATCACAATTGCTGATTGGCTCGGCTTCAACCCACTTGGTAAATTTATCGACAGCAACCAAAAGATGGGTCTTTTTGTCTTTGGACGGTTTAAACGGACCAACCATATCAAGCCCCCAGACTACAAAGGGCCAAGTTATTGGGATCATCCGGAGCTCTTGAGCCAGAACATGAGCCTGGCGAGCAAACTTCTAGCAACCATCACACTTTTGTACGATATCCTCAGCATCTGCGTGAGCCGTAAGCCAGTAAAAACCATGCCGAAAAGCTTTTGCCACTAAGGACCTTGAGCCGGCATGATGACCACAATCTCCAGAATGAATTTCATTGAGGATCTCTCGCCCTTCATCAGGGGAAACACAACGCTGGAAAACTCCTGTAATGCTCCTCCTATGTAACTCGCCATTGACAATGGACATAGACTTAGAGCGGCGGATGATCTGACGAGCCATGAGTTCATCTTCAGGGAGCTCGCCTTGAGTCAGATAATCCAGATAAGGAACTGTCTAGTCCGGAATTGCGTGAAGAGCAGCCACCAACAGTGCCTCCGGGTCAGGGATAGCGAGATCTTCCTCGGAAGGCAGTTTAACAGAAGGATTATGGAGTACGTCAAGGAACACATTCGGAGGGACCGGCTTACGTTGAGAGCCGAGTCGTGACAATGCATCAGCCGCCTCGTTGAGTCGTCGATCGATGTGATCAACTTGATATACTTTGAAGTGTCCGGCCACATTGGTTACCGCTTGCCGATAAGCCGCCATAAGCGGGTCCTTGGAATCCCACTTTCCTGAAACTTGTTGAGCAACCAAATCTGAGTCGCCTAAACACCTGACCCGGCTGAGATTCATCTCTTTAGCCATCCAAAGACCGTGGAGGAGAGCCTCGTATTCAGCTGCATTGTTAGTACAGGTAAACAGAATCCTCAGGACATAACAAAATTTATCACCTCGAGGGGAAGATATGACCACTCCAGCCCCCGAGCCTTCTAGCTGTCTGGAACCATCAAAATGTATAGTCCAATATGTATTATCGGGCTTCTCCTCTGGAGTTTGGAGTTCCGTCCAATCATTGATGAAATCCACGAGTGCCTGGGATTTGATGGCCGTGCGAGGGACATATTTAAGATGGTGTGGGCCAAGCTCAATTGCCCACTTGGCAACCCGGCCTGTAGCTTCCCTGTTCTGGATGATGTCTCCCAAGGGTGCTGAACTGACCACAGTAATGGGGTGCTCCAGGAAATAATGCCTGAGCTTGCGACTAGCCATGAAGACGCCAAACACCAGTTTCTTCCAATGTGGGTACCTCTGCTTGGACTCAGATAGAACTTCGCTGACATAATAGACTGGCCGCTGCACTGGATATTCTTTCCCTGCCTCTTTCCTCTCGACAACAACTGCAACACTTACTGCTTTGTTATTGGCAGCAATGTACAGGAGCATAGGCTCTTTGGCGATGGGAGCAGCGAGAACAGGCGGCTCGGCCAATTGCTTCTTGAGGGCTTCGAAAGCTGCATCAGCAGCGTCACTCCAGACAAAAGTGTCTGTCTTTTTCAACATCTGATAAAGGGGAATCGCCTTTTCACCAAGGCGGCTTATGAACCGGCTCAAAGCCGCGATCCGACCCGCCATCCGTTGAACGTCATTGATGTTCTCCGGTTTCGCAAGCGAGGTTATTGCCTTAATCTTGTCTGGGTTGGCTTCGATGCCTCGCTCCGATACTAGGAAACCCAGCAACTTGCCTGCAGGAACACCAAAAACACACTTATCCGGGTTAAGCTTCATCTGGTAAGTGCGAAGATTAGCGAAAGTTTCCTTGAGATCATCCAGCAAGGTCTCCTTCTTCAATGACTTGACCACAATATCGTCCACATAAGCATGAACGTTGCGCCCAATCTGCTTGTGGAAGCAATTCTGGACACACCGCTGATAAGTTGCTCCTGCACTTTTGAGCCCGAAGGGCATAGAGACATAGCAAAAGGCCCCAAAAGGTGTGATGAAAGCTGTCTTCTCCTGATCCTCGACGGCCATCTTTATCTGATGATAACCGGAGTAAGCATCCAGGAAACACAAACTCTCACAACCCGTCGTGGCATCGATGATCTGATCAATGCGAGGGAGGGCAAATGGGTCTTTGGGACAAGCCTTTTTGAGATCTGTGTAGTCAACACACATGCGCCAAGTGCCGTTTTTCTTTAGAACAAGCACTGGATTAGCCAACCACTAAGGGTGAAAAACTTCAACGATGAACCCGGCAGCTAAGAGCCGGGCTACCTCTTCTCCAATAGCTTTGCGTCTCTCTTTGTTAAAGCGACAAAGGAATTGTCTGACAGGCTTCATTTGTGGATCCACATTGAGGCGATGCTCAGCGAGTTCTCTCGGTACACCCGGCATGTCAGAAGGTTTCCATCCGAAGATGCCCCGATTCTCACGGATGAACTCGATGAGCGCGCTTTCCTATTTGGGATCCATACCAGTCCCAATAGTGAACTTCTTGGACGGGTCGCCCGGGACAAACTCAACCTGCTTGGTGTCCTTGGCCGACTTGAACTTGAGTGGTGGGTCAGATTCTGCAGTGGGTTTCTTCAAGGGCGTCATATCGGCCGGGTCAACATTTGTAGTATAAAATCGCAACTCTTCCGCAGCACAAGCCGTTTCGGCATAGGCTGCATCCCCTTCCTCGCACTCAAGGGCGATCTTTCGATCTCCATTAACTATGATAGTGCCTTTTGGTCCAGGCATCTTGAGTTTGAGGTAGACATAGCAAGGTCGAGCCATAAAGCAAGCATAAGCCGGCCGCCCAAACAGGGCGTGATACGGGCTCTTGATTTTATCCACCTCAAAGGTCAAAGACTCACACCTGTAGTTATCATCAGTGCCAAACGCGACATCCAGCTTGATCCACCCGATAGGATATGCAGACTTTCCAGGAACAATCCCGTGAAACACGGTGGAAGATGACTGGAGCTGTTTTTCAGACAGATTCATCCGTCGGAAAGTGTCATAGTATAAGATGTTTATGTTGCTTCCTCCGTCCATGAGCACCTTTGTGAGTGAATAGCCGCCGACTTGAGGTACCACCACCAAAGCCAAGCAACCTGGACTGTCGACCTGGGGAGGGTGGTCCTCTCTGCTCCATGTAATGGGATGTTCCGACCAACGTAGATATTCCGGGACTGCCGGCTCGACAACACTGACGGCTCGTTTCCGGAGTTTGCGATCTCGCTTGTCAGTATGGGTCGTGAACACATGATACTGCCCACTATTCAACTGTTTGGGATTTCTCTGAAAACCAGACTGATTGCCCTGCTGTTGATTTCCTTGCCCCGGATGCTGATTGCCTCCGTTGTTGCCAGAACCCTGGTAACCTGCTCCTGAGCCGCCCGGGCCATGGAAACCCGGGTTATGAAAGCCACCGGACGAGCCAGCTCTAGGCTGCCCCGGGTTGCCTCCTCCGCCGCCTTGACGGTTCTAAAAGAACTGCTCTCCGAAGGCTTGCATTAGGTGACAGTTCTCCCAAGAGTGGGTTGACGGCTTATTAGGGAGGCTGTGTTTCGGGCATGGGCCTTTGAGGGCTTCTTCAAAATTACGGGGCTTGTTGCCACTGTAGGATCTTCCCGAATTATTCCCCCTCGGGTATTTGTAACCAGTGTTGGTATTAGCAACCAAGTCTGATCCTCCTTCCTGATTCTTACACTTCCCTCCATTGCCTTGATTACCATGGTTTCCATTGTTCCCTGAATTGTTCTGCTGGTTACCCTTGCCACCATTGTTTTTCTTTCCCTTGCCTGTCTGGTCATCGTCCGGGCTAGGATCCTTCGTGGTGTCTGACTCGGCATACCTAGTGAGGACGTCCATGAGCTCGTCCATATCCTAAACCTTCCGCTTAAGCCGGCCAAGCTTCTGCACGAGGGGCTCGAAGTGACAGTTCTTCTCCAGGATCAGAACCGCCTGAGCTGCCGTGATGCTGTCAGAGGCGTGAATAATGTCTGCGACCCAGCGCGTCCAGTGATGGGCCGACTCACCCTCACGTTGGATGCAGTGCTGAAGATCGACGATTGTCATTGGGCACTTGCAGGTTCCCTGGAAGTTCTTGATGAAACGGTCCTTCAACTTCGCCCAGGTGTTAATAGAGTTAGGGGGCAAGTTTTTCAACCACGTACGAGCCGGCCCCTCCAACATCATCGTCAGGTACTTGGCGCAGACAGCGTCGCTGACATCCAACATGTCCATGGCTATCTTGTAGCTCTCAATCCACGCTGCCGGCTCAAGGTCAGCCGTGTAATTTGGAACCTTGCGAGGGCCTTTGAAATCCTTGGGCATGCGCTCGTTGCGTAAAGCTGTCACCAAACACGGTATCCCAATGGTCCTGCTACCGGGGGTCAATTGGGTTGTGACAAGCGGCGCTTGAGCCGCCGTATTTGCCGCCTCCGCCGCTCGCTGAGCCCGAGCCGTATCAACAATCTCCTGGGCGTTAAGGGGCCCAAGGCGTGGCGGGTCATGAGGCTGCTCACGATGTCGATGAGTGCTGCTAGAGACGGTCGGCGACTCATCGTGGCGGCTTCTGCTGTGGCTTGGGAGCGGGGTAGAGTGGAGCCGCTGCCGACTGTAGGAGTAGTTCGCCTGTTGGGCGACCGCAATTTTTAACATCTCAATGGAATTTCGGGCTTCAATCTGAACTGGCGAATTTCCCGTGATTGGGAGCGCGGCCAAATTGGTCGCTGCTGCTACCAACTTGTCCAACGGATTGGAGAAGTGACCCGCCGGCGTAAGGAAACGATGCGGAGGCGTCTGAGCAGGCGGGAGTCGCTGGGCCGGCTCGTGCTAGCGCGGCTGAGCCGGCTGGTAGGGTTGACCCGGCGATGGCTGCCTGCCTCCGCTTGGGGGCACAAATGGTGCTTCCGGGGTACCTGCCCCAGCCCCCTGAACAGGCGTACCCTGCGGCATGTTGAACAGACGCATGGGCTCGTAGTTAGGTGGTAGACGGCTCATATAGCGCCTCTGATGAATCGCCTCTGAGGCGCTCCTACGGAGCCCCATGCGCCAAGCTTTGGCTTTCAGGCGCTCTACCTCGCCTTGGACCTGGGACTGTAACTCCGCCAAACGAGTGTTTTCGGCGTTGATATCTGCCTGTACCTTAGCCATCTGCTCGCGGAGTTTGGTCACCTCCGTGTTGCGTTCCGCCTGGTTCTCTACGGTCACCGGCGGTGCAAGGAGCGTCGCCAGGGCGGTTGCCAATTCTGCCAAGGCCTGAGCCGGCGGTATGGCTGAGCCGGCTCCTGAGGTGCCAGTCCCCGCCGCTACGCTGTTCACCATAGAGTTAAGGGCTGGGGCGGAGCCCGCCATGTAGGCAGCAGCCCGGGGGGGCGTGTTGAAGGAATCCTAAGCCGGCCGGTCATCGGGGTAGCCCCCAAGCCCGCCATCGTAAAGCAGGAGGATCGACTCGGTCTCGCCTACCGAGGACTCGCCATCAGAGTAGACGAGGGTATCGCTGCCGGACGCAGAGTTATCTGCAAGGTCCACCCCCTGAGTGAAGCCGATGAAGACGTGCTTTCGGCCGGCCCGAGCCTGGGCGGGTTGCGCGCGCCGAGCCGGCTCGACGATGTCGGTGCAGATGTCCGGCTAGGGTTCAGATCCGCCGGCTTTGCTGATGAAGACGTGGATTTTGCCGAAGGGGACCCGGTACCCGTACTCGATTGAGTCGGCCTCGGGGCCCCAGTCTGAATCGTCGATGTAGAGCTTGCCGCGGCGACTCTTGGTCATGCGGCCGATCGCGTATCCCTCGATCCCGGCGGGAGTTCCCATCAAGTACTCAACACCACCGAGCGATCGCCCCACGGTGGGCGCCAACTATCGTGGTTTTGTCACGGCAGATGTCCTCGTGAAAGGACTTAGTTGTGAGGCCATCGCAACTAGGTGGTAACTCGAACGGGGTTGATCGGAATCGAGAGACAAGGGTTTACCCAGGTTCATCCCCTCACAATGGAGGTAATGGCTTACGTCCTGCTTGATTGTTATTGATGATGATGATCTCGATTACAAGGGTGCAACTTGGCTAACCTAGTACTCGAGAGCTTGTAACCTGGTCCCTTTCCGCCTCAGGGGCTCGCCTTTATATGCAGGTCGAGACCCCAGGTATACAACAGAGTCCGGGTCGTACATGACCCGTGCCCTAATCTATTTCCTACTCATCGTCTTCCCCAAGTAAAGGAAAACTTATTGCGTCCTTAGGTAAGCCGCCGCCTCAGGTACTGGACCGCCCAGCCGGCCCGTTTATGAGTCGCCCTAATGGGCCTTGGAGTCTTGATAGCCGCAACTCTCTTTAAGCCGCCACTGGATAACCCGGCCCTGAACGGGCGGGTCATACCGTGGGGTTATATCCCCAACACTTGATGTATGTCTTGCATGTGGATACCTGTGGTAACAATGGGGTATTCTATTGGTTCACTTGATATATGTTTTGGTGATCAACTCACGGATTCCCGTGACCTTGGGGTGATATAGGCATAGGGGTTAGTTGCATGTTTTCATTATCTTTTCTCCGATAAGAAACTTTGGGGTACTCTTTGAAGTTCTTTGTGTGGATTGAATATTATGAATCTGAAGTTGTTTGATGCATATCGAATAATCAACTCACGGATACTTGCTACTTGTGAGCTGCACTGGGATTTCCCCGAAGAGGAGGGGATGATGTAGTACAGTAGAGATAAGTATTTCCCTCAGTTATGAAACCAAGGTTATCAATCCAGTAGGAGAATCACGCAACAACTCGTTAGCAGCACCTGCACACAAAACAACAAATGCTCGCACCCAACGCGAACAAGGGGTTGTCAATCCCTTGGCGGTTAATTGCAAGATTAAATTGTATAGTGATAGATAGATAGATCGCACAAAATTCAATTAAATAAAGTAAAATTGCATCAAGGTAGTTTTAGGATTTTCAATATATAATAAAGGTAGACCCGGGGGCCATAGTTTTCACTAGAGGCTTCTCTCTTGAAAATAGCATACGGTGGGTGAACAAATTACTGTTGGGCACTTGATAGAAAAGTAAATAATCATGACGATATCCAAGGCAATGATCATGTATATAGGCATCACGTCCGAGACAAGTAGACCAAAATGATTCTGCATCTACTATTACTCCACACATCGACCGCTATCCAGCATGCATCTAGAGTATTAAGTTCATAAAGAACGGAGTAACACCTTAAGCAAGATGACATGATGTAGACAAAGTAAACTAACACATGAATAAACCCCATCTTTTTACCCTTGATAGCAATGATACATATGTGTCATGTCCCTTTCTGTCACTGGGATTGAGCACCGCAAGATCGAACCCATTACAAAGCACCTCTCCCGTTGCAAGATAAATCAATCTAGTTGGCCAAACCAAATCAATAGACCGGAGAGAAATACGAAGCTATAACAATCATGCATAAAAGAGTTCAGAGAAAACTCAAATAATATTCATGGATAATCTGATCATAAACTCACAATTCATCGGATCCCAACAAACACACCGCAAAAAGTGATTACATCGGATAGAACTCCAAGAACATCGAGGAGAACATTGTATTGAAGATCAAAAAGAGAGAAGAAGCCATCTAGCTACTAACTATGGACTCGAAGGTCTGTGGTAAACTACTCACGCATCATCGGAAGGGCAACAAGGTTGATGGAGAGCCCCTCCGTGATCGAATCCCCCTCCGACAGAGTGCCGGAAAAGGCCCCCAGATGGGATCTCTCGAGAACAGGAACTTGCGGCGGTGGAAAAAGTATTTCGTGGACTCCTCTATTGGTTTCCTGATTTTAGAGTATTTATAGAGGTGGAATTAGGTCAAACAGACCAAAGGTGGGCCCACGAGGCACCAGGGCACGCCACCCCCCCTGGGCGCGCCCTGGTGGCTCATAGCCACCTCCTCTGTCTGCTGACCCTCTCCCGAAGCTTCTAGTGTCTCTTATGCCCACAAAAAAATCTCCAAAAAGTTTCGTAGCATTTGGACTTCGTTTGGTACTGATATTCTGAAAAACCAAAAACTGGCAAAAAAATAGCAACTAGCACTGGGCACTAAGTTAATAGGTTAGTCCCAAAAAATGATATATAATTGCTTGTAAATGTATATAAAACATCCAAGATTGATACTATAATAGCATGGAACAATCAAAAATTATAGATACGTTGGAGACGTATCAAGCATCCCCAAGCTTAATTCCTGCTCGTCCTCGAGTAGGTAAATGATAAAAACAGAATTTTTGATGTGGAATGCTACCTATCATATTCATCATATACTCTTTTCTTTGTAGCAAGGACATTTGGAATTGAATGATTCAAAGAAATAGTCTATAGTTTGACATGAAGACATAAATACTCAAGCATACTAACAAGCAACCATGTCTTTCAAAATATCAATGCTAAAGAAAGTTATCCCTAGCCCATTATGCTCAATCATTAATCCATTCATGAAACACACTCAATATTAGCTACACACAATGCACAAGTATGACAACAGTGCTCTCTGGTTGGTGCTTTGTAAGAGAAGATGGAGACTCAAAATAAAAATAAAAATTGCATAAAAGTAAATAGATAGGCCCTTCGCAGTGGGAAGCAGAGCTTTGCAAAGGTGCTAGAGCTCAAGGCTTAAATTTGAGAGATAAAATTATTTTGAGAGGCATTCTTTTCCTGTCAACGAAAACGACCGAGAATTCCCAATATCTTCCATGCTAGACACATTATAGGCAGTTCCCAAACAGAAAATAAAGTTTATTTCCTTTCCACCATTCTTTCACAATCCATGGCTAGCCGTATCCACGGGTGCCTTCCATACCAACACTTTCCAAGGAATTTATTATTATCATCATTTTTTTTCATTTCGGGACTGGGCATCCCTATTACCTGCCACTCTCTCGTGCAATGACAAGTGAATAAACACTCATCGTGAGAATAACACACCTAGCATGGAAAATATTGGCCACCCCCTGCCACTTTATGAGCGGTACGGGCACACAAAATGGAAAATTATTTTGAAAAATTAGAGTTGGCACATGCAAATTTACTTGGAACGGCATGGAAATACCATATATAGGTAGGTATGGTGGACTCATTTGGCACAACTTAGGTTTAAGGAGTTGGATGCACAAGCAGCATTCCCACTTAGTACAAATGAAGGCTAGCAAATAGATTGAGAAGCAACCAACCAAAAAGCGAAAACGGTCATAAACATGCATTGAACATAACTAACACTGAATAATGCACCATAAGTAGGATATAATTTCGTTGCATAACTATTGACTTTATGTGCATGCATAGGGAATCACAAACCTTAACACCAATATTCTTACTAAATCACAATTACTCACTAACATGACTCACATATTATCATCTCCATATCGCAAAACTATTGCAAGGAATCAAACTTATCATATCCAATGATCTTTCATGAAAGTTTTTATTATATCCCTCTTGAATATTCATCACTTTGGGACCAAATTCATATCTTGTGCAAATTACCATTACTATTATCAACTCTCAAAAAGATATAAGTGAAGCATGAGAGTGCAAATATTTCTTCAAAATTTAATCTTATCAACTCTCAAAATAATATAAGTGAAGCACAAGAGTTCAAATATTTCTTCAAAATATAGCCACCGCCGTGGTCAAAAAGATTTAAGTGAAGCACTAGAGCAGCTACCTAGCTCAAAAGATTTAAGTGAAGCACATAGAGTATTCTAACAAATCATGATAAATGTGTGGCTCTCTCAATTAGGTGTGTCCAGCAAAGATGATTGTGACAAACTAAAAAGCAAACAAAGCAAAGACTCATATAATACACGATGCTCCAAGTAAAACACATATCATGTGATGAATAAAAATATAACTCCAAGTAAAATTACCGATAGTTGGTAGAAGAAAGAGGGGATGCCTTCCGGGGCATCCCCAAGCTTAGACGCTTGAGTCTTCCTTGAATATTACCTTGGGGTGCCTTGGGCATCCCCAAGCTTAGGCTCTTGCCACTCCTTATTCCTTCATCTATCGTGATCTCACCCAAAACTTGAAAACTTCAATCACTCAAAACTCAACAAAACCTTCGTGAGATCCGTTAGTATAACAAATAAATCTTTAACTTTAAGTACTGTAGTAAATTGATTCATATTTAATATTGGCATAATTCTACTGTACTCCAACTTCTCCATGACTCATACCCCCCGATACGATCCATAGATTCATCAAAATAAGCAAACTATGCAACAAAAACAGAATCCGTCTAAAACAGAACAGTCTGTAAAGATTTATTTAAAATCTATACTTATGTAACTCCCAAAATTCTGAAAAATTAGGACAACGTGGGAAATTCATATAAAAATACTGTGTAAAAATTTCAGATTTTTCTGACATTTCAGTACAGAATTAAAATTCCATCACTGGACGCAAAACTTTCTGTTTTCCAAACAACATCAATTATACTATCTTCCAAATCATCCCAAAGGCATTACTTGGCACAAACACTAATTAAAACTTAAAAACACAATCATAACAGTAGCATAATTGTGTAAACACACAAGAAAAGAAAGTATTGGGTTGTCTCCTAACAAGCTCTTTCTTTATAGCCATTAAGATAGGCTTGGAATATTAATGATGCTCACATAAAAGATAAGAATTGAAGCACAAAGAGAGCACCATAAAACATGTGACAAACACATTTAAGTCTAACATACTTCCTATGCATAGGCATTTTATATGCAAACAAATTATCGAGGTAATAAATATTTAGCATATGCAAGGAAGAAGAATAAAACATTGACAATTTAAACTTCAAGAGAGGTAATTGAGTAACATGAAAATTTTTACAACCATATTTTCCTCTCTCATAATAATTACATCTAGGATCATATTCAAATTCAACAATATAGCCATCACATAACATATTCTCTACATGATCCACATGCATGCAAAGTTGATACTCTTCCAAAATAGTGGGATTATCATCAACTAAAGTCGTGACCTCTCCAAACCCACTTTTATCAAAAAAAATCATAAGATTGAACACTCTCCAAATATGTGGGATTCTTTTTACCTAAAGTTGACGCTCTCCCAAACCCACTTTCAATACTATTACAAACATTATTATCAATAGCATTATTATAAATTTTCAAGATCATAAGAAGCATCATCACCCCAATCATGATCATTGCAATAAGTAGTGGACATAACAAAAAAATTATCCCCAAGCTTGTAGCTTTGCATATCATTAGCACAATTGACATTAATAGAATTTATAATAACATCATTGCAATCATGCTTTTCATTCAAGGAGCTATCAAGTATGGGTGCTATAGCAATAATTTCATTTTTAACATAAGGAACTATAGCAAATTCATCTCTATAAGCATCATTAATATTGGCATCATGGCCATAAGAATAGCAAGCATCACATTCATTAACAGGGGATATTTTAATCGAATCAACGGAATCATGATTATCTATGGATTCATGCATATCATTATTTTCTTCCAAAGTAGCGGACATTCTCTCAACAAATTCATTAACATAGGCATTAGGAGCATAGTTTTCATAGCAATATTTAAGTATGTCAAAATTTTCAGATTTGTAGAGAGTAATATCATACTTTTCAATCAAAGAAGCAACTTCATAAGCACCCTTAAAAGCAACAAATTCTTCAATTTGTTCGATATCATAGTAACTATAAACACCCTTGGCATAAGAAGATAAGATTTAATTATCATTAAACTCATATAGGTAGGGAAGGTGTTTTTTAGGGTTCTCAGAGCAACAAGTAAAATCATAAATTTCACATAGATTCCAGGCATAACATAGCAAACAATTTATTTGACGCCATAAGAGTCTCCCTTTTTCAGACAAACGGTGACGCACAAAATGAGCATGCTCATCTAATGATTTTCCCTCAACTAAACTAGTTGGGGTTTCAGCACGAGCACAAATGGATCGAAGATGATCCAAGTAGAAAACTTTAAGTGGATCCATAGTATCTTAAATTTTTGTTTTATTTTCTGTTCTTGTGTGTTTGACATGAAGGTAATAAAAGCAAGCAAACTAGCAAACAAGCTAATAAAAATATTTTTGTGTTTTTGTAAAAAAAAATTAGAAGTGGGGGAGATGAAAACGAGAGGCAAAGGCAAATAAAATAAATGCAAGGAGATGAAAGTTTATGCGTAGGTACTTGATAGATGTTGATGATGTCTCCCCGGCAACGGCGCCAGAAATTCTTCCTGCTACTTGTGAGCTGCGTTGGGATTTCCCCGAAGAGGAGGGGATGATGCAGTACAGTAGAGATAAGTATTTCCCTCAGTTATGAAACCAAGGTTATCAATCCAGTAGGAGAATCACGCAACAACTCGTTAGCAGCACCTGCACACAAAACAACAAATCCTCGCACCCAACGGGAACAAGGGGTTGTCAATCCCTTGGCGGTTAATTGCAAGATTAAATTGTATGGTGATAGATAGATAGATCGCACAAAATACAAAATAAATAAAGTAAAATTGCAGCAATGTATTTTTAGGATTTTCAATATATGATAAAGGTAGACCCAGGGGCCATAGTTTTCACTAGAGGCTTCTCTCTTGAAAATAGCATGCGGTGGGTGAACAAATTACTGTTGGGCAATTGATAGAAAAGCAAATAATCATGACGATATCCAAGGCAATGATCATGTATATAGGCATCACGTCTGAGACAAGTAGACCAAAACGATTCTGCATCTACTACTATTACTCCACACATCGACCGCTATCCAGCATGCATCTAGAGTATTAAGTTCATAAAGAACGGAGTAACGCCTCAAGCAAGATGACATGATGTAGACAAAGTAAACTCACGCATGAATAAACCCCATATTTTTACCCTTAATGGCAAGATCGAACCCATTACAAAGCACCTCTCCCATTGCAAGATAAATCAATCTAGTTGGCCAAACCAAATCAATAGATCGGAGAGAAATACGAAGCTATAACAATCATGCATAAAAGAGTTCAGAGAAAACTCAAATAATATTCATGGATAATCTGATCATAAACTCACAATTCATCGGATCGCAACAAACACACCGCAAAAAGTGATTACATCGGATAGAACTCCAAGAACATCGAGGAGAATATTGTATTGAAGATCAAAAAGAGAGAATAAGCCATCTAGCTACTAACTATGGACCCGAAGGTCTGTGGTAAACTACTCACGCATCATCGGAAGGGCAGCAAGGTTGATGGAGAGCCCCTCCGTGATCGAATCCCCCTCCGACAGAGTGCCAGAAAAGGCCTCCAGATGGGATCTCTCGAGAACAGGAACTTGCGGCGGCGGAAAAAGTATTTCTTGGACTCCTTTGTTGGTTTCCCGATTTTAGAGTATTTATAGAGGTGGAATTAGGTCAAACTGAGCAGACGTGGGCCCACGAGGCACCAGGGCGCGCCCTGGTGGCTCATGGCCACCTCCTCTATCTTTTGGCCCTCTCCCGAAGCTTCTAGTGTCTCTTATGTCCAGAAAAAAAATCTTCAAAAAGTTTCGTCGCATTTGGACTTCGTTTGGTACTGATATTCTGAAAAACCAAAAACAGGCAAAAAACAACAACTGGCACTGGGCACTAAGTTAATAGGTTAGTCCCAAAAAATGATATATAATTTCTTGTAAATGTATATAAAACATCCAAGATTGATACTATAATAGCATGGAACAATCAAAAATTATAGATACATTGGAGACGTATCAATACTTGTGGTGACATTGGAGTATCTAGCTGACATTAGGGTTGGTTGATGCGTATCATATGGTGTTATTTAGTACGAACTCTAGGGCCGTTTGTGACACTTATAGGGAGGGCTCAATAGATTGATCGGAAAAGATAACTTTGAGGTGGTTTCGTACCCTACAACAATTTCATCTTATGTTCTCTGCTAGATAAGAACTTTGGAGTGATTCTTTGTCGCACGTTGAGGGATTGTTATATGATTCAATTATGTTAGCACTGTTGAGAGATTGCACTAGTGAAAGTATGAACCCTAGGCCTTGTTTTTAAGCATTGCAATACCGTTTGTGCTCACTTTTATCGTTTGCTACCTTGCTGTTTTTATTTATTCAGATTATAAAAATATATTTTTACTATCCATACTACACTTGTATCACCATCTCTTCGCTGAACTAGTGCACCTATACAAATTGCCATTGTATTGGGTGTGCTGGGGACACAAGAGATTTCTTGTATTTGGTTGCAGGGTTGTTTGAGAGAGACCATCTTCATCCTACGCCTCCCACGGATTGATAAACCTTAGGTCATCCACTTGAGGGAAAATTGCTACTGTCCTAAAAAACTCTGCGCTTGGAGGCCCAACACGAGTCTACAAGAATAAGTTGTGTAGTAGACATCAAGGTACACCAGCACTGACACTTTTTTCTCTAGCTTTCTTTTCTAGTCGAGCCATTCGAAGCTTCTGCAGGTGTTCTGTTTTCTTTCCTAGGGACAGACGGGCATACCACCCCTGCCCACTTTGTTTTTTGCATTCAACATTGTTCTCTGCAGGTTGATGAGCAGTACTCCCAGAGGTACTCACTATACATGGCAAAAAAGAGGAAATGAAATGAGTACAACATGCATGAACAAATGAAGTAAAGTTGCTAAGTTTTGGAATCTACCATATTTTTGTGTGTTGGTTATATTACTGAAAGGTGTACGCTGCGGAGACAAAAATGAAGAAGGATGGTACTGAGATACTTGCTGACAGTTGGCAGTATTAAGAGTTGCAGCCTTCTTTTCAGCGCGTGCCTGCTGACGCTTCTCGAGGTATTCAGCCTTCGTATCATCAGACATTCATGCATACCATGATTGATTATTGGCCTGCAGTTTTATATCCCGCAGATTCTCATCGGCGTGACTTTCGTTTGGTGATGTGGACTTGTTTGTAAGGTCCGCGATCTAGGAACGATTCCCTGATTGGGACAGAGAAGCACCTGTATTTCTATTTTCCATCTGCTTCATGTGTGTACAGAATCAGTGAAATTGGAATAGCATATGGTGAGAAAAATTGAAGCAATGCAAATCAGGTTGGTAATGAAGGTGGAATTTGTACAATATGATGATCATTTAGCTGAATTGAAGCAATGCTCTTACGTTGATAATGAAGCTTAATAAGTGCTGAACGTGTGCATACAGGGCTGCTTTTGGTTCAGTTTTACGAAGCCTGGTTTGGGTTCAGTTTTATCAGTGCATAGAGGGCTGCTTTTCTGTTCATTGAAACATGAATCATTCTCCAGAAGAAAGAAAGAAAGAAAGCAGAGATGAAAGAACTCTGGCCCGGCGACTGTGTATTTGATGGCGGCGCGTCGCGTCCACTGACTCTGACAGTGGCGTTGACGACCTAGGCCAGCGGGCGTCTCCCTGACGGCCCGGTAGCAACGGATGGGCAGGCGATCCAGGCGGCGCCCCCGACGGCCGGCCAGGCGATCTAGGCGGCCTCCTCCCTGACGGCCGAGGCCACACAAGGAGATGTGAGGGGTGGCATCCTTCAAACTGCTTCGGGTCGAGGCAATGGCGGCAGTGTCGCTGAAGCGAGGCGATGGGAGCGGAGGCGACGGACAGCGAGGCGGTCCAGGTGGCGCCCCCGGCGGCGTAGGCCACGCGCGGCGATGGGCGGGGGCAGCACGGCGGCGGCGTTCCCTTGGTGTGTGATACGTCCATTTTGCATCATGTTTTCCTACTGTTATTTATAGTGTTTTTAATCAATATAACACTTTGTGGAGCAATTCTAATGCCTTTTCTCTCTTAATATGCAAGATTTACATAAGGAGGGAAATTGCCGGCAGCTGGAATTCTGGACCTGAAAAAGCTATGTCAGAGAGACCTATTCTGCACATCTCCAAATGAGCAGAAATTTCACGGAGATTTATTTTGGAATAAATAAAAAATACTGGAGAAAAGAAGTACCAGAGGGGGCCACCCAGGTGCCCACGAGGCATCAAGGCGCGCCACCCCCTCCCCCCAGGCGCGCCCTGGTGGCTTGTGGGGCCCCTGGCCAGCCTCCGGTGTCCATTTTCTGGTATATAAGCCCATTTACCCTAGAAAAAAGTAGAAGACTTTTGGGACGTAGCGTCGCCGTCTCGAGGCAGAACTTGGGTAGGAGCACTTTTGCTCTCCGGTGGAGCGATTCCGTCAGGGATACTTCCCTCCGGGAGGGGGGAATCGAAGCCATCGTCATCACCAACGATCCTCTCATCGTGGGAGGACCAATCTTCATGAACATCTTCACCAGCACCATCTCATCTCAAACCCTAGTTCATCTCTTGTATACAATCTTTGTCTCAAAACCTCAGATTGGTACCTGTGGGTTGCTAGTAGTGTTGATTACATCTTGTAGTTGATGCTAGTTGGTTTACTTGGTGGAAGATTATATGTTCAGATCCATTATGCTATTCAATACCCCTCTGATCTTGAACATGAACATGATTTGTCAGTAGTTACTTTTGTTCTTGAGGACATGGGAGAAGTCTTGTCATAAGTAATCATGTGAATTTGGTATTCGTTCGATATTTTGATGATATGTATGTTGTTGATTCTCTTAGTGGTGTCATGTGAACGTCGACTACATGACACTTCACCATCTTTGGGCCTAAGGGAATGCATTGTGGAGTAGTAATTAGATGATGGGTTGCTAGAGTGACAGAAGCTTAAACCCTAGTTTATGCGCTATTCCGTAAGGGGCTTATTTGGATCAATATGTTTCATGCTATGGTTAGAGTTATCTTAATTCTTCTTTCGTAGTTGCGGATGCTTGCGAGAGGGGGTAATCATAAGTGGGAGGCTTGTTCAAGTAAGAACAGCACCCAAGCACCGGTCCACCCACATATCAAATTATCAAAGTAGCGAACGCGAATCAAACAAACATGATGAAAGTGACTAGATGAAATTCCGGCCTGTCCTTTGCTACAAAAGGATTGGGCTACCTTGCTGCACCTTACTTACTATTGCTACTTGTCACTTGTTACAAATTATCTTGCTATCAAACTACTTGTTACCGATAATTTCAGTGCTTGCAGAAAATACCTTGCTGAAAACAGCTTGTCATTTCCTTCTCCTCCTTGTTGGATTCGACACTCTTACTTATCGAAAGGACTACGATTGATCCCCTATACTTGTGGGTCATCAAGACTCTTTTCCTTTTTCTATCTCACCATGCTATTATTCTTGCATTTAGTATGTTTTTTTACTTTACCCGTACTTTCCCGTTGCATTGCCAGTTGTGGATGACGTGTTCAAGAACTCACATGGCTCAAACACTGGTATGCTCATATAATCAATATATATTATATAATAAATTATCTAAATCACACTAACTGATTTCTTATTTCATATTTTATAATGTGTTAATTGTAGATATTGCTGGTGTAGTCATGTACGTGGGCCCAGTTGACCATGACACAGATTCCCCTCTAGGCATGAGGGAAGTAGCACTCATCGACGCTGGCATGCGAATTATCTTCCTACACATTTTTGAAGAACTAGCTGAACGCCATTGGAATGAACTTCTTTCTGCTGAAGCAAATGTTAGCTTAATCATGGCAACCTCTATGGAGGTTGATCAACTATCCAGTAAGTTTTTTCTTAAGAAAGTGTTCTACCATTTTAGTGTCATGTGTATTACTAACTTGAGAGTTGATAACAGAAATTCTTCTTAGCACGGGGGCAACATCTTTATGCATACATTACTCATCAACTTGCCATAATTTTAACTTTCTTAAAGGTTAGTATCTGCTATATTTATTAATTTATAAAATTCTCCAAAAACTAGACTAACAATACGCTTACCATTTTCTACAGGTGTGCATCATCAAGTTCTTAATGACTTGTATTTCTGTGATGCTGTCAAGAATGATGTTCTTCTTAGGAAGTATGCCCACAAACGAGACGACGTGGATAACTCACTTGTCCCCACGAAAATTGGGACTGAAGTAGACTTTCGCTCTGGTCAATCTTCCCCTGTGAAGTACATTTTCAATTATACAAAGGGTGGTGAGCATCCACCAATCAACATCAACAAGATGGATCAATTGGACTAGGCATAAAGGTCTCAAATAAATTAGAAGTTTGAAACTTAAAAATTTCAAGCACTTGCATTCCTAGCCTTTTCTTTCGGTTGTTGAACTTTGAGATTTGCTTAATGACTTGTTTGGTGATGGAATATTGTGTAAACCTTTATTTTTTGACGTATGGCTACACGTGTGTTGCACGTGCATGCTTACTAGTTTCTCTACCAATATAAAAAGACCCAGTGGGGCAGATCCAACAGATCTCGGTCCTCCGTTTGCGTTAATCTGACAGTCCTTATTGTCCTAATGGTGAGCAACTAAACACGTTTAGCGCTTAACATGTTTACCGCTAATCAATCCTTTCTCTCCCTGATGATGATCCCCTTCCTTCGTTCCCTTTCACACAAAAGGAAACTGCCACACCAAGGGAACGGCGCCGCCGTGCTGCCCCTGCCCATGGCCTCGCGTGGCCTACAACGTCGGGGGCGCCGCCTGGACCGCCTCGCTGTCCGTCGCCTTCGCCCCCATCGCCTCGCTTAAGTGACACCGCCACCATCGCCTCGACCCGAAGCAGCTTGAAGGACGCCACCCCTCACATCTCCTCGCGTGGCCTCGGCCGTCGGGGAAGAGGCCGCCTAGACCGCCTGGCCGGCCGTCGGGGGCGCCGCCTAGATCGCCTGCCCATCCGTCAGGGACACCGCCTACCCGTCTGTCGCTGCCGGGCCATCAGGGAGACGCCCGCTGGCCTAGGTCGTCAGCGCCACTGTCAGAGTCAGTGGACGCGACGCACCGCCATCAAATACGCAGCTGCCGGGCCAGAGGTCTTTGATCTCTGCTTTCTTTCTTTCTTCTGGAGAATGATTCACGTTTCAATGAACAGAAAAGCAGCCCTCTATGCAGTGATAAAACTGAACCCAAATCAGGCTTCGTAAAACTGAACCAAAAGCAGCCCTGTATGCACACGTTTAGCACTTATTAAGCTTCATTACCAACGTAAGAGCATTGCTTCAATTCAACTAAATGTTCATCATATTGTACTAATTCCACCTTCATTACCAACCTGATTTGCATTGCTTCAATTTTTCTCACCATATGTTATTCCAATTTCACTGATTCTGTACACACATGAAGCAGATGGAAAATAGACACACAGGTGCTTCTCCGTCCCAATCAGGGAATCGTTCCCAGATCGCGGACCTTACAAACAAGTCCACATCAGCAAACGAAAGTCACACCGATGAGAATCTGCGGGATATAAAATTGCAGGCCAATAATCAATCATGGTATGCACGAATGTCTGATGATAAGAAGGCGGAATACCTCGAAAAGCGGCGGTAGGCACGCGCTGAAAAGAAGGCTGCAACTCTTAATACTGCCAACTGTCAGCAAGTATCTCAGTACCATCCTTCTTCAATTTTGTCTCCGCAGCGTACACCTTTCAGTAATATAACTAACACACAAAAATATGGTAGATTCCTAAACTTAGCAACTTTACTTCATTTGTTCATGCATGCTGTACTCATTTCATTTCCTCTTTTTTGCCATGTATAGTGAGTACCTCTGGGAGTACTGCTCATCAACCTGCAGAGAACAATGTTGAAAGCAAAAAACAAAGTGGGCAGGGGTGGTTTGCCTGTTTGTCCCTAGGAAAGAAAGCAGAACACATGCAGAAGCTTCGAATGGCCCGACTAGAAAAGAAAGCTATAGAAAAAAGTGTCAGTGCTGGTGTACCTCAATCCACTGCCACTCTGGTTTCCACCTGCAATGCACCCTTATCTGGTATATTCATTGCATTGGTTGTTGGACGATGTAATCATGATTTTTCTCTTTCGTTTCCTATTTTTTGTCCTATGTATAGTAAGTACAGCTGCAGGCTCCGGCAGTACACAACCTACAGAGACCAATGTTGGATGCAAAAAACAAAGTGGGCAGGGGTGGTATGCCCGTCTGTCCCAAGAGAAGAAAGCAGAACACCTCGAGAAGCTCCGGATAGCCCGACTAGAAAAGAAAGCTGCAGCAAAAGGTGTCAGTGTTGATGTACCTCACTCCCATTCTCAGGATACGACAGGTAACATCTCCTATCTGCTATATTCATTTCCTTTGGGTGCGTCTGAAATGTAATCTATGTGATCTCTGACCGATTTGCTTGTCTTCAAGATGCAACTTGTGCGTCTGCAAACTGCGGAAGTGTTGATCTTCAACCTGGACAACATACGGTGGGACACAAAAAACAGAGTGGTCATGGTTGGTTTGCTAGATGATATGTCTCCAACGTATCCATAATTTATGAAGTATTCATGCCATGTTTATTATAGTTTTGTATGATTTTGGTGCACTTTTATATGGATTTTATATGATTTTCATGGACTAACATATTGACCTAGTGCCCAGTGCCAGTTGTTGTTTTCTGCTTGTTTTTGGTTTTCCAGAAAATCCATATCAAACGAAGTCCAAATGCAGCGAAACTTTTTGATGATTTTTTCTGGAAGGAAATAGACCCAGGAAGCTTTAGAGGAGCAGCAGAAGAGCCACAGGGGCTCAACGAGCCACCTGGGCGCGCCTGCCCCCCCCCCCCCCCCCCAGACATTCCCTGGTGCCTCGTGGGCCCCCTGTGGCACCTCTTTGCGTGATTCCAATGCTGAAAAATCATATATATTCAGAAACCCCTGAAAGTTAACCTAGATGAGTTTTTACGCTGCCGCAAGCCTCTGTACCTCCACGATCTCATCTACAGCCCTTTTTGGCACCCTGCCGGAGGGGGGAAAGCATCACCGGAGGCCATCTTCATCATCCCGGTGGTCTCCATGACGAGGAGGGAGTAGTTCACCCTCGGGGCTGAGGGTATGTACTAGTAGCTATGTGTTTGATCTCTCTCTCTCGTGTTCTTGAGATGGCACGATCTTGATGTATCGTGAGCTTTGTTAATATAGTTGGATCATATGGTGTTTCTTCCCTCTCTATCTTTGTTGTGATGAATCGAATCTTTTCCCTTTGAGGTTTCGTTATTGTCGGATTGAATATCCAGATTTGAGAACACTTGATGTATGTCTTGCATATGAATACCCGTGGTGACAATGGGGTATTATATTGATTCACTTGATATATGTTTTGGCACTCAACTCGCGGATTCCCGTGGTGACATTGGGGCAATCTATGCATAGGGGTTGATGCACGTTTTCATTATCTTTTCTCTGATAGAAACTTTGGGGTGCTCCTTTGTAACGCCCAATATGAAGCTCTATCGCAATCTCGTGATGAACTCAAGATCGCGACAGAACATCATTTTGAGACGCATAGCAAGGTGATTCTCAAATACATACAACCAAGTGAACAGGTGAGAATATTAGATAAAGGCTTACACTCGCCACATGCTACAGCATAAATATATCATAAACATCATACAATCATCCAAAAGAAAGACAGAGTCCGACTACGAACGAAATCAAACGAGAAAACACCACCCTTCTATTATCCCCGGATCAACCGACTAGGGCCCACTACTGACCGTCTGGCATCGTGACGTACATACGCCCACGTTCATCATCGTACTCCCAGTGGAGCATCTCGGGCTCACCTGTGTCTGTCTCAAGTGTACCTGCAACTGGAGTTTTGTAGGAATCTGTGAGCCACAGGGACTCAGCAATCTCATCACCCAAGGTAACAACACTATTTAAGCTTATAGGAATGGAAGTGGTAATGTGGTGAGGTTGCCGCAAGCACTAAGCATGTTTAAGTGGCTAACTTACGAGTACAAGAATAAAGATGAGTATACTACGCATAACGGTCGCAAGTTTAATATGATCAAGAAGTGATCCTGAACACCTACTTACGGTTCAAACATAACCCCACCGTGTTCTCTTCCCGAACTTACTCGAAAAGAGACCATCACGGTTACGCACACAGTTGATGTATTTTATTAGAATTAGTGTCAAGTTCTCTACAACCGGAGGTTAAAAAATATCCAAGTCGCCACATAACCGCGGGCACGGCTTCGCGTAAGATTTAACCCTGCAGGGGTGTTCCAACGGTCCATCATAGACCAACACAAGCTGCGGTGGAAATACCTCAACCTCGAGATAGCCCGAAGTATCCTCGGAATCCCGGTGCACAAGACATTTCGACAATGGTAAAACAAATCCAGCAAGACCACCCGGTGTGTCGATACCCCGATAGGAGCCGCGTATCTCGTTCTCAGGGCACAACCGTCTATGCAAAGGCTACGGTTAGCTGATACCCAAGTTTCCAAGGGGCGCCGCAGGCTGCTAGGTAGGTGGACCAACACTCATGAGGATCACTGGCCCGGGTTGTTGATTAAAAATCCTCGGGTTAATTACTCCCTATGCAAGTTTTAGTTGTTATTAGGCAAATGGTAAAACCAATGTTGGGCCTTGCTAGAAGAGTTTTATTCAAAGCGAACTGTCAAGAGGGTCCCATTCCCCTGAGCATGTTAGGAACGCTAATCAATGATCATAACACCGGTATTACGGAAACTAAGGCGGCATGAGTGGAACAAAACACTAGGCAAAAGGCCGAGCCTTCCACACACAACCAAGTATATAGATGCATTAATTAAATAAGAGATATTGTGATATCCCAACATATCCATGTCCCAACATGGAACAACCTGCACTGCACCTGCAACTAGCAACGCTATAAGAGGGGCTGAGCAACGCGGTAACATAGCCAAACAACGGTTTGCTGGGTAGGGTGGTTAGAGGCTGTATCATGGCATATGAGAGGCTGACATGTATGTGGTAGGAAACGTGACATAGCGACAGCAACGAGACAACTAGCAAGCAAAGATAGTAGTGTTATCAAGGGTAATGATCATCTTGCCTGAAATCTCTTCGGTAGGATAGTAAGGCTGCTCTTCGTACACATTCTCAACCGGTTCCTCGAACTCGGACTCGTCTCCCGAAACTACCCAAAAGAAAGAACAAGCACCGAAATAAACAAACAATCATGGCATATATGCACAAGCAAAATGATGCATGAAATGGCATGGTGAAATATTGAGCATGACATAAATGAAGCATCGGTGCTACCGGGACGATAGAAATGATAACGAGACGTGAACGGTGAAGCAAAGATGGATATGGGCAAAATCTTGGCAACCCAAGTATGCCATTGGAAAGAATGGAAGATTTCGATGGAAAACGATATAAAGATCACGAGGATCGGATGCACGAAACTCAAATGGTGAGAAACACGATATGCAATGCAAAACTGAAATTAACAGCAACATGGCATCTTAAGCATGTCAAAACAGTAAGCTACAGTACTCTAAAATGCAAGAAATTGGCATGCAGCTACTGTACACATGGCATAGAACATTTCATACATTGGCACGAAATCATATGAAGTATGGATTCACCAGAAATGAGCTCACAACATGGCAACATAATGTTGACAGAAAAACTGCTACATTGACTAGGCATATTTAGAGCAACATTTAAATATGCTACAGGAGATTAACATGGCATCAACTAGCATTGCATGAAAGTACTGGCAACATAGAACAAAACATGTTTACTGGTCATGCTCAGAAAAGCTATGGATTAGATGGTAGCATCAAAGCAACATGCAAGTTTAGCAGTAATTTAACAAGTGCAAAACAGTAACAATGACTAAGCATGTTTGCAAGCTTGTTGCACTCCTATCATGGCATATCATGGCATGAAAAAATTACTAGCAGCAAGATGGCATGAAAATGCTCCAAACTCATGTTGACAAGATGCTCATATGACATACGCAATAATTCACACAAAAATGACAAAATGGCACATTATGTAAAAATGGCATGCATGCAAACTTGCTCAAAAGGTAAATCTAATGTCACCAATGGATTAGTTGGATTTTTTTACCCCAAAATCATATATTACACTCATATGTTACTGTAAGTAAAATGCTCAAAATGCCACAAATAGGAATTGGACAGAAATCTATTTAACCTATATGCCAGATTTGGCATATGACTGATTTGGAAGCGCCAGATCGGGAAACTGCCCAAAATGGAAATATGCCAATCTGGGGAAAAAACAGAGAAGTGGAGGGGGTGAGGATGACAGGTGGTTCCGGCTACCCGGTTCCTCTGTTTGAACTTGGGAGGCGACGCAGCGGCGGCACTGGCCAAGCACGGCGGAGCGGCGAGCGGCGGCGTGCGCGCGGGCTGCGGGCGCGGGTGCTCAAGGTCGAGCTTTGGCTCGACCCGGGCGACGGCGACTGCGACGGCGACGGCGAGGCAGGGGGTGGCGACGAGGCAGAGGCTCGAGCACGAGCTCGGCTCGGCTCGGGCAGGCGAGCGCGGCGAGCGGGCGAGAGCACGGTCTAGCGGCACGGGCGCGCGTGGACACAGGAGGTTGCGGGCGCAGGTGCTCGAGCCCGCCTCCGAGGTCGATCATGGCGGACGAGCACAGAGTGCTTGGATCGGCGACCTACGGCGTTGCAACGACGGGACAAGAGAGAGGGGAGGTGCGGCTGCTCACTATGGGATGCTCGGCGTAGTCGATCGGGCTCGGGGAAGATCGGCGGCGGCGAGGCACGGCGAGGATGCTCGCACCGAGGAAGAAGAAGGGGAAGAAGGCGACGGCGACTTGGAGTCCCACGGCGATGCAGAGGACGTCGACGACGAAGACGAACTTGCCAGATCTCCTGGACACGCTCCTCTCGACGGGGTTGCCATCGGCCGCGCCGGCGACGAGCACGGCCCTCTCTCTTTCTCTCGGTTCTCCAATGGGAAGGGAAAAGGAGGGAAGGGGAGAGCCCCTGGGTGGCGGCGGAGAGGGGGAAACCCTAGGAGGCCGCGGGCACTGGCTTTATAGGTGGGCGAGGCGAGCTGGCTCGGCTCGGCTGGATCGCCACCGTGGCCATGGCGTGCGTGTAAAGGCAGAGGAAGGGAGGTAGGGAAAAGGTGGGTGGATGCTACAGTACAGGCGCTGACGCGTGGGTCCCGCTGCGCCACGTGGGCCGTGCGAGAGAGAGGGTAAGAGGGGACTTGGGTGAGAAAAGACCAGGAGGTCTAGGGCGGACCGGCTGGGAAGAGGCCCAGGCGGGCTGCGCTGGGGCTAGCTGGGCTCGGCTGCTGGTGCTCCCTCTTCTTTTCTCGAAATTCCTTAGACAGGAAAAAAAATAAGACAGAAAAGAATAGAGAGTTTGGAGAGGGGTGTGAGATATATAAAAATATCCCAGGAACCCATGAATTATGCACTATTTGAATAAAATGGTTTGGGCATTTTTATAGATAGAAAAATAATTCAAGTTTGAATTAAATTCAAACTTGCACCATTTTTGAACCCAACCAAATCAATTCCAAAAATGATGAAATTTGGCAGAGAGGTTTAGGACATGGTCTAGAGAATTTAGGAATATGGTGAACATTATTCTGGAACAGAAATATTGCATCATGAATAATATTGGAATGGAGAAGGGGGAGATTTGAGAGAGAGGTGATGGAAGAATAGGTTGCATAGGTGAAATCCAGAGTTGGGTGAGGCAAGGGGAAGATGCTCACACAAATTAACATGATGGATGCAATGCACAAGAACAATATAAAATAATATGATGATGCAAGCACATGACAAATAAATAACATGAAGATGAAATGCAATGAGAAAAGAAAGGCAAAACACAACATGAGAATACCACATCCATCAAGATCATCATGACAATTCCATATATTGCAATGTTGGGAAGTACAAATATGGAAGGAGCACACTTGGGGTGTTACATCCTTGGAGTTCTTTGTGTGGATTGAATATTATGATTATGAAGTTGTTTGATGCATATCGTATAATCAACTCATGGATACTTGTGGTGACATTGGAGTATCTAGGTGACATTAGAGTTGGTTGATGTGTATCATATGGTGTTATTTTAGTACGAACTCTAGGGCTGTTTGTGACACTTATAGGAATAGCTCAATAGATCGATCGGAAAGGATAACTTTGAGGTGGTTTCGTACCCTGTCGGTACCAAAACCGGCAGATCTCGGGTAGGGGGTCCGAACTGTGGGTCTAGAAATCAATGAGTAACAGGGAATGTAGAGACAGCGATTTACCCAGGTTCGGGCCCTCTCGAAGAGGTAAAACCCTACGTCCTGCTGGATTGTATTGATGTGATTGTATGAAGGTTACAGAGTTAATCTACCTCGAGATCGGATGGGCTAAACCCTAGGTGGTTATGATGATTCTGTACCTCTACGGACTAAACCCGCTGGCTTATATAGACACCAGAGGGACCTAGGGTTACACATGCTCGGTTGCCATCAGGGGATAAACATGCCGGTTATGCTAAATATTTCTTGGAGGAAATGCCAAGTCTTCGGAGGTTTCCTTCTAGTGCACGGGTGACGGTGTCCTGGACTAGGGGGTACTCACCACATCGTCTCCCGACCAGGTGGGTTGAGCCGAGGACCCCCATGGCGGTTCACTAATGGGCCACTTCGGGCAGCCCTTGACGCATACAAGGAAGACTCTACAAGACTTGGTGCACAAGCCGAAGACTCTCCAAAACCCTAGGCCTCCGGTACATTATATAAACCGAGGCCAGGCTAGTCAACAGATGATCTGATATTCATTAGAACAATCTCGTGGTAGATACATGTACTCTGTACTATCCCCCATATGAATACAATCAAAAGCAGGACGTAGGGTATTATCTCTTCGAGAGAGCCCGAACCTGGGTAAAATCATGTGTCCATGTTATCATCGCTCCAAGACGCCAAGCTTAGGACCCCTACTACGAGATATGCCGGATTTAGAACCGACATTGGTGCTTTCATTGAGAGCCTGCTGGGTAGTCACCGCGGTGCGATGGAATTCAGATCGGCTCCACCGCGATCTACACGTCGGAACCGAGCTACATCGTCAACGTTGGCATCTTCGTCGCCGGCTCGACTAGTCACCTCGGCTGGGCCGAGGACTAGGCTTCTCTTCGGATCATCAAGTTCGGACGGATGTCTTCGTCATCATCAACTCCGATATCATCCGGGATCATGGAAAAATCGTCCATGATGCTCGGGGGCTCAACATCAACATTGCCCTCGCGCGATCATGCAGTTTTTTCTGGACAGCGGATTCGTGTTCGCCGTCCCCGTCTCCTCGAGCGTCGCTTTGACGATTGCTTCAGTGGAATTGTGCGGAATTGAGTCTAGAACAACCCTGCAAAATTTCGTCGCGTTCCGATGAAGGAATCTCTGGCGATCTCCGATATACCAGAGCCCTGTCGAATCTGGACGAGTTTAGGGAAAGGAGTCCAGCAGCCAGCTCGGACGTCCTTTGGAAGATCCAACCGTTCATCGGCTGTGGAATTCCCATATCTACCACCCCTCAAAATTTCAGCTCGATCCGACCGTTCAAACTCCAGGAAGCGTCCGATGAGTGCTTCAATTTTCGGATATGTTTCCTGCGCGAAAACGAATCCGGCCCGAGTTCATCTTTTTCATGAACAGATTATCGGACAACCTTTTTGAAGGGAATTTTTTATAGGGTATTGTGTTTTGTTTTCAAGCACATGCCTGCAAATTTTAAGCCTTTTCCGAGGCGATCTTCATCGTCACGCCGGTGTCAAACCAGCCTGGCCACGTTGCTCCATGGCTGCCGACCTGCGCCAGCATCGACTGCGCCGTCGCTTCATCGAGCTGACGACAACCACCTCGGACCATCACCTCGGCGAGCCGACCAAGAGTTCTGCACCGCTCTGCCTAATGATCGTCAAGAAAACATCGTCACCTTACGGATTGCACGGGTCGGGCGCGCCAGCATCGCTGCACGGTCACTTCTCAAGCCGGCATTGACCACGTCACAAAGTTTCGACCTGCGTCGGCATCGCCGCGTCGTTGCTTCTTCGACCCAATGTCCACCTCGCCGACCTACTTCGACACCTCGGCTGGCATGGGGGTTGCAACGTCACCTTACCGACCTGCTCCGACACCTCGGCTAGACCGGGGGCTTCGCCATCTCTTCATCAACCTACTTTGGGGACTTCGGCGTCACCAGCCGATCAGCTTAGTCACCTCGGCTGGACCGGGGGCTTCGCCTCGCCACATCGACCGCGCTACATCACCACTTCATCAAGCCGAGCTCTTTGCTCGGGCACCTCAGGACCGGCTTGGGGGCTGGGACCTCAACCCGCCACAAGCTCGGACCACGTCATCAACACCAAGCACATTAACCAGCTAAGTCGCTTTCATACTCAAAAATTTTAAATTTTAAATTTTTTGTTCGGTTCGACCAAGCATTATATCTATGTTAAAATCTGTTTGTTAAAAATGAGGTTCGTTAAAAACCACTTCCTTTACCCGTGTTAACTGGGGGCTCTTAAATTTATATGAGCCGTTATAATAAGTGTTTTCTTCTAAGTCGTTGCAACGTCTTTTTCTACCACTCCTTTCTCGACACGAGTGTGTGGTCAATAGCCGGATAGCTTGGTTTCTCTCTAAAGCCGCTCGAGTTTGGTCCGCTAAACTGGCTTGAGAAGCACTCCGCCTTCGGGAATAGGAGGTTGAAGCCGAAGGCTGACCGGCTTGAAGTCTTGAGATCGGATGTGTCATGTTAAAGCATGATGGAAGCACAAACTAATTTTAAGACCAATTTTCGGATTGGCATCAAAAAACTTGATTTAGTTCGGACGTCAAGTTTTTACATAAAGTTTTTTGGCTTTTCGAGCTTATGGCACTTTTAAGCTATTTGTATGTTTTTCTTTCAGGAGGCGGGACATCCTCATGACCGCGGTGCTCTGCGTAATAATTCAGCTCGGGAGATCTTTTCCGACCCGCAGCTCGGCATCTTTCCTGCCGACCTACACCTCGGCGTTGGCGAAACGCACATGACATCTGGACTAGTTCCCGAGGAGATTCGATCCTCAGGTTGGTCGGCCGCACCCAACCTGAGTCTCGGGGGATACTGTGTGTCTCCAGCATAACTCTCGCAGTACAACGTCGGATGCCTTTAAAGCATCGGCAATATCAACGGGGGGCTGCGACTAGAGCCGAACCCACCAAAAGCCAAGGTACTCCGAGGAGTCCTCGGCAAAACGTTCTCGGATATTGCTTTATATGCAACAGTTTCGAATTGTGTCTTCGGTCAATAGTTGGGTTGCCCGGCTCCTGTGCTTGCCTCCTACGTTCCGCTTTGTTCGGCTAGGTGTGCAAAGGGAGAACCACTGCGATTGTACTTCCGATTTAACTGGTCAAGTACCTCAGTGGAGAAAGCCAAAAACTGACTGTCACAATGAACGCAAACTGGTCAGCGATCCGATGACTGTGTCAAACTATATATCGATAGAGGTTACCCCATGGGCCCTTCATAAAATTGGCCGAAGTGTTGATGGCTTGACCTTGGCTGACGCCGAACACTAACCGGGGGCTAGTAACTGGCCTCCCAACTTTAAGCTCCTATGACTAAGTGAAAGTTATAAAGCCTGCATATCTGATTGCCTTGTTTCCGCTAACACAACCGCCTCCGGGCACCGAGACATCGGCTAAGGGTTATCTTGTTATTGCGGAAACACCCTGCTTAGCATCTACAAAGGGGTGGAAGCCAGCGATGGGCCACTTTCAGATTATAAACAGTCGCAAAGGAGTCAAAATAGCATATAGCATAAAAGTGTTTGTATTCAATATACGAGTGCTGCCTTCCGTAATCATTGTTATAAAGCCATAAATATGCATCAATTTGACTTAAGATTTTGGCCAAGCTGGGTTGCCTGGCTCCCGTGCTTACCCCTTACGTTCCCGATTGTTCGGCTAGGGGGTAAAAGGAGCACCTCTGTGATTGTTACTTCCGGGTCATCCGGGCTAGTACCTCAGACTGGGTGAAGCCGAAAGCTAGCCATCTTAAGAATATAATTGGTCGGCAACGACGGAAGTGAAAATTTTGGTTCATTACAGACCACAGAGTTCGGGAACTTTTCCCAAACTAATTCCTCAATATTTTTCTCCCACATTGATCGGAGTTGAGGTTTCACGATCATGGTCAACATGATAGCCTGGGAAAAGGAACTTATAAAGGAACTATTTTTCCCAGAAGATGTTTCTTATGTTAAATAGTAATATAACATATCTCTCCGCGTACCTTTGTTTATAAAACAGTATGGCCGGATTGCCTTGTTTTCCGTAAATCTTTGCCCTTATAAAGGCTTTATAAAGTGGGAAAACACTCCTTGGCTACTGGCCGAGGAGGTTGAAGCCGATGGTCTGTTAACAAAGTTTGGTACAATGCGGATCCGAGCATTAATGATGTAAAGTACTTGGATACATAGAATCATTACTCATAAATTGTGATTAAAATCAATTTACTCCGGATATCGATCCTTAATTCAGCCACCCTTGCCCAAATTAAGGCTCGGGGGCTACTGGGCTTCGCGCTTCTCAAATTAAAAGCAACTAAAGAGGTACATCGATCCCCTAATCTGGTGTTCCCACCCGACCAGTGGCTCGGGGGATACTGTATTTGACGATTCAATGCAGAAAAAAAAGTGCAACATAGTTTCCGAGGAGATTACAATCCTCGGGTTGGTCGGCCACACCTAACCTAAGTCTCGAGGACTATGCACACCGCGTTTCCGTTCCCAAGTATGCTGCTGAGCTAGGAGTTGATCCTCAGGCCGATTTCGTGAATCGACCTGAGTCTCAGGGGCTACTGGGATCGGCGGTTTTATGTTTTCCTTCAGGTGCATCTCAGATTTTAGGCCGACACACACCTTGAGGGCTACTGGCTATATATCTCGGCAGAGAATAAATTGCACCAATCGAAAATATATCCACAAAAAATCAGCCCAAGCCCGAGGTAGTGCACCACTTCGAAAGCAGACTGGCATGAAGCTCGGATACAAGTGGCTGGCTCCCTAGAGGACGTTTCCGGCATTAAGCTCGGCTGAACTCCTTTAAACTTTTTAAGACTGAGGAAATCTATGACACCTCGGATATAGACCGGCGTTGGATCTCGGCTGCTAAAATGTACCTCGGAAGCAGTTCAGCATAAACCTCGGCTGCGAGTGGCTGGCTCCATAGAGAACTTTTTCGGCGTTAAACTCGGATAACCTCCTTCAAACTCCTTCAAAGACAAGGTACTCTATGCCTCCTCGGATGCAGTTCGGCGTTGGAGCTCGGCTGCAAGAAGACACCTCGGATGCAGTCCGGCGCGGGAGCTCGGATGCAAAGAGGACACCGTCGCGCTGGAAACACTTCGAACCCGTGGTGTGGCGTAAAAAATAATAAGGCATTGATAAAGGCCGAGAACTTAAAGGACTCCTCAGATACCCGACGTATGAACTCTTCGGATACACCTCGGCGATCCTCAAGATCGGAGATGGGAAGATTTGTTGAACCAGTTTTCAAGACCGACGACCGAAGACGAAGAACGGTTCGGAAGAACCGAGGAGCGTCCCCAACTTGAAGACCGGTTCAGGGGGCTACTGACGGTGTCCTGGACTAGGGGGTACTCACCACATCGTCTCCTGGGTTGAGCCGAGGACCCCCATGGCGGTTCACTAATGGGCCACTTCGGGCAGCCCATGACGCATACAAGGAAGACTCTACAAGACTTGGTGCACAAGCCGAAGACTCTCCAAAACCCTAGGCCTCCGGTACATTATATAAACCGAGGCCAGGCTAGTCAACAGATGATCTGATACTCATTAGAACAATCTCGTGGTAGATACATGTACTCTGTACTATCCCCCATATGAATACAATCAAAAGCAGGACGTAGGGTATTATCTCTTCGAGAGAGCCCGAACCTGGGTAAAATCCTGTGTCCATGTTATCATCGTTCCAAGACGCCTACCTTAGAACCCCTACTACGAGATATGCTGGATTTAGAACCGACAACGGGGTCGCCCACTATCCGGCCTTCCTTTGATGGGTAAAGGGCGGCCCACTAGTCCGGTCTACGAGAGATAGGCCGGCAACCCGAGTACCCCCTAGTCTGGGACACCCTCAGTAGCCCCCGAACTAGCCTCCAATGCCAAGGTTAACAGTCTTCGGCAGCTCCATGCTCCAAGGGTCTTCGGCTTGGGCGGCGAGTTCCTTCCATCACCTGTGTTTGGTTAGACAACAGTTCGGCCACCAATAGCTTGGTCGCCGAAGAATCCTCCGATGGGCGAGGCCTCGTGGGGCCCGCTATCGGTACCAAAACCGGCAGATCTCGGGTAGGGGATCCGAACTATGGGTCAAGGAGTCGATGGTAACAGGGAACGTAGAGACAGCGATTTACCAAGGTTCGGGCCCTCTCGAGGAGGTAATACCCTACGTCCTGCTTGATTGTATTGATGTGATTGTATGAAGGTTACAGAGTTGATCTACCTCGAGATCGACTGGGCTAAACCCTAGGTAATGGATATGATCCTCTACGGACTAGGCCTTCTGGTTTATATAGACACCAGGAGGTCCTAGGGTTACACATGGTCGGTTACCATCAGGGGACAAACATGCCGGTTATGCCAATTGTTTCTTGGAGGAGACGCCAAGTCTTTGGAGGTTTCCTTCTGATACACGGAGTCGCCCACAATCTGGCCTTCCATCAACGAGTAGAGGGCGGCCCACCAGCCCGGCCTATGAGAGATAGACCGGCAGCCCGAGTACCCCCTAGTTTGGGACACCCTCGGTAGCCCCCGAACTAGTCTTCGAAGCCGAGGTAGACACCGAACATCGTTGGCTTCGTGGACCAGTTCACTTTCCTCCGTGACACCGGTAACAGGCCTGTATTACTCCGAGTTGTATTCTCAAGCATTGTCCGGTCGTATATGCGCCGAACTGTACCTCAGTAATGAAATATAATAATAACTTAGCCCCAAAGGCTAGTCTCTTCGGTGTGAGCAGTGTCCTCACCTGACAACCTTTACCAAAGGGTCACACCCTGCCACGGCTGCGAGTTGGTTTATAAAAAACTCGATTCACGGTTCGAGACTGCTTTCATTGGCATGTCCCATCGATATGGAGATCGTGTCCAATTTTCAAGGGATGTGATCAATAATCCGTTTCACCTCACGCGTGCATAATGGCACGGTTATATGGGGAAGTGGCGAGGACTGCGGCGCAGTAAAGGGACCATGGGTTTTTACAGCCCATAAAAGGGGCACAGCCTTTGTTCCTTTCGTACGCTCTCATTTCCCCCCCTTCGCCATTGCCTTCCCCATCTCTTGAGCTCCAACGCCCAGATCCGCCCACCCTCTCAAAAACCTTTCCTTCCACCCGCCCAATCTAGCAATGGTGGGTTCCGGGTCCAAGGGCAAGTGGGAGGCCTCTAGCGTTACCAACAGCGCTATTTTGGAGTTGAAGAGCGCGGGCTACCTCCCGGCCGACATCGCCCACCGTGCTCTGGAGGCGGGACAGGCCATCCCCATGCCGCGGCAGGGCGAAAGAGTGGTGTTCGTGCCCCACTTCATCCGGGGTTTGGGTTTCCCCCTTCACCCCTTCGTCAGGGGCCTCATGTTCTTCTACGGGCTCGACTTCCATGACCTCGCGCCGAACTCCTTCCTCCACATCTCGGCTTTCATCATCGTCTGCGAGGCCTTTCTCCGGGTCCGGCCACACTTCGGTCTGTGGTTGAAGATCTTCAACGTCAAGCCGAAGATAGTAGATGGCCAGCAAGCGAACTGTGGGGGGGCGATGATCAGCAAGCTTCCAAGAGTGGAGTGGCCAGATGGTACCTTCATCGAGACCGTCAAGATCTGGCAAAAGGAATGGTTCTACATCACAAAACCGAGGTGCGCAGATTGGGAGGCGATTCCGGCCTTCCGATCTGGGCCCCCTACAAGGCTGGTCTTGTGGACCAAGAAGGGCCTCGACTGGGGGCCGAATAAGGAGGTGGTGCTGCTGCAGAGCCGGATCGCCAAAATGATAGAGAAGGGCGTCGCGCTGGTCAACGTGATCCAGATCATGCTCGGCCGCCGAATCCTCCCTTTCCAGGACAGGGCTCCCCCCATGTGGGCCTATAAGCCCGGAGACCCGGCCACCGTGCGCAGCTTCTTCCACACCTCCCACGCACAACTGTGGAGGGCGCTATTCAAGCCGCAGAAGGACTGGCCGGCCGAGGAGGAAGACATCGGACTCGATGCTGCAAATCCCCCACGGGAGGTATGAGCAATTTTGTATTTTTTATCCGAACTGTTCCCCTTTAACATGGTACTCAGCTTTGCTACTTTTCATCCGCAGAATTGGCTGAAGAAGGCCCAGCGGATCGATAGTCCGGCGCCGCTGCCAGAGGGACCCAGGACGCCTCTCCTGACGGCCATGCTGGCCGTGGAGCCGTATGAGGCGCCGGAAAGGAAGGAGCAGAAGAAGGACCAACAGGGGGAGGCCAGAGAGGGCCTCCGCTCCCGAGGACCCCCGGGTGCCAGATCCGGGGACACCAATGCTCCCTCCGCACAAGAGGAGGAGAAGGAGCAGGGAGAGGACGGGGAGGAAGACGACTCCTCCCGAATCGGGAAAAGAGCAGCGTCCGAGGGCGCCGAGGAGGAGCCACCACAACACGCTCCCAAAAGACCGCGCAAGGCTAAGATAGCCTTGTCCGGTGATAGCTCGGCCTCTACCTAGGACTCTGAGGCCTCCGAAGAGGTTCCACGGAGGATCCCCAGGGCCAAGCCACAGGCTCAAAGGTATGCATTCTAGTAACTGCTTTGGCCGTCTTCGGCCGAAATGGGTCTAATATTGACGGCGTTTCCGTTTATAATTTTGTAGCCCGTTGCGCGATCTCCCCACTGACCGAGTCTCGGAGGGGGATTCTCCACCGGCAGCGCTAGCGGAGAGCGGGACCGAATCTCACGCCTCGCCACCCCCGAATGTCGAGGAGACCGGGGAGGTCCTATCGAGGAGGACCCCTCATGTGCCGTATGCGGGGGGAGAGGGCGACACTATCATGGCCGAGGGGAACACCTCGGTCGCCGAAGACCAGGAGGGGAGGGCCCCTCTGGTGAACGAAGAGGAGGAGCCCGGACAAGCCGAGCTTCCTCCGAGGATGACTCCGGAGACGTCAAGGCGTCCAGAGTCCGGCGCTCCGGACTTTGAGAAGGAAGGGGCCGAAGCGCCGCCGCCACCCCCGCCTTCCCCAGAGCAGGCGTCGACCGGGTGGTCGGTCAAGATGGAGGATGCTCTAACCAGCTCCTCTATCGCCGAAGAGCACCGTGCCCTCATGGGCGCGGTGTTGCAAAGTATTCGGTCCGTGGATAACGGACTGAAGGAGGCCTTTAGTGGCCTTCTTACCGGCTTCAAGGTGAGCGAAGTAATGCTTTTTCCTTAGAATAATTCATTTGCGTAAATATATAGCCTCATACACAGTAGCCCCCGAGACACTGACTGGCTTGGACAAAGCCTGTCAGAGGATCGAGAATCAATGTCCCGGATACTAACGTGTGTATAATAACGCATAGGCATCATCTACGGCCGCAGCCGCCAACATCGAAGAGTTGGCCGAGCTGAATCGGAAGCTGAAGAGTTCCGAAGATGACCTGAGCCTGGTAAACAAAAGGTTCGACGAGGCGCAAGGTAAGTCCGAGCTGCGATATTGAATACAGCCATTTTTTTTTGTAAGCCGGGTTCGAAGCATCCTAACCGAGGGAACCGGTTGTACTACAGCTGCCGCCGCGGAGGTCGAAAGCCTCAAGGCCGCACTGAGGACAGCTCAGTTGGATCCGGCGGCGCAAAAGTCGGCAACCGAACAGGCGGCAGCCGAGCTGGCGGCGGTGAGAACCGCTAGTGAGAAGCACGAGGCCAGGGTGCTGGAAGTGCAGCAAGAGCTCGGGGATGCCGTCACAAGGTGTGAGGCCCGCGAGCAGAAGAATAAGGAGCAGGCCGCCGAGCTGACCTCAGTGGCGGCGGTGGCTACGGAAGCGCGAACAGAGGCACGCGGCTACCAAGAAGAGCTCCGCCAAGTCAGGCTTATTGCGGACGGTAACCCGTACTTGCTACAAAGTGTCTTTGGAGGTAACAGGTTCGCGTTGCTCACGCGGGTATGGCGTTCCGCAGGCGCCTTTGCGGACCTCCCGAAGAGTGCGGCTGATGCGGCAAGGTTCTTCGCCGGCCAGGAGCGTTGGGTCGAGCAGAGGCTTTTCTGGGCGCAATTTCAAGCGCCCGAACACCCTCCCCTCCTCAAAAATCAAATGAAGCTACATCGGATGGCGGAGCCGGTGATGAAGGACCTCTGCGTCAAGCTATGGCCATCGGAGCCGCAGCCGAGCAGCTACTTCGGTCTAGTGCAGAGGTTGCACGACGCCCCTTCTCGGGTCGACGCCTGGAAGCGCTCTGCATGCATCGAGGGCGCTCGGATGGCCTTCGGCAAGACAATGGTACATTGGCCGAAGATAAAGCCAGCCGAGATGGCCACCGGACCTCCACCGCCAAGGAAGGAACATAGGCGTCCCGAGCAGTACTTTCCTGTCGTCATGGACGGTGCTCGGGCAGTAGAGGCTCAGTGTTCAAAAGATGTAATTTAGGAGTAGATGTAGCTTCCTTGTAACTAAGGAGTTGAAACTTTTGCTTTAGTGTAATGCAAGTGGTCGGCTATTGATATAGTGCCTGTTTAATTTTGACTCCTGTGCGGCCAATTTGAAACTGAAAGTTACCAGTCGTCGGCTTCAGCCCCCTGGCAGATACTGCATGGGGTGTTTTCTCATAATACGTGAACCCTTAGCCGACGTCTCGGTGCCCGGAGGCGGTTGTATGTACGGAAAACCAGGCAATCAGACTATGCGGTTTTAGTGCTTTCATTTAGCCAGAGGAGCTTGACTGTGGGGGGCGGTGACGAGCCCCCGGTGTTTGCGATATTCGGACAAGCCGCGGTTGATCACATGGTTTCCGTAACAGATAACCCTTCGTGTAACACGGACTAACCTCCAATGATTTTAGGTTAACACCAGTCATCGGATCGCCAACCAGTTCTCGCTTATTGGGACAGTCAGTTTTCGGCTTTCTCCACTGAGGTACTTAACCAGGCTAGCTAGAAGTACAATCGCAGTGGTTCTCCCTTTACCCTCTTAGCCGAACAGTGCGGAACATAAGAGGGTAAACACAGGAGCCGGGCAACCCAACTATTGACCAAAGACGCAACTCGGAACTGATTCATATAATGCAATATCCGTGACGCCGAGCACATAAAATAAAAATAAGTGCCGGGATAAAGTATAAGGCAAGATCTATGTTCGAGCCCCCGGTCTATTAGACGGTTTGAAATGGATGTATCGTGATAGTTTACTTCGGCTGAAAAGGCGGAAAGGAATATGCAACGTGAATGACTGCACGAGTATACCATAATAAAGTGGTCATTATTTCCTTTGAATGTGTGACGTCCAACCGTACAATCCGGATTGCCGAAGTAACTTTAATAGATACTTTTGAAGAAATGAATATATTGAGAGTAAAGGTTTACACAGGGCCTTCATGAGTGGTTTGACGTCCCTACTACGCCCTGCTGCACGTTTGCGCCTTTGCTCTTCAAGAGGCTTCCGTGGAAGCGAAGCTTTCCACCGTGTGTTCGGCGGAAGTAGTAAACTTTGGCGGACGAGCCCTTGAAAAAGGGGCTGAAGAAGTCGCCGTGGTATATCAGTTTGACGCTGATCGGGCCCTAGATGGTGCCCGTTGACGAGGTTGATGCGAAGACATATGTAGGCCATCGGTCGGTTAAGCCAGACTCCTGGTCTTTGTGTCATGCTTCCCCACAACTGCCCATGGAATTTTGAGCGCGAAGTTGTGCACTCGAGGCACGTACTTCGCAACTAGGTGGGCCGTGCTGTGGGGCGCGTGCCCCTATTTGGGGTGAGCATGGGAGTGCTCCGGAACGGAGGGTGCAGCTCGGGAGCGTTTACGCGCATCCAGTGGCTTGGCAGTAGACTGTGCTTGAGACGCTTCTTCGGTGGCTTGGACTTCGGCGGCTAGAGCCACCGTGTGTTCCTCTGTTCGGAGCGAGCGCTTGGTATTACCGTTGATGGTAATGACGCCCTTCGGTCCTGGCATCTTGAGCTTCAAGTATGCATAGTGCGGGACAGCGTTAAAGCAGGCGAATGCAGTCCGGCCGAGGAGTGCGTGGTAACCACTGCGGAAAGGGACAATGTCGAAGATCAAGTCCTCGCTGCGGAAGTTGTCGGGCGAGCCGAAGACGACTTCCAATGTCACAGATCCCGAGCAGCGCGCCTCGACACCTGGGATTACACCTTTAAAGGTGGTGTTGCTAGGTTTGATTCTTGACGGGTCAATCCCCATCTTCTTCAATGTATCAGCGTAAATTAGATTAAGGCTGCTTCCTCCGTCCATAAGGACTCTGGTGAGGTAAAAACCGTCCACGATGGGGTCGAGCACCAGAGCCGTCGTTCCTCCATGACTTATACTGGTCGGATGGTCTCGACGGTCGAAAGTGATCGGGCAAGCCGACCACGGGTTGAATTTCGGGGCTGCCGGCTCTAAGGCGTAGACATCCCGAAGCACGCGTTTCCGCTCCTTCTTTGGTATGTGCGTGACATAGATCATGTTCACAGTTTTGACCTCTGGAGGGAACTGTTTTTGGCCTCCACTGTTCGGCCCGTGAGGTTCGTCATCATCCTCGCTGCGGGGGCCCTTGCCCTGTTCTTCGGCTGTGGCTTTGCCGGCCTGCATGATTACCCAAAAGTTATGGTTGGTATGGTTAGCTGGCTTGTCAGGGGTGCCGTGAATCTGGCAGGGCCTATCCAATATTCTGTCAAGCGCGGACGGGCCGTCGCGATTTCCTTTAGAGGGTTTCTTCCGCGGCCCTGATTTCGAGCCGCTGAATCCGGCGTTTACCGCTGTGTCATCGGCTTCACCGCCGTTGTTTGAGTGCCGGCGCTTGTTGTTCCTATTGCGCCGGGGTTTCCCGTTTCCGTCCCGGGTCGCTGAAGTGCCGGGGTCTTCGGGGTGGTTGCTTCAACGAGCTAGCTAGCTATCCTCACCCGCGCAAAAGCGGGTCATTAGGGAAGTAAGGGCTGACATTGTTCTCGGCTTATCTTGGCCGAGCTGACAGGCGAGCCACTCGTCCCAAATACTGTGTTTGAATGCCACAATTGCTTCGGCGTCCGGACAGTCGACGATCTGGTTCTTCTTGGTCAAGAACCGGTTCCAGAATTGTCGGGCTGACTCTCCGGGCTGTTGAATGACATGGCTCATGTCATCGGCGTCCGGTGGCCGAACATAGGTTCCTTGAAAGTTAGCTCGGAATGCATCCTCGAGCTCTTCCCAGCTCCCGATGGAGTTTTCGGGTAGGCTGTTCAGCCAATGCCTGGCCGGTCCCTTGAGTTTCAGCGGTAAGTACTTGATAGCGTGGAGATCATCTCCTCGAGCCATATGAATGTGGAGAAGAAAATCCTCAATCCACATAGCTGGTTCAGTTGTCCCATCATAGGGTTCTATATTAACGGGTTTAAACCCCTCGGGGAACTGATGCTGCATCACCTCATCAGTGAAACACATTGGGTGTGCGGCGCCCCTGGCCCAGGCCACATCGCGCCGTAGATCGGTTGTCATCCGGGCACGGTGCTACTCCCGAGCTCTGTCATTTCTATCGTGCCAGGCCTGGTATCCGTCCCGTCTGGCGGGTGCGTATCCTGTGGATCCATAGATGGATCTCGACTGAATCGCTCGTGCGTTCAGGTCATGGCGCAGATCGTATTGGTCATCCGATTGAACCGGGTCTTTGCCTGCTCGGCGGGAGGGCGCGAGTGGGTATTCGGCTTCCCTGGCCGCCCTATCCCGTCCTCGAGGGGGCACGAGTGGGAGTTTGGCTTCTCTGGCCACTCTATCTCGTCCTCGAGGGGGCGCAGGTGGGAGCTCGGTTTCCACAGCCGGCCTATCTCGTCCTCGAGGGGGGCGGTCGGGCTGGTTTGTGTAAGTTCGTCTGGGAGGCATGGGCTCGAAGGCCTCGTCCTCAAATTCTGGGAGTAGGCGCCGTCGTGGGTAACTCTTGTATTGGCCCTGACGTTGATCGTCGAGGCCTTCTTCGGCAGCTAAGACCATCGTCCATCTGTCGTTGAGTGTATCATGTTCGGCCTTTAACTGTTGTTGTTTCATCTTCAAGCTTCGGGCAGTGGCGATGAGTTGCCGCTTGAATTTCTCTTGTTCCAGGGGATCCTCCGGGATGATAAAGTCTTCGGGTCCGAGGCTATCTTCATCTTCGGATTGAGGGAAGTAATTGCTGTCCTCGGAATCGTCGAGGTCGGCGAGGTCACCCTGGTCCTCGTGCCCTTCAGGGGCGTTGGGTTGCTGCTCGGGCGTGTTATCACCGAGCTCTCTCGCGTTGTCCGGAGTCTCATTATCCCCGGTGTCGTTCGTGTCTGTGTGATTTTCCTTGCCCTTTCCCCGCCCTCGAGCTCGCCATCGTCGGCGTCTGGGTGGTTCTTCGGTGGGATCGTCGCCGTCCTTCTTGGTTGTGTCACCGTCCTTCATGGGGGTGTCAACCATGTAAACGTCATAGGTGGAGGAGGCGGTCCACTTTCCGGTATTGGCAGTGGCAAGGAAGGTATCCGTGTAGGGCGGGATGTCAAAGTCCTCGTCCATGTCGTCAGCCTCCTCGGAGGCGTAGTCTAGCATGTCGGTTAAATATTCGACAGTGGCTACCAAGTGGGTGGTGGGTGGGACGCAAAATTCCCCACGGCTGGCATCCTGTCCGACCTGCTCCTGGTCCGAGGACGGGCCATCCGCGATATTTATCTTCTGGATCCGGTCTAGCATCTCGCTTAAAATCGAGGGGTCCACCGGATCTATGTTCGGGCTGCCATCGGAGTTGAGCTCCGGCATGCCGATAACGGGAGTGTGTTCGGCCAAGAGTGACCCTTGGTTTTCCGGCACCGGGGTCGGATCCAAACTCAAGGTCAGATCCGAACTGAGGCCCGCCCCGGGGACGGGGTGGGGGAGGAATCTGAGGTCAAGGCCTCGGGATTGGCAGGTTCCTCGGGTAAGGCCGAGAACCCAGTAAAGACCAGATCGCCTCGAGCATTGGCGACGTACTCAAGGCTGCCAAACCTGATTTCCTGCTCAGGGGCGAAGCTGCCGACCTAGTCGAGGTGACCGGTCGGATCGGCATGCAGCGCAATGCTGCCAAATGCGAAGAGCTGCCTGGGGACGAAGATGTCCCCGCTGCGGATTCCGTTGCTGAAGAGAAGAGTTGTCCGGGGATGGCGATGTCCCTGCTGTAGATTTCATTGACGAAGAGTTGTCCGGGGACGGCGAGCCATTGATCCTTGGCAACCCACGATGGACCTCTCAATGAAAGCACCAATGTCGGTACCAAAACCGGCAGATCTCGGGTAGGGGATCCGAACTATGGGTCAAGGAGTCGATGGTAACAGGGAACATAGAGACAGCGATTTACCCAGGTTCAGGCCCTCTCGAGGAGGTAATACCCTACGTCCTGCTTGATTGTATTGATGTGATTGTATGAAGGTTACAGAGTTGATCTACCTCGAGATCGACTGGGCTAAACCCTAGGTAATGGATATGATCCTCTACGGACTAGGCCTTCTGGTTTATATAGACACCAGGAGGTCCTAGGGTTACATATGGTCGGTTACCATCAGGGGACAAACATGCCGGTTATGCCAATTTTTTCTTGGAGGAGATGCCAAGTCTTCGGAGGTTTCCTTCTGATACACGGGGTCGCCCACAATCTGGCCTTCCATCAACGAGTAGAGGGCGGCCCACCAGCCCGACCTATGAGAGATAGGCCGGCAGCCCGAGTACCCCCTAGTCCGGGACACCCTCACCCGCCATACCTTTTTCCTTCGCCTAGAATTAAATGATGACCCTCGATTCCTGCGCATCCAGGGAATGCGAGTGGCCCGATGGGTTCTTACAAAAATGCCCCTCTTTGGGGGGAGACAATGCCCTTTTAATAGGCCAAGGGCGTGGAGGCTAACGCACCCCACCCCCTACCATTCTTCCTCACATCCCCGAGAGGTCACAGCCAGCAAACAATGGCGACGTTCCAGGCTCTTCCTCACGCCCTCACGGCCCCCATCAAGGCGACTGGGCGAGCTGCTCCGTATCCCGCATGCGATTGCGCAGGCTCGAGACACAGGGGTATCTCCCCGCTTCAGATCTCGCGTCCACCCGCCCCGGATTAACTTCTGCAGACGGGGAGGCCCTTGCAGAGAACTTTCCTCCCCCCCCCCCACGGGGAGGAGAGGGTGTGCTTTGTGCCCTTCCTCTTGTGAGGCCTGGGTTTCCCCATTCATCCCTTGTTGAGGGGTCTACTAGAGTTTTACGGGATCCAACTCCACCACCTTACCCCAGGATCGATTCTTCATATCTCGGGCTTCGTCGCTCTTTGCGAGATGTTCCTGGGCTGTGAGGCTCATTTCGAGTTGTGGAGGAAATTCTTCTGTCTTGTCCCCTACACCCGAGGAGGGATAATTTGCGAGGTCGGCGGGACCGAGGTATGGCGCATCGCCGGAACGGGATAACCCGTAGGGACTCCCAGGAAAGATGCCGAGGAGTGGACTTCGGAATGGTTTTATATCGAAGACGTCCCCCTATTCGATCCAGTTTAGAGGGGGTTGCCCGAATTCTCATTGGTTTCCCCGAAGAATCAGTTCAACTGGCGCCTGAAGAGTTCTTCCCAAGAGGAAAGCGCCAAAGTAACTCGGCTGGCCGCTCAAGTGAGGTGGCTAGCCCACAACGAGCTAACCGTCATCGACGTGATGGACGCAGCCATTGCTCGGAGCGTCCAACCTCTTCAACAGAGAATACACCCACTATGGTGCTATAACGGGGAGGATGATGCAATCCGATACACACGGATGGGACCTGTCGATCAGGCGGCGATGGCAGCCATACTGGCCGATCTTTTCAAGGGAGAAGAGCAAGAATTTGCTCGGTTAAGGCTCAAGGAAGGCTTCTCGAGCCATAAACCCATCGAAATGGTGAGTCCAACCACGCTTTATAGCTCGAAGGGCACCCCAAATTTTTCTTAATCAGATTTTTATCCTGTCTGAACAGAACTGGAGGCACTGGATCGAGACAGTGAGCTGCCCTGATCCTCAACCGGAGAATCATTCTCGTGACGACGATCCTGTGTTCCACGATGACCCCGAAACATCGATCGATTTAGAGGAGGGGGTCTTCTACCAGGAGAGCCTCGACGGCTCTTGTTGGGAAACGTTGCATGGGAAACAAAAATTTTCCTACGCACACACAAGATCTATCCATGGTGATGAGCATCTACGAGAGGGAGAGTGAATCTACATACCCTTGTAGATCGCTAAGCGGAAGCGTTTAAGAAACGCGGTTGATGTAGTCGAACGTCTCCGCGATCCAAATCGCACGTCGTCCCTCGATCCGATCACGAACTAGTGCCGAACGGACGGCACCTCCGCGTTCAACACACGTACGGCTTGATGACGCCTTCACCTCCTCGATCCAGCGAGCGATGGTGAAGTAGTGGTTGAGTTCCAGCAGCACGACGGCGTGGTGATGGTGGTGAGGAACAATCTCTGCAGGGCTTCGCCAAGCACTACGGAGATTATGACGGAGGAACTAGAGGGTTAGGGTTGCCGCACACGGCTTGGGGAAATCTTGATCGCTCCCGTGTGCTAGCCCTGCCCCTCTATTTATATGTTGAGCCTTGGGGTCTAAACTTGGAGTAAAAGCCTCCTCCAGGTCGGTTTTGCCCGCACAAGGTCGGTTTGGCCCGCAGGAAAAGAGTCCAACTCGGATCCCTGCCGAACCGCGCACAGCCGCGCACAAGCGGTAGTACCGCTTGGGCGGTAGTACCGCTTCACACAAGCGGTAGTACCGCTCGGGCGGTAGTACCGCTTCACACAAGCGGTAGTACCGCTTACGCGGCAGCAAAACTACTTTTTGCACTTTCCAATACCTTGTGGGCTTTTATCCCTTGGCCCATATAAAGTGTTGTTGCACCCGAACACTTCGGTAAACATCCGGAACCCCTTCCGGTGAACTCTGGAACTCTTCCGGAGATCGAAACACTATTATCACATATATCAATCTTTACCTCCGGACTCTTCCGGAGATCCTCGTCATGTCCAGGATCTTATCCGAGACTTCCGAACAACTTTCGGTCACCAACATAACAACTCAATTATACTAATCGTCACCAAACGTTAAGTGTGTAGACCCTGCGGGTTCGAGAACTATGTAGACATGACCGAGACACCTCTACGGCCAATAACCAATAGCGGGACCTGGATGCCCATATTGGCTCCTACATATTCTACGAAGATCTTTATCGGTCGAACCTCTATGTCAAGGATTTAGTTAATCCCGTATGCTGTTCCCTTTGTTCTTCGGTATGTTACTTGCCCGGGATTCGATCGTCGGTATCTCTATACCTAGTTCAATCTCGTTACCGGCAAGTCTCTTTACTCGTTCCGTAATACAAGATCCTGTGGCTAACTCTTTAGTCACTTTCCTTGCAAGGCTCAATGTGATGTTGTATTACCGAGTGGGCCCTGAGATACCTCTCCGTCACACGGAGTAACAAATCCCAGTCTTGATCCATGCCAACCCAACAGACACCCTCGGAGATACCTGTAGAGCACCTTTATAGTCACCCAGTTACGTTGCGACGTTTGATACACACAAGGTATTCCTCCGGTGTCAGTGAGTTGCATGATCTCATGGTCAAAGGAACAGATACTTGACATGCAGAAAACAATAGCAATAAACTGACACGATCAAATGCTACGTTTACAGTTTGGGTCTTGTCCATCACATCATTCTCCTAATGATGTGATCCCGTTATCAAATGACATCTCATGTCAATGGCTAGGAAACCTTAACCATCTTTGATCAACGAGCTAGTCAACTAGAGGCTTACTAGGGACACAGTGTTGTCTATGTACCCACACATGTATTTGAGTTTCCAATCAATACAATTATAGCATGGATAATAAACGATTATCATTAACAAGGAAATATAATAATAACCAATTTATTATTGCCTCTAGGGCATATTTCCAACAGTCTCCCACTTGCACTAGAGTCAATAATCTAGTTCACATCACTATGTGATTTACATTGTAATGAATCGAACACCCATGCAGTTTTGGTGTTGTTCATGTTTAGCCCTTGGAAGAGGTTTAGTCATCGGATCTGCAACATTCAGATCCGTGTGTACTTTGCAAATATTTATGTCGTCCTCCTTGATGTAATCGCGGATGGAATTGAAACGTCGCTTTATGTGTCTGGTCCTCTTGTGAAATCTTGGTTCCTTGGCTAGAGCAATGGCACCAGTATTATCACAAAACAGAGTCATTGGGTTAAGTGCACTTGGCACTACTCCAAGATCTGTCATGAACTCCTTCATCCAGACACCTTCCTTCGCCGCCTCCGAGGCTGCGATGTACTCCGCTTCGCATGTAGAATCAGCTACCACGCTTTGCTTGGAACTGCACCAGCTAACCGCACCCCCATTAAGAATAAACACGTATCCGGTTTGAGACTTAGAGTCATCCGGATCAGTGTCAAAGCTTGCATCGACGTAACCCTTTACGACGAGCTCTTGATCACCTCCATAAACGAGAAACATATCCTTAGTCCTTTTCAGGTACTTCAGGATATTCTTGACCGCCGTCCAGTGTTCCATACCTGGATCACCTTGAAACCTTCCGACCATACTTATGGCAAGGCTGACATCGGGTCTTGTGCACAGCATTGCATACATGATAGAGCCTATGGCTGAAGCATAGGGGATGACACTCATCTTTTCTCTATCTTCTGCAGTCACTGGGCATTGAGTCTTACTCAACTTCACACCTTGCAAAACAGGCAAGAACCCCTTCTTGGACTGATCCATTTTGAACTTCTTCAAAATCTTATCAAGGTATGTGCTTTGTGAAAGTCCTATTAAGCGTCTTGATCTATCTCTATAGATCTTGATGCCTAATATGAAAGCAGCTTCTCCTAGGTCCTTCATTGAAAAACTCTTGTTCAAATATTCCTTTACGCTTTCCAGCATTTCTATATTGTTTCCAATCAGTAATATGTCATCCACATATAATATTAGAAACGCTATAGAGCTCCCACTCACTTTCTTGTAAATACAAGCTTCTCCGTAAACTTGTATAAACTCGAACGCTTTGATCACCTCATCAAAATGAAGATTCCAACTCCGAGATGCTTGCACCAGTCCATAAATGGATCGCTGGAGTTTGCAAACTTTGTCAGCATTCTCTGGATCGACAAAACCTTCTGGTTGCATCATATACAACTCTTCCTTAAGGTAACCGTTAAGGAACGCTGTTTTGACATCCATCTGCCAAATCTCATAATCGAAAAAGGCAGCTATTGCTAACATGATTCTGACGGACTTAAGCATCGCTACGGGTGAGAAGGTCTCATCGTAGTCAACTCCTTGAACTTGTGAAAAACCCTTTGCCACAAGTCGAGCTTTATAGACGGTGACATTACCGTCCGCGTCCGTCTTCCTCTTAAAGATCCATTTGTTCTGAATGGCCTTACGCCCTTCAGGTAATACTTCCAAAGTCCATACTTTGTTTTCATACATGGATCCCATCTCGGATTTCATGGCCTCTAAGCACTTCTCGGAATCCGGGCCCATCATCGCTTCTCCATAGCTCGTAGGTTCATCGTTGTCTAACAACATGACCTCTAAGACAGGGTTGCCGTACCACTCGGGAGCAGTACGCGTCCTTGTCGACCTACGAGGTTCGATAGCAACTTGATCCAAAGCTTCATGATCATCATCATTAACTTCCTCTTCAGCTAATGTAGGCTCCACAGAAACAACTTTCTGCGCTGCGCTACTCTCAGGTTGAAGTAAAGGTTCAACAACCTCATCAAGTTCTATCTTCCTCCCACTCAATTCTTTCGAGAGAAACTCTTTCTCAAGAAATGTTCCGTTTTTAGCGACAAACACTTTGCCTTCGGATCTGAGGTAGAAGGTATACCCAACTGTCTCTTTTGGGTATCCTATGAAGACGCATTTCTCCGCTTTGGGTTCCAGCTTTTCAGGCTGAAGCTTTTTGACATAAGCATCACATCCCCAAACTTTAAGAAACGACAGCTTTGGCTTCTTGCCAAACCAAAGTTCATATGGCGTCGTCTCAACGGATTTCGATGGTGCCCTATTTAAAGTGAATGCAGCTGTCTCTAATGCATAACCCCAAAACGATAGTGGCAAATCGGCAAGAGACATCATCGATCGCACCATATCTAATAAGGTTCGATTACGACGTTCGGACACACCATTACGCTGTGGTGTTCCAGGCGGTGTTAGTTGTGAAACAATTCCACATTGTCTTAAGTGACTGCCAAACTCATAACTCAGATATTCTCCTCCTCGATCAGATCGTAGGAATTTAATCTTCTTGTTACGATGATTCTCAACTTCACTCTGAAATTGTTTGAACTTTTCAAATGTTTCAGACTTGTGTTTCATTAAGTAAATATACCCATATCTACTTAAGTCATCAGTGAAGGTGAGAAAATAACGATAACCACCGCGCGCCTCAATACTCATCGGACCACACACATCAGTATGTATGATTTCCAATAAGTCAGTTGCCCGTTCCATTGTTCCAGAGAACGGCGTTTTAGTCATCTTGCCCATGAGGCATGGCTCACATGTGTCAAGTGATTCAAAATCAAGTGACTCCAAAAGTCCATCAGCATGGAGCTTCCTCATGCGTTTTACGCCAATATGACCTAAACGGCAGTGCCACAAGAAAGTGGTATTATCATTATCAATTCTACATCTTTTGGCATCAATGTTATGAACATGTGTATCATTACTATCGAGATTCAATAAGAACAAACCCCTCACATCGGGTGCATGACCATAAAAGATATTACTCATATAAATAGAACAACCATTATTCTCTGATTTAAATGAGTAACCGTCTCGCAATAAACAAGATCCAGATATAATCTTCATGCTTAACGCAGGCACCAAATAACACTTATTTAGGTTCATCACTAATCCCGACGGTAATCGAAGAGCGAGCGTGCCGACGGCGATCACATCAACCTTGGAACCATTTCCCACGCGCATCGTCACTTCGTCCTTTGCCAGCCTCCGTCTATTCCGCAGTTCCTGTTTTGAGTTGCAAATATGAGCAACCGCACCGGTATCAAATACCCAGGCACTACAACGAGAGTTGGTAAGGTACACATCAATAACATGTATATCATATATACCTTGTTTGTTGTTGGCCGCCTTCTTGTCAGCCAAATACTTGGGGCAATTCCGCTTCCAGTGTCCAGTTCCCTTGCAATGAAAACACACAGTTTCTGGTTTGGGTCCAGCCTTGGGTTTCTTCACGAGAGGAGCAACTGCTTTGCCACTCTTCTTGGAGTTACCCTTCTTACCCTTGCCATTTTTCTTGAAACTAGTGGTTTTATTGACCATCAACACTTGATGCTCCTTCTGAATTTCAGACTCAGCGGCTTTCAGCATCGCAAACAGCTCGGCGACTGACTTGTTCATCCCGTGCATGTTATAGTTCAACACGAAGCTCTTGTAGCTAGGTGGCAATGATTGAAGAACTCTGTCAGTGATAGCCTCTGGCGGAAGGGGCATCCCTAACTCAGCCAGACGGGTGGAGTACCCAGACATTCTGAGCACGTGATCACTGATAGACCCGTTCTCCTCCATCTTGCAAGCATAGAACTTATCGGAGATCTCATATCTCTCGATCCGGGCATTCTTCTGAAAGATAAACTTCAATTCCTGGAACATCTCATATGCTCCATGACGTTCAAAACGTCTTTGAAGTCCCGGTTCTAAGCCATACAACATTGCACATTGAACTATTGAGTAATCATCAGAACGAGCCTGCCAGGCGTTCACAACGTCTAGAGACTCAACTGGAGCGGGTGGATCACCAAGCGGTGCATCAAGGACATAAGCCTTCTGGGAAGCCGTAAGGATAATCCTTAGATTACGGGCCCAGTCCACAAAGTTACTTCCATCATCTTTCAACTTAGCTTTCTCTAGGAACGCATTAAAATTTAGGGGTGCTACTGCGCGAGCCATGATCTACAACATAAATATAGCAAAGACAACTTAGACTATTGTTCTTAGATAATGAGTTTAGTTAATCATATTACTTTAAAACTCCCACTCAAATTGACATCCCTCCGGTCATTCGAGTGTAACATGATCCAAATCCACCAACTCAAGTCCGATCATCACGTGAGTTGAGGTGGTTTCAATGGTGAACATCTTCATGTTGATCATATCTACTATATGACTCATGTTCGACCTTTCGGTCTCTTGTGTTCCGAGGCCATGTCTGTACATGCTAGGCTCGTCAAGTTTAACCCGAGTGTTCCGCACGTGCAACATGGCTTACACCCGTTGTATGCGAACGTAGAGTCTATCACACCCGATCATCACGGCGTGTCTCGAAACGACGAACTTTCGCAACGGTGCACACTTGGGGAGAACACAATTTATCTTGAAATTTAAGTGAGGGATCACCTTATAATGCTACCGTCGTCCTAAGCAAAATAAGATGCAAAAAAGGATTAACATCACATGCAAATCATAAGTGACATGATATGGCCATGAACTTGTGCTTTTGATCTCCATCTCCAAAGCACCGGCATGATCTCCATCGTCACCGGCATGACACCATGATCTCCATCATCTTGATCTCCATCAACGTGTCGCCATAAGGTTGTCGCGCCGACTGTTGCTTCCACGACTATTGCTAACGTTTAGCGATAAAGTAAAGCATTACATAGCGCTTAATGATTGACACGCAGGTCATACAATAATTAAAGACAACTCTATGGCTCCTGCCAGTTGCCGTACTCATCGACATGCAAGTCGTGATATTCTATACAAAACATGATCATCTCATACATCACATATATCTCATCATGTAATTGGCCATATCATATCACATCATACCCTGCAAAAACAAGTTAGACGTCCTCTAATTGTTGTTGCAAATTTTACGTGGCTGCTACGGGTTTGCAAGAACCGTTCTTACCTACGCAAAACCACAACGTGGTGTAGTGATTGCTTTTTGATCTTCTAAAAGAACCCTCTTCATTGAAATCGATTCAACTAAAGTGAGAGAGACAGACACCCGCTAGCCATCTTTATGCAACGAAGTTACATGTCAGTTGAAGGAACCTGTCTCGCGTAAGTGTACGCGTAATGTCGGTCCGGGCCGCTTCATCTCACAGTACCGCCGAATCAAATATCAACTAGTAACGGCAAGCAATATGTATACACCCACGCCCACAACTCGTTTGTGTTCTACTCGAGATCTCATCTACGCATAGACCTGGCTCATGATGCCACTGTTGGGAAACGTTGCATGGGAAACAAAAATTTTCCTACGCACACACAAGATCTATCCATGGTGATGAGCATCTACGAGAGGGAGAGTGAATCTACATACCCTTGTAGATCGCTAAGCGGAAGCGTTTAAGAAACGCGGTTGATGTAGTCGAACGTCTCCGCGATCCAAATCGCACGTCGTCCCTCGATCCGATCACGAACTAGTGCCGAACGGACGGCACCTCCGCGTTCAACATACGTACGGCTTGATGACGCCTTCACCTCCTCGATCCAGCGAGCGATGGTGAAGTAGTGGTTGAGTTCCAGCACCACGACGGCGTGGTGATGGTGGTGAGGAACAATCTCTGCAGGGCTTCGCCAAGCACTACGGAGATTATGACGGAGGAACTAGAGGGTTAGGGTTGCCGCACACGGCTTGGGGAAATCTTGATCGCTCCCGTGTGCTAGCCCTGCCCCTCTATTTATATGTTGAGCCTTGGGGTCTAAACTTGGAGTAAAAGCCTCCTCCAGGTCGGTTTTGCCCGCACAAGGTCGGTTTGGCCCGCAGGAAAAGAGTCCAACTCGGATCCCTGCCGAACCGCGCACAGCCGCGCACAAGCGGTAGTACCGCTTGGGCGGTAGTACCGCTTCACACAAGCGGTAGTACCGCTCGGGCGGTAGTACCGCTTCACACAAGCGGTAGTACCGCTTACGCGGCAGCAAAACTACTTTTTGCACTTTCCAATACCTTGTGGGCTTTTATCCCTTGGCCCATATAAAGTGTTGTTGCACCCGAACACTTCGGTAAACATCCGGAACCCCTTCTGGTGAACTCTGGAACTCTTCCGGAGATCGAAACACTATTATCACATATATCAATCTTTACCTCCGGACTCTTCCGGAGATCCTCGTCATGTCCGGGATCTTATCCGAGACTTCCGAACAACTTTCGGTCACCAACATAACAACTCAATTATACTAATCGTCACCAAACGTTAAGTGTGTAGACCCTGCGGGTTCGAGAACTATGTAGACATGACCGAGACACCTCTACGGCCAATAACCAATAGCGGGACCTGGATGCCCATATTGGCTCCTACATATTCTATGAAGATCTTTATCGGTCGAACCTCTATGTCAAGGATTCAGTTAATCCCGTATGCTGTTCCCTTTGTTCTTCGGTATGTTACTTGCCCGAGATTCGATCGTCGGTATCTCTATACCTAGTTCAATCTCGTTACCGGCAAGTCTCTTTAATCGTTCCGTAATACAAGATCCTGTGGCTAACTCTTTAGTCACTTTGCTTGCAAGGCTCAATGTGATGTTGTATTACCGAGTGGGCCCTGAGATACCTCTCCGTCACACGGAGTAACAAATCCCAGTCTTGATCCATGCCAACCCAACAGACACCCTCGGAGATACCTGTAGAGCACCTTTATAGTCACCCAGTTACGTTGCGACGTTTGATACACACAAGGTATTCCTCCGGTGTCAGTGAGTTGCATGATCTCATGGTCAAAGGAACAGATACTTGACATGCAGAAAACAATAGCAATAAACTGACACGATCAAATGCTACGTTTACAGTTTGGGTCTTGTCCATCACATCATTCTCCTAATGATGTGATCCCGTTATCAAATGACATCTCATGTCAATGGCTAGGAAACCTTAACCATCTTTGATCAACGAGCTAGTCAACTAGAGGCTTACTAGGGACACAGTGTTGTCTATGTACCCACACATGTATTTGAGTTTCCAATCAATACAATTATAGCATGGATAATAAACGATTATCATTAACAAGGAAATATAATAATAACCAATTTATTATTGCCTCTAGGGCATATTTCCAACAGCTCTAAGGTGGCCCTTTTGGCCGATCACCCCGGGGTGCTTCCCTCCTCCGTTGTAAGTGACCAACGGGCTTCTTCTCGAAAGAGACACTCGGCTACTGCTGCTCCAAATACACTGACTCCTACTCCCAAGGGCCGCCGTACGACGCGCCGGACAGCTACGAGAGCGGCACCAGCGGCCCCAGCAGAAAGTGGTCGTGGGGTGACTAAACGCGCGGCCCCAATGGGAGTTACATCATTCGCGCCCCGCCCGAAGAGGTAATGCATCCGCCGTACCGTCATAGCCTTTATCTTCGACATCCACCAAGAATGCCAATAATTTTCTCCACGGTGTCCTGTAGGCGATATGTAGAACCGCCTTCAGCCGAGGATGTTGAAGAGGTGCCGAGGGGTGACCCAAAACTAAGGTCGCCAGTTGTAGCCGGCGTTACTCCGGAGATCCCTGCCGAGGACCAACATCCCGAGGACTCAGAGGGCATCTCGGTCACCAACTCTGAGGTCGAAAGTGTGATGAATCACCGGCGGCGCAAGGCATCGCTTCGGCACTCTGCGTTTTCCGATCAAGAGTTTAATGCTCTTAGTTCGGTAAACGCGTACCTCGGAGCAGCCCGAACGGGACTCGAGAGGGCAGTGAAGCTCATGTCTACTAATGTGCAGGTATACCGTTGGTTCTCACAACTAGTACCTAACCTAGTAGCCCCCGAGCCTTAATTTGGGCAGAACGGCCGAGTTAAGGGTCTGATGTTTATAATGCCATGCTATTGTGCAGACTGTTCAGGAGCAAAACAAAAAGCTGTCTGAGGACCTCAGGCTGGCGCAAACACAGTTAGAATCTGTGAAAGCTGAGTTAGAGGAGGTCAAGAAATTTACCAGAGAGGCACATGCTAAGCGCCGAACTTAAATGTGTGTAATAAAGATTTTAATGGAACACCTTTTCTAATGAAAGATGGATCCATACCAGCCGAGTCTATAAATCAGTTGCAGAAGGATCTAGATGCTGCCAGAGAAGCTCAGAGGTATGCGGAGTCGCAGCAGGAGGCTGGCTACCACGTACTAACCTGAAGCCATGAGATAAGCTCAAGGAGGAAGGCCAGCAACAGGCCCAAGAAATCAAGAGCTTGAAAGCTCAACTGGCCCTATCCCAAGAGGAGAACCAGAGTCTGAAAGCTGGCATGTTCGGTGAGTGCAACCTAGTTTTTTAGTTCATAGACTGTATGTATTGGACAGCAATATGAACAATGCCACGTCTCATTGTAGTTCTTCTGTCCGGACGCCCCGAAGAGGAGGCCGGCTCGTACGGACGGGACCTGCTGAAGGAGCTATCCGTCGTACATGAGCGGGCCCGAAAAGCCATTAAGAGCATGTTCAAGGCACTATGGCCTGGCGAGGTGGTCCCAGAAGGGATGGTCGAGCTTGCTAACCGCTTCAAAGGAGCTCGACACCGCTTTGAGCTGTGGAAGATGTCATCTTCTCGAGAGGGAGCACGGGAAGCCTGGGCGATGATCAAGACCCGCTTCACCAAGCTGGAACGGGAGCATTTAGCTAGGGTTGGGCCAGTAGGGCCAGATGGGCAGGAAGTGCCCGTGCATCTGGTATACGACCAGGTTATGCCCGCAGCTTGGCTATCCCAGGCAGATTGTGCTCTGGAGACCATAATAGATGGTCTTGATCAAGATTGACATTGTGATTCTATGTATCTATGTACTTGACATCAAATAGCCTCCAAACCGTGCTTGAAACGTTGTCTTAACCGGCCATCGGCTTCCGTCCCCACAGCCAGGGGCCGAGGGGTGTTTCCTACTATGCGATCCGAGAATATCGGAAAAACACTTTGGAGAACCAGGCAATCCGTCCATTTGGTGCGAACAGACAAAAACGCGCTCAAGGAGTTATGTTATATTACTGTTTAACGGAAGAAACATCTTCCGACAAAAATAGTTCCTCTACGGGTTCCTTTCTTCGGGTTGCCATGTTGATCATGGACGTATAACCGAATACCCGAAATAGACAGGGATGGTTACTTTGGGAAAATAACCCCGGAATCTTGGCAATAGCTACCAATTATTTTCACTTCCCCCGTGGCCGACCAATTATGTTCTTAAGAACGCTAGCTTTTGGCTTCACCCGTCTGAGGTACGCACACGGGTAATCCGGACGTAACAATCGCAGAGGTGCTCCCTTTACTCCCTAGCCGAACAATCGGAAACGTAGGGAGTAAGCATAGGAGCGAGGCAACCCAGCTTGGCCAAATCTTAAGTCAAATTGATGCATATGATGGCTTTAGAACGATACAGGAAGGTTGCAAACATGTAAAAAAATGATGATTGCACAAATAATATATGACCGGCTCCATAAAAGAAGCCCCCAGGTAACAGCGTGTGGTACATTCGAAGATGTTTGCCGAAGAAAAACTTAACGTAGTTCGGCCTAACCGAACACAACCTAGGGAAGACTAATCACTGGAAAAAGGAATGATATAAATCCGAGAAGGATAGACCGAAAAAGAAGGGGGGAGGGCTCTGGTTTAGCCGAGCTGCGTTCCATGGGTTGGTTCGAGGCAGTCGTCCTTTGGGTCACGGAGACGATATGCTCCGCCCGCGAGTACCTTATCGATTATGAAGGGCCCCTCCCATTTGGGCGACAGCTTATGCTTCTGCTTCTTCGGGAGGCGCAGGACGAGGTCGCCTACGTTGTAGGCTTTTGCCCATACTTCCCTGCTCTGATAGCGTCTGGCCTGCTGCTGATAAAAGGTAGAACGAGCCCGAGCTATGTCGCGCTCGCCCTCCAGGGCGTCCAGGTCATCTTGTCGATCCAGCTCGGCCTCCTTTTCTTCATACATACGTACTCGAGGTGCGTCGTGAACAAGATCGCTGGGGAGGACGGCTTCTGCCCCATACACCATGAAGAATGGTGTGTAGCCCGTGGATCGATTGGGAGTGGTGCGCAGGCCCCACAATACGGAGTCGAGCTCCTCAACCCAGTGGCAGTCAGATTCTTTTAAAGAGCGGACCAGACGGGGCTTAATGCCGCTCAAAATTAGTCCATTAGCTCGCTCGACATGTCCATTGGACTGTGAGTGGTACACCGAGGCATAGTCGAGCTTTATACCTAAATTGGTGCGCCAGTCTTTGACTTCCTGGGCAGTAAAATTGGATCCATTGTCCGTTATTATGCTATGTGGGACACCGTAATGGTGCACGACGCCGGATATAAAATCAATAACCGGCTTGGACTTGGCTGAGGTCACTGGTTTTGCCTCAATCCATTTAGTGAATTTGTCTACCATGACGAGTAGATATTTCTTTTTCTTGGTCCCCCCTTTAAGTGGTCCGACCATGTCCAGCCCCCAGGCCGCGAAAGGCCAAGTAATCGGTATCGTCCGAAGAGCCATGGGGGGCATATGACTCTGATTTGCAAAGAGCTGGCATCCAACGCAATGTTGGACCAATGTTTGGGCGTTTGTTTGGGCAGTGGGCCAGAAGAACCCGGCTTGGAAGGCCTTGCTGACCAAGGCCCGAGCTGCTGCGTGGTGACCGCCCATGCCAGCGTGGATCTCGGCCAAGAGTTGTCTTCCCTCCTCTTCGGATATACATCTTTGGAGGACGCCGGTAGTGCTTTTCTTATATAGTTCACCCTCATGGACTTTATAGGCTTTAGATCGCCGGATAATGCGCCTTGCCTCAGTCTGGTCATCGGGTAGCTCTTGGCGGAGGAGATAGGTGAGGAAGGGCTCAGTCCATGGCGCGATTACCGCCATGACTTCGTGAGCCGAAGACGTCGTTTTGACGGCCGAGCCCCCGATAATTCCTTCGTCTGGTTCGATAGGCAGAGGGACGAGCTCTCCTGAGGTCTTGGTTTCCAAGTCCTTGTCCTCCTCCTGCCACACCACGGACGGCTTGAAGAGTCATTCCAAAAAGGTGTTCTCAGGAACACGGTCGCGCTTGGAGCCCATTCGAGCAAGAATATTGGCAGCTTGATTGTTGTCTCTAGGTACATGGTTAAACTCCAGTCCTTCAAAACGGGCGGAGATTTTTAGGACGGCGTTGCGATATGCTGTCATTTTTGGGTCTTTTGCGTCGAATTCGCCGTTGACTTGAGAGATGGCGAGATTAGAATATCCCCGTACCTCGAGCCGCTGTACGCCCATTGACACCGCAATCCGAAGTCCATGCAACAAAGCTTCGTATTCGGCCGCGTTGTTGGAGTCGGTGTACATGATCTGGAGTATGTACCGAATATTGTCACCAGTGGGGGATGTGAGGACCACTCCAGCCCCCAGCCCGGCGAGCATTTTGGAGCCGTCGAAGTACATCGTCCAATGGGAGTATGTACTGTACTCCCTGGGGAGTTCGGCTTCCGTCCATTCCGCTACGAAATCTGCCAACACCTGAGATTTAGTAGCTCGGCGCGGTCGATATATGATTTAGAAGGGGAGGAGTTCTATAGCCCATTTGGCTATACAGCCAGTGGCGTCTCGATTGTTGATTATGTCGTTCAGCGGTACTTCGGATGACACCGTGACTGAGCACTCTTGAAAATAGTGGCGGAGTTTTCGAGACGCCATAAAAACTGCGTAGGCCATCTTCTGATAATGCGGGTACCTTGTTTTACACGGGGTGAGCACTTCGGATACGTAGTACACTGGTTTCTGCACCTGGAGCTTGTGACCCTCTAACTCTCGTTCGACGACGAGAACCGCGCTGACAACCTGATTCGTGGCCAAAATGTATAGCAGCATTGGCTCGCCCAGGCTGGGTGCTGTCAAGATCGGGTTGCTAGCCAGTAGAGTTTTAATTTCCTCAAGTGCTGCCGCCGCTTCACTGGTCCACTCGAAGTTCTTCGTCCGTTTGAGCAATTTATAGAGCGGTAAGGCCTTTTCTCCGAGGCGTGAGATTAAGCGGCTTAAGGCTGCAACGCAGACGGCCAGTTTCTGGACGTGCTTTAGCTCAGTGGGAACCGCCAGCTGGGACAGTGCCCGTATTTTTGCTGGGTTAGCCTCTATTCCTCTATGGGAAACAATGAATCCGAGCAGCTTACCAGCCGGCACTCCGAAGACGCACTTTTCCGGATTGAGCCGTATATCAAAAGTCCGTAGACTGTCGAAGGTTTGCCGGAGATCGTCCACCAACTGACTGACGTGTTTGGTTTTGACAACCACGTCGTCCACATATGCCTCGACCGTTTTGCCGATCTGCTTTTCCAAGCATGTTTGGATCATGCGCTGGTATGTAGCCCATGCGTTCTTTAATCCGAAGGGCATTGTGTTGAAACAGAATGGTCCATAGGGGGTGATGAATGATGTGGCCGCTTGGTCGGACTCCTTCATTTTAATTTGATGGTATCCGGAGTAAGCGTCGAGGAAACATAGCGAGTCATGCCCGGCAGTGGCATCTATGATCTGGTCTATGTGGGGCAAGGGGAAAGGATCCTTGGGGCAGGCCTTGTTTAAATCCTTGAAATCGACACACAACCGCCAGGATTTATCCTTCTTGGGTACCATGACCAGATTGGCCAACCACTCCGGATGTTTGATGTCTCGAATGAATCCGGCTTCGAGCAACTTTACCAGTTCCTCGCCCATAGCTTGACGCTTGGGTTTAGAAAACCGGCGTAGAGCCTGTTTGACTGGCTTGAAACCTTTAATTATGTTCAAGCTGTGCTCGGCTAATCTACGTGGGATCCCTGGCATGCCTGACGGGTGCCAGGCGAAGATATCCCAGTTCTCGCGCAAAAAATTGCGCAACTCTTCATCGACCGCGGGGTCCAGCTGAGCTCCAATGGATGCCGTCTTATTGGGATCTGTTGGGTACACTTGGAATTTGATGATTTCATCCACTGGTTTGAAGGACGTAGATTTGGGCCTTTTGTCGAGGATTACGTCGTCCTTATCCACCGTTGAGCGGAGCGCGGTCAGTTCTTCAGTTGCAAGGGCTTCGGACAACGCTTCAAAGGCGAGCGATGTTGTTTTATTCTTGGCCCGAAGAGCTCTGTCCGGATCACTTATTACTGTGATCACGCCGTTTGGCCCTGGCATCTTAAGTTTCATGTACCCGTAATGTGGGATGGCGTGGAATCGTGCGAAAGCATCGCGCCCTAATAGGGCGTGGTAGCCACTACAAAAGGGAACTATGTGGAAAAGCAATTCCTCGGATCGGTAGTTCTCGGGGGTTCCGAAGACCACATCGAGAGCAACTCGGCCACTACAACGTGCCTCCTTTCCGGGGATGATCCCTCGAAAGGTGGTGTGACTTTGCTCGATGCGAGATATGTCAAACTGCATTTTGTCCAAGGTGTCCTCGTAAATGAGGTTTAGCCAGGGCGGCAGCAGCTCTGGTAGGGCGGGACCTCGGCTGATCTTGTTCGCTGAAAGTGATAGGTGTGTCTGTCCATGAGTCTGTCGCTGCCACATGGTGAATTTGAGCGAGCTCTCGAAGGGCTCTCTTCCTCTGATTCTTTGAGGAATACATCTCGTAGATTGTTAGGATCTCGGCGTCATCATCAAGGGGCGTTGCTGGACATTTATTTGAGTACGGGCCTCCGAGGATGACTTCGCCGCTCTTGGCAACTTGCCTGACCACCCAGCAAGCTCGAAGGCTGTGGGTTGGGTTTGTGTTGAGAAGGACGGAGTGTATGGGGCATGGTTTGTTCAGTAGTTCGTCAAGGACCGTTCTGGATCTTGTCAGGGGTTTGATTCTTTTCTCGGATGGCTCGTATTGAGGTGTCCGGCGAGGGTGTGCGCGTTTTGCCTGAGCTCGGTTTGATCCCTCTGTACGGATTGACTCCGTTTGCTCGAGCTGAGCCTGCCAAGCACACTCCATGGCACAGTATTTGGACACCAGGTCCGATAACTCAGAGAAGTTTTGGATGTGGCGGCGGGCGAGGACATTTAAGATGCCTTCGTCTCGGCAGTTCTGTCGGAAAACCTCCAGAATTTCCTTGTTGCAACCGTCCGTCATCTTGTTTTTGATGAGAAGGAATCTGGCCCAGAAGTGCCGAACTGTCTCTCCGGGCTGTTGCTTTACATACATTAGGTCCCATATGTCGGGCCGTCCTGAGTTACTTGGACAGTACTCGATGTGGGGGGTGGGTAGGATAAAAAAATTGATCCCAGCAGGGTGTGAGTCTGGGGTTTTGGCGGCTGCATCCTGGATTGACATGGAATCCGTCATGCCGAGCTCTGGATCCGGATAGTTGGCCAGGCACGGATGTGTAAACTCGAGGTTGTGTGCTGAATCAGACTTCGGCTCTGAACCCTCTCCGGAGCGGAGTTCGGCTGCCGAGATGGAGGATGAAGCTTGCGGAAACTTGTACCCCATGCGCTTTCGGTTCCGGGGGGAGGGGCGAGCCCTCGGTCGTAGGCCGAGGACTGGCCATCGGTGATTCCCATGGCTTGGATCTGATCTAGTACCCCATTTAGTAGTGAGAGATCCGTCGGATCCAAGTTCTGGCAGTTTACGGGGTCAACCCGTAGTATGGCCGTGACGGGAGCGTTTGACTTTGCCCCGTAGTCATGTTCGGCTGAGGCCGATTTTTGGCAGCCGAGCGCGGAGATTAGATCCGGGCTCGAGGCTGGATCCGGAGTGGCGGCCGTCCCGATGGTGGGGCTAGCCGTACCCGAAGTCAAAGCTTCAGGATTTGCGGGTCCTCCAGGCGAGGCTGAGGACCCCGTAAGGATAAGGTCTCCCCTGGAGTCGGCGACGAACTCTAAGTTTCTGAACCTGATCTCCTGATCGAGGGTAAAGTTGTCGACCCGGCCGAGGCGGCCGGCCGGATCGGCGTGTAGCATGATGCTGCCGAATGCAAAGAGCTGGCCGGGAACGAAGGTTTCCCCGCAGCTAGCACTGTTGCTAATGACTAAGCGAGCCATTGATCCTTGATGACCCTACAGCGGAGCTCTCGATGAAAGCACCAATGTTGGTACCAAAACCGGCAGATCTCGGGTAGGGGGTCCGAACTGTGGGTCTAGAAATGAATGAGTAACAGGGAACGTAGAGACAGCGATTTACCCAGGTTCGGGCCCTCTCGAAGAGGTAAAACCCTACGTCCTGCTGGATTGTATTGATGTGATTGTATGAAGGTTACAAAGTTGATCTACCTCGAGATCGGATGGGCTAAACCCTAGATGGTTATGATGATTCTGTACCTCTACGGACTAAACCCTCTGGTTTATATAGACACCAGAGGGACCTAGGGTTACACATGGTCGGTTGCCATCAGGGGATAAACATGCCAGTTATGCTAAATATTTCTTGGAGGAGACGCCAAGTATTCGGAGGTTTCCTTCTGGTGCACGGGGTCGCCCACTATCCGGCCTTCCTTTGATGGGTAAAGGGCGGCCCACTAGTCCAGTCTACGAGAGATAGGCCGGCAGCCCGAGTACCCCCTAGTCCGGGACACCCTCATACCCTACAAACAATTTCTATCTTATGTTCTGCGCTAATAGGAACTTGGGAGTGATTCTTTATCGCACGTTGAGGGATGGTTATATGATCCAATTATATTAGCATTGTTGAGAGATTGCACTAGTGAAAGTATGAACCCTAGGCCTTGTTTCTAAGCATTGCAATACCGTTTATGCTCACTTTTGTTACTTGCTACCTTGCTGTTTTTTATTGTTCGCACTACAAAAACCTATATCTACTATCCATACTACACTTGTATCACCATCTCTTCGCCGAACTAGTGCACCTATACAATTTACCATTGTATTGGGTGTGTTGGGGACACAAGAGACTCTTTGTTATTTGGTTGCAGGGTTGTTTGAGAGAGACCATCTTCATCCTACGCCTCCCACGGATTGATAAACCTTAGGTCATCCACTTGAGGGAAAATTGCTACTGTCCTACAAAACTCTGCGCTTGGAGGCCCAACACGAGTCTACAAGAATAAGTTGTGTAGTAGACATCAAGCTCTTTTCTGGCGCCGTTGCCAGGGAGGTGAGTGCTTGAAGGTATATCTTTAGATCTTGCAATTTAATCTTTTAGTTTCTTGTTTTATCACTAGTTTGGTTTATAAAAGAAAACTACAAAAAAATGGAATTGAGGTTGCCTCATATTATTCGTCTTTATAATGTTTTTCTTGAAAATGATGAATCGGAAAATTGTGCTCAATTGTTAGAAGAAGAATTTAATAAAATGTTTAATGTGAGTTCCTTGAATGATGAGCATGATTGCAATGTTGTTAATATGCTTTCTATGAATATCCATGATGCTAATGATATGCAAAGCCATAACCTTGGGGATGCTATGTTTGATGAATATGATATTTTTAGCCCCCCAAGTTTTGATGAGAAAATTTATTATGATGATAGCATGCCTCCTATTTATGATGATTATATTGATGAAAGTGGATTTGGAGAGGTCACAACTTTATTTAATGATGATTCCACTATTTTGGAAGAGGTTTCAATTGATTATGACAACAAAGTGGCTATTTATGATGATTATTGTGATGACATGTATGCTATAAATAATAATGATAACCATGAAACTTGTCATCATGATTTTAATTTTCAATTGGATTATGCCAATCAAGTATTTCATGATAGTTATTTTGTTGAGTTTGCTCCCATTATTATGAATGAGAAGAAAATTGCTTATGTGGAGAGTAATAAAATTTATATGCTTGTGGATCATGAAAATAATGCCTTATGTGAAAGTTATATTGTTGAATTAATTCATGATGCTACTGAAAATTATTATGAGAGGGGAAGATATGCTTATATATATTTCAACAACATCAAGTTTCCTCTCTTTATGTTGAAATTTTTGAAGTTATACTTGTTTTGCCTTCCTATGCTAGATGATTCTTGCTCCCATAAATTATTTGCTCACAAAATCCCTATGCATAGGAAGTGGGTTAGGCTTAAATGTGCTAGTCATATGCTTCATGATGCTCTCTTTGTGTTTCAATTCTTTACTTCTATGCGAGCATCATTGAAATCATCATGCCTAGCTAAAAAGGCATTAAAGAAAAGCGCTTGTTGGGAGACAACCCAATACTTATACCTTCTGTTTTTGTGTGTCCACATGATTAAGATACTTTAGTAATCATGTTTTATATGTTTTCTTTCAATAATGTGCCAAGTAAAGCCTTTGGGATAGTGTGGATGCTTGTTGATTTGATTCTGTGCAAAAACAGAAACTTTTGCGTCCAGTGCTGTAATTTCTATTCTGTAATGGAGTGTGAGAAAATTCTGAAATTTTTCCATAGTATTGGGTTACAAATTTTTTACGTTTTCCTAATTTTTCAGAATTTTTGGAGGTACATATGTATGGTTTTTAAATCTCTCACTACACGCTGTTCTGTTTTTGACAGATTCTGTTTTCGATGCATAGTTTGCTTGTTTTAGTGTTTCCATAGCTTATATTATGATATATAAATTGTGAAAATGATATAATACAGTAGGAATTATGTTAGAACAATTATGAATCTTGTCTTGATAGTACCTAAGTGGATGATTTATTTTTATCATACTAACCTATCTCACAAGTTCCGTTAAGTTTTATGTGATTGAAGTTTTCAAGTTTTGGGTGAGATATCGATATGAGGAGAATAAGGAGCGGCAAGACCCTAAGCTTGGGGATTCCCAAGGCACCCCAAGGTAATATTCAAGGAACACCCAAGCAACTAAGCTTGGGGATGCCCCGGAAGGCATCCCCTCTTTCGTCTTCAACACTATCGGTAACCTCACTCGGAGCTATATTTTTATTCGTCGCATAATATGAGTTTTGCTTGGAGCATCATTTTCTTATGTTTATATTTTCTTTATGTTATCAATAATCATGTTTTGTATCTTTTAGTTCAATAAAATGCTAATTATAGCCTTTACCATGCTCAGTTTGCAAGTTTATGTGTTGCTGTTTGAAAACAGAAAGTTTTCTGTTATGTCCTGAATTTTTGTGAATTGTCAGAACATGATAAAAATCTTAAATTTTTACACAGTAAGCATGCATGAGTTATATGTCACGTGGTAAGTTTTCAGAATTTTTGGAGTTAGGGAAGTATGAATTTTAAATCCCCCTTTACAGACTGTTCTGTTTTGGCAGATTGCTGTTATGGTTGCATTGTTTGCATATGTTTGCTTATTTAATGTTTCTATTTGTGGATAGGAGTATTAAATATGCAGAGGCATTTAGTATGCAATGTTTAATTATAATTTTAATGATTTGCTACAGTATAGAATGTTAAAGTTTTGAGTTGATTTATACTAACTTATCTCACGAGTTCTTGTTGAGTTTTATGTGGATGAAGTTTTTAAGATTTAGAGAAACCATGATATGAGAGGAATTAAGGAGACACAAGAGCCCAAGCTTGGGGATGCCCAAGGCATCCCAAATTAATATTTCAAGAAGTCTCAAGCATCTAAGCTTGGGGATGCCCCGGTAGGCATCCCACCTTTCTTCATCAACAATTATCGGTTAGTCTTGGTTGAGCCTAAGTTTTTGCTTCTTCACATGAGATGTGCTATTCTTGGAATGTCATTTTATTTTATTTTCTTTGTTGTTTGAATAAAATTATCAAGATCTGAAATTTTAAATGAGAGAGAGTCCTCACATAGCTACTTATTTGCTTAACTACTCATTGATCTTCACTCACACCTTTTGGAGTAGTTTCTCGTTTACTCTCGTGCTTCACTTATATGCTAAGAGTAAATTGTTTAATGAATTGAATATCATAAAGTTGAAATTATATGAGCTTCATATGTTTGTCCCATGGGGAGTAGTGACTTCACAAATAAGAAGTATAAATGGTAAAATTTATTGAAAGTTAGCAAACATAGCATTGGTCACTTGAACAATTCATGAAAGAATTTTGAAGGAAGAGAAATTTCACATATAAATATACTATCTTGGACATATTCTATGATTGTGAGCCCCCATTAATTATTTCCAAGCTTGATCAAGTAGTTGACGTTGGACAAGGAAGACAACGTAATGAGTTATGTTTGTTTATATTCACATAGAAGTTATATTGTCATGGATCCTCTAACATGTGGTGCTTGCTTAGGATCTTTTGCTAGCCAAAAATTCGTACTAAGTGGAGATACTACTTGTAAATCCAAAAACCCTTAAACCCAGTTTCTTGCCATGAGTGTCCACCATATCTACCTATGGATTGAATAAGATCCTCCAAGTAAGTTGTCATCGGTGCAAAAAGCAATAAAAATTGCTCCTAAAATATGTATGATCTTTTATTGCAAGGGAAAATAAGCGTTGTACGAACTTGTGATGGTAAAGAAATAAAAGCGACGAACTGCATAATAAAGGTTGCTATCACAAGGGGCAATATAACTTGACATTCCTTTGCATTAAGGGCTTGGCATCCAACAACACAAAAAGCGTATGACAACCTCTGCTTCCCTCTGCGAAGGGCCTATCTTTTACTTTTCTCTATTTACTTTTCTGTATTTACTTTTATGCAAGAGTCATTAATGTTCATCCCTATTCCGCTCTATTTATTCTTTAGTTGGCAAGCATTATGTGGTAGGGAAAGATCCAGGCACATATATCCAGTTGAATATAGATGATCATGAGTTATTATTATTGACATTAACCCTGAGATAAATAAGTTGGGAGGCGAAACATTAAGCCCCTATCTTCCTATGTGTTTGACTGAAACGGTTTGTTCTAAAAATATGCTTTGAGTGTCAGCAAACATGGAAGACTAAATGATGGTTGAGTATGTGGAATTTGCTAAATCAAGGCACTTACATAGACCCTTCCTGAAAATAAGATGAATTGCAATTGTTTGATGACTGAGAACATAGTTTGTTAGTTTTCAAGAAAGTTTATGGCCTATACTTTAAACATGTGAATAGCTTGCTACTTGATCATGAGAAGTTTTATGAGATGAGCTACTGATTATGATATATATTGATGCTAGAAAAAGTGATTGAAATTATCATTGATCAAACTTATGCACTATTCTAGCATTCACACTTCATAAATTATTTCTTTTATCATTTACCTACTCGAGGACGAGCAGGAATTAAGCTTGGGGATGTTGATACGTCTCCAACGTATCTATAATTTATGAAGTATTCATGCCATGTTTATTATAGTTTTGTATGATTTTGGTGCACTTTTATATGGATTTTATATGATTTTCATGGACTAACATATTGACCTAGTGCCCAGTGCCTGTTGCTATTTTCTGCTTGTTTTTGGTTTTCCAGAAAATCCATATCAAACGAAGTCCAAATGCAGCAAAACTTTTTGACGATTTTTTCTGGAAGGAAACAGACCCAGGAAGCTTTGGAGGAGCAGCAGAAGAGCCACAGGGGCCCCACGAGCCACCTGAGCGCGCCTGCCCCCCCCCCCCCCGCTCCCCAAGCGCGCCCTGGTGCCTCGTGGGCCCCCTGTGACACCTCTTTGCGTGATTCCAACGCTGAAAAATCATATATATTCAGAAACCCCCGAAATTAACCTAGATGAGTTTTTACGCCGCCGCAAGCCTTTGTACCACCACGATCTCATCTACAGCCCTTTTTCGGCACCCCGCCGGAGGGGGGAAAGCATCATCGGAGGCCATCTTCATCATCCCGGCGGTCTCCATGACGAGGAGGGAGTAGTTCACCCTCGGGGCTGAGGGTATGTACTAGTAGCTATGTGTTTGATCTCTCTCTCTCTCTCATGTTCTTGATATGACACGATCTTGATGTATCGCGAACTTTGTTAATATAGTTGGATCATATGGTGTTTCTTCCCTCTCTATCTTTGTTGTGATGAATCGAATCTTTTCCCTTTGAGGTTTCGTTATTGTCGGATTGAATATTCAGATTTGAGAACACTTGATGTATGTCTTGCATATGAATACCCGTGGTGACAATGGGGTATTATATTGATTCACTTGATATATGTTTTGGCACTCAACTCGCGGATTCCCATGGTAACATTGGGGCAATCTATGCACAGGGGTTGATGCACGTTTTCATTATCTTTTCTCCGATAGAAACTTTGGGGTGCTCCTTGGAGTTCTTTGTGTGGATTGAATATTATGATTATGAAGTTGTTTGATGCATATCGTATAATCAACTCACGGATACTTGTGGTGACATTGGAGTATCTAGGTGACATTAGAGTTGGTTGATGTGTATCATATGGTGTTATTTTAGTATGAACTCTAGGGTTGTTTGTGACACTTATAGGAATAGCTCAATAGATCGATCAGAAAGGGTAACTTTGAGGTGGTTTCGTACCCTACAAACAATTTCTATCTTATGTTCTCCGCTAATAGGAACTTGGGAGTGATTCTTTATCGCACGTTGAGGGATGGTTATATGATCCAATTATATTAGCATTGTTGAGAGATTGCACTAGCGAAAGTATGAACCCTAGGCCTTGTTTCTAAGCATTGCAATACCATTTATGCTCACTTTTATTACTTGCTACCTTGCTGTTTTTTATTGTTCGCACTACAAAAACCTATATCTACTATCCATACTACACTTGTATCACCATCTCTTCGCCGAACTAGTGCACCTATACAATTTACCATTGTATTGGGTGTGTTGAGGACACAAGAGACTCTTTGTTATTTGGTTGCAGGGTTGTTTGAGAGAGACCATCTTCATCCTATGCCTCCCATGGATTGATAAACCTTAGGTCATCCACTTGAGGGAAAATTGCTACTGTCCTACAAAACTCTGCGCTTGGAGGCCCAACACGAGTCTACAAGAATAAGTTGTGTAGTAGACATCACTAGACTATCCGAAGATAAAAAAGAAGAATACCGGAAGAAGCGGAGGATGTCCCGGCAAGAAAAAGAAAATTCAGCTCTCGATGTGGAGATTTTGCCTGGTAATAGTACTAAATAAGTAAATATTGTCATTGTGAAGAGCATGTCATCACACTTGTTTCTGTAGGTACTGATCACATCAAATCCTATGGCGGACATATGTTAAACACGCCCTGTAGAGCCTCTGTTATGGAGGATGACGATGACAATGATTGGATGCACACTAACCTAAATTACCAACGAACTAATCTGAATTACCAGCAAGGAACAATGGATGTTCAACATATACATGACATGCAAGGACAAGAAAGATTTCTGCCCACAAGTTATATATGTGGACGAGCCAGTGAAATGAAAGGTGTGTACTCAACCTTTCCCTAATTTTGTCGTATATGTTGATTGCATGTCCTTTCCGCGTTCATATACCTAATTGCCCTGTACATGTATGTTACCAGATGCATCTTCTGAGAAAAAGCGGCGTCGTATGAGGGAACAATATGCAAACATGACAGCACATGACAAAGAGGTTGTGTTGTTGATACGTCCATTTTGCATCATGTTTTCCTACTGTTATTTATAGTGTTTTTAATCAATATAACACTTTGTGGAGCAATTCTAATGCCTTTTCTCTCTTAATATGCAAGATTTACATAAGGAGGGAGATTGCCGGCAGCTGGAATTCTGGACCTGAAAAAGCTATGTCAGAGAGACCTATTCTACACATCTCCAAATGAGCTGAAATTTCACGGAGATTTATTTTGGAATAAATAAAAAATACTGGAGAAAAGAAGTGCCAGAGGGGGCCACCCAGGTGCCCATGAGGCACCAGGGCGCGCCACCCCCCCCCCCCCCAGGCGCGCCCTGGTGGCTTGTGGGGCCCTGGCCAGCCTCCGGTGCCCATTTTCTGGTATATAACCCCATTTGCCCTAGAAAAAAAATAAGGAGAAGACTTTTGGGACGGAGCGCCGCCGTCTCGAGACGGAACTTGGGCAGGAGCACTTTTGCTCTCCAGCGGAGCAATTCCGCCGGGGATACTTCCCTCCGGGAGGGGGAAATCGAAGCCATCGTCATCACCAACGATCCTCTCATCGTGGGAGGACCAATCTTCATCAACATCTTCACCAGCACCATCTCATCTCAAACCCTAGTTCATCTCTTGTATTCAATCTTTGTCTCAAAACCTCAGATTGGTACTTGTGGGTTGCTAGTAGTGTTGATTACATCTTATAGTTGATGCTAGTTGGTTTACTTGGTGGAAGATTATATGTTTAGATCCATTATGCTATTCAATACCCCTCTGATCTTGAACATGAACATGATTTGTGAGTAGTTACTTTTGTTCTTGAGGACATGGGAGAAGTCTTGTCATAAGTAATCATGTGAATTTGGTATTCGTTCGATATTTTGATGATATGTATGTTGTTGATTCTCTTAGTGGTGTCATGTGAACGTCGACTACATGACACTTCACCATCTTTGGGCCTAAGGGAATGCATTGTGGAGTAGTAATTAGATGATGGGTTGCTAGAGTGACAGAAGCTTAAACCCTAGTTTATGCGCTATTCCATAAGGGGCTGATTTGGATCCATATGTTTCATGCTATGGTTAGAGTTATCTTAATTCTTCTTTCGTAGTTGCGGATGCTTGCGAGAGGGGGTAATCATAAGTGAGAGGCTTGTTCAAGTAAGAACAGCACCCAAGCACCAGTCCACGCACATATCAAATTATCAAAGTAGCGAACGCGAATCAAACAAACATGATGCAAGTGACTAGATGAAATTCCCATGTGTCCTCGAGAACGTCTAGCTTATTATAAGAGATCGTTCCGGCCTGTCCTTTTCTACAAAAGGATTGGGCTACCTTGCTGCACCTTAGTTACTATTGCTACTTGTCACTTGTTACAAATTATCTTGCTATCAAACTACTTGTTACCGATAATTTCAGTGCTTGCAGAAAATACCTTGCTAAAAACCGCTTGTCATTTCCTTCTGCTCCTTGTTGGGTTCGACACTCTTACTTATCGAAAGGACTACAATTGATCCCCTATACTTGTGGGTCATCAAGACTCTTTTCTGGTGCTGTTGCCGGGGAGTGAAGCGCCTTTGGTGAGTGGAATTTGGTAAGGAAACATTTATATTACGTGCTGAAATTTATTGTCACTTGTCACTATGGAAAGTAATCCTTTGAGGGGTTTGTTCGGGGTATCATCACCTCGACCGGAAGCACAAAGAGTTGCTCCTCAACCTACTGCACCTACTGAAAATATTTATTATGAGATTCCTTCGGGTATGATAGAGAAACTGCTAGCTAATCCTTATGCAGGAGATGGAACAATACATCCTGATATGCACCTAATCTATGTGGATGAAGTTTGTGGATTATTTAAGCTTGCAGGTTTACCCGGAGATGAAGTTAAGAAGAAGGTTTTCCCTTTATCTTTGAAGGGAAAGGCATTGACATGGTATAGGCTATGTGATGATATTGGAACGTGGGATTGGAATCGATTGAAATTGGAATTTCATCAAAAGTTTTATCCTATGCATCTGGTTCATCGTGATCGAAATTATATATATATAATTGTTGGCCTCGTGAAGGAGAAAGCATCGCTCAAGCTTGCGGAGGCTTAAGTACATGATGTACACATGCCCTAATCATGAGCTCTCAAGAGAAATTATCTTACAAAATTTTTATGCTCGGCTTTCTCATGATGATCAAACCATAATCGATTCTTCTTCGACTGGCTCCTTTATGAAGAAAACTATTGAATTCAGATGGGATCTTCTGGAAAGAATTAAACGCAACTCTGAAGATTGGGAACTCGACAAAGGTAATGAGTCAGGTATAACACTTGAGTTTGATTGTGTTAAATCTTTTATGGATACGGATGCTTTTCATAAGTTTAGCACTAAATATGGACTTGACTCTGAGATAGTAGCCTCCTTTTGTGAATCATTTTCTACTCATGTTGATCTCCCTAAGGAGAAGTGGTTTAAATATCATCCTCCTGTTAAAGAAAAGATTGAGGAACCCATTAGTGTTAAAGAAGAAATAATTGTTTACCATGTTGATCCAGTTATGCCTACCGCTTATATTGAGAAACCACCTTTTCCTGTTAGGATTAAGGAACATGCTAAAGTTTCAACTGTGGTTAACAAAAGTAATATTAGAGCACCTAGACCCTCTGAACAAATTAAAGTTGAACCTAATGTTGCTATGGTTAAAGATCTCTTGGTCGATAATATAGATGGGCATGTTATTTACTTCTGTGATGAAGCAACTAGAATTGCTAAACCAGATCCTAAAGATAAAAACAGACCTGTAGTAGGCATGCCTGTTGTCTCTGTTAAAATAGGAGATCATTGTTATCATGGCTTATGTGATTTGGGTGCTAGTGTGAGTGCTATTCCGTTTACCTTATATCAATAAATTATGAATGATATTGCACCTATTGAAATAGAAGACATTGATGTTACTATTAAGCTTGCAAACAGAGATACCATTACGCCGCTTGGGATCGTTAGAGATGTTGAAGTCTTGTGTGGAAAAATAAAATACCCTACTAATTTTCTAGTCCTCGGTTCTCCACAAGATAATTTTTGTCCCATTATATTTGGTAGACCTTTCTTGAACACTGTTAATGCCAAGATTGATTGCGCTAAAGAAACTGTTAGTGTTAATTTTGGTGGTATATCTCATGAGTTTAATTTCTCCAAGTTTCGTAGACAACCTCATGATAAAGAATTGCCTAGTAAAGATGAAATTATTGGTCTTGCTTCTATTGTCGTACCTCCTACTGATCCGTTAGAACAATATTTGCGAGACCATGAAAATGATATGCACATGAATGAAAGAAATGAAATAGATAAGATGTTCTTTGATCAACCACCTATCCTTAAACACAATTTGCCTGTTGAAACTCTTGGAGGCCCTCCTCCACCTAAGGGCGACCCTGTATTCGAACTGAAGCAATTGCCTGATACATTGAAATATGCTTATCTAGATGAAAAGAAGATATATCCTGTTATTATTAGTGCTAACCTTTCAGAGCATGAAGAAAAGAGATTACTAAAAACTCTGAGGAAGCATTGTGCTGCTATTGGATATACTCTTGATAATCTTAAGGGCATTAGTCCCACTCTATGTCAGCACAAAATTAATATGGAGCCTGATGCTAAACCAGTTGTCGACCACCAACGACGATTAAATCCTAAGATGAAGGAAGTGGTAAGAACTGAAATATTAAAGCTTCTGGAAGCAGGTATAATCTATCCCATAGCTGATAGTAGATGGGTCAGTCCTGTTCATTGTGTTCCTAAAAAGGGAGGTATTACCGTTGTTCCTAATGATAAAAATGAACTCATCCCACAAAGAATTGTAACTGGTTATAGGATGGTAATTGATTTCAGGAAATTAAATAAAGCCACTAGAAAAGATCATTACCCCTTGCCTTTTATTGATCAAATGTTAGAAAGATTGTCTAAGCATACACACTTTTGTTTCCTAGATGGTTATTCTGGTTTCTCTCAAATACCTGTATCACCTGAAGATCAAGAGAAAACCACCTTTACTTGTCCTTTTGGAACTTATGCTTATCGTCGTATGCCTTTTGGTTTATGTAATGCACCTGCTACCTTTCAAAGATGTATGACTGCTATATTCTCTGATTTTTGTGAAAAGATTGTTGAGGTTTTCATGGATGATTTTTCCATTTACGGAACTTCCTTTGATGATTGCTTAAGCAACCTTGATCGAGTTTTGCAGAGATGTGAAGAAACTAATCTTGTCTTGAATTGGGAGAAGTGCCACTTTATGGTGAATGAAGGTATTGTCTTCGGGCATAAAATTTTTGAACGAGGTATTGAAGTAGATAAGGCTAAAGTTGATGCAATTGAGAAAATGCCATGTCCTAAAGATATTAAAAGTACAAGAAGTTTCCTTGGTCATGCTGGTTTCTATAGAAGGTTTATTAAAGACTTCTCTAAAATTTCTAGGCCTCTTACTAATCTCTTGCAAAAAGATGTTCCATTTGTTTTTGATGATGATTGTGTAGAAGCGTTTGAAACACTTAAGAAAGCATTAACCTCTGCACCTATTGTTCAACCACCTGATTGGAACTTGCCTTTTGAAATTATGTGTGATGCTAGTGATTATGCTGTTGGTGCTGTTCTAGGACATAGAGTTGATAAGAAATTAAATGTTATCCATTATGCTAGTAAAACTCTAGACAGTGCTCAAAGAAATTATGCTACTACTGAGAAAGAATTTCTAGCAGTTGTGTTTGCATGTGATAAATTCAGATCTTACATAGTTGATTCTAAAGTAATTGTTCACACCGATCATGCTGCTATTAAATACCTTATGGAAAGGAACGATGCTAAACCTAGACTCATTAGGTGGGTTCTATTGCTACAAGAATTTGACTTGCATATTACTGATAGGAAGGGAGCTGAGAATCCCGTAGCAGATAATTTGTCTAGAATGGAAAATGTTCTTGATGACCCACTTCCTATTAATGATGATTTTCCTGATGAACAATTAGCTGTGATAAATGCTTCCCGTAATACTCCTTGGTATGCAGACTATGCTAATTATATTGTTGCTAAATTTATACCACCTAGTTTCACATACCAACAAAAGAAAAAGTTCTTCTTTGATTTAAGACATTACTTCTGGGATGACCCACATCTTTATAAAGAAGGAGTGGATGATATTATTAGACGTTGTATACCTGAGCATGAATAGGAACAAATCTTACGGAAGTGTCACTCCGAGGCTTACGGAGGACACCATGCGGGAGACAGAACTGCACATAAGGTACTACAATCTGGTTTTTATTGGCCTACTCTTTTCAAGGATGCTCGTAAGTTTGTCTTATCTTGTGATGAATGTCAAAGAATTGGTAATATTAGTAGACGTCAGGAAATGCCTATGAATTATTCACTTGTTATTGAACCATTTGATGTTTGAGGATTTGATTATATGGGACCTTTTCCTTCCTCTAATGGGTATACACATATTTTAGTTGTTGTTGATTACATTACTAAGTGGGTAGAAGCTATTCCAACTAGTAGTGTTGATCATAACACTTCTATTAAAATGCTTAAAGAAGTTATTTTCCCGAGGTTCGGAGTCCCTAGATATTTAATGACTGATGGTGGTTCACATTTTATTCATGGTGCATTCCATAAACTGCTTGCTAAATATGATGTCAACCATAGAATTGCATCTCCCTATCACCCTCTATCTAGTGGTCAAGTTGAATTGAGCAATAGAGAAATAAAGTTAATTTTGCAAAAAACCGTCAACAGATCTAGAAAGAATTGGTCTAAAAAACTTGACGATGCATTATGAGCTTATAGAACTGCTTATAAAAATCCTATGGGTATGTCTCCTTATAAAATGGTCCATGGAAAAGCATGTCATTTACCTCTTGAGTTAGAACATAAAGCATATTGGGCAATTAAAGAACTTAATTATGATTTTAAACTTGCCGGTGAAAAGAGGTTATTTGATATTAGCTCACTAGATGAATGGAGAACCCAAGCTTATGAAAATGCCAAATTATTTAAAGAAAAAGTTAAAAGATGGCATGATAAAAGAATTCAAAAACGGGAATTCAAAGTGGGTGAGTATGTTCTATTGTACAATTCTCGTTTTAGATTTTTTGCAGGAAAACTTCTCTCTAAATGGGAAGGGCCGTATATCATTGAGGAGGTTTATCGCTCTGGAGCCATTAAGATCAATAACGCCGAAGGCACTAATCCGAAGGTGGTCAATGGACAAAGAATTAAGCATTACATCTCTGGTACGCCTATTAATGTTGAGACTAACATTATTCAAACTATGACACCGGAGGAATACATAAGAGAGACTTTCCAGAACACTCCAGAACCCTGAAAAGGAAGAGGTACGTGATACGGTAAGTAAACCAACTCCAAAAATTCCATAAAAGTACTTTCTATCAGTTTTGGAATATTAGTGTGGCAGTTTCCTTTTGTGTGAAAGGGTACGAAGGAAGGGCATCATCATCAGGGAGAGCAAGGATTGATTAGCGGTAAACGTGTTTAGTGCTAAACGTGTTTAGTTGCTCACCATTAGGACAATAAGGACTGTCGGATTAACGCAAATGGAGGACCAAGATCTGTTGGATTTGCCCCACTGTGTCTTTTTATATTGGTAGAGGTTTGTTTTCTAGTCGGGCCATTCGAAGATTCTGCAGGTGTTCTGCTTTCTTTCCTGGGGACAGACGGGGATACCACCCCTGCCCACTTTGTTTTTTGCATTCAACATTGTTCTCTGTAGGTTGATGAGCAGTACTCCCAGAGTTACTCACTATACATGGCAAAAAAGAGGAAATGAAATGAGTACAGCATGCATGAACAAATGAAGTAAAGTTGCTGAGTTTAGGAATCTACCATATTTTTGTGTGTTGGTTATATTACTGAAAGGTGTACGTTGCGGAGACAAAAATGAAGAAGGATGGTACTGAGATACTTGCGGACAGTTGGTAGTATTAAGAGTTGCAGCCTTCTTTTCAGCGCGTGCCTGCCGCCGCTTCTCGAGGTATTCCGCCTTCTTATCATCAGACATTCGTGCATACCATGATTGATTATTGGCCTGCAGTTTTATATCCCGCAGATTCTCATCAGCGTGACTTTCGTTTGCTGATGTGGACTTGTTTGTAAGGTCCGCGATCTGGGAACGATTCCCTGATTGGGACGGAGAAGCACATGTATGTCTATTTTCCATCTGCTTCATGTGTGTATAGAATCAGTGAAATTGGAATAACATATGGTGAGAAAAATTGAAGCAATCCAAATCAGGTTGGTAATGAAGGTGGAATTAGTACAATATGATGAACGTTTAGCCGAATTGAAGCAATGCTCTTACATTGGTAATGAAGCGTAATAAGTGCTGAACGTGTGCATACAGGGCTGCTTTTGGTTCAGTTTTACGAAGCCTGATTTGGGTTCAGTTTTATCAGTGCATAGAGGGCTGCTTTTCTGATCATTATAACATGAATCATTCTCCAGAAGAAAGAAAGAAAGAAAGCAGAGATGAAAGACATCTGGCCCGGCGTCTGCGTATTTGATGGCGGCGCGTCGCATCCACTGACTCTGACGACGGCGCTGATGACCTAGGCCAGCGGGGGTCTCCCTGATGGCCCGGCAGCAACGGACGGGCAGGCGGTGTGCCTGATGGATGGGCAGGCGATCCAGGCGGCGCCCCCGACGGCCGGCCAGGCGGTCTAGGCGGCCTCCTTCCCGACGGCCGAGGCAACGCGAGGAGATGTGAGGGCTGGCGTCCTTCAAGCTGCTTCGGGTCGAGGCGATGGCGGCGGTGTCGCTGAAGCGAGGCGATGGGGGCGGAGGCGACGGACAGCGAGGCGGTCCAGGCGGCGCCCCCGACGGCGTAGGCCACGCGAGGCGATGGCCGGGGGCAGCACAGCGGCGGCGTTCCCTTGGTGTGGCAGTTTCCTTTTGTGTGAAAGGGTACGAAGGAAGGGGATCATCATCAGGGAGAGAAAGGATTGATTAACGGTAAACGTGTTTAGCGCTAAACGTGTTTAGTTGCTCACCATTAGGACAATAAGGACTGTCGGATTAACGCAAACGGAGGACCGAGATCTGTTGGATCTGCCCCACTGGGTCTTTTTATATTGGTAGAGATACTATACATTGATTGCCTTGTTTTGGAGGTATAATTACGTGTTATCTCCAAATTAACCCACACGTATACAAGGAAGTTTCTTGCAGTGGTGACCCCATTTATTATATTGGTGCTATATTGCCGCATATTGGTATTTATTTTTTGTCAGGTGATAAGCGAGTGTGAGACTGATGTATTTTATAAGCTGGTTTCGCAGATTGATTTAAGAAATCATTGACCAGTCAAAACCGTGAACCAAATTCAACATTGAACACCTCACTTGAACGAGAGAGCTCCTTGAGAAATTGTTAACCAATTCAAAAATTGGGAACTCAATCCAAAATCATATTGGTGCAACAGTATTGCATGTTGGGATTTTTTTTGTCAGGTGATGAGAGTGTGCGCGAGACTGGTATATCTTTATAAGTTGGTTGTTGCCGATTGATTTGAGAAATCATTGACTAGTCAAAATTGTGAACCAAATTTAAAATTGAACACCGTACTTGGATGAAAGAGCTCCTTGAAAAAATGTGGACCAAGTCAAAATGGAGAACCAATCCAAAACCACATTGTCCTCAATTGAATGAGAGGCCTTCAACCCTTAGGGAGCTTAGTGATATAGTAGATAGATTGTATTATTATTAGTTATAATAATAGTTTGACGAAAGACATCTTGACTAGTTTTACTAATCATCAAACATAATTACATCATCAACAAGTTTAGGTAACAAAAATCTCGGGTTTCATTGATACAAAACAAGTTAACTTTTTGCGGAAAAAAAGTGTTAGCTAGCTCACGAGCCACTTCATTCACCCTTCTTGGACAATGTCGAATTCAACCTTCCCACTCAGATCAACCATAGTAGGCCCTGTTTGTTTGGGTTGCAGCTGAATTAGAAGCACTTGGAGCTGCAAGAAGCTGAGAAGGAGCTGGAGCTAGTAGAAGAAGTGAAGACCAAAAAATGTGTTTGGTAAGTACTTTTAGGACGACTGTTGAGCTTGTAGATGATAGTGAAAGTTTGAAATGCCCCTATATGCAAAAGATGTTATCTAAACACTCATTTGACATGATGTATCTGATCAAGATGTATATAATCTCAAATAATTCATTTACCACCTAATTTAGCCCAAAATAATTTAATTTCCCATTGCAAAGTAATTATAACTAATAAATTTTGGTATATTTTATTTGTTTAAGGATTTCTTCCATGACCACATAAAAACAAGTGCCGGTGTTTTTCTTCGGTGCGTGCGATGAGGAATTTGGTAGAGTAGATGCACGGTACATAGTAGATTGTTGTTGCTGGCTAAGAACGATGACAAATTTCAATCCTAGGCAACAAGTTACACAAATCTTTCGTTCTACCATTCGACAACTGAAAAATCAGTATGCCACAAAATAAAATCTTCAAACGCATTGAAGTTTAGGGGAATTTGCGAGATCCTTCGAATATCAGCAGGGTAAAAGATTGGTCTCACAAAATCTTCATCTCAATTTTCCGACACCAGGTTAGTTAGATCAATGGTCTTGGAAATAATATCCCCTCTCATCTTTGTTAATACTTTTCACTTATGCTCGATGGGATCCACGGGTCCTCCCTAACTTCGGGTCAATTTAATTTTGTTCTAGCAGGGTCAAGGCATTTTCCTCCCCGCCAACAAGACTCAAGATTTTGCAATAAGGAACACTATTCCACCCAAGATCTCCACGAAGATCCAAAAATATGGAGAGGTGCCCCCATCAAGACAAATATGAAGAATCCAAGGCCATGGTAGAAGGTTCCAACAATCGACAACTTTATACCCGCGCTCACAGTTGGTGACTTTGTTGACTATGGATCAAAGGGACTCCTGTTGTTGGGATAATTAATCCCACCCATGGGTTTCACCTGGCAAGTCAATAAAAGTCCAATGTATTCAACCCAGGTCTAAGGCAATCAACCCAAGTCCAAGGCAAATAATGAAACTCAAATAAAAAGAAAAGGTCAACAAGGATCGCAAAAGCAAAGGATCCCAACACTAGAAGAGTCCCAAAAGTATCCCAAGGGCCATCATGGGAGAGGGATGAGAGGGAATAGCTCACTAGGGACCTCCCTCCTATTTGATTATTATTGCGTCAAAATGTTAGCATAAGGCATGTAGCGCTTGGTCTTGGACTGACCTACTAAACGTTCCTCTGAGTGCTCCGTTGACAACGATTTCCTTTTCATTCGTCTTGGTCTTTGTTCTTTTGTTTTTCAATTGTTTTCTTGAAAAAACAAACTAATCTAGGTTTGTTTCCGACAGAGTTAAAATATATTTCAAGATTAAAAAGTGACTGGGAATTTATAAAAATGTCCATGAAGTTAAAAAAAATGTGCATAAATTTTAAAATGTTCCCCAAAAATTAAAGATTGTTTACAAAATTTCAAAAAAAGGGGAATATAAGATGCCCACATTTTGTTGAAATGTTCCTGAATTTAAAAAGTTCCCAAAGTTAAAATATGTTTTCAAATTTAGAAAAAAAGGTAAAAACAAAGGAAAGGGAACAAAATGTACAAGAATAAATCCGTAGAAAAGTGATCAAAGACACACACAAAAGAGAAAATCCAGAAAAAATCATGCATGAGAAATAGAAGAAAACCGCTCGACTGTATGTAATGCTCCCTATGTAGTTGGCTCGATCCAAGTCGCTATTGCTTCGTGCATTAGGTTGACAATTTGGCACAATAAGCATCAAATAGGATTTCTCGGCTCACTACAAACTATGAACCCTCCACCTTTGACTAGTCGACCATGGACTAGTGGACCAAACTTTTATCATCATACCCTTCACACGTAACACCATTCTTGTTTCCACCTATCTCATATAATCCATGTTGTTGCCCCAGAGTGCAAGAGTTTGCGCCAAGTGATAACTTTCCCCTTACTTGAGAATTAAGGTATCAATCCGTACAGATAACACTCCTAATCTGAGTCGAGCATCACTACAAAACAAATGAAGAACTCACTTGTCCCTCCAATCGTTCTTGTCACAGACCAATATCCCTCATACCACTCAAGTTGTGGTTAAAATAAAGAGCAATGTTAGTAATTAAACCACCACAAAAATCACACCTGGTGGTTGTGCCCTCTGCTAGAGGAAGTGTGTGACCATGAATACTACCCAGTTAGGCTTCAAGCATCTTCGTGCATGAAGCGCGTTGTGGAGCACACGCATCTTAGAGTCGTCCATTTTGCATCACCATTTCTTATTATGAACTGCTTATTATTATCCATGTTTTGCACATTTTCATACCATTCTTATGTATTTTTTCTCTTAATTTGCATGTTTCAAAGTGTGACGCCCCCGACTCAATCGTGCACTAATCATACATGCAAATGCGCACGATCAAGCCCAGGGACTCACGGGAAGATACCACAACACAACTCTAGACATAGAATAAAATAATACAAGCTTTATATTACAAGCCAGGGGCCTCGAGGGCTCTAATACATAAGCTCGAGTACAAGCGTTAGAGGAAGCAACATCATCTGAGTACAGACATAAGGAGCAAACAAGTCTGCCTTAAGAAGGCTGAGCAAAGCAACGACACTAGATCGAAAAGGCGCAGGCCTCCTGCCTGGGAGCCTCCAACAGGTAGGGTACGCCTGTGACTGTCCCACCATTGAGCAGCAGGACCCTTCAGGAAGTAGGATGCAAATGTGACATAGCTGTCAGGGGCAACATTGGCTGACTCCATATCATAAGTGATGTCACGAAGCCAGTCGTCAGCATCAAGCGGCTGAACGGAGTTGCGGAACATAGCAGGGTTGAGGCGAACAAAGTCTTGCAAGATTATTGGGAATGGCTGCTGATTCATGTTCGGACGTGGAAACTGATCCATTATCCCTTGCATGAATTGACGGTTCAGTTCAAACTATTGCATCATTGCAGCCATATAGTCGGGCGGTGGTGGATTATTGGCACCACGGCCACGACCTGCGGGTCTAACCATCCTGCTAAAATCAACAGGGGGTAGTTTAGCAACAAGTATTGCAAACGTATGGAATCATTCATGAAGTAACATGCACCTTAAGGGAAGTGCAATAGATACATCACATCAGTCAAACATGACATACAGATCCATACGTAGAGTCGGTTACAAGCCCGAGTTACAAGATGCGGAAAGGAAAAGTTAGGCACACTAGGCGGCACGCAGGCACGCGGTGGAGGGATACAACAACGGGACATAGCGATAGCTACGTCAACGTCGGAGATAACCACTGAAGCCAGGCAACTGCAAGTGACGAAGCAAGGTGCCCTCGACACGAGGATCCTGTGCTCCGTGAACACTCTGGTGTAGAACCTGGTCCCGAACTAGAAGAAGAGGACCACGTGGAGGAGTATAACCTCCAACAACAGGCTACTCAAGACTTGGTGGCATCTCTGTCCTGCGCGGGTAAAGGATATACTGAGGATGTACCCCTGCACTGACTGCTGGTAGCAACTGTGTCAGAGCGTCGTAAAGACGAGCACGAGTGGCGTACAACTCGACAGCAAGAGCTCGGGCAGTATGATCCAGAGCCTCCGCGTACTGTACCAAAACCTGCGGGTCATAACGACGTCGCACGTACGGGGTACAGACAGCAAGGTAGTATCCACGCTCATCCCCAGCAGGGGCACACGGGATATATCTGTAACCAGTCGCCTCCAAGCGACTGTGCTCTCCACGGAGACGGGCAATAGCAGTATAGGCAGCATCATGGACTGCCATGTCAACAGTCACTCCAACACCATGAAAGGTGTGCAACTCAGTGATGGATTTATCCTGTCGATCAAAGATACGAACCACAGCGTGGTACTGCTCCTGGTTGAACTCGCGGTAACCCTCGTAATCAGTGTACTCGGGGTACCAGCGATATCCCAGCCTGGTCAAAAGGTCGACCAGAATAGCAGGGAACCCAGTCGCATCGACAGCCATAGTCTGGCGTACGAGCTGTCTTGCGGGACGCATCTGAAATAAGGGAGTGCAAGATGTCAAATGACAGTGTGAGAAGCATATGATAACTTTGAAAGGAATGATTGCAAATAATCCAGCTCTCCGGGTTGATGTGATCACGAGAACCTAATGTTAGAGTTAGCAAAATCTTTAACCCGAATAGAAGAGAGATCAGAGTCCCAGAGTAAAGGAGAGGAATAAAAGATCCTAATCCCATCCATTGGCGACGTGGGCCCGTAAGCCACACAGCCATGTTAGTAAAACAGTTTTTCAAAGACTAGACTCAACTTCGGCCAAGGAGTTGGAAAGGGGCTTCCTACAGGCAGTCGGCTCTGATACCAACTTGTGACGCCCCCGACTCAATCGTGCACTAATCATACACGCAAATGCGCATGATCAAGCCCAGGGACTCACGGGAAGATATCACAACACAACTCTAGACAGAGAATAAAATAATACAGGCTTTATATTACAAGCCAGGGGCCTCGAGGGCTCGAATACATAAGCTCGAGTACAAGCGTTAGCGGAAGCAACATCATCTGAGTACAGACATAAGGAGCAAACAAGTCTGCCTTAAGAAGGCTGAGCAAAACAACGACACTAGATCGAAAAGGCGCAGGCCTCCTGCTTGGGAGCCTCCGAAACTACTCCTGGTCATCGGTCTCCACGTAGTAGTAGGCGCAGTCGGGATCAGCTGGCTCCGGGGCTCCGTCATCTGATCGCAGCAATCGGGTATGGGGAAAAAGAGGTAGCAAAGCAACCGTGAGTACTCATCCAAAGTACTCGCAAGACTTACATCAGATCTATGCTAAGTATGCATCGGTATCAAAGGAAGGGGCTGTATCTGTGGACTAGACTGCAGAAATGCCAGAATAGAGAGAAGGCCTAGCCTATCAAAGACTAGCAACTTGGAGCATCTTGCAGCATTAGAAGAGTGTAGATTAGTAACATAACAGATAGTAATAATTAATTAGTAGCAATGCCCAGAGATCCTTCCTCGACTCCCTGCGAGAAAGCAATCCCGGAGCTAACCTATTATTAAGCATCTCAAGTATCCAGTTCTAGTTGTAGAAGATTGGGATACTCTCTGAGCGTCCGTTACCGTGGACACGGCTATTCGAATAGATATACTTCCCTGCAGGGGTGCACCAACTTACCCAACACGCTCGATTAACTCTGGCCGGACACACTTTTATCGGGTCATGCTCGGCCTCGGCTGATCAACATGCCGCAGCCCTACCTAGGCTCAGCAGAGAGGCCAGCACGCCGGTCTACACCCTAAGCGCTCAGGGATCTTGGGCCCATCGCCCTTTGCACTCCTGCGCATTGCAAACGCGGCTGGGACCAGACCTAGCCCCTGTATACACACGCAGGCTGTCGCGGTCCACCCGGGCGCGCGCCACTCAACTGCTGACGTCTGAAGAGCTTCTGCTGATACATACGACGCCGAGTGCCCATACTATTCCCACATGGTGGTTAGTGCGAAAAGGCCAGAGGCCTACTCAGATCACATATCCTAACCCATTAGTGTGTTGGGAGCTCGCGGTGACAATCAGTAATCCACGATCTGTGGTCCCGTCGCCCCGCCTCGCGGACTTACGGCAAGGGCCAGGAATGCCCGGCCGTGCCGCGTAATTATCTTGCAGGTACCCTCACGGTCAACCCGACTTCGCAAGAGACTGTCGGGAACTCGGGTCCATCTCTACCGGGGTGGTACCGCCTGTCCCTTCAGTCCCGTAGTAACAGCACATGGGGGGGCAACAGTTAAAGGTAACCGTGTGTCCGTAGCATCAAGAGGGTAATCCGAGGAATCACCCTCAATGGATTCCCACTTGATGCAACCGTCAAGGTGAACCCAGAGGAATCACCCTCGATGGATTCACTCTTGAGGGGTTACACGACAATGGCATCATCGGAGGTGGTGAAAGAGGAATCACCCTCGTTATCCCACAACTGACTAGCTACGCTACAGAGATATCATCAGGAGTGAGGTAGGAGGTATCACCCTCGGCACTCGATAGTAGCTCTGCAGGGTCGTACAACTAAGGGGGTGTGCGGTGCTGTGTCGGTCTCTGCACATCGATCACATTGATCGAAACATCCGGTAGTAAAGCATGGCAACAATGGACAAGGGTGTGGGGCCACTGATGGATCACTAACCAGACTAAACTTAAGCATATAGGATAACAGGTAAAGTATCAACAACAGGTTACAAAATTAGGCTATGCATCAGAATAGGAGCAATCAATTACAGTAGCAAAATCTAATGCAAGCATGGGAGGGAAAGAATAGGCGATATAGGAATGATCAAGGGGGTTTTGCTTGCCTGGAAGCTCTGCTGAAAAGGTCTGGTCGTCAGGGGCGTAGTCGTACTCGGCAGTAGCGTCGGTCTTGGGGTCTACCGGAGAGAAGAGGGGGAAGAAACAATAAATAAGAAGCAAACAAAAGCAACACAGATGCACGGCATGGCAATATGCTCTGCTGGGGGTGACCTAATGCAGCACTACACGTTACAGGCGGAGCGGGAAAATATCTGGGAATATTTTCCCGGCTTTAGGTGATTATTGGACAGATGATCCGGAGGGGAAGGTTCCATGTTTGCATGGTTGTGGGCATGTGACAGGTATGTGGATGGCATATTCGGATTCGTCTTATTTTTCTGATCAACTTTCATGTAGAAAACTTTTTCATCCGAGCTACGGATTAATTTCTATGATTTTCTGAAGTTTTAAACATTTTCAGAAATTCCTGGAATTATTTTTAATTTGAAAACCCACTTAAACTGCTAGGTGCACCCAGCGTGCAACAGAGGCTGACCAGTGGGCCCCCGTTGACCTGGGTCAACTGCCCAGTCAGCTGGTCAACTGTGCCAGTTGACCAGTCAACGGGGCCCGCGGGGCCCAGCGTCAGTGGCACAGGGGGTGGCCACGTGGCACGCCACGTCAGCGAGCAACACCGGAGTTGCTCCAGCGGCCCGATTCACGGCGGCTCCTTGCCGGAGTTGGCCGGAAACGCAGCACAGATGCCCATTTGGGACGCGGCCGGTTGATTTCGAACGAGTGTGGTGCCGCGCGTCTCCCTGTGGCGTCGGTTTGAGCGGGGGTGGACGGCAAGGGCGCTGGCGTCGAACCGTGGCGGCTGTTGCGTTCGGGCGCGCTCGGGTTCGAGCCTAGGAGCTCGCCCGAGACAAGCTAATGCGCGCACGCGCCTTCCTGGCGTTCCAGGAGCACGGTGACGCACATAGGCAGCGAGGGGGAGCGCGGGGACCGCGGCAACATTGGCCATGGCGGCGGCCAGAGCACGGTAATGGCGCGCGGCGAGGACAGCGAGCTACGGGCGTGGAAGCAAAGAGCGGACGGGGAGAGAAGGAGCGGAGCTCACCTAGCAGGCTCACGGAGGCCTCTCGGGTGAACGGGAGCGCAGGAGGGGCACGGATCGACCGCGACGAGCTCGGTGACCGAAGGTTGAAGACGGGGCCGTAACCGGCGCTGCGGTGCTCCCCGAGCTCGAGGCGGTGGTGCAGGCGACGAAGAAGGACGCGGCGTAGTTGGTGGACAACCTCCCGGAGCTTGGAGAGCCCGGTGGCCGCGGATTCGACGGACGCGCGGCGATGGCCGCATCGGGAGCTGCTCCCGATCGATGGAGAGGACGAGAGAGGAGGGGAAAGTGAGCGAGGAGGAGCCAGGGAAGTGGTTGAGGGTCACCCTTATCCCCTCCCATCGCCGCTGTGGAGGCACGCGTCGAGGAGCGGTGGCGAGGCGAGCTTTTGTCCATGGCGACGCCGACACACAAGGGGGAGTAGGTAGGAGGAGGGGAAGCTGGGCTGGGCCGGCTGGGCCTTCGGCCAGGCGCCAGGTAAGCCCTCTGGCTTTTTCCCCTTTTTTTGATTTTACCAATTATTAAATAAAACAGAGATAGTTTTGGAATATTTGAGCTGCCAAAACATTTTTGTAAAATGTGGAACTAGGCCACATAATTACTTGGAATTATTTGGCACTGCCACAAATTTTTTGAGAGCCAACTGAGCCCAAATGGATTTTTCACAAATAAAATAGCATTTAAAAATGCTGGAATTGCACTGTTTTGATTGCTACAGTCCTTCTTAGCTTGGAAGTGATGTTGTTTTCCTTAACAAATAAATGCTATGGAATATTTGCTAAATGATGAACTATTTTGCAGCAACTTTAAATTCCACTTGCAATTTGAATTGAATTCAGTGGTGGAATTTGAAATGAGATATGAATCAAAGATGATTAAGCTTTGCATAACAAAGTGACTTGGCTTAATCATGAGGGATTACTGTAGTGCATTACCCAGGGGTGTTACAATTCTCCTCCTCTAAAAGAAATTCTCGTCCCGAGAATTCAGGAGGTAGAAGGGAAAAGATCGGGGTATTCTTGGAAGTTCTTCTGGAAGTACCTCTTAGAAGTCGCGGACGATTGGAACGTTTTCAATTCCTCAAATTTTAATGCCATGCATGTATGCAAAAGCTTCGGATATAAATGAATGCGATACTCCTGAATCAAATAGAACAGAAGCTGATACTGAATTAACAAGAAGAGTACCCTTCACAGTAGCTGGCTGACCTTGAGCTTCATTCAGATCAACATGGTAAGCTTGACCACGACCATAAGAAGGTCTGGCATTATTGTTGCGGGGCTGGTTGTTGCCACGGCCATTACCACGACCAGCAGAGGGCAGTGCAAGCTGATTCTGGTTCTGAGGGCATTCTCTGGCTCGATGACCTGGACGGCCACACTTGAAGCAGAGCCCATCATTGGGACGGGGAGCAGGAGCTCGAAGCAGTGGAGCCTGAGGTCTTGGCTACCCCGACGGTGGAGGAGGTGCAGCTGGATGGTACATGCCGTGAGGGATCCAGATACGGCGCTTCTGCGATGACGAGCCCAAAGATGAGCCCGCATCATGGGTGCACTTGAGAGCGTCCTTGTGATCCTTCAGACCAGTCTCAACCTGAATGGCCTTGTTCACCAGGGTGACGAAGTCAGCGAAGTCTTGGACAAGGAGTGCTAGCTTGATATCAGGGTTGAGCCCTTCACGGAACTTCTCCTGTCTGCGGGCATCAGTAGAAATGTCTTCCTCAGCATAGCGAGACAAGTCAAGGAACTCCCGCTGATAAACATCGACAGTCTTACTGCCCTGAGTGAGGTTGCGGAACTCACGTTTCTTCCGCTCCATGATTCCCTGAGGAATATAGCGGGCACGGAAAGCAGCTTGGAATTCCAACCAAGTGATAATGGTTCCAATAGGTAGGGTACGCCTGTGACTGTCCCACCATTGAGCAGCGGGACCCTTCAGGAAGTAGGATGCAAACGTGACATAGCTGTCAGGGGCAACATTGGCTGACTCCATCTCATAAGTGATGTCACGAAGCCAGTCGTCAGCATCAAGCGGCTGAACGGAGTTGTGGAACACAGCAGGGTTGAGGCGAACAAAGTCTTGCAAGGTTATTGGGAATGGCTGCTGATTCATGTTCGGACGTGGAAACTGATCCATTATCCCTTGCATGAATTGACGGTTCAGTTCAAACTGTTGCATCATTGCAGCCATATAGTTGGGCGGTGGTGGATTGTTGGCACCACGGCCACGACCTACGGGTCTAACCATCCTGCTAAAATCAACAGGGGGTAGTTTAGCAACAAGTATTGCAAACGTATGGAATCATTCATGAAGTAACATGCACCTTAAGGGAAGTGCAATAGATACATCACATTAGTCAAACATGACATACAGATCCATACGTAGAGTCGGTTACAAGCCCGAGTTACAAGATGCGGAAAGGAAAAGTTAGGCACACTAGGCGGCACGCAGGCACGCGGTGGAGGGATACAACAACGGGACATAGCGATAGCTACGTCAACGTCGGAGATAACCACTGAAGCCAGACAACTGCAAGTGACGACGCAAGGTGCCCTCGACACGAGGATCCTGCGCTCCGTGAACACTCTGGTGCAGAACCTGGTCCCGAACTTGAAGAAGAGGACCATGTGGAGGAGTATAACCTCCAACAACATGCCACTCAAGACTTGGTGGCATCTCTGTCCTGCGCGGGTAAAGGATATACTGAGGATGTACCCCTGCACTGACTGCTGGCAGCAACTGTGTCAGAGCGTCGTAAAGACGAGCACGAGTGGCGTACAACTCGACAGCAAGAGCTCGGGCAGTACGATCCAGAGCCTCCGTGTATTGTACTAAAACCTGCGGGCCATAACGACATTGCACGTACGGGGTACAGACAGCAAGGTAGTATCCACCCTCATCCCCAGCAGGGGCACACGGGATATATCTGTAACCAGTCTCCTCCAAGCGACTGTGCTCTCCACGGAGACGGGCAATAGCAGTATAGGCAGCATCATGGACTGCCATGTCAACAGTCACTCCAACACCATGAAAGGTGTGCAACTCAGTGATGGAGTTATCCTGCCGATCAAAGATACGAACCACAGCATGGTACTGCTCCTGGTTGAACTCGCGGTAATCCTTGTAAACAGTGTACTCGGGGTACCAGCGATATCCCAGCCTGGTCAAAAGGTCGACCAGAATAGCAGGGAACCCAGTCGCATCAACAGCCATAGTCTGGCGTACGAGCTGTCTTGCGGGACGCATCTGAAACAAGGGAGTGCAAGATGTCAAATGACAGTGTGAGAAGCATATGATAACTTTGAAAGGAATGATTGCAGATAATCCAGCTCTCCGGGTTGATGTGATCACGAGAACCTAATGTTAGAGTTAGCAAAATCTTTAACCCGAATAGAAGAGAGATCAGAGTCCCGGAGTAAAGGAGAGGAATAAAAGATCCTAATCCCATCCATTGGCGACGTGGGCCCGTAAGCCACACAGCCATGTTAGTAAAACAGTTTTTCAAATAATAGACTCAACTTCAGCCAAGGAGTTGGAAAGGGGCTTCCTACAGGCAGTCGGCTCTGATACCAACTTGTGACGCCCCCGACTCAATCGTGCACTAATCATACACGCAAATGCGCACGATCAAGCCCAGGGACTCACAGGAAGATATCACAACACAACTCTAGACACAGAATAAAATAATACAAGCTTTATATTACAAGCCAGGGGCCTCGAGGGCTCGAATACATAAGCTCGAGTACAAGCGTTAGCGGAAGCAACATCATTTGAGTAGAGACATAAGGAGCAAACAAGTCTGCCTTAAGAAGGCTGAGCAAAACAACGACATTAGATCGAAAAGGCGCAGGCCTCCTGCCTGGGAGCCTCCGAAACTACTCCTGGTCGTCGGTCTCCACGTAGTAGTAGGCGCAGTCGGGATCAGCTGGCTCCGGGTCTCCGTCATCTGATCGCAGCAATCGGGTATGGGGAAAAAGAGGTAGCAAAGCAACCGTGAGTACTCATCCAAAGTATTCGCAAGACTTACATTAGATCTATGCTAAGTATGCATCGGTATCAAAGGAAGGGGCTGTATCTGTGGACTAGACTGCAGAAATGCCAAAATAGAGAGAAGGCCTAGCCTATCGAAGACTAGCAACTTGCAGCATTAGAAGAGTGTAGATTAGTAACATAACAGATAGTAATAATTAATTAGTAGCAATGCCCAGAGATCCTTCCTCGACTCCCTGCGAGAAAGCAATTCCGGAGCTAACCTATTATTAAGCATCTCAAGTATCCAGTTCTAGTTGTAGAAGATCGGGATACTCTCTGAGCGTCCGTTACCGTGGACACGGCTATTCGAATAGATATACTTCCCTGCACTGTTTTGATTGCTACAGTCCTTCTTAGCTTGGAAGTGATGTTGTTTTCCTTAATAAATAAATGTTAGAATATTTGCTAAATGATGAACTATTTTGTAGCAACTTCTGTGCAACTTTAAATTCCACTTGCAATTTGAATTGAATTCAGTGGTGAAATTTGAAATGAGATATGAATCAAAGATGATTAAGCTTTGCATAACAAAGTGACTTGGCTTAATCATGAGGGATTATTGTAGTGCATTACCCAGGGGTGTTACACAAAGGAGGAGGGGGAATTGCCGGAAAACAGCATAAAAGGACCAAAAAGAAGAGCAATGAAGAAATTATATTCCAAGAGCTTATAAAAAATCAGGAAGTCAAATCTCACGGGACAAGAGTCGGGGCAAAAATTGGGCCAGGGAGGCACCTATGGATCCCACATGGCCCCACCTCGCGGACTGGCCCTAGGCTGCGAGCTAGGAGCAGTGGCCCCCACATGGGATCTCTCTGCCTCCCTCGAGCGACCCTAATCCTATTTTACCCTACAACTTACACCTCGAATTTATGGGATTTTTCTACCTCTGTCTTCGATGCAGAAACAAAGTTGAACACTTTTCTCTCCCGGAAGGCTGATCCATGGGGTTCTTTGCCATCACGAGGACCTTCTCCACCGGCGATATCGAGTCATAGTGCCATTGAATCTATTAATAACAATGCAACCATACTGTATTTATGGGAGACCCTAATTATGTTCTTAGCCATGCATATCTTCTATATCTAAATAGCTAGCCCCCACTAACTATTTCTCTCAACATGCAAGCATGCCACATCATCGCACTACATGCATGAGAAAAGGCCCACCCCCACTACCATATGTCTCTCAACATGCAAGCATGCCACTTCATCATAAAACATGCATGGAAGAAAGACCATCTCAACATGCAAAAATACATGAGAATTTTCATTCTATTATGATATTTATTTTTAATAAACATTTTACAACTATATAGTAATCAAACATGATAAATTATATGTATTTTCAGTTTTAGCTTTTTATAGTATTACTGTTTCATACAATGATCACATTCAAATATGTTGCAAAATATTCCCGCAACAACGTGCGGGGTATCATCTAGTTTACTAATGTTAACCCCCGAGAGCTGGTTAAGTGGTAAGAGGAACCGCTAACTCGTGGAGATACTTGACCTGTTGAGCTGAAAGCTCGATAGAGTCCCGGCGGAGGATATTTTACATCATGAGGAAAGGTGATGAGGTCCAACCCCTCTCTCTTAAAGTAAAGTAAAGCTTCATTGGTGACATTATACAAGTGTGTGACTTAGTGGGTAAAGTGTACAACCTCTGCAGAGTGAAAAATTATTTGACTAGTCATTGTCCATGGTCATGGACGGAGTCGGGATAAGTCACACTATTCAATCCAGGTCGGACTTGGAGGTTTCACCCCAAATAAAATTATTGATAATCAAACTCGGATAGAAGATGTTGAGCAGGTGGACCAAAACACAAGTAGTGTTGTTGAGATATGCATATGTAGCCATGTCATGCTATAGAAATATCAATATTCGTAACCAAGAGAACTTGGTTACGATTCCGGGAGATCATGATAATGAATTATATTATTGCACACCGATTTTTCCAGCAATTATCTTCCACATACTCTTGTTATTTATCCCGTCGAATAAATATTTGCCATATACCTATGCCATGATAATATAATTTGCTATAGTACTTGATGTATTTATTTTGTGTTCTTCATGCATGGGTCATTGTTTTGGTCAGATTCCAAGTGAGGAGCTATCTTCCTACCTATGCAACGACGCTGAGAGAGAAGCCGCTAGGAGAGTGGTCCAGCCAAACACCTTTGGAGTGGAGCCCATCCTGGACCCATGTTTTATCAGTTTAAGTCTTTCGTTGCAGTCATGCGAACTTTGTAGTGTTCATGTATGTGTTGTGATACTAATTTGTAACATGCGCGCCAAAGCGCATGAGACATGCCAAATAGCGAATATGGTGTGTGATAGTTCTAGTGAGGTATGTCAATCTCACTAGCCTTGCCAATCGCAACTAATTATGAGTAGATAATGCGAATATAAGTGTTTTCATGTTTTTAATTAATTAATTACAGAAAAGTAGAAGAGCATGTACATGGGTCTTAAGAAGGTTTCTTACGTAGGAAATCGGAATGGGGTTCATATGTTTACTAGTAGCATCTACCAAAGCAACGGATACGTACCTTCTAACTGTATCTACTTTTTTGAACATTTTTTGCTTAGGTTTTGTCACCTAAGCTTGCCAAAGTGAGTGAAAGCTAAACGTGCTGACGTTTGTTTTTCGCAAAAAATGTACAATCATATTTGATATTGTGCAGGAATACAAGTCCAGAAATAATCTAATAAAAGCACTTCCGTGCAAGTTATCGAATGAGAAGGGCCCATCGACCCTAGGGAGGCCCTCGGGGCATGCGCACCAAGGAAGGACCCCCATGGGGACCCACGTGGGACCCATATGGTGCCCCGACCACTCCTTTTGGATATATGATGCCCTTGTCCTCCTGACCTCCATACGATTTATTACATATTCTTTTCATGTAAAGGATAGCTACCGCCATCGTTGTTCTTCATCCTCGAAGGCTGTGTGCAGGCGGAATTTGCCCCGTCTTCGTCACCGACTCCATCAATCAATTTTCTATCATCTCCATCATGTCGTTTGAACATGCTATTTTTTAAGGCATGTTCAAACATTATCTTGTTTTAAATGAGACACACACACACGCACACAATATCTATGAAAAAAATCTAGGACGTGCCTTGACACCAAGCATGTCTGGCTGATTGCTCCTTTCGTGTCACAAAGATACGTCATTCTGGATATTGACATGATCTTCAAGATTTCTTTACAGCCACTAAAATTTACTCTGTCCAGCGCGTCGAAGTTTGAGTATAACTTTGATCAAATTTTGACTAATAAATTATGGGCTATATGCCACGAAAAACATACCATTGCAAACTTCTTTCGAATATGAAACCAATGATATACTGATGTGACACTCTCCAATAAATCAGGACAAAGGAAGTAACACAAAAATAGTAGTAGTAATAATATATTTTTAGAAAATGGCGTCGATTTCTATGTTTTTTAACACGATACATATGCAAATGCTCACAAACACGCACATACACTCAATCGTGGATTCTATGTTACCAAGGACCAAACACATGCAAAAAGAGGACCAAGCACATGATGTAAGAATTCCTTACAAAGTAGCCCAATTTTGAGAGCAAATCATTCCTAGCGTAGAGCAACTTCTCTCAGCAGATCAAAACCTACCACGACCCTTGCGCCCTGATCGTACATCAACCAGCACGAATCGCGAAGCAGTGGTCTCCCGGTCTTTCTGGAAGACTCGAGGCCCCAACCGTGCCCTCCAGAACCTTCTAAACCCTCCCCCATCCCCCCTCCCAAGAAAACTCTCCCGCTCCCCATTTACAAACCCCCCTCCATTTCTCCCCCTCTCCACTAGAATCCAAATTCGCAGCAGAGAGGAGAGAGAGGGACCATGGCTTCCGCCGTCGCTCGCAGGGGTGCCGCGCTGCCCAGCCTCCTCAAGAAGCTGCTCGCCAAGCCGTCCGCGTCGGGTGCGCCCGTGTCCTTCGCGCTCCGTCCCACCGCCGCTCGCCGCCCGTACAACACCCTGGGCAAGGAGGGCCGCCTCTACGACGACGACGACGACTCCTCCAGCGGCGAGAGCGGCAGCGAGTACGAGGACACCGACTCCGGCGACCGCCGCCGCGCCCGCGACTTCTTCGTCCCCAGCTTCTCCCAGGGTATGCCTCCTCACCTGTCCTGGGACGTTTGTTTGCGTTCGTGTCAACAACTTAACATCGTGGGGCAAATCGGGGTTCTGATCAGCTTTTCTCGTTCTTGATTCTCCAGACGTGCTCGACCGGTTCGGCGCGCCCACGACCCTGGGGCGCCTGCTTTCTGCGCTGGAGGACGCTGCCGCTCCGACCGGCCTCTCCTCCACTGCCGGGGCGTCGCGGCTCGGAAGGTGGGTGTCGAAGGTGGACGACGACGTGGTGTACCTCAAGGTGCCGATGCCGGGGCTGGGGAAGGAGCACGTGAAGGTGTGGGCGGAGCCGAACAGCCTGGTGATCAAGGGTGAGGGCGAGAAGGAGCCCTGGGACGGCGACGACGACTCCGCGGTGCCCAGGTACAGCCGCCGCATCAAGGTGCCCGCCGACACGTACAAGATGGACAAGATCAAGGCCGAGATGAAGAACGGCGTGCTCTGGGTGACCGTGCCCAGGCTGAAGGAGGAGGAGCGCAAGGACGTGTTCCAGGTGAAGATCGAGTAGGGAGGCGAGTCGAGTAGTCGTAGTGGTAGTACTAGTACTCATGGAAGACGGATCGAGTCGAGTAGTGGTAGTGGTAGTGCTCATGGAAGATGGCCAGTGTGCGAGCGTGAGAGACGCCTTGTTGATGTGGTGATGTTTGGTGTCTTTTTGCCCTGTTTTGCTTCGTTGATCGCCTTGGATCGTGGTTTCTGACCGACTGGTTTGGTGGTGAAGTTGGTCTCGAACTCTGTTAATTTCCCAAGTATGGCATGAGATGAACTTACTTTGGTGGTGAAATTGGTCATGAAATTCTGTTAATTTCCCAATTTTGGCATACGATGAACTGCTTTGGTGCTGAATTTGGTCGTGAAGTAATGTTAATTTTCCTCAAGTTTGACGTGATGAACGGATTTGGTGGTGAAATTGGTCATGAAACTCTGTTGATTTCCTCAAGTTTAACTATGGTGAAATTGGTCAAGAAACCCTGTTGATCTCTTAAGTTTGATAGGATGAACTGATTTGGTGGGTGAAACTGCTTGATTTCTCGCTTGCAACCTTTTCTTATAGCTAGTCTCGCATGTTTTATCTGTTTTTGCCGTAGCCTGTGCTGCTTGCTGTGTGTATGTTTCCTCATGCTTGATCTGTATTGGATTGGTTTTCCCAGACCTGATCCGCTTTAAACCATTTCTATAAACAGCTGGGCATTCGTGCCTGTTCTCTACAAAATTGCTTGATTTTCTCAAGTTTGACGTGATGAACCGAGTTGGTAAACGGGCAGCTACTGAATTTGCCTGCTGTTCCGTGAATTTTTTGTGCTTGTCCTGTGTTCTTGTAAGAACAGTAACAGTTTCAGTTTGTAGTACTAGTAGCGTTCTTGTGTGAACAGCCATAGAAATGGGCGTCTGTATCTCATGCCTTGTGATTTTCTTGGTGACAAACGGAACTGAATTGCAGTATGCACGACGAAAAAAGCAACTACAAAGACACAAAAGAGTGGCACGTTTCTGGTCCCAGCGAAATACTATTACCCAAATGATAAGTGCCACACGTATGGCGCGAAGTAATCCCGTGCTGACGTTTTTTACAACTAAAGTTGCCATTCGAAAAGAAAAAACAAACCCAAAATAAATCTGAAACTTGTCATCCGAAAAAAAGTTGCTGACAACTAAAGTTGACATTCTCGCGCTACTAAATTTGCCATAAAAAACGTTCAGAATTGTCATGTGTTCTGGCACTTATCAGGGTCCTGCATTACGACGGCCATGCCGATCAGCATTCTAAAGAGCAAAGATTATACGGCTCTGGCTATTTCTATAAGCTGAACTGTTACAACTAAAGACAGGTTCATTCCGAGATTGGTTGAGAACCTAATGATGACTGCCGTGAGCTGCTCCGTTGAGATCCCCATATGTGTGATAAGCTTTGCGACGAAGGCCTGCTGATCCTTGAGATTGGCTTTGTCTGATCTCCTATCCCTGCTGGCTGGCATTGGCCATTGGCCAATGGACATCGATAAGTTATGCTGAAGGACACATGTTCAGTTTGCTGCAGCTTCGAAAGGAGATGCTGCCGTAGGGTGTGGATGCTCCAAGCTCAAACTTTTCACTGAAAAAATTGGGGATGCTGCCAAGGAACTGGTCAACAAATACTTAGAGGGGAATTAGGAAAGAAGTACCAACGAAGAATTAAGAAAAAGCAAGGGTAAAAATGAGCTACCTACAACCTCCCACAATATTTCGAGCTCCCTAGCCATCTGATCACGCTTACCAACTGTTGTTGGATACGCCCAAACTGCAATTTAGGGGCACCCGGGGGTAGTGCCGTCCAGACACCGAAAATGACCGGGGTAGGACTGCTTACATGGAGGCCGTTTTTAAAATACCATTTTCCATCTCTACTGTCAATGGTTGCTGCGGATATGGTCTCAGTTGTAGTTTGTCGATCGTTCATCTGATCGCTTTGGGGCTTATTTCTTGTTTCTTTTTCTTTTTTTTCCACATCTGTACATAGCTTTTGGTCTTATGACTTTGCTAGTTGTCGGTGTGTTTTCACGTGTGTGTTGGATTGGCTGTGTGCATCTTAGTTATGCAGAGGCCGGGTGTGTGTTCAGTGTGATGTATCCTCTTGATGCTCCATTTGAGCCAATAAAATCCACCCTTTGTCGAAAAACTACTATTAAAAGAGCAAACTTAAATTCCCCTACAGCCACACCACAAAGTGCACACGGAATAACCAGAGACCTCGGATCAAACCAACTTAATCAAATCCAAGTGTCCACGTTACACCAATGGTCTGCCAATCAGATCGATGGTTGAGATCAAATGTTCTGCCGGCAGAGTGCCCCTCCTGCTGCACCGAGTCCACGATCTCCTCCCCCGATCCCCTCCTGGACCCACGATCTCCTCCTGGCTCCGTGTCGATCTCCTCCCCAATCTCCTCCACCTCTCTTCTGTCCCCCACTCCTGAATCCCGATTCCCCACCCACTGCACGCCGCCGGCCGGCTCTCACCCCTCCGACCTCCATGCGACGGGACGTCGCTGGCGGCGGCGGTGGGCTCCACGATCTATTCGACTCTGTGCGCCGATTCATCAACTTCCACACCAGCACCGCCGCCCCGGAGCACCCAGTCGGGCCCCTCGGCGGGATCGTCGTCTGGATCAGCTCCTGCCTGGGGATGGGGCTGCTCGGGCTCATCTTCAAGAGCTTCGCGCCGCTTGCTGCTGCCGACGCCCGTGCCTGCCAACGGGAGCGGGCGAGCAGGGGAGATCACGCCGATCCGATGGCGGAAGGGCGAGATGATCGGCTCTGGTGAATCTGGACACTGGCGAGCTCCTTGCAGTAAAGCAGGTGCTGGGCTTTTGCGATTTGGTGATCTGGTTTGCATTGTCTGGAGACTTGAAGTCATTCGTTACACTAACTCTCTCTCCTTTGTTTGATTTTTGGTTCCAGCTTTGATTGGAAGCACCAACACGACTCGGGAGAAAGCCCAAGTGAGTATCACTTCCCCAACCGATTTGGTTACAAATTTAGATGTTGAGATTTTTCTTCATATGAGGTGATTTGTGGCTTCTGTTTCTACGATTAGGCGCATGTATAAGATAACTCAAGGAAGAAGTGCAGCTCCTCAAGAACCTTTTGCACCCCAATATTGCAGTGAGTAGATGAAATATCGATCACATATCAGATTCTTTATTTAACTTCTAGCCCGTAGTTGATTGATCTATTTTCTATGGTTTGAGAATAGGTGCACTGAATATCTTGTTGGAGTTTGTTCCCGACCCGCGGCACGCTGCCGGCCGGCTCTCACCACTCCGACCTCTGTGCCGCGTCGGGAACTCCTCTGCTACATCCTCCTCTCCTGATTTTGTAGATGAATAGCCTACCATTTCAATCTGTGAAATATTGCTGAATTTTGTAAACTGTCAGATCATGGGACTTACAACCAATGAAATCTTGCTGAACGTTTGAACCTACGGTATCGGGTAGTCAATTTTGCATCATTGATATGATGGCTATGTAAAAAAAATCAGCAAGTTACATCTGCTTCCTCGGGTTGATGCTTCATGCTCAGCAAGTTTCCTTTCCCTTGAGTCGACTTTCCTCGGTCGGTTTGATCTTGTGCTGACAGACCCGTACACCACATCTTGTAGAAGGATGATGTGGATTATGCTCGACCTCTATGACTTCACTCGAGTTAATTCCCTGCGATGCAATTGACACAATTATCCTCGATATCAACAACGATCACCCTGGGAGATGGGCTTCCTAATATTCTTTATTTTCATTTTTCTGACGCTTATGGTACGATTGCAGTGGTTGGTTGGACTAAGTGAGGATTTGTTGGCTATAAGTTAACTGCAAATCATTTTTTTGTGAAATGGCACATGATTCTGATTAAATCATGGTGACATATTTTCTTGTAGGGAGAGAAGGAGGGTATAAATGCATTGTGTATACATATAAGAAGATCCAACGGAAGAAGCGAAGGGAGGAATGCAAACAACAAGAGGCTGCAGCTAAAGGTCAAGACTACAGAGTTTAAGAAGAGATGCAACAAGTGCAAAGCTTGTGACCTTTTTCAAACAATAGTGCAATCCTGATGTTATTGACTTAATTTTGCTCTGAAATCAAGACTTGATGATTGTCTTCTTCACTCCATAAAGTAATAAGCTGAAACCTCTTCAATAAAGCAAGTGGAGAGCTGGAGATTACACATATGTTTTGGACCTATACCCACTTTCATTCCCAATAAGAGCAACTTTGCATGGTGAGTGATAGCCCTTACTCTCATATATGTTTTTATTTCAGCATAATCTTCTCTCCTTGTGCTGTATATTCTTTTCCCAACAAGAATCTGCTGCTGACCAGTTCATTTTCTATCTCTGTGATATGTCAGTCTTGTGTCAACTTTCCAATGATTTATATATGTCTGTTTGGACTGGTAATTAGTTTTGGAATTAAGGTTTCCTGATTTGGGAGGAATATATGTGTATGCACAGGTGTAAGCCTACATTGCAAGAGTAAATTGTGATCACTTGTTTATTATTTACAGTCTGCCCGTATAAAACGGTGTATAGAATAAGAGAAAATCATTCTCATGCTCCATTATTGGCATGGCACCTATGACCAGGTCCAAGCAAAACAATCATAGTTTGAAGCACGGAGTCATGGATTACATGATTTTTATTTAAAACACATCAACAGATGTAACAGAGTAGGCAGCTTCTTTGATATGTCCAATTATTAATTTGTTCACCCTTTCTATCTCCTTTGTAGTGGTTATGGTTGTACTACGTGATTTGATGGCTATTTGCGGCAATAAGACATCCCATGCATGAGTTCTTTAAGAAGACAATCAGGCGAGGAGTATGTAGATTAGTTTGATTCTTCCTATGAGTCGGACATTCCTTTGATATTCCTATGATATCGTTCAATTGTGTATTTCATGTGGTGATAACAACTCCTGGAGGTGCAGTAGTTCTCATGTATTGCCACTGATCACCATAACTGTTACATCTGATATGATCTGCTATTGTGTCACACGGAATATGTACATTTGCTTGTAGGGTACATTATTAATGTGGCATTCGGTTTGCAAAGGTGAGGGTGCTTGTTGAAACTTGGTGCACATTTGTATCATTGTTCTTTATTCGTATATGTCGATATAATGGAGCAAAATAATACTTTTCTTGGTCACCTATATAACTTCTTATTTTCAACTATTATTTGTTATTCTTCTCTAAGAAACAGGAGTGCAGGAGTATAAGATAAAATATAGAAGCACACTTCAAAACTCTGATATATTCATTTTTCTTACGAAGATGAAATATTCTTCTATTAATATTACAACATCCTAACAAGTTTCTGGTTCAGGGTGAACATCAAGTCAAGGTAATTGTCCTCATCTTAATGCTTTGCAACTTTCAGGTTACACTTTTTCCCTGTAAGAAGGGAGTGTTGCAAGTTGCAAGAATAGTTCTTTTACAAATTCAGGTCTCATTCCTTTAATGCCTACAAATGGTGTTTCACTTCAGTCAAGTAACAATGTTGTGATTTACTATGAGCCTATGATGCAGCCGTCCAGGAGAATTACCTCTCTCCATGTAGATCTGCTTGCACTGCTGTTAACTTTAAACTAACCTTTGATATATAGATTTATGAACCCTGTCAAATAAGTAGTCTTATGTTTTTTCATGATGCTGAATCCTGGTGTGCATGATGTAATTTTTCTTTTGCATGGTGTCTCCGTGATGTGCATCTTGAATTAATCATATTGATATGCAACCTTGTATACACTCTTCTTTTCTTGGTTCCTGAACTTTTGCATAAAGTTGAATCAAGAAATACATTAAGTTTTATTGTGAGATGTGCTTCTATACAATTGCGATTTTTTTTAATCTTTTAGGTTTTGTAACAACGTGCGTAGCACGTGCTTGATTACTAGTAGTACAAAGAAAAAATTGTAGATACAGAAAAAAATTCATAATAATATATTTCCATTTGTGGGCGTAGACAAAAAAGACAAATACGTACATGAAAACGGGCCATTTTGTTGTTGGGCCTGGATTTTTTTTTGTAGCTTGCGAATCATAATATTTGTGAACGAAAATTTACAGACCCGTCAAGAATATGTATAAGTTTTCACAGGATTTTTTATTTTTTTGGAAATATCATTTTTTGAAATAACGTGCATCCCGTACTAAACAACTTCGCACTCGTCTAGATACTCCTTTCTTTCTGGCGTTTTCGCTCCTCGTCCATGAGGAGGGTGCTTGTTAAATGCTATTGGCTCCGTTAGTGGTTCGGCACGCCTGGGCCATGTCGTGTTTCCGCAGACCCACCGATGGGCGTCGAGAATGCCTGCTTCCCCTCGGCTGCGCCTCTCCATCAAAGCACCAAAGCACCAGACCTCCACCACCTTGTTAACCCACGTCGTGCCCTGCTTAATCTTATGGGCCAAGCACTCCTTGTGTCCTCCCTCGCTCACGTATGTCGCGCTTGCTCAGTCACGTCGTGTCACACACCGATGCATCGGGCCACGTCTTCTCGCGTCGTGCGCTCGTCACATCTCAGCTGCACCAACATGTCGCGCCACGTCTTCCCGCGCCGTGCGCTCCAACGCCTTCTGTTTGTTAGTTCTATTTTTTTTCTTTTACCTATTCCATTTTTGTCTGTAAAGTATTGGATAAATCTAGTTTGGAGTGGAGATGACGACGTTTTTTTTACTACGACACACAAACCTGGACAAGAATCAAGATTCAAGCTAGGGTCCAATTGCACAGATGCACACGTGTACACGTTGGAAAAAAAATTCTATGTTACCCAAACAAAAAGTAACTGACTGTTCATTAAACATTTTTTTGTTTCATTTTAGTAGACGAGTCAGACTTTTTTATCAAGTTTTTTTCTCAAGGAACTATAAGGTGTGTCTGGATGGTAGCCATTCTTGTTCATTTTTCTTGCTAATTTTGTCCAAAGCTAACCGTTTCTTTTTTTGTTCAGAGCTAACCAAAATTTTGGAAAGCCGAATATCTCGCATTTTTTTAGAGAACCTGGCATATTTTTTAGACGAACCGAATATATGCCAAAAAGTTTGGGCTAAAACCAAACACACCCTATTTTGGGCTAAAGCCCTTCCCCTTTCGGAGAGCACAGCGTTCTGAGGCCCATGAGCTTAATGATGAATAGCCCAAACGATCCTTCAGCCCAATCCCGGTCCGACTCAGTCACGTTTCCACTCCATTAAAAAGCCCGCTGTTCCTAAACCCAATCCCGAATTCCCCAAAGTCCCCGAGACAAATCGCCCTCGCGTTAGGTTAGGCCGAGGCGAGTAGATTCGATTTCGAGCTCAGCACGCGGCGGCCATGGAGGACGAGGAGCACGAGGTGTACGGCCAGGAGATCCCCGTCGACGGCGAGGACGTCGACATGGGCGCCGGGGGCGACGACGCCGCCAAGGTTTGTGATGCGCCCGTCGCGGCCGCGACTCGCTCGGCCCCTCTCTCCCGGACCCCAAACCCTAACGCCGGTACTGACCCTATTCGTGTCCAGCTGCACGAGCTCGACGAGATGAAGCGCCGTCTCAAGGAGATGGAGGAGGAGGCCGCTGCCCTCCGCGAGATGCAGGCCAAGGTCGCCAAGGAGATGCAAGGTTAGTGCCGTATCCGTGTACGGAACCTGTCGGTATCAACTTTAGGACCCGCATGCGGGGCAGGGTGGTTGGGGAATTTCAGATCCGGGACACTAGGGGAACGTTTAGGTCTGGAGCAAGCGCTGGCCTCGCCCAGCCCAGCATGGAAGCCAATGGTTTGGTTCCTCGGCGAGTTCGCCTGGGTACCCAGCTTTTGGCTTGCTTCCGTTCGCAAGGCTGGATCCTAACACTCCCTAGGATCGCCTGCTTTCTTGTTGCCCATTAGTATGGGTATGTTAACCAGCGTAGTAAGTTGTATGGTGTGGTTTAATTGCTTCTGGTTAGTCCCTTGATCGCTTCTTATATGCGATTTTGATAGTTTGCCTGCCTTGGGATGTATATATAATGTTGCTTCACGCATTCATAATCCTCTTAATTTCCCTTTAGAAAAAGAACCCTCTTAATTTAACCAGTTGGGGTTATGGACTTATGGTAGTTCTGTTGTGGTAAAGCATAATATGGGAGTATTAGAGGCTCTGTATGAACCGTATCCACACCATTGTATTATGTAAGCTTCTACAAAATGATGTTTAGTAACTGCCTCTTTGCTTGCCGAAGCATACTCAAATGTAATACCATCATATTTCTGTGTCGGATCAATCTCGGAGCATATTCTTTTAGGCTTTGTTACACGCTTTATACTGTAATTTCTATATTAATATTTCCTTGCAAATATCTTAACACATTAAGTCTTTGTACCATGTAGGCGGAGATCCTAACGCGACCACATCTGAAGCAAAAGAAGAGATGGATTCTCGTTCTGTTTTTGTTGGAAATGTAAGTTTTCATTCCGTTGTTGTCTAAATTTAGTTGGCACTCCTCATAGTAGTTATGATATCGCCTAGGTATATGCGATAAAACTGATACCATATGTTTCTTTTTACATGTGATAATGTTTGTTATGCTTGTGAAATCATTTATAGAAAAGCTGATGTTCAAGTTAGCTACTTGATTTGCTTGACCAGCCCAAATTTTGTTTAAGGTGCTCTTAGATTAGGTATTAATGTTTCCACAGAACATTCTATCTTTACTTTGATGATTTTTGTTTCTATTCTCAATAGATAGTGTCATAGTGCCAATCAGCAATGTGTCTTGGTCCCCTAAATAGTGCCATAACTTTGAACATGTATCATTGACAATCATATTTTATCAGTGACTTGAAATGCACTCTGTATTTTCTATCTTTATCAATGTTTTTTTTTCTGGTGCATTGATTGAGAAATGGCATTGGCCGCAGGGTAGTCTGCTATCATCAAGTCTTTGAAATCGAAATTTTGGCATCTGGCTGAGTCTCAGTGCAAGTTCTAGTGTTAGCTTAGAGGGGGCAAGAAAAAAAGAGGAAAAAATCCATGAAAAAAAAGAAAAAATATTTGAAAAAGTAAAAAGAAAAAGAATATAGAAAAAGGAAGGAAAAAAAAAGAAAAAAAATACAGTGTGATAGGAAATGCCCCCGAAAATGTCAGTAGAGACCTGCTGCATGTACTCCACCTGGCGCTTGAGACTCATACATGGACTGATGAGAATCAGTGGCAGGGGTGCATAGGCATGACATGTAAGTGTGACCTCACATTTTATGTTGTGTCTATTGAAGAATTCTATGTTTTTTTTTTTCATGTTATGCCTGCTGGAGAGTTTTATTCTCTGTAGTATGTGTCATTTCTCCCCTTGGAATTAATCATGTTTGAATAATTAATCTAATGGTTCATCTGCCAGTTTTGTCATCTTTCAGCAAAATATAACCAATAGAGCTTCCTTTTGCTTTTGAAATATCCGTAGGAAGTGTGTATGTCAAAAATTTAACTAAGTGCTGGTGTTTAGGGGTGTCTATATGAGTAAATGATATCTGTAGTCAAGATGTTTTAGTATTTCATATAGGCATTGGATGCATGTCAGTCTGAAAGCATGTAGACGTATATATCTGTAGTCACGATGTTTTAGTATTTCATATAGGCATTGGATGCATGTCAGTCTGAAAGCATGTAGACGTATATACCTGCTTTTCACTTTCTCTGAGCTACCAATGACAGACTCGCTCTAGTAGTAACATATATTGTGCAGACCTGTGCAAGCACTGCTGTCCCCTATTTCGACTTTTGGTGTATGTGTGTCAATATGCATTTCAGAAGCCTATGATATGCAACTTATTTTAGAAGTCGACATGACTAGATATTAAATAAACATTGCAGGACGAGTATCTGTTTTCCTTTGTCCATTACATCCTGTTTAAGGTGTAGTGTGTAGGCTGTAGGATCTTGTAAATGCGAACAATTAATTACTATATGCAGGTCAAACCGTATTGTGTAAGCCATAGAACATTACAGACGTGAATGTTTTTCCTTATGAAAAATTAATATGAGGCTGAGCTGCAGACCAGTACCACTACCAGTTCCAAGTTTATCTGTTTACATCGTCAGTTCTGTGTATCTATGTACCTAGTAATTTGTCCTCACATCTGTATGACAGAGTTTGTTTACTTCTTTGCGCAATTCTTTTGCATCATTATTATCACTGAAGTACATTTGTTTCTAGCAAGGAATACATGCAAGGAGTGTTAGGCTATATATGCTCTTAGACGCAAAGCACATGTGCTTGATTAAATTGCATCACAGGTCCAATGTTCAGAATCTAGTGAATCAAGTAACAACGGTAGTTTCTTATTGTGAGTGACATAACCAGTCAAAATTTGGGATGTTTGATGAAAATTTATCTCTATTCTAGTTCTAGAACAGTAAGAGAAGTACTAACTACTGTGGAGCTCTAGAGAATTCACAGGTTGATAGTTTGCTCAAATTGAGATGCAGTCTGGTACTGTTGGTTTATTTTGAATGTTTCATTAGTTGTATAAGCTGATTATTAATGTGTTATGTGACATCGTAAGTGTACTCATTATGTTTTGTAATTGTATGATCACAACTGCAGGTTGACTATGCATGTACTCCAGAAGAAGTGCAGCAGCATTTTAATTCTTGCGGAACCGTCAACCGAGTGACTATCCTGACCGACAAGTTTGGGCAGCCTAAAGGTTTTGCTTATGTTGAATTTGTTGAAGCAGAAGCTATTCAGGAAGCTGTCAAGCTGAGTGAGTCAGAGCTTCATGGTCGGCAGATCAAGGTGAGCTGTGAATTCATACTCCCCTCGAACTGCAACTTACTACCTTCTAGCAATAACATATGTTGCATGCTGACCTTTCTTGTATGCTCATCAGGTAGCGCCGAAGCGGACTAACGTTCCTGGGTTGAAGCAGCCCCGAGGGGGCCGAGGATTCAACCCATATGGCGGCCACCCTTACATGAGGCCATATCCACCACCGTTTTACAATCCTTATGGTGGTTATGGGTAAGTTTAATTTTGCGTACTTGGTACCAGTTGCCTCTTGGGCCTCTGAAATAACGAGCACCATCACTCTTGTCTAAAATGCCCTCCTGTTTTTTCCCCTAATGCAGGAGAGCTCCCAGGTTCCGCCGTCCACGCAGGCCCTTCTACTAAGTTGTGGCTCTACTGGAGTTTTGTCAACACATGACAACACTAGTCTTCGATTGATCTTAAGCCAGCCATCAGAGAACTCAAATCCTTACACCGTGTTTCATTATTTCACAGCAGGATATGTGATGGTGGTTGTGTAATCTACTGTGTTGTGTTGAAAAATGTTAAGCAACTACATGCATCAGCATTATGTACTATTTGACTTTAGTAATCAAGTCATACGACATACTATGCCTGAACTGTATTATATTTCTTGCTCTTGTTCTTCTGCGTGTAGTTCCTATCACCAGTTGATAGCTTATTTTGTTTTGACAGATCCAAAGATCTGTGGTAAGCTTTGTATGGTGTCAAGTTGCAACAAGCATATTTTATCAACGGTTTTAAATCCTAGCCATTGCGGAAAAAAAACTAGAATTGCTTTTTCCCCCTGAAAAGGGGCCTTCGCATCATCATGATGCACAGAGTCATAATTTATGAAAGTGCAAAAGTTTACAAAGAAGTCTCAGTAGCAGTATAAAAATAAAAAGATAAGACCCGGTCAGCAAAAGGATTACATGACTCAACCACACCATCCAAACCGGTTGATGCAAATAAGCTCGTGAGCATGTGAGCTGTAGTAATGACCACGTATGGATGATCGTGATCTCTATTGATAACCTGCACAAAATTTTGTGATACTTGTGAATATCAACCAGCCAGTTCGCAAACAATTTTGCGATACTTGGTGGTGTCAGGTTGCACGCTAGCTAATGGGCAAGACATAAAAATATTTTAGATTGTTCCCTACTGATCACAAAAGCAATATTTTTTATATCCATGTCAATTTCTCTTAGCCAAATTATCGTAGTATAAGAATCACCTCCCTGTACACAAACCACATGAAAATGTTAATTTTAATTGAGACCTTAATCTTCGAAATATGACGGAACACCGGTCCCATATTGATAAGGTCCTCATACATAAACACGACTGTAAACACACCATTAGTATTCAGCCGCCATTTGAATACATCCAATGTTTCTGATAAGTTGACCAACATCAACCTAGAAGCCACGTTATCCATTTTTCCCCAATCAAATTCTGCCTAAAATTGGTTGTTTAAATGTGTAGATCCCAGCACCGAGTGCACGGTCTCATTTTTTCTATGTGCCACATTGTATAACGGTGGGTACTGTAGAGCAAGCATGTTGTCCGCTAACCAAGTGTCTTCCCAAAACTCGTAGATTGCCCATCGCCAACCTTATAAAAGAACTTAAAGAAAGAAGACTTTCCCTCATCAAGCCCTTCCAAAAAGGCGAGTGTCGGTTTTGCTTCCACCTGAGATAGAGTTTTGGAACATACATACTTATTATGAAGAAGCTCTTACCATACACCCTCCTCGTTAAGAAATTTGTATAGCCATTTACTAAGCAAGCACTTGTTTTTTATCTCTATGTTTCAAGTATCGAAACCACCTTCATCCTTAGGCCGCCACAAGATATCCCACTTAGCTAGTATGTACTTCCGTTTGTGCTCATCGCACTGCCAGAAGAACCTAGATCGATAAAAATCAAGCCTCTTCAACACCCCTTTGGGTTTTCAAAAAAGAACATCATAAACATGGGTAGACTTGTGAGAACAACGTTGACGAGAGTTAATCATGCCCCATACGACATGAATTTTCCCTTCCAACTGTTGAGCTCCTTTTGATAGCGACTTCAATAATTTTTCATTCTTTGTTCGTGAGCTTAGGATGGTGAATGGGTATTCCAAGGGACATTAACAGAATAGAACCCACCTCACAATCGAAGAGTTGCCTACACTCACTCTCTGTTTCTTTGACCTTCCCAAAGCAAAATAACTCGCTCTTATGGGATTTGGAGCAGCAAGCAATATGCCGCAGCAGGTCTTGGAGGCGGTGGGTTGCCGGAGGGTGATCTGGAGCGGCAATTGTTGAGTCGTACACTGAAGGAAGGTGGGGGTGAACGCTGACTCCGACCTATTGGCTGTCGATGGAGTCGATGGGTTTGGTCATTTCAGATCTCGCGGGAGGAAAACGAACATGGTGGCTCTCGCGCGAGGAAAATTTGGGATCCACGAGTACGATTATCACGACCCAAAACACAACCCATTTTTTTTTACAGAAAAAACAAGACTACACAAAACCAATCTTGTCGAGTCCTCCAGAACGCGTCATGCGACCGCCGGTAGCTTAGGGTTTTGTTGCTTTGCCCCCTCCGACTGGATTGGTGTTTTCCCCTTGGATCCCTATAGGGTGTTGCGTCATTGTGGGGAGCTTTGATCTGGTTTGAGTGGTGTAGATTGGTAGGTTTTGGTGTGGGAGGGAGTTGAGACGACGGGGTGACCTCTCCATTGAATAAGTCCTACTGGATTCATCGTTGTTTCTATGGTGTGTTGTTTGTCTTGTGCAGGTGTGTCTTCTCCGGTTGAATCTTTGGTTTGACTGTGATATGTCGTGGTTCGTTTGCAAGGCAGAGAATGTTCTTATTCCTTCATGGCGGCATCACACGGTTGTTTCCTTCTACACCGATGGAGCTCTCACTGATCGAAGATGTGTTCGTCGTTATCAAACCCCAGATAACCCTGGTGGTTCAAGCGATTTGAGAAACCTCAAGGAAGTTCTCTTCGATGGAGTCCAAATCATGACCCTGATGGTTCATTTCTACATCGAAATTCTTTCTAGGGTGGGTTGTTCTCATCGACGATAACTCGTCGGAGTTAGTGGCCGTTATTTTCTATCTTGCAAGGTCCTTTATATAAAACCACATTTGTTTTGTTTCATATCTGAATAAAGTAATTTTATTTTCTATAAAAAACATAATTTTATAAGAGATCTCCTTTGCAAAGAAAAGGAAAGGCATGTTTACAGGAGGTTTCATATCTGTAGACATGTTTTCTCACACAAGCAATTTGGGACTAAACTTAACTCAACCTCGATTCTACAAGTTCTATACAAAACCAATAGATATGTGAAATTTACTCTCTTAAATATTGAAGATGGATTGTCAAAAGGATATGCGTATATAGGAAGGACAAATTTGAAGTAATATTTGGTTGAATTGGATCCTATTTGTTTTCACTACATACATTGGTCAAGACCATCAAATATTAATTAACAGTTTTTGCTTACAAGGTATAGTGGGGTTAGAGCATCGAGAGGACCTTTCCCTAGTACTAGAGGATCATGAAGGACACACCTCTGTTGTACCCGTTATCAAACTGCGAGCGTGGAACTTTACGAGATGAAATAGGGAAAGACAAAAGATTGAAGTTTGGTTATTTTAGTTTTTTTTATTGTATCAGCACCTAGATCATTTAGAAAGTTAGACCTAATCCAACCAACAAAACAAGGATTAATTACAAATTATTAAAAAGGCTCGAATAGTATGATTCCTCCGTCACCCCAGAATGAAAGGGGTCCATTATGAATAGTGATTGTATGGCCAACCAGTACTCATTCGTTTCAAAATACTTTGCATATTAGGGTTCATTAGTGAAAGAACATGCGCTGCCCCCATGTTTGGTTTTGGTAATTGATGACAATCCCTATGGACTAATGGTTGCCTTGAGTTATATTTGAAGGGTTTGTCCATAGGCTTTGCTTGAGGACCATTTGTTGGTCTCAAGGTTGTTTGAAGAAGAATATGTGTTGACCAAGGTGCCGTTCAAGGATTTATCCAAAGATTGGTCACGTGAGGGTTGAGCCTATTGCAAGCATGTCTTGAAGAAGAAGATTGTGTGAACATTCATGTTTACCTTCAAGACATCATCCTAATGAAGATAGTTGGAAAGAGTCAAGGTTGATCTAGACTAAGTACAAAGAGTGACTCAAGTTGATCAACACACAAAGCGTAGAAGAAGTACCAAGCGGGATCAAGTGATCTCATGGTATGGTAATCATTGTCCATTACGCTTTGTGTACTAACCCGTGATCTATGTGAGAGTTGTTTGTGGGGTTAGGTATGTTTCCATGGGCATGCATCAAAAGGAAGATATCATACAACCCATGAAGGATGACATCAAGTGGTGATCGTCATCAAGGTTGCGGTTTGCAAGTTCAAGTGGAGCATCACGAATAGATCACATGCTTGAAGCTTGCCGTCCATTGTGGTGACAATGGACTTGTGAAGATGTGCCGAAGAGTGGCTCACCCATAGTGGAGTATGGGGGAGCAATCTACTAGTCTTCATCGAGCCGGCGCAATCTAGAAAGGTGGTCCAACTTGAGGAGGTCAAGATCGTCATCATCTAGCTCAAGTGGACTATGCGCAAGGCAAAGGTTTGCCCTTGATAGGTTTTCTATTTTACAAGTCTCATGGTGGTAGTTGGGAGACCGGGTTATAGGATCGATAGCCGTACTATCAAGGGGGGCTCTCGGATGAGTAGCTTGATCGTATCATTTGTAGAGAGCTCAAACCATTGCATCCTTGCACCATCTTTCTTGGTTCTTGTTTGGTGTTTCTCTTTGTGAGTCTTTGAGCTTTTGGTCACCTTCATGACAAACTCAAGTTCATCGAGAACGGATTTCGTTTGCTTCTTCTAGTATGTTCTCGTTGTTGGGGTTTTTGCCGGATCTTCTTTGATAGAGGTTTCACACCTCTATACCATAGGCATTCTTTTACTGCCACTTCTTATTATGTTGGATAGTACTCGTCGTCCTCTATCCAACAAGCTTGAGTTTGCTCTTTTCGGAGCTCTTTTGCAGAAGTTACGGCAGTTCTGATTTTCTTGTAGCCATCTGTTGCTGTGCTTGTGAGCTGGAGGCCACAAGCGGTAGTACCGCTTATTAGCGGTAGTACCGATGTCCAGTTCCGCGGCTACTACCGCTGCTTCTGGGAACTCGACTTTCGTGTCGGGTTTGCGCGAAAGTGCAACGGTAGTGCGGAGCTGTAGTACCGCCCTCTACTACCGCTGCACTACCGCTCCCTCCAGGTCTCGATGCACTCTCAGCGGAAGTGAAGCGGCAATGGAGAGCAGCACTACTGCACCGCTCAGGTGGGCTGTAGTACCGCTGTAGCAGTTCTACTGCTTCTCCCTTGTTCCTGCTCTGCTTCTGAGTAACTCCGAGCTGCAACCCCAGCGGTAGTACCGCTGGGGCGAGCGGTAGTACCACTCCGGCTGCACTACCGCCTCGTGGCTTCATGCCATTGCACTGCTTTTCGGTTACTACCGCCCGAGCGGTAGTACCGCTCTGTGGAGCGGTAGTACCGCTCTGTGCGGGCTGAGAGCAAGGTAACGGCTGGATTTTTCCCCTCCTATAAAAGGGGGTCTTCTTCCCCATTGAACCTAATCCTTTCAGCTCGAGTTCTTCCCCCATTGTTGACCTTCTTCGAGCTTGCTATCTCTCAATCCCTCCAATGATTCTTGCTAGTTCTTGAGGAAAAAGAGAGAGGAGATCTAGATCTACGTTTCCACCAATCACTTTCTCCTCTATGTGAGGGGAACCCCTTGGATCTAGATCTTGGAGTTCTTCGTGTTCTCTTCTTCGTTCTTCCTCTCATTTTCCACCCTAGCATTAGTTGCTTTGGTGGGATTTGGGAGAGAAGGACTTGGGCACTCCGTGTGCCCTTGCCATTGCATTTGGTGCATCGGTTTGAGTTCTCCACGGTGATACGTGGAAGTGAAGTTTGAGAAGCTTTTTACTCTTGGGTGCTTGGTACCCTAGAGCTTGTTCCTCTTGGGTGCTTGGGCGCCCTAGACGGTTGGTGGTGCCTCGGAGCTCAATCATTGTGGTGTAAAGCTCCGGGCAAGCGTCGGGGTCTCCAATTAGGTTGTGGAGATCGCCCCGAGCAATTTGACGGGTACCGGTGACCGCCCCCAAGGGTTGCCAAAGTGTACGGGTTCGGTGACCGCCCCCAAGGGTTGCCATTTGTACGGGTTCGGTGACCGCCCTCAAGGGTCCCTTAGTGAAATCACGGCATCTTGCATTGTGCGAGGGCGTGAGGAGATTACGGTGGCCCTAGTGGCTTCTTGGGGAGCATTGTGCCTCCACACCGCTCCAAACGGAGATTAGCATCCGCAAGGGTGTGAACTTCGGGATACATCGTCGTCTCCGCGTGCCTCGGTTATCTCTTACCCGAGCCCTTTACTTATGCACTTTACTTTGTGATAGCCATAGTGTTTCATGTTATATATCTTGTTATCACTTAGTTGTTTATCTTACTTAGCATAAGTTGTTGGTGCACTTAGGTGAGCCTAGTTGTTGTAGGTTTTGTGCTTGTCAAATTAAACGCTAGTTTTATTTCGCATTTGTTCAAGCCTAAACCGTAATTATTTTAAAGCGCCTATTCATACCCCCCCTCTAGGCGACATCCACGATTTTTCAATTAGGACAAGTTTTTATCCAACAATTATTCTATTATTAGTATGTATACTTTATGTAACATAATGTTCGTCGTTACATTCATATTCATAAAGTACTTCTCCGTAATTACGATTTTGTATAACAAAAGTCACATATTAATATATTAATAGCACAATTGTTGTTTCGTTTCTTATCTGAATAAAGCAATTTTATTTCTATAACAAAAATTATAAGTGACCGCCTTTGCAAAGAAAAGGAAAATAATGTTTATAGGAGGAGGTCTCATATCCGTAGATCTGTGTTCTCACAGAAGCAATATTCCAAACAACTCGTCGGAGTTAGTGACTGTTATTTTTCAATCTTGCAGGGACCTTTATATAAAACTGTAGTTGTTCCGTTTCTTATCTGAATAAAGCATCTTATTTTCTATAAAAATAATTTTATAAGAGACCGCCTTTGCAAAGAAAAGGAAAAGAATGTTTATAGGAGGCTCATATCTGTTTTCACACACAAGCAATATTCTAAACAACACGTCAGAGTTAGCGGCTGTTATTTTTAATCTTGTGGGGTCCTTTATATAAAACTGTAGTTTTTTAGGGGAATATAAAATTGTAGTTGTTCAGTTTCTTACCTGAATAAAGCAATCTTATTTTCGATTGAAAACAAAATTTTATAAGATATCTCCTTTGCAAAGAAAAGGAAAATAATATTTTATAAGATATCCGTAGATCAGTTTTCTCACACAAGCAAATATGGGACTAAACCCAACTCAACCTTGAATATACAAGTTCTTTACAAAACAAATAGATTATGTGAAATTTACTCTCTTAAATATCAAAGATGGATTTTCAAAAAAGATATGTGTATATGGGAACGTCACATTTGTAGTAATATGTGGTTGAACTGAATCCTATTTGTTTTCACTAGGGAGGTGTTTGGTTCAACACTATAAACGCAAACGTAATCGGTATCAATTTACGCTGGTAATGTAAAGGGGATGGGGTAAAAGTGAAACATGCATGTTTGGTTCATCTCAATAACCGAATCACAACGCTCCCACTGACGAATGGATTTTGGCCACCGGCGAGCGTAAAGCCCAACAGCGCTGCATCACACGGGCATCAGCAGGACGCAGTACGCGTCGTTGGCGCAAAAGAAGAGAAGGCGGCCACGCAGAGGGGATGCCGCAAAGTCATTTTTACCGGTGCCGGTATCTAGCGGCGACGTACAACCCAATGGGATACTGCCACATCACGAAGTATCTCAATACAGTAGCATGTATTTGATTCTTTTCTTGGCTTTAAGTGTTGGTATTTCTCTCTTGTGGGTCCCACCATTGGCAGATAAAGGTAGCATGCATGGTCCTTTCCTTCTATATTTTTCTGACTCACACGTACAGATTATGACACATTCACTATTTCCTCTCTCTCACCAAGAAACGCATCATTTTATTCCACCCATGTCAATGTTAATCATTCATGTCTTTTAAACTATATTTTTGTTTATAAAATAATTTATATATTTGAACTCCTCGCAAAAAGACCTTTAGAACAAGATCAATCTTGGATATATTTCAAACACGTTTAATTTCCAACGTTTCAATTAACATATTTCACTCAATATATTTTGTGTGGAACTGCTTATTTCAGTGTTTGAAACTGATTTTTTTTTGTGATGAGTGAAATACGTTTCAATTTTTCACAAATATGTAGTGAAATTAGTTTTTAAATCTTTTTTTTGTAATGAGTAAAATTAGTTTAAGCGAGTGTAATACATTTTTTGAAAATGAGTGTAATGTGTTTTCTGAAACTAGTGAAATGAGTGAAATCTATATTTTGTAAATGAGTGTAGTGTGTTTTCTGAAATGAGTGAAATAAGTTATTTGGAAAAAGTGAAATATAACCAATTTTTAGTGTGAAACAATATTTTCAGTGTTTGAAACTGATATTTGTGATGAGCGAAATACATTTCAATGTATTTCGGAAATTTGCAGTGAAATTAGGTTTGCAAATGAGAGTAATGTGTTTTCTGAAATGAGTGAAATCTAATTTTGAAACAAGTGAAATTGTTTTTAACTGAATATATTTAAACATGTTTTCTGAAGTGAGTGAAATCTAATTTTGAAATGAGTGAAATCTAATTTCGTAAATTCAAATTCTTGGGTGAAATATATTTCAAATGTGTTTTATAGTTGAATGACACAAATTTCTGAAATGAGTGAAATCTTTTTTTCAAACACATGGACACATATTTCGGTGTGAAATACGTTAAACTTCTTATTTCAAAAATATTAAATTAGTTATTTAAAACGTGTGAAACTGGTTATTTCAAATCTTTTTTATAAACGAGAGAAATTTGTTTTATGAAGCGAGTGAAATTGTTTTCTGAATTGATATATTTTTTTGAATTGAGTGAAATAATTCTTTCTAAGTAATTGAAATCAGTTTTTTACATTGAGTGAAATCAATTTCAAAATATGTTTTCTCAACTGAGTGAAATATGTTTTCGAAATTAAGTGAAATTATTTTGTGAAATAAGTGACATCAATATCTTCAAATGAGTGAAATTAGGTTTTTGAACATAAAGAAATGAGTTTTTTGAATGACTGAAATCAGCTTTCTAAAATGAGTGAAACCAGTTTTTTGAAATGACAAAAATCTGTGTTTTCTATTGTGTGAAATAGGCATTTTACAACGAGTGAAATCCTTTTTTTTTAAATGAGTGAAATCACTTTTTTTGTAATGTGAAACTGACTGAAACAGTAAAATTCAAACTAGCCAAAATGTATCAAAAACCGGTCTTGTTTTAAAGGTCGTATCATCCTGAATTCAAATATATATAAAATTTCACAAATGGAAATTCTGTTCAGAAGTTATTAGCCATTCAAAATGTGATCACGAAATAAAATGCCACTGTTTTGTTTGGGATGAGAGAACGCATGCGTAGTCCTTTTCTTCATTTCTTTATTCTCTCTCTCTCTCTTTCTAAAGCTGCCACAAACCTGACATGCACCAGCGTATTACTTTCTCCATTGTTTGTATTGCATAGCAAAACATATTTTACTTTATACGCTAAAAGTTGTCACGAATCTTAGAGAAGCAAGCGAACGGCCGATCCTTCACCGCTAGCTACCGGTTCCGGTAAATTTACTTAAGTCATTTTTACCGGTGCCGGTATCTAGCGGCGACGTACGACCCAGTGGGATACTGCCACATCACGAAGTATCTCAATACAGTAGCATGTATTTGATTCTTTTCTTGGCTTTAAGTGTTGGTATTTCTCTCTTGTGGGTCCCACCATTGGCAGATAAAGGTAGCATGCATGGTTCTTTCCTTCTATATTTTTCTGACTCACACGTACAGGTTATGACACATTCACTATTTCCTCTCTCTCACCAAGAAACCCATCATTTTATTCCACCCATGTCAATGTTAATCATTCATGTCTTTTAAACTATATTTTTGTTTCTGAAATAATTTATATATTTGAACTCCTCGCAAAAAGATCTTTAGAACAAGATCAATCTTGGATATATTTCAAACACGTTTAATTTCCAACGTTTCAATTAACATATTTCACTCAATATATTTTGTGTGGAACTGCTTATTTCAGTGTTTGAAACTGATTTTTTTTTTGTGATGAGTGAAATACGTTTCAATTTTTCACAAATATGTAGTGAAATTAGTTTTTAAATCTATTTTTTGTAATGAGTAAAATTAGTTTAAGCGAGTGTAATACATTTTTTGAAAATGAGTGTAATGTGTTTTCTGAAACTAGCGAAATGAGTGAAATCTATATTTTGTAAATGAGTGTAGTGTGTTTTCTGAAATGAGTGAAATAAGTTATTTGGAAAAAGTGAAATATAACCAATTTTTAGTGTGAAACAATATTTTCAGTGTTTGAAACTGATATTTGTGATGATTTCGTAAATTTGCAGTGAAATTAGGTTTGCAAATGAGAGTAATGTGTTTTCTGAAATGAGTGAAATCTAATTTTGAAACAAGTGAAATTGTTTTTAACCGGTAAATTTACTTATTCGGAGGGGATGCTGCATTTGCTCCGGCAAGAACGACTGCTCGGCGTCGTCATTGGACATGGCGTCCGACGGCGGCGACAAGGACCTCAAGAAGAGAGCCGGGAGCTTGATCGGCGGGAGCACCCCGTAGCACTACAACAAAAAGCACGATCAGCAACAGCAGGCGCCTGTGCTGGCAAACAGGTCAGGTCACGGTGGACAGTAGCGGCGGAGAGCTGGAGATGGAGATGCTTCTCAAGGCGTCGTCCTGCCTACATCCTCGGGTCCACCAGGTCGAGCATCGTGTGCAAGGCCTTGCTCGTCGACGGCACCATGTTGTCCGTCGGCGAATCAGCGAGAGTGCACGACGAGGTTGCAGGTGGAGTTCAGAGAGAGAGAGGGGGGGGGGGGGGGATATCAGGGCAACAAATCCGGCGGAGATAAAGGAAACAGATCACGGGGATAAGTAGGCGTAAACAGTTTTGAATAGCAACGTTATCTGATTACACGGGATATCATTACGGCCGAGTCAAACCAAACAAAAACTAACGTAATCAGATCCCACCTTTAACAGGTTACGTTACAAATCGTCCAACCAAACACCTCCAGATCGATCGGTCAAGACCATCAAATACTTCCTCCGTCCCGAATTACTGCAAAAATAGAAATTGATGTATCTAGAACGAAAAACACGTCTACATACATCCATTTTTGCGACAGGTAATTCGGGACAGAGGGGGTATTAATTACTCCCTCCGTCCCACAATATAATAAGATTGTTTTTTCAATCTAACATAGTTTGAAAAACAATCTTATGTTATGGGACGAAGGAAGTAACATTTTTTGCCTACAAAGGTAGTGGGGCATGATAGACAGTACTCCATTCGTTTCAAAATACTTTGCACATTAGGGTTAGGACAAGTTCTTGCCCAACAATTATTCTGTTATTAGTATGTACTCCCTCCGTTTCTAAATATAAGTCTTTTTAGATATTTCAATACGGACTACATACAGATGTATATAGACATATTTTAGAGTGTAGATTCACTCATTTTGCTCCATATGTAGTCTATATTGAAATCTCTAAAAAGACTTATATTTAGGAAGAGGGAGTATACTTTATGTAACAATGAAATGGTCGTCGTTACATTCATATTTCTAAAGTACTTCTCTGTAACTACGGTTAACAAAAGTTACATATCAATATATTAATTAATAGCATAACTTGGTTGTCAAAGCTTTGTCCCAACAAAACCTAATATACGAAATAGTTTGAAACCTATGAAGCACGATACAGTAACAAGAGCATTGAAAGGTGTGCCCGGCGCTCAGAGCTGGCATCCTTGCAACACCCCAATGGCCGCTCCCATCCCATTGGGAACGCCCATCAGAGCCTGGCGTGCGTGCGCATCGCCAAAGCCGCAGACGCGGCGTGGTGCATTGCATGGCGAGGTCAGTTCCGTTCAGGTGGAGGTGGCCTGCCCACCTTGCCTTGCAAGAGACAAGTGGCTTGCCAAGTACGCGACAGGCGATTCCCCAGCCTGCATCTGACAACAAGACACCTCCTCCGTCACAAGATCTCAGGACAAAATAAAATCTAGGATCTGCCACCACCGCCCAGCCAGCGAGCGTGCGTGCGCGAGAGCTCTGCCTCTGGCCCTCTGCCCTGTAAAAAGCGCATTGGCTGGCTGGCCGACTGGCCTCGCACTGTTGGCTCTGGGCGTTGCCATGGCATGCACCCACATCAGCATCAGAGGAGGCCGCCCAGAGCAGAGCAGTACCGCCACTTCTCCAGCAGTTCCTGCCACCATCAGCAGGTCACATCTTTTCCACGCCTCGTCGATGGGATCGCACCCGGCAGAAGCCAGCCACTCATAACCCAGAGCTTCAGAAACAAAAACGAAAAATTACTACTCGCAGCAGTATTCTCAACAGTTCATATTGATTTGTTGCTCTATGTTTTAAGCACCACAGGTTCTTTACATCCAGACAAGCTCACTCAACATCCAGACCAATATCTGCAAGCAGCTAAAGACGACACAATTTGACACAATTACAAGCACATGAACACCGAAGAAGATGCTTCAAAGCTGAAACATGCTATCAAGACAGCAGCAGCAGGAGCAAGCAAGCAGGCAAACTTCACTTCTCTTGACAACTTATTGATGAGGAAAGCTTGGTTCATGGAGACTCCGGCCAGTCGAAGCCGGCGAAGGCGCCCTCGCCGAACCCGCCGCCGTAGAACCTGACCTCGAGCCCCTCGAGGGCGTGGTCGTCGTCCCACAGGGCCTCGTCGTCGCTCCCGACGGCGAAGTAGTCCTCGTCGTCCATGAACTCCTCCCACGAGTAGATGGAGTCGTCGTCCGAGTCGTCGGAGCACTCCTCCAGGAAGCTGTTCTCGTAGCAGTCGTCCACGCGGGGGCCCAGGATCTTCAGCCCGGGGTACTTCTCCTGCAGCAGCTTGTCGTCCACGCCCCAGCAGCCGCGCAGGTCCAGGAACTTGAGGTCGTGGCACCGGGACGCGATCTCCACCACGGCGTTGGTCGCGATCAGCATGTACCCGATCTCCAGGTGCCGGAGCTTCGGCATGCTGCAGGCGATGGCGCGGGCCTCGTCGTGCTGGCACACCTTGCCGGCGACGTCTATGGGGTGCATGACCCGCCGGAGCCCCACGAGGGACTTGCAGTTCCTGCCGAACGCCTCCAGAGCACGGGCGCCGATCTTGGTGCAGCTGCTGACATCCAGGAATGTGACGTTGGACAGTCTTTGCGCAACATCTTCCACTATGCAGTCGCTGATCTCGCTCCTTGGAAGCTCCAGGGTCTTCAGAGATCGCGCACTTACAAAAGCAAACACGGTGCGGTCAGTACAGTTGAACAAAATATTATGGGATAGGATCACCGGTAAACAGAAGTATAATACACTAGATATTACTATGATGGATAACCCTTGTTCTAGTAGGGTCCATAATTGGAATGTAACACAAATATTTCGAAATGGACACAACCTGCTCAATTAAATGCTATTAACCGCGGCTATGAACTCAGTTCCTAACATTTAGCACAGTCAGAAAATAGATCAGTCAGGGAGCAGTGGAGCATTGTATAGAGCTGGGGGATGGTTGGTAATACCATTTTGAACATGTTCTTCTGCACGCATGGCACCATGTTTGCAACATTCATTACTATCAGAAAACAGATTGAGCAAGAGGAGTATTATTGTGCTAGCAACTTGATACCACCACCTATAACCCTGTATTTATGGATTGATGCACTGGAATGATACTACTCCATTTGCATTTGTGCAACTGAATCAATAGTTTACGAGCATTTACAAAAATAATTACTAAAATGTACGCACAATTGTTTATAAATGATTCAATTCAGCAATAACAGAGCGGACCTTATTGTGTAAAGACAAATACAGCAGCAAGGCAGGTAAATTTGGAATCAATTATGTTATACATAAGGTACTTGTTTATATTCATTAGCACATGATTCTCTAATGAATACACGTATTATCATTCATGCCCATGTTGCGGCATTTCGCAGAGATTTGGGCCCTCGATCGTCCGATCATGTCATCCAGCCGATCTCCGCCGTTCATTTTCTTACGGCGGGCGCTAAAACCCTACACACACGCCCTTTTGTCTACCGTGGCCACCACTCTCTTGCTTCCCGCCCCTCCTCCCCGTCGTCCTCACCCCCCCTCCTCCCTCTAACCGCCTCAGTGATCCAGCTCCAATAATGCAATCACACAGCCATGATATTTCACCTGCCACTACACCTTGTCACAACCTAAACCATATTATTTTCTATAAAAAAAAAACTTATTCCGCACGAAAGCTCTCATGCATTAGGCAAGGATGCTATCGAATCTGAAGCAGCACTCCAGCAACATGCACATTTCCACCAGCTAATGGTCCACAACTAATAAAAAAAAATACCGTTCCCATCTAGGTTATCAAATCTCACCAGGAAAGCATCATCCAACATAAAAATGATTTTGACAAAAGAACACTGCTTACTGGTTCGCGATGAAGGTGAACAACGAGTCGTTGGGAAGCCCGGACACGCTAATGCGGCGGAACGAGTCACCGCTGCGAGTGACAAGCGTATGAACCATGCGGGTGAGCTGGTCAGGCTTGTTCTGCTGCTGGCTCCACTCCTGGATGTCGATCTCCTGCCAGCAGTAGGGCCCTGAGACCACCCGGCTCCAGGATTTGCAAACCCGGGGAACCACGGTGAGCATCTCCTGAAGGGAGAGGTTGCGGAAGATGAGTCCCAGGGCATCTGGCAATAGGTCCTCCCAGCATCTCTGCTCACTGTGTTCTTCCATCCCTGATCCTTCCAGGACTGATCATGCAAGTTGTATGATCCACCTGTTTCAGGAACAAATGATACATCACTCTGTGGTAAAATTTCCTCAATTCACACAGCTGAAGGCTCGAAGTAGCACATTCAGAATTTCATGGTGACACATATTAGCAGTGCCAAGGTGCTATCCTATGCTATGGAAAAAAAAATCCAGTTAATCAACATTTATTTTGAGATAATAAGTTGCCAGTATTTCAAGACCACCATAAAGGAGCAGCTACCAAGGTACAGAAAAATAAAACCCAGCGACGAGGACGATAAAATTCCAAGGAAAAAAAACACACCGAGACGATTACAGTTTTTTGCAAGCTTCCCCTGACCTGCGAAGCAAGAACTCGCACGCTGCTACAGAACTAGAGGAAGAAATGAGCTCGAACCGAGATGGCTGGGAGAAGGGGAGGAAACATGAACTTTCTTTTACCAGTCCAAGAAGCAGGCTAGATATGGCAGAGTGCCTAGAGCACCGCACGCGGGCACCAAAAATAGCACCCTCTCTTGGAGCAAAGCGGGCTGGTTACTGGTAGCGAGGACCCAAATCAGGAAACCTATCCAAGAACCAAACGCTGCTGCTAGAGCAGCAAGATGCGAGCACCAACCAAAAGCCAGCCATGAATTAAACTTTGTTAAACATCACCTCACACCAACAGGGCCCAACCAGCGGGTACCAGGAGAGAGGAGGATGCAGATCTAAAGCAGCGCCTCCGCCAGAGACGAAGAATTCGAGAAAGCGGGGCGGGGTGACACCCGGCGCGGCAATTGGCGGCGCCAATCTATATACTACTCCGGCCTCCACAGGCCAGAGGCGGCGAAAGGCGTGGCTCTGGTGGTCTCTGGATACGCTCGCGAGAAAGAACGCAAAAGCTTGGCCGGCCTTTCCATCCATGATTTTTTTGTTCTTTCGCGAAAGGAGAAGGGAGGCGAATAAGAATAAGATAGAGACCCGTCTTTTTCTTTCGTCCCCCACCTTGGAGAGGATTCGCGGGCCGGCCGGGAGGGAGAATAACGTTGACGACGTGGGGAGGAGGCGGGGTGGTTCGTCGCGGCGGCGAGGTGGCCGGGAGGGATGAGGCTTACCGGGCCGCGGCGGCGGAGGCGGTGGTGGTGGCGATGGTGGTGGTGGTCTTTGGATCTGTGGAGCGGAGCGGGGGCGTCTTGGTAGGGAAGGAGGAGGGGCGTGGGGAGGGAGACAGAGTTGAGTGTAACAGTGGAGGGGTGAAGTGGTCGGCGAGAGGACCGGAAAGTCTTTCTCCTTTTGTTGCGCGCGCGTGCCTTTTGCGGTGCAGCGGAGATGAAAAATGCGGCCTGGATTCAGGCCGGGCCGAGCGGGTGAGTGATTCCGAAGCTGAAACGTGACGGGATCGCAGGTCTTCAACTTAAACGTGGCACGCTCGAACGAAGGGGCCATAGATCGAGTGAGTCATGGTTCTTGTTAGAGAAAAATTGTTGATGTTGACACTAGATTTATCTGTGATGCTACGGTGTGTGAGTTAGATTTTTCATTTCAGATTTCAATGGTAACATGGTATGGTAGATATTTCATTTGGGTGTGGATAGATCTCAGTCGACTAAGACTTAACGAAGTCTCAATCAAGTGACAAAACATATAAAAAAGAACAAAGAAATTTTATTTTTATTTTACACAGATCTTCACGTAAGATCTAACGGATACAGCATCGACTGAGATTTAGCGATCTCGAATTCATTTATGATTAATGTGGGATCGATGTGTTATTCTGTTTTTTTATGGCTTTTGGTGCTTGTAAAGAACGTTAGGGATATGCATATTCGGTTTCAAATTTTAACTAATACTTCTCTAAGTAGATTTGTTTTTGATAATGTCCTGCTGGTAATGTTCGTCGATACGACCGTTCACCTTCCCACGTTTTTCGATTTGGAAACGCTTGAGGCCTTTACTCGTCTTATGGCCCAACAATCCAACGGTCTGGGGTTTGGTCCCTCATTCCCTCATCGTTCAAATGTCACGTCCGCTCTAGATGTTGCCATCAACCAATAGCACGTACCCCCCTCCCCCGATGCGCGCGCTAACGGCCACAGATAATAACGGTAAAGTGGTTATCTCTATCCTAGACCAAATATTCAATAATAAATTAGCTCTTAAGTGCATCATCATCCAGATTCATCAAGCGAACAATTAGAGAAACGTTTCGTATCAGAAAAAAACATCAAAGGAGACAAAAACACAAAATATTTCCGTGTCTATGCTTCTAGAAAATTATGGTAAAATAAGACAAATAAAATTGAGACTTTCTAAATGACTTTTGGGATAAAAGAATTCCAATTTTCAACCACCACTTCCCTACTAGGTTTGTTTTCAACCATGTGCCACTAGTTATATCCTACTACCACCCCCTTCCTGTGGTTTTGTAATTTGACAACGATTGGGCACTTGTGGCCCAACAATCCAACGGCCTAGGATTTGGCCCATCATCATTGTTGTAGTTGTCGCCATCAAGCGACCGTGCTTTGCACTCGAAATATGGCACATAACATCCCCTCCCCTGGCATGCAATAGATCAAATTGGGGAAATAAGGTTCCTATCCAATCATGCATTGGGTCTTAGGTGTGTTGTCATCCAAATCTTTCAGTGAACAATTGGAGAAATGTTTCCTACTGGAAACAACGAAGAAAAATTCACAGTTGCCACCGGAAGAGACAAAAACACAATGTATTTTCATGTCTATGCTTGTCACAAATTACACTAAGGTAAAATAACTATGATTGAGACTCTGTAAAGGACTTTTGGGATGGACTTTTTTCCTTCAAAATTTTAACTAGCACTTCCCTAACTAGATTTGTTTCCTACCATGTCCCAGTAGTCATATTCGTCGCTACAACCGTTACCCTTCACACGACTTTTCAATTTGAAAACGCTTGAGCTCTTCAGTCGTCTTGGGACCAAACAATCTAGTGGCCCGGGATTTGGCCCATCATCATTCAAACATCATGTGTTTTCTCTGGTAACCGCCATCAAGCGATAAAGCCTTGCACTTACAAGATGGCGCAAATTCTTCTCCCCACAAAGCAATAGAAAAATAACTACAGGGTGGTTATCTCCATATTGGAACAAATTGAGAACATTTGGTTACTATCCTACCACAAATTAGCTATCAGGCGGGTCATCGTCCAAATCCTTCAACGCATAAGGAGAGAAAATGTTTCCTATTGGAAACAACGAGGAGAAGTCAAGGTTGCCATTGAAGGTGACAAAAAACAAGATTTTCCCTATTTTTTATTTCTTACTTATTACACAACAAGAAAATAATTATCATTGAGATAAACAGGATTGAATTTTTCTCACATGAGCTAGATTAGAAATTCTAAATTCTTAGTACTCCTCTCCCTAGGCACCACCTTCCCCATCATGGAATTTCTCTCCATGACATTCGTGTCCATAACCCCTTCCCAAACTAAGGCACCTAGACCAACCCTTCTCAGAATAATAAATTACCAATGCCTTACTAGTCATGAAATCGAAGGCTATACCTGAGCCTAGTTTTCAGAAGAAAAAATACCAGAGCTTCAACAAACAAAAAATTAGACTAATACTGAGCGACTTCTATGATAAGAAAGCCGTCACCCCTAGTCTAAGCCGAACACATTTTGCAATACTACCTATGTTAACAAAGTGCACGCTAGAAGCTTCCAAACCTATTTCCCTTGAGAATTGCCATGGAAAAGCCATTGCAAAAGTTCTAACATATTAACTACAACCTCTCATTACCACTACTTGTCCATGGAGACCAAACCAGTTCCCTCTCAGTCCACTTTTTTGCGTAGCAGATTATTTACACTGCCGATATAAAATAGACGCACCAACCGTCATAGTAAAACTTCAGTTAAAAACTACTTTTTAATCCATCTTCCAAGATTCCCTTCTCCACATCCTACACCACGATGGTTCCCTTCAAAGATGGTGTGCATGGATTAAAGGCATCCTAATGATGTGCGGAACGACCATCCTGCTAAATGTCTTCCAGGTTCCTGGATCACTTGTAGAAATGGGCTATGATAAGGAAACCCGCTTTCTCCCTACTTATTCATCATCATACCCGACGTACTGCATGAGTTTTATCCATCACACTGTCGGGAAATGTAGTAGAAAAAAAATCGCTCTACGAATAAACTTCTCAGGATCACAATGAAGATGCATACGGGTTTAGATCAGATCGTTACCAACTCGGAGTTACGGTGGAAGAAGAGTTGGTGAAGAATCATTGACGCAGATTCTCATAGCTAGGATTTATAACCGCCCAACCCCGAGAATATTCTCCCTCTAACAAAGATAGAAAGTACAATCTCTATACAAGATTGCACGCGTACAAGATCAGCGATCCAGCAGCGCTTCACCATCCAGAACTAGGCATCACCAAAGAACTAGAAGAGGGAGGAGTAACCTTGCGGCGAGACAAACTTTTCGTGGAGAACGAGTGAGGGGGGCAGCCCTTGCATAGAGATTGTGTGCAAAATAGGGGATGCCCCTCCACTATTTATAGGAGGAGAGGAGAGGGGGCGCATTGGGAGAGGGGGCAACCCCCAAGGGGTGCGCCCCACCTAGGGCTGGCTCCCCCCAAGGGGGTGCGCCCCCTCCAACCCAAGCCACACCAAAGGGAGCCTTGCCCACCAAGCAAAGGGGGAGCCCCACTATTGGGACTAAAGACCACGTGGGGCTTCCCCGGGCCTAGACAAGTTGCAGCTCCTCTAGGGGGCTTCAGGAAAATTCCTGGAGCCCTCCTACGTAAATAATTCTCCTCGGGAACTTTTCGCCCCTCTTGGCGCCATATACATCAAGTTCAGCTTAGAAAAACCATGTATGGAGACTCCTTAGATCTATGGAATCATATTACAGAAGTTTGTGATAATGTGGTATTGACTGACCAAAAAGATTCCATTAGGTGGACATTAACTAAAAATGGTGTCTACTCTGTTAAGTCCTATTATAGGCTTCTGACAGAAAATGGGGTTTGATACTGATGAGTGATATTCTTACACACTCGTTCACCCTTTGTTTAAACCGATATATTTCATTAAGACCGAAACATTCGCTCCGATATTGGTACTAATGACTAAAGGATTCCACAAATCTTCTCTTTGATGTGTTTCCATGGGAAATGGGCTAAAAAGGGACGAAATCACGTGTGAACATGGAAAGGAGTGGAAAAGGAGATAGAAGAAATCATCAGAAGTCGCACCAGCGAAGACAACACAAAAGACGGCGTTTCATACGACCGCAAGCGTTCGTATGAGCGGTTGTATGGCGTGGATTCCGAGGCTCCTCGACCACCTGAACAACTTTTATAAAGGGGACCACGCCAAAAGGTCAACAGAACATCCGCGAGCGAAGCCAGAACAGAGCCATCTTCATCCCCTCTCATCAACCCTAGCCGCCGCCCATTTCCATCTCCATAGCCACCATCACCACCATAGTGCTTCCATTCTAGATCATACTTGTAATCGTACATCGCACAAGGCATCCATTGTAAGACATATTATAAATCAATCGGTCTTCAAGATGTGTTCTTCAATGTGTTCTTCATGCAATTTGATCTTCATGTATGAGTAGTTCGGTAAGGTATGGGTTGAGGCATAGGCCTTGCAACCCGCTGTATTTGTTGTAGGGATCAATGGAATTGCTTTGAATTAACGTCCCTTATGTGTGAAATAAAATTGTTCCGTAGATGTCTCTTGTCTCGTCCGCGATCTTCATCCCTGCAAGTACCCAAGATCATGGAGATCGAGCCACGGAGAGGCTAAGGGCAGGGAGAACGTGAAGTGTTATTCTGAACACCAGTGGCAGAAGGGTTTAGTACGGTAACACGAACCCAATCCTTGGGGATTCACGAGGTGTAGTCATTAAACGCCCAAAGCTCTTGTCTGATTATTATAATCTTAATTATCGAGGCAACCCCACGCGATGGATAGGGCCTTCGGTTGGACAACTGATTCTTGATGCAGGACTCGTGTCGGTCAAGCTGTTATTTGGACACATCCCCTACTTTGGTTCGTAACAAGCACATCTCGATGGGTGACTTCCAGCGCACAAATTAAAATCATATTTGGTCCCAACGCAAATACATGGTTGTAAGCATTAAGACCTCATACCCGTACCTATTTTTATTATAAGTGTTTCATCACAATTAGCTTGATTGATCCGGTCAAAAGATGGAATTATTTTTTTGACAGAAGCTTGCTAGAGACCATCGCTTCAAGGGAACCTTCCTCTCGCGGGTTTGATAACCCAAGGTCACCTCTTTGGGGAAATAGGTGTGGGGTACTTTCTGTTCCGTTACCAGATCACACAAAAAGGAAGTATCAGATACCCACACATTTTTTTGTGGAAAGTTAAGATGCGCCCAGAGTAAGTGTTTATGTGGTTGGTTCTTAGAAACAATATTTTAACAAAAGATAATTTGATTAGGATAGGATGGATTGGTGATAAGAAATGTCCTTATTGTGGAAAAACCGACTCTATCGATCACTTGTTTCTTTAGTGTTACGTTGCAAAACTGCTTTGGAATATAATGAATATGCTTTTAATCTACATGATATACCTAAAAATGTTCATGATATATTCAATCTTTGGATACTAAGGTTTAAGAAAATTTTAAAACTGGTTATGGTTGGTGTCTCTCTATTTTCGGGACTATATGGAAATTGAGAAATAATATCAAATTTATAATAACAAGATGACTGGTCCTTGTACTCCTGTCAATCTGATAATTAAGTGGCTTCATAATTGGAATATTTGCAGATAAACATAGAAAGACAAGGAACAATGAAGTGGGGGCATAAGAATGGTTGAGTTGATTGCCAATGAAGTCTTTAAAGTGGGGGCATAAGAATGGTTGAGCTGATTGCCAATGAAGTCTTTAAGGTGACGCATGGATGGAGATTTGGGACTAAAAGAATCACGGCGGGTTGATTTGCATAGGAAAAAGTCCTTTACTCCTTGGCCATGTTGTTGTTGGAGATTGCATAGCTGTTATGCTCTTCTTTTGTTCTCGTTTGTAGTCTGTATGATAACCCATGATTTTGTTAGAAACTTATGCTAATCCATCAACTGGAGTTCTGGCCTGTAGACTCCCAACAAGATGGAGTTGGAGTCTGGTAGTTTGTTGGTCGTCGATGGTTTTGCCGATATACCCCTTTGTGATCTTTGGGGGCTGATGGGTGCTTCTCATCTTGCCCCTTTAGATCTTGTTCGTCGTTTTAATTTCATGCTTGTTCTAGTCCTTGTAACAAAGACACTGTGGTTTCTCTTAAAATCGGAGAGGGAGCTCTCTTTATCAAAAAGGGAAGAAGGCCATTTACTATAATCCAAACCGGATCAAGGTAAGTAGGTGGTACCACAACCAGTGGCAGAGCATGAACCAGATATTAGGAGGGGCCAAATGAGTGTATAGTACATAGAAAAAGCTAGGGTGATTAGAGCTGCCGGAGGATTAGTAGAGCAATTAGCAAAAAGATAAGCTTATTTGACAAAATTTCCTCCATGAAGGGGGTGCAAAGGCCCGGAATTGTCCCGCCGATGATCCGCCACTGACCACAATCCTCAGCGCTACAAGTGGTTCCACTGCACGGCGTCGTCCTTGATGTGAACTTTGGTACCCACGATGCAACGCCACCTCATCGGCGTGCATCCAAGCGCAGAGGTATCCAACCGGCCATGGCACAACCTCCCTACAAAAGACCGGCAACACAAGGCGAGGAGGCAGAGTGGAGGCTCCCGCAACAGTAATTCCTATAACGGCTCCCAGGGGCGCGGTTGCCTAAGGTAGCAATGACGGCGAACGATCGAAATGACCAATGCTACAGTGAACATTGTGACACAGGTTCCTCTATCCCGACGATGACGGTAAGTCCCCCTCAAGGAAATCGGTAGCCACAAGAACCAAGGAGGCTTATCCTTTTGGTTATTTATAGTTCATCCTCCAACTATATAATATTTATGTATAAGTCACTGCGTCACACACTCAAGTAGTTGAGATTTCTGGACTTTCGTTTAGCCCTAAGATTTCGCATTATTCCCCAGTAAGTCCTTGTTTTCTACATAAATAATCAAACAAGCCATGGGTGATTTTTACATCACTCTCTTCGTAAGCATTGGCGAGCAATAAACGATGATTTTGTGGTGAAAGGGTAGATGAGCGAGTACCAAAAATAAGCAAAAATATTAATACTGAGGGGAGAGGGACCTCAAATTGTTTCATAAGGAAAAGAGGAGAACATGAAATAAAATATAGAACTAACCCTATGCATTGATGCTCTCAGCTCGGTACAGAACGCTAATAGAGTGATGACAACATTCGGCCATAGCATTATGCAGAGTGGAAGAATATGATAATACAATACGGGCTAAGCTAGTGACAAAGTCAATAGGCAATTTTTCGAGAAATAGTGTCTTGCATGCTATGGATAGAAAAAAGAAGACATATGAATGGAAGGAAGAAACCAAAGTGGTGCATAGTGGTCGGCAGAGATGAGGACGTCAATGCTTGCCTTGAGGTTGTAAAACTTTTTAGCTCGACGCTCATCTTCATAACAAAATTACCTCGTCGGTGCCTTGAGATATTTTTTTCAGTAATGCACGGGTTTTTAGCTAGTACTTCCTATTAGAAATAATGGGCCTAGGCCACGTAGAATTTCTGAATTATCAAATTAGGCCCATGAATAAATGGCAAGTGGTGGTACTAAAATTTAGTACCACCCCGGAAGTTGAGGAGGTGTGAGACCTCTTTATATAGTGTGTTCTCTACATCACACTTAGTGATGTGTGAAGGAGAGAAATAGAAGACCACGCGCGCACTTGCTCGCCTCGCCTGGCACGGGCTAGGCCGGCGTGTGCAACATGCACGTCAATGGTCCGCCGAAATTCGGTCTGTTACCCCTTGCAGGGGCGCATCTTCCTTTGGTCATTTTATTTTTTGATGTCTTGGTAGACAAGTTAATTATTTCGGTTTGAGATCGTGATCGCGACACGATACCGCCTCTGGTACTATTATATATACTGCTACCGGTCACGGTCAAAGACATATCGAAAACATCTAGGGTTTTGCCTCATCTTGCAACTTGCGCCGCCATCGTAGTCTACTCCATCCCGAACGCCGGCGTGCACCAGCATGCGGGAGGGGCAGGTCTCGGAACCGTTCGTCCTTGCGATCCTGCACCGGGAGAGGATGAATTAGGTTTTTGGGAAGCACTCTATGCGACTGCTTAACTTCGTCATCACGGGACGTCTTCCGTCCAAGTCAGGCGGTGCTACTCATCATTGTATCCAACGCCGCCAACAATAGATCGTCGCCAACATCGTCATCAACAATGTCTCTCCTGCAGCAGCTAATGAACAATACGTCCATCGTGATCTGTTCATGTCTCTATTGGTAGTTGCTGTTACATGTGCGATGTTGTTGTGCATGTTTTACTGTTCATCTAGTATGCTAGATTGTTACATGCTATTTTCTATTCTAGTTATGAATTATTTACTAGAATTAATCATGAACTTGCCTAATTTTCCAACAATCCAAAAACCTAATTGTAGGCAATTTCCTGAGTTAACTATGGCTTGATTCGCTGATGCACTCAGGCCGGATAAGTTTACCGGTGTGCGCTTTAAGGGGTGGCACATGAAGTCCACGCTCTAGCTTACTACTATGAAACTTTTCCACATTAGTGCTGGCATGCCAAAGGGAACTTCTGAGGAAGATAAGAGAAAGTTCTAGAATGCCAATACTATATTTGTGGGATGCATTCTGAGTGATCTTACTGACCGTCTATGTGATGTGCATATGCACATACAAGATGGAAAGACACTGTGGAATGCACTGAACGTTAAATTCGGTGCAAAAGATGCAGGCAGTGAACTATACATCATGAAGAGTTTCCACAACTACAAGATGGTGAATAATTGTTTTGTGGTTGAACAAGCTCATGAGATATAGTTCATTGTGAAGGAACTGGAACTCCTTAAGTGTGTCTTACCAGATAAATTCATGGTTGGGTGCATGATTGCAAAGTTGCCTTCTTCATGGAGGAATTTCGCCACTACTCTAAAACATAAGAGACAAGAGATATCAGTTTGAAAATCTAATTGCATCTCTTGATGTTGAGGAGAAAGCTCGGGCTAAAGACACTACTGAAAAAGGAGGCGAGGTTCAACCTACCACCAAGATGGTGCAGAGGTACCCACAGAACAAGAACAAACAAAAGAATAAGCCTGTTTCAACAAGCCTGTCAAGACTACTACCTTAAAGAAGAAGAAGTTGACCAAGGCTGAGCTAGAGTGCTACGCTATTGGAAAGCTCAGACACTTTTCCAAGGAATGCCCAGAACATGCAGACCACGGAGGGAAAATAGGCTCCAAGAATGTCAACATGGTGACCGCTAGTAATACTGATGGGTATGGAAATTTACCTATTGTTCTTTTAGTATTTCAATCATCATCTTGGTGGATTGATTCGGGTGCTAACGTTCACGTGTGTGCTGATGTTCTTTGTTCACTTCTTACCAGGTCGCACGGGATTCTTCCGTCCTAATGGGGAATGGGCTGCGTGCTTTGATAACCCACACGTATAGGGGATCATTTGTAGCCTTTTTCAATAAGTAAGTGTGTCGAACCCAACAAGGAGCTAAAGGTAGAATTTATATTCTCTTCAAGTTCTATCGACCACCGATACAACTCTATGCACACCAACGTTTGCTTTACCTAGAACAAGAATAAAACTAATTTGCAAGAATAAAACTAGGAGTACCTTGCGAGATAATAAATAATTAGTTGTTTAGTAGAAAGCTTTTTGGAGAACGATGAGAAAGATTGTCCATAGGCAATTGAATATAACACGATAGATACTTATCATATGCAATGAGGGGGAGGCATACACTAACATACTTTCCGTACTTGGATCATATGCACTTATGATTGGAACTCTAGCAAGCATCCACAACTACTAAAGTTCATTAGGGTAAACCCAACCATAGCATTAAGTATCAAGTCCCCTTTACTCCCATACACAACAATCCCCTTACTCGGGTTTAGGCTGCTGTCACCCCCGCAACCCACTATAAGCGAATTATGAACGTATTGCAACATCCTACAGCGGGAATCCCCCACATGTGCACGGCACGGAAGGCACCATAGGACAGCACCAAAATAAAACATGCAACTCAAACCAATCAAGATCATCAATCAACCCATAGGACAAAAAAAATCTACTCAAACATCATAGGATGACTGCTCATCAGTGGATAATAATATATAGCATAAAGCACCATGTTCAAGTAGGGGGTACAGCTGGTTGCGGGAGAGTGGACCACTGAAAATAGATGAGGGAAGGTGATGGAGGTGTTGATGAAGATGACGGAGTTGTTGGAGTAGATCGCCGTCACACGATGTTTCCCCCGGCGGCGCTCCGGCGCCACCGGAAGAGAGGGGGAGAGGTCCCCCCTCATTCTTCTTCTTGCTTGGCCTTCCCCTTAGATGGGAGAAGGATTCCCCCTCTGGTCCATGGCCACCCTGGCCCCCGAGGGGCGGGAGCCCCCCTAGACTGGATCTCTCTCTCTGTTTCTCTTCTGTTTCGTGTTCCTGTTTTCTGGCCTTTCACCGTTTCTTAAATATCCGGAGATCCGTAACTCCAATTGGGCTGAAATTTTGAGGAGATTTTTATCCGGACATTACCTTCCTTGCGGCCGAAGGACACCCCGAATCGACTTATGGGGTGGCTACAAGGTCACCAGGCGTGCCCTAGGGTAGGGGGCGCGCCACCCGAGCTTGTGGGCCCCTTGAGCATTCTCTTGCATTGATTCTTGTCGCGTTTGGACTTCGTTTGATATGGATTTTCTACAAAATACAAAAACATGCAAAAAAAGGAACTGACATTGGGCACTAGATCAATATGTTAGTCCCAAAAATAATATAAATTGTTGCCAGAAGTATGTGAAAGTTGTAAAATAATGGCATGAAACAATCAAAAAATATAGATACGACGGAGACGTATCAGCATCCCCAAGCTTAATTCCTGCTCCTCCTCGAGTAGGTAGATGATAAACAAAGATAATTTTTGATGTGGAATGCTACCTAGCATAATCTTGATCAAATAATATAATCATGACATGAATATTAGGATACGAGTGATTCAAGGCAATAGTCTATCAATTTGATATTGAAACAATAATACAAAACATGCATGTAATTCATCATTGCCTTTCATAGTAATGGAGCTAAAGGAAACAACCTCTATACACTTAGTTGTGGTAAGCATGACACGCTAAATCTTCCCTGCATAGATATATCAAATCAAGAGTACCCCGGTGCCAAACCAAGCAATTGTATCATACTTTTTCATGCGCTTCAGCATTTTCGACTTCACTCAATACCTGAGCGTGAGCAATGGACTCAACACTTTTGGTGGAATAGAGAATGATCGTAGGGGTTCAAGGGAAGACAAAAATAGAGAAAGTCTCGCATCAACTAGGCGGATCGTTAGGCAATGGAGATGCCTTTCAATCAATATCGATGTGAGGAGTAGGGATTGCCATGCAATAGATGCACTAGAGCTATAAGTGTATGAAAGTAAGTGGGTGTGCATCCAACTTGCTTGCTCATGAAGACCTCAAGCGTTTGAGGAAGCTCGTCATAGGAATATACAAGCCAAGTTCTATAATGTAAAATTCCCACTAGTATATGAAAGTGACAAATCATGGAGACTCTCTATCTGAAGAACATGGTGCTACTTTGAAGCACAAATGTGGTAAAAGGATGGTAGCATGCCCCTTTGATACGTCTCTAATGTATCTATAATTTTTGATTGTTTCATGCTATTATATTATCAATCTTGTATGCTTTATACATCATTTTCTATCATTTTTGGGAACTAACCTATTAACCCAGTGCCAAGTGCTAGTTACTGTTTTATGCTTGTTTTTTGGTTTTACAGAAAATCCCTACCAAACGGAGTCCAAATGCTACGAAACTTTTTGACAATTTTTTCTGGACCAGGAGGGACCCTAGAAGCTTTGGGGAAGGACCAGAAGAGAGACGAGGAGACGGCAAGACAACAGGGCGTGGCCAGGGGGTAGGCGCGCCCTGATGTCTTGTGGGCCCCTCATGGCTCCGTTTGACCTAATTCCAGCGCTATAAATTTCCAAATATTCCAAAAATACCCGAAACAATTATTCTGCTGCCGCAAGCCTCTGTTCTTCCGATGATGTGTAGTTGTTCCCACAGGACCTACGGGTCCATAGTGATTAGCTAGATGGCTCTCTCTCTCTCCCTCTCCCTCTCTCTCTCTCTCTCTCTCTTTGATCTTCAATACAATGTTCTCTTCAGAGTTCTATTTGATGTAATCTTCTTTTGTGGTGTGTTCTTTGGGATTCGATGAATTGTGGGTTTATGATCAGATTATTCATTGAAAGTAATCGAGTCTTTTCTTAACTTTATTATGTGTGATTGTTATAGCTTTGTATTTCTCTCCGATCTATCCGTTTGGTTTGGCCAACTAGATTTATTTATCTTCAGTGGGAGAGGTGCTTTGTGGTAGGTTCAATCTTGCGGTGTCCTCAATCTGTGACAGGAGGAGTAGCGAGGCACGTATTGTATTGTTGCTACTAAGGGTAAAATGACGGGGTTTAATCATATTGCTTGGTTTTATTCTGTCTACATTATGTCATCATGCTCCAAGCATTACTCTGTTTGTTATGAACTTAATACCTTAAGATGCATGCTGGATAGCAGTCGAGGGGTGGAGTAATAGTAGTAAATGCAGGCAGGAGTCAGTCTATTTGTCACAGACGTAATGCCTATATACTGATCATGCCATGAATAACGTCATAACTATGTCCTTTTCTATCAATTCCCAACAGTAATCTGTTACCCACCGTATGCTATGTTCTTGAGAGAGATGCCTCTAGTGAAAATTATGGCCCCCGGGTCCATTCACCATATTTGCTAAAACCCTAATTTACTTGCTGCAATTTATTTATTTTTATTTTTGTTTGCAATTTATTTATCTCCTACTATCAGATTTAATCCTTGCAATTAACGAGTACAAGGGGATTGACAACCCTCTTGCCCGCGTTGGGTGCAAGTATTTGCTCTTGTGTGTGTAGGTATTGCTAAAGGTCATTTGCGTGAATCTCCTATTGGTTCGATAACCTTGGTTCTCTACTGAGGGAAATACTATCCGCTACTATATTGCTTCACCCTTCCTCTTCGGGAAAAATCCCAACACAACTCACAAGTATCACCCTTCTCTCTTTTTTTGTTTTTTTCTTTTTTTTCCTTTTTTTCTTTTTTTATGGGCTCTTTTTGGCCACTTTTTTTTAGAAGAGTCTCATGGACCTCATCCCCACTTTTTCAAGGACTCATAAGTCTCCACCATTCTTTTCCTCACTGGGGAAATGCTCTAATAATAATGATCATCACACTTTTATTTACTTACAACTCGATAAACTGAAAAAGATGACTACATATGAATGCCTCTGGCGGTGTACCAGGATGTGCAATGATCTAGCGTAACATGTATAACAATGATGAACGGTGGCTGCGCAAATATCATGTCAGCTCTATATGATCATGCAAAGCAATATGACAATGAATGCTCAAGTCATGTATATGATGATGGTGGAAGTTGCATCACAATATATCTCGAAATGGCTATGGAAATGCCATGATAGGTAGGCATGGTTGTTGTTTTGAGGAAGGATATAATGAGGCTTATGTGTGATAGAGCGTATCGTATCATGGGATTTGGATGCACCGGCAAAGTTCGCACCAACTCTCGAGGTGAGAACAGGCAATGCAGGGTACCAGAGAGGCTAGCAAATTGCAGAAAGGTAGAAGTGCTTATAGTCCACAAACTCACAGAACTCAGACACTTATTATGTCATCTATTAGCCCTCGAAGCAAAGTACTAACGCATGCCCCTAGGGGGAGGTTGGGAGTAGTTAACCATCACGCACGCCCAATCCGACCAACACAAAGGATCAATCAATGATAAAATATGCTCCGACCTCACTGCTAATGTCAGCGGCCACCACTTTACATGTGTGAGGATTTACTTGCGTAAAGACTTACTTCCCTTAACACCATTATTGATACTCAACTTTAATTCTTTTACTAGCATGCCCCCATATTACCACCTCAATATCGCAAAACTATTGCAAAGAATCAAACTTATCATATTCAGTGATCTACAAGTTTCATGCAGGATTTTATGACTAACCATGTGAATGACCAATTCCCGTTAACTCTCTAAATAGATATAAGTGAAGCATGAGAGTTTAATTCTTTCTACAAAAGACTCGTCCACGCTCTAATAAATATAAGTGAAGCAAAAGAGCATTCTACAAATAACGGTTTTCCAAATGTAGAGAAACGAGCATCCAAACTTCAAATGATATAAGTGAAGCACATGAAGCATTCTATAAAGCCATACTCAAAAGATATAAGTGAAGTGCAAAGATCATTCTATAAATCAACATAAGACTATCTCATACCAATATGGTGCATTACTAAAAGAAAAAAAAAGAAAAGCACACGACGCTCCAAGAATTTACTCATATCATGTGAACAAAACAAAAACCAAGACATACCGATAATTGTCGAGGAAGAAAGATGGGATGCCTTCCGGGGCATCCCCAAGCTTAGGTGCTTGAGTATCCTTGAATATTTACTTGGGGTGCCTTGGGCATCCCCAAGCTTGAACCCTTGCCTTTCCTTATTCTTCTCATATCGATGCCTCCTCGGTCTTCGAACACTTCATCCACACAAAACTTAACCGAACTTTTATTAGAGGGGTTAGTACATATAACATCAAATCGCATCATGTCCTGCTGTAACAATATTGTATAATTATAATCCAAACATTACCTAATGTATGCTATTAAAATTCTAATGCTCCCACATCAATCGGGCTTGGCAAAATTGCAAACAAAGGCAGATAAAGAAACTGTAACAGGAATCTGTGAAAACAGGACATTCTGTAAAGATACAAATGAAACATATACTTCCATAACTCCAAAAATTCTGAAACATTAGGACGTAATAAACAATTTTCAGAGCAGTACTTTGCAAAAAATTCAGAATTTTTGCACGTTCCAGTAAAATATGTAATTTAGTAGTGATCACAAAGAAACATATATCACATAAAAACAGAGTCTAACTCTCTTCCTATGCATCGGCATGTCATAAAAAAACAATTCATGCACACAAGTAAAGGCCAATGCATAGTATAAACAATTTCTTGCAATGTTATCGTGTTAGAAACATAGAGAGGCAGAGATGTAGTTCCTCTCTCATAATAATTGCAAGTAGGATCAGCAAGCACATGCATATTATATTCATCAAAATTATCATGTGTAATAGTAAAACGCAACCCGTCAATATAATCCTTAATAAGTGCAAACTTCTCCTTTATAGTGTAGTCGAGATAATTCAAAAAGATAATAGGACTATCATGTGTGGGTGCAATAGCAACAATTTCATTTTTAACATAAGGAACTATAGCAAGTCATCTCTATAAGCATAATTCATATTGGCATCATGGCCACAAGCATAACAAGCATCAAGTTCATGAGAAAAGGATATTTCAAATGAATCCAAGGGATCATAGCAATTATCATAGCATTCATCCTTTGGTAAGCACGAAGGGAAATTAAACAATGTATGAGATAAAGAGTTACTCTCATCAGAAGGTGGGCACGGGTGATCAATCTGCTCTTCCTCCTTTTGTTCTTCGCTCTCCTCCTCATCTTCTTCATCTAATGAGCTCACAGTTTCAGCAATTTCTTCTTCCATAGATTCCTATAAAATATTAGTCTCTTCTTGGATAGCGGAGACTTTCTCAATAAATTCATTAATATCGGCATCGTATTTATAATTCTCATAGCAATATTTAAGTATGGCATAATTTTTAGATCTGTAAAGAGCATCATCACAATCTTCATACTTTTCAAACAAAGATTCAATTTCATAAGCACCCTTAAAAGCAACAAATTCTTCTATTTGTTCCACATCGTAGTAATCATATACACCATTGGCATAAGAAGCCCAGGTTTCATTATCATTAAATTCACATTGAAAGGGTAGGTTTGGAGCCTTCATCTTAGAGCAACAAGTATAATCATACATAGAGCACATATTCCAAGCATACCAACACAATATTTTAATTTGATCCCATAAGTGTTCCCCTTTTTGAGACAAGCGATAATCCCTAATGATGCGGAGCATCCTACGGACATCACCATGTCAAGAGTCCATTCGACAAGTGACACGTGCGACATCTACTTCACATACATAAAGGTGAATCATCTCCTTTACACGTGTTCACTTGACCCCTTCGAGGATGGTTGATACGTCCAATTTGCATCATGATTTCTTATTGATAATTATTATGTTTTTGATCATTATTTCACTTTATGGTACAATTCTTATGCCTTTTCTTTCTTATTTTGCAAGATTCATATGAAGAGGGAGAAAGCCGGCAGCTGGAATTCTGGACCTGAAAGGGGTGAAACAGAGATAGCTATTCTGCACAACTCCAAATGACCTAAAAATTTACGGAGAATCATTTTCGAATATATAAAAAATACAGGCAAAAGAATCAACAGGAGGGGACCCACCAGGCAGCCACAAGCCTGGGGGACGCGCCCCCTAAGCTTGTGGGGCCCCTGGCAGGCCTCCGCCCCCCTCCTTCTGCTAGATGAAGCCATTTGCCCTAGAAAAAATTAGAAGAGGACTTTCGGGACAAAGCGCCGCCATCTCGAGGCGGAACCTGGGCAGGAGCTATTTTGCTCTCCGGCGGAGCGATTCCGCCGGGGTACTTCCCTCCGAGAGGGGGAAATCGAAGCCATCGACATCACCAACGACCCTCTCATTGTGGGAGGACCAATCTTTTCAACATCTTCACCAGCACCATCCTCATATCAAACCCTAGTTCATCTCTTGTATTCAATCTTTGTCTCAAAACCTCAGATTGGTACCTGTGGGTTGCTAGTAGTGTTGATTACATCTTGTAGTTGATGCTAGTTGGTTTATTTGGTGGAAGATGATCCTTAATGCTACTCAATACCCCTCTGATCTTGAACATGAATATGATTTGTGAGTAGTTACTTTTGTTCTTGAGGACATGGGAGAAGTCTTGTCACAAGTAATCATGTGAATTTGGTATTCGTTCGATATTTTGATGCTATGTATGTTGTGCTTCCTTTAGTGGTGTCGTGTGAACGTCGACTACATGACACTTCACCATATTTGGGCCTAAGGGAAGGCATTGTGGAGTAGTAATTATATGATGGGTTGCTAGAGTGACATAAGTTTAAACCCTAGTTTATGCGCTATTCCGTAAGGGGCTGATTTGGATTCATATGTTTCATGCTATGGTTAGATTTATCTTAATTCTTCTTTCGTAGTTGCGGATGCTTGCGAGAGGGGGTAATCATAAGTGGGAGGCTTGTTCAAATAAGAATAGCACCCAAGCACCGGTCCACCCACATATCAAATTATCAAAGTAGCGAACGTAAATCAAACAAACATGATGAAAGTGACTAGATGAAATTCCGATGTGTCCTCGAGAACGCTTTGCTTATTATAAGAGTTCGTTCCGGCTTGTCCTTTGCTATAAAAAGGATTGGACCACCTTGCTGCACTTTATTATACTTGTTACTTGTTACGAATTATCTTGCTATCAAAACTATCTGTTACCTCTACTTTCAGTGCTTGCAGAGAATACCTTGCTGAAAACCGCTTGTCATTTCCTTCTGCTCCTCGTTGGGTTCGACACTCTTACTTATCAAAAGGATTACGATTGATCCCCTATACTTGTGGGTCATCAAGACTCTTTTCTGGCACCGTTGCCGGGGAGTGAAGCGCCTTTGGTGAGTGGAATTTGGTAAGGAAACATTTATATTACGTGCTGAAATTTACTGTCACTTGTCACTATGGAAAGTAATCCTTTGAGAGGCTTGTTCGTGGTATCTTCACCTCGACCGGAAGCATTGAGAGTTACTCCTCAACTGTGATGCCCCCGACTTGACCGTTCACTAATCATACACGCAAATGCGCACGATCAAGCCTAGGGACTCACGGGAAGATATCACAACACAACTTTAGACACAAAATAAAATAATACAAGCTTTATATTACAAGCCAAGGGCCTCGAGGGCTCGAATACATAAGCTCGAGTTACACAAGAGTCAGCAAAAGCATCAGTATCTGAGTACAGACATAATTAGACAAAGGTCTGCCTTAAGAAGGCTGAGCAAAACAACGACAACTAGATCGAAAAGGCGCATGCCTCCTGCCTGGGAGCCTCCTAAACTACTCCTGGTCGTCGGTCTCCACGTAGTAGTAGGCTCCGCCAGTGTAGTAGTAGTCGATGGTGGGTTCAGCTGGCTCCGGGGTTCCGTCATCTGATCGCAGCAATCGGGTATGGGGAAAAGAGGTAGCAAAGCAACCGTGAGTACTCATCCAAAGTACTCGCAAGACTTACATCAGAACTATTCTATTTATGCATCGGTATCAAAAGAAGGGGATGTATCTGTGGACTAGACTGCAGAAATGCCAGAATAGAGGGGAAGGCCTAGCCTATCGAAGACTAGCATCTTGCAGCGTCATGCAGCATTAGAAGAGTGCAGATTAGTAGTATAACATAGAGTAATAAGTATTAGTAGTTATGCCCGGAGATCCTTCCTCGACTCCCTGCAAGAAAGCGATCCCGGAGCTAACATATTATTAAAGTATTACAAGTATCCAGTTCTAGTTGTAGTAGATCGGGATACTACACTGAGCGTCCTGTTATCGTGGACACGGCTATTCGAATAGATAACTTCCCTGCAGGGGTGCACTATTGTTACCCAACACACTCGATTAACTCTGGCCGAACACACTTTTCTCGGTCATGCCTGGCCTCGGCTGATCGACACGATGTAGTCCTACCTAGGCTCCGCAGAGAGGTCCCCGACGGTCTACATCCTAAGTGCTCAGGGGGCTTGGGCCCATCGCCCTTTGCACTCCTGGTCATTGCGTGCAGGGTGGGTCCAGGCACCACCTCTGTCCTGGATGGCGCCGGCCCAGCCGTGCCGCAATGCTGAACTGGACATCTGACAGAGCTTTCGGCTGATACATACGGCGCCGAGGGCCCCATTAAACCATTATCCCGCATGGTGGTAGTGTGTACAGGCCAGTGGCCAACTCAGATCAAATACCCAAATCCGTTAGTGAATTATTAGGAGCTCGCGGAGATGACCAGTGCTTCGGCCGTTCCGACTAGGTATCTCGCGGACCACGACTAGGGACTAGGCCCACCTCTCTCCTAGGTAGTCTCCGCCTGCCCTGTCGCTCTGACTATAGTGTAAGTTCCGTGTCGGCTGTCGGGACAAGTCCCGAGCTACCACCACATCCTGGGTGGTACCGCTAGCAGCCAGCCACCACAGGACTCTCTCGCGGGTACCCTTGGGTTCGACCCGTCTTCAACATTATCTCGCGGGTGCTCTTGGAGCCGACCCGTCTTTAACAATGGTCTGAGGTAAAGGTCAAAGTACCCGTGTGTCCATAACATCGTGGGGAATCCGAGGAATCACCCTCGATGGATTCCCACTCGATGTAACCGTCAAGGTGAACTTGGAGGAATCACCCTCGATGGGTTCATACTTGAGGGGCTGCACGACAGAGGCCTCATCGGAGGTGGTGAAAGAGGAATCACCCTCAGTAACCCACAACCGACTAGCTACGCTACAGAGATATCATCAGGAGTAAGGTAGGAGGTATCACCCTCGGCACTCGATAGTATCCCTGCAGAGTCGTACAACTAAGGGGGTGTGCGGTGCTGTGTTCGGTCTTTGTACATCGATCACACTGATCGAGTCACTGGTGGTAAAGCATGGCAACAAGGACAAGGGTGTGGGGCCATTGATGGATCACTAACCAGCCTATACTAAGCATTTAGGTCAACAGGTAAAGTATCAACAACAGGTTACAAAATCAGGCTATGCATTAGAATAGGAGCAATCAATTACAGTAGCAAAATCTAATGCAAGCATGGGAGATAAAGAATGGGCGATATAGGAATGATCAAGGGGTTTTTGCTTGCCTGGAAGCTTTGCTGAAAGAGGCTGGGCGTCTGCAACGTAGTCGTACCCAGGGGCCACGTCGGTCTCGGGGTCTACCGGAGAGAAGAGGCAGAGGAAACAAATAAATACAAAGCATACAAGTGCAAGCACAGAGCATGACATGGCGAAATGCAATGCAGGGGTGACCTAATGAATCTCTAAACAATTTTAGCTAGCTTAGGGATTAAACTGGAATTATCTACCGGAGGTTATGCACTATTCATCTGCCAGAAACAGGCCTAAAGTTACAGGTTCAGCTACTTAGAGGAATCTATCATGCATGCAGATGACATAAACGGATTCGTTAGGTTTTTCTAATCATTTTTCATATATAAATTATTTTCATCCGAGCTACGGTTGAATTTCTATGAATTCCCAAAGTTAAAAGGATTTTCTGGATTTTCGGATTTATTATTAATTCGAAAAATACCAGACAGGAAAGACAGGAAAGGATTAGTGTGGCGGTTAGTGGCTAATGACGTGCCATGACAGCAACATCGGCGTCAAGCCGCCGGCAGCAACAGGACGCGACGGAGGCTGCAGAATTCGCCGTCCGGCGATGGTTTGACGTGCGGAAGAGTGCTTTTGAACGCGGACGCTCGCGCACATCCAGCGATGCAACAAGTTGGAGCTGGGGTGGCCGGAATCGCTGGCAACGATGGCGGCCGGGCGGCGGCAGTGGCGGTGCTCGATGGCTGGACGGCTACGGAGCTCTAAGGGAGGGGGTAAAGTAAGGGAGAAGGAAGAGCGGCTCACAACGGGGGTCGCCGGCAAGCTTGGGTGGCGCGGGGTGGTCCAGAGGCGTCGGCAACGGCGGCGCGATGCGGCGGCCGTGCCGGAGACGAAGGATGCGGGCGACGTCGTAGGGGCTTCCCGGCCTTGTCCCAGAGGCAGAGAGGAAGAGCTAGACGACGGGGGTCCTCCTGGGCGTCTTGGCGGGCCGAGGGGAGGCCGGTGGCCACGGCGGTGAGGGCAACGCGACGGTGAGTGCATCGGGAGGGCTTCGGATCGAGCAGAGGAGTGAAGGGAAGGGGAGGTGGAGACAGGGTTCGATCCAGGGGGCTCGGCCTCGATCTTATCCGCCTCGGGAGCGTGTTGGATGCTCGACACGAGCTCCAACGCCGTCGGGGACGAGCTCGGCGTCGACACGATGCGGGAGCAGGTGGAGGTAGGTGACGACTGGGGGTTGGGCTGGGCCGGCTCTGTTTTGTCTTACGGCCCAGTCAACAGCAACCTTTCTCCTTTCTCTTTTCTGTCAAAAGGAATAGCTCCTGTTTGTATTTATTTGAGCTATCAAACGATTTTTGCTAAATGTGAAACTGTGCACATAAATCAAGCACAAAGTTACTAGGTGGCACAAAAAGTTTGGGGCCATTTGGAGTTGTCTAACCATTTTTAGAAATTGAAAAGGCCAATTTAAATTCTCCTGGACCACTAAATAAATTCCCCGGGAAATTTGGGAACCCAAAAGAAGTTGGTTTCAACATGACAAATACCTAGGGAATATTTGCCAAATAGCGAACTATTTTGATTGCATGACAGAAGAAGTAAATATTTGACATGCAATTCAAATTTGGAATTTGGCTTTGATTTTGGACAAGTGGCAGATTGGCATAGTGATCATGATGACTTGACCACCATTAGGGGAAGATCACTGTAGTATGATACTGGGTGTTACCCGACTTCAACAAAGGTCTGAGGTAAAGGTCAAAGTACCCGTGTGTCCATAACATCGTGGGGAATCCGAGGAATCACCCTCGATGGATTCCCACTCGATGTAACCGTCAAGGTGAACTTGGAGGAATCACCCTCGATGGGTTCACACTTGAGGGGCTGCACGACAGAGGCCTCATCGGAGGTGGTGAAAGAGGAATCACCCTCGGTAACCCGCAATCGACTAGCTACACTACAGAGATATCATCAAGAGTAAGGTAGGAGGTATCACCCTCGGCACTCGATAGTATCCCTGCAGAGTCGTACAACTAAGGGGGTGTGCGGTGCTGTGTTCGGTCTTTGTACATCGATCACACTGATCGAGTCACCGGGGGTAAAGCATGGCAACAAGGACAAGGGTGTGGGGCCATTGATGGATCACTAACCAGCCTATACTAAGCATTTAGGTCAATAGGTAAAGTATCAACAACTGGTTACAAAATCAGGCTATGCATCAGAATAGGAGCAATCAATTATAGTAGCAAAATCTAATGCAAGCATGGGAGAGAAAGAATGGGTGATATAGGAATGATCAAGGGCGTTTTGCTTGCCTGGAAGCTTTGCTGAAAGAGGCTGGGCGTCTACGACGTAGTCGTACCCAGGGGCCACGTCGGTCTCGGGGTCTACCGGAGAGAAGAGGGGGAGGAAACAAATAAATACAAAGCATACAAGTGCAAGCACAAGGCATGACATGGCGAAATGCAATGCAGGGTGACCTAATGCATCTCTAAACAATTTTAGCTAGCTTAGGGATTAAACTGGAATTATCTACCGAAGGTTATGCATTATTCATCTGCCAGAAACAGGCCTAAAGTTACAGGTTCAGCTACATAGAGGAATCTATCATGCATGCAGATGACATAAACGGATTCGTTAGATTTTTCTGATCATTTTTCATATATAAATTATTTTCATCCGAGCTACGGTTGAATTTCTATGAATTTCCAAAGTTTAAAGGATTTTTTGGATTTTCTGATTTATTATTAATTCGAAAAATACCAGACAGGAAAGGCTGGGTGCACCCGGTGCAGTGCACCCACTGGTGCACCAGGGCTGACAGTGGCGCCAGTCACTGCCCAGTCAGCAGTTGACTGGTCCACGTTTGACTAGTCAGCGGGTCCTGTGGGACCCGCGTGTCAGGGACTCAGTCAATTAAACCGGTTTTAATTTAAAACCTAACTACATTAGTTAGCGGCCAGGGGCCCACCGTCAGTGAGGATTAGTGTGGCGGTAGTGGCTAATGACGTGCCACGACAGCAACATCGGCGTCAAGCCGCCGGCAGCAACAGGACGCGGCGGAGGCTGCGGGATTTGCCGTCCGGCGACGGTTTGAAGTGTGGAAGATGGTGTTTGAACGCGGACGCTCGCACACATCCAGCGGTGCAATAAGCTGGAGCTGGGGTGTCCGGAATCGCATGCAACGACGACGGCCGGGCCGCGGCAGTGGCGGTGCTCGATGGCTGGACGACTATGGAGCTCTAAGGGAGGGGGTAAAGTAAGGGAGAAGGAAGAGCGGCTCACAACGGGGGTCGCCGGCAAGCTTGGGTGGCGCGGGGTGGTCCAGAGGCGTCGGCAACGGCGGCGCGATGCGGCGGCCGTGGCGGAGACGAAGGATGTGGGCGAAGTCGCAGGGGCTTCCCGGCCTTGACCCAGAGGCGGAGAGGAAGAGCCAGACGACGGGGGTCCCCCTGGGCATCTTCGCGGGTCGAGGGAAGGCCGGTGGCCACGACGGTGAGGGCAACACGGCAGCGAGTGCATCGGGAGGGCTCCGGATCGAGCAGAGGAGTGAAGGGAAGGGTAGGTGGAGATAGGGTTCGATCCAGGGGGCTCGGCCTCGATATTATCTGCCTTGGGAGCGCGTTGGATGCTCGACACGAGCTCCATCGCCTTCAGGGACGAGCTCGGCGTCGACACGATGCGGGAGCAGGTGGAGGTAGGTGACGACTGGGGGTTGGGCTGGGCCGGCTCTGTTTTGTCTTACGGCCCAGTCAACAGCAACCTTTCTCCTTTCTCTTTTCTGTCAAAAGGAATAGCTCCTGTTTGTATTTATTTGAGCTATCAAACGATTTTTTCTAAATGTGAAACTGTGCACATAAATCAAGCACAAAATTACTAGGTGGCACAAAAAGTTTGGGGCCATTTGGAGTTGTCTAACCATTTTTAGAAATTGAAAAGGCCAATTTAAATGCTGCTGGACCACTAAATAAATTCCCAGGGGAAATTTGGGAACCCAAAAGAACTTGGTTTCAACATGACAAATACCTAGGGAATATTTTCCAAATAGTGAACTATTTTGATTGCATGACAGAAGAAGTAAATATTTGACATGCAATTCAAATTTGGAATTTGGCTATGATTTTGGACAAGTGGCAGATTGGCATAGTGATCATGATGACTTGACCACCATTAGGGGAAGATCACTGTAGTATGATACTGGGGTGTTACCCGACTTCAACAAAGTTATGAGGTGAAGGTCAAAGTACCCGTGTGTCCATAACATCGTGGGGAATCCGAGGAATCACCCTCGATGGATTCCCACTCGATGTAACCGTCAAGGTGAACTTGGAGGAATCACCCTCGATGGGTTCACACTTGAGGGGTTGCACGACAGAGGCCTCATCGGAGGTGGTGAAAGAGGAATCACCCTCGGTAACCCACAACCGACTAGCTACGCTACAGAGATATCATCAGGAGTAAGGTAGGAGATATGACCCTCGGCACTCGATAGTATCCCTGCAGAGTCGTACACTTAAGGGGGTGTGCGGTGCTGTGTTCGGTCTTTGTACATCGATCACACTGATCGAGTCACCGGTGGTAAAGCATGGCAACAAGGACAAGGGTGTGGGGCCATTGATGGATCACTAACCAGCATATACTAAGCATTTAGGTCAACATGTAAAGTATCAACAGCAGGTTACAAAATTAGGCTACGCATCAGAATAGGAGCAATCAATTATAGTAGCAAAATCTAATGCAAGCATGGGAGAGAAAGAATGGGCGATATAGGAATGATCAAGGGGTTTTTGCTTGCCTAGAAGCTTTGCTGAAAGAGGCTGGGCGTCTGCGACGTAGTCGTACCCAGGGGCCACGTCGGTCTCGAGGTCTACCGGAGAGAAGAGGGGGAGGAAACAAATAAATACAAAGCATACAAGTGCAAGCACAGGGCATGACATGGCGAAATGCAATGCAGGGGTGACCTAATGCATCTCTAAACAATGTTAGCTAGCTTAGGGATTAAACTGGAATTATCTACCGGAGGTTATACACTATTCATCTACCAGAAACAGGCCTAATGTTACAGGTTCAACTACTTAGAGGAATCTATCATGCATGCAGATGACATAAACGGATTCGTTAGGTTTTTCTGACCATTTTTCATATATAAATTATTTTCATCCGAGCTACGGTTGAATTTCTACGAATTTCCAAAGTTTAAAGGATTTCTGGATTTTCTGATTTATTATTAATTCGAAAAGTACCACACAGGAAAGGCTGGGTGCGCCCGGTGCAGTGCACCGACTGGTGCACCAGGGGCTGACAGTGGGGCCAGTCACTGCCCAGTCAGCAGTTGACTGGTCCACGCTTGGCTAGTCAGCGGGTCCTGTGGGACCCGCATGTTAGGGACTCGGTTAATTAAACCGGTTTTAATTTAAAACCAAACTACATTTGTTAGCGGCCAGGGGCCCACAGTCAGTGAGGATTAGTGTGGCGGTTAGTGGCTAATGACGTGCCACGACAACAACATCGGCGTCAAGCCGCCGGCAGCAACAGGACGCGGCGGAGGCTGCGGAATTCGCCGTCCGGCGACGGTTTGACGCGCGGAAGAGGGCGTTTGAACGCGGACACTCGCGCAAATCCAGCGGTGCAACGAGCTGGAGCTGGGGTGGCCAGAATCGTTGGCAACGACGGCGGCCGTGCGGCAGCAGTGGCGGTGCTCGACGGCTGGACGGCTACGGAGCTCTAAGGGAGGGGGTAAAGTAAGGGAGAAGGAAGAGCGGCTCACAACGGGGGTTGCCGGCAAGCTTGGGTGGCGCGGGGTGGTCCAGAGGCGTCGGCAACGGCGGCGCGATGCGGCGGCCGTGGCGGAGACGAAGGATGCGGACGACGTCGTAGGGGCTTCCCGGCCTTGACCCAGAGGCGGAGAGGAAGAGCCGGACGACAGGGGGGTTCTCCTGGGCGTCTTGGCGGGCCGAGGGGAGGCCGGTGGCCATGACGGTGAGGGCAACCCGACGGCGAGTGCATCGGGAGTGCTTCGGATCGAGCAGAGGAGTGAAGGGAAGGGGAGGTGGAGATAGGGTTCGATCCAGGGGGCTCGGCCTCGATCTTATTTGCCTCGGGAGCACATTGGATGCTCGACACGAGCTCCATCACCGTCGGGGACGAGCTCGGCGTCGACACGATGCGGGAGCAGGTGGAGGTAGGTGACGATTGGGGGTTGGGCTGGGCCGGCTCTGTTTTGTCTTACGGCCCAGTCAACAGCAACCTTTCTCCTTTCTCTTTTCTGTCAAAAGGAATAGCTCCTGTTTGTATTTATTTGAGCTATCAAACGATTTTTGCTAAATGTGAAACTGTGCACATAAATCAAGCACAAAATTACTAGGTGGCACAAAAAGTTTGGGGCCATTTGGAGTTGTCTAACCATTTTTAGAAATTGAGAAGGCCAATTTAAATGCTGCTGGACCACTAAATAAATTCCTAGGGGAAATTTGGGAACCCAAAAGAAGTTGGTTTCAACATGACAAATACCTAGGGAATATTTGCCAAATAGTGAACTATTTTGATTGCATGACAGAAGAAGTAAATATTTGACATGCAATTCAAATTTGGAATTTGGCTTTGATTTTGGACAAGTGGCAGATTGGCATAGTGATCATGATGACTTGACCACCATTAGGAGAAGATCGCTGTAGTATGATACTGGGGGTGTTACATCAACCTATTGAACCTACTGAAAATATTTATTATGAAATTCCTTCGGGTATGGTACAGAAACTGCTAGCTAATCCTTATGCAGGAGATGGAACGGTACATCCTGATATGCACTTGATCTATGTGGATGAAATTTTTGGATTGTTTAAGCTTTCAGGTCTATCCGGAGATGGAGTTAAGAAGAAAGTATTCCCTTTATCTTTGGAGGGAAAGGCATTGACATGGTATAGGCTATGTGATGATACTGAAACATGGGACTGGAACCGGTTGAAGCTGGAATTCCACCAGAAATTTTATCCTATGCATTTGGTTCATCGTGATCATAATTATATATATAATTTTTGGCCTCGTGAAGGAGAAAGTATCGCTCAAGCTTGGGGGAGGCTTAAGTATATGTTGCACACATGCCCCAATCATGAGCTCTCAAGAGAAATAATTCTTCAAAACTTTTATGCTCGGCTTTCTCATAATGATCAATCCATGCTCGATACTTGTTCTGCTGGTTCCTTTATGAAGAGAACTATTGAAATCAGATGGGATCTTCTGGAAAGAATTAAACATAACTCTGAAGATTGGGAAATCGACAAAGGTAATGAGTCAGGTATAAATCTTGAGTTTGATTGTGTTAAATCTTTTATGGAAACAGATGCTTTTCATAAGTTTATTGCTAAATATGGACTTGACTCAGAGATAGTAGCTACCTTTTGTGAATCTTTTGCTGCTCATGTCGATCTCCCTAAGGAGAAATGGTTTAAATATCATCCACCTATTGAATTGAATGAAGAACCTATTAGTGTTAAAGAAGAAACAATTTTTTACCATGTTGATCCAGTTGTGCCTACTGCTTATATTGAGAAACCTCCTTTCCCTGTTAGGATTAAGGAACATGCTAAAGCTTCAACTGTGGTTAATAAGATTAATATTAAAGCACCTAGACCTTCTGAACAAATTAAACTTGAACCTAATATTGCAATGGTTAAACATCTTTTGGTTGATAATATTGATGGACATGTCATATATTTCTGTGATGAAGCAACTAGAATTGCTAAGCCAAACACTAAAGATAAAAACAAACCTGTAATTGGCATGCCTGTTATTTCTGTTAAAATTGGAGCTCATCGCTATCATGGTTTATGTGATATTGTTGCTAGTGTGAGTGCTATTCCGTTTACTCTCTATCAAGAAGTCATGAATGATATTGCACCTGTTGAGATTGAAGATATTGATGTTACTATTAAGCTTAAAATAGAGATACTATTTCACCACTTGGGATTGTTTGAGATGTTGAAGTCTTGTGTGGTAAGATCAAATATCCTACTGATTTTCTTGTTCTTGGATCACCACAAGATGATTTTTGTCCCATTATATTTGGTAGACCTTTCTTGAATACAGTTAATGCCAAGATTGATTACAATAAAGAAACTGTGAGTGTTAATTTTGGTGAGGTGTCTCACGAGTTTAATTTCTCTAAGTTTCATAGACAACCTCATGAGAAAGAATTACCTAATAAGGATGAAATTATTGGTCTTGCTTCTATTGCTGTACCTCCTACTGGTCCTTTAGAACAATATTTGCTAGACCATGAGAATGATATGCATATGAATGAAAGAAATGAAATAGATGAGCTGTTCTTTAAACAAGCACCTATCCTTAAACATAATTTGCCTATTGAAACCTTGGGAGATCCTCCTCCACCCAAGGGTGATCCTGTGTTTGAATTAAATAAATTACCTGATACACTTAATTATGCTTATCTTGATGAAAAGAAGATATATCCTATTATTATTAGTGCTAACCTTTCAGAGCATGAAGAAAATAGATTACTTAAAACTCTGAAGAAGCACCGAGCTGCTACTGGATATACTCTTGATGATCTTAAGGGCATTAGTCCCACTTTATGTCAGCATAAAATTCATATGGAGCCAGACGCTAAACCCGTTGTTGATCATCAAAGAAGGATGAATCCTAGAATGAAGGATGTGGTAAGAACTGAAATATCAAAGCTTCTGGAGGCAGGTATAATTTATCCCATAGCTGATAGTAGATGGGTAAGTCATGTTCATTGTGTTCCTAAGAAAGGAGGTATTACCATTGTTCCTAATGATAAAAATGAACTTATTCCACAAAGAATTGTAACTGGTTATAGGATGGTAATTGATTTCAGAAAATTAAATAAAGCTACTAGGCAAGATCATTATCCCTTGCCTTTTATTGATCAAATGTTAGAAAGATTATCTAAGCATACACACTTTTGCTTCCTAGATGGTTATTCTGGTTTCTCTCAAATACCTGTTTCACCTGAAGATCAAGAGAAAACCACCATTACTTGTCCTTTTGGAACTTATGCTTATCGTCGTATGCCTTTTGGTTTATGTAATGCACCTGCTACCTTTCAAAGATGTATGACTGCTATATTCTCTGACTTTTGTGAAAAGATTGTTGAGGTTTTCATGGATGATTTCTCCGTTTACGGAACTTCTTTTGATGATTGCTTGAGCAACCTTGATCGAGTTTTGTAGAGATGTGAGGAAACTAATCTTGTCTTGAATTGGGAGAAGTGCCACTTTATGGTGAATGAAGGTATAGTCCTTGGGCATAAAATTTCTAAAAGATGTATTGAAGTTGATAAAGCTAAAGTTGATGCTATTGATAAAATGCCATGTCCTAAAGATATCAAAGGTATAAGAAGTTTCCTTGGTCATGCTGGTTTCTATAGAAGGTTTATAAAAGACTTCTCTAAAATTTTTAGGCCTCTTACTAATCTCTTGCAAAAAGATGTTCCATTTGTTTTTGATGATGATTGCGTAGAAGCCTTTGAAATAATTAAGGAAGCCTTAATTTCTGCACCTATTGTTCAACCACCTGATTGGAACCTACCCTTTGAAATTATGTGTGATGCTAGTGATTGTGTTGTAGGTGTTGTTCTAGGACGAAGAGTTGATAAGAAATTAAATGTTATTCATTATGCTAGTAAAACTCTAGATAGTGCTCAAAGAAATTATGCTACTACTGAGAAAGAATTTTTAGCAGTTGTGTTTGCATGTGATAAATTCAGATCTTACATTGTTGATTCCAAAGTTACTATTCATACCGATCATGCTACTATTAAATATCTTATGGAAAAGAAAGATGCTAAACCTAGACTTATTAGGTGGGTTCTTTTGCTACAAGAATTTGATTTGCATATTGTTGATAGAAAGGGAGCTGAGAATCCCGTAGCTGATAATTTGTCTAGAATGGAAAATGCTCTTGATGACCCACTTCCTATTAATGATGATTTCCCTGATGAACAATTAGCTATCATAAATGCTTCTCGTAATACTCCTTGGTATGCAGACTATGCTAATTACATTGTTGCTAAATATATACCACCTAGTTTTACATACCAACAAAAGAAAAAGTTTTTCTTTGATTTAAGACATTACTTTTGGGATGACCCACATTTATATAAAGAAGGAGTAGATGGTATTATTAGACATTGTGTACCTGAGCATGAACAGGAACAAATCCTACGTAAGTGTCACTCCGAGGCATATGGAGGACACCATGCGGGAGACAGAACTGCACACAAGGTATTACAATCTGGTTTTTATTGGCCTACTCTTTTCAAAGATGCACGTAAGTTTGTCCTTTCTTGTGATGAATGTCACAGAATTGGTAATGTTGGTAGACGTCGGGAAATGCCTATGAATTATTCACTTGTTATTGAACCATTTGATGTTTGGGGTTTTGATTATATGGGACCTTTTCCTAAATCCAATGGGTATACTCATATTTTGGTTGCTGTTGATTATGTTACTAAGTGGGTAGAAGCTATTCCAACTAGTAGTGCTGATCATAACACTTCCATTAAAATGCTTAAAGAAGTTATATTTCCGAGGTTTGGAGTCCCTAGATATTTAATGACTGATGGTGGTTCACATTTTATTCATGGTGCTTTCCGAAATTGCTTGCTAAATATGATGTTAATCATAGAATTGCATCTCCTTATCATCCTCAGTCTAGTGGTCAAGTTGAATTAACTAATAGAGAAATAAAATTAATTTTTCAAAAAATCGTTAATAGATCCAGAAAGAATTGGTCTAAGAAACTTGATGATGCATTATGGGCTTATAGAACCACTTATAAAAATCCTATGGGTATGTCTCCATATAAAACGGTTTATGGAAAAGCATGTCATTTACCTCTTGAGTTAGAATATAAAGCATATTGGGCAATTAAAGAACTTAACTATGATTTTAAACTTGCCGGTGAAAAGAGGTTATTTGATATTAGCTCCCTAGATGAATGGAGAACACAAGCTTATGAAAATGCCAAGTTGTTTAAAGAAAAAGTTAAAAGATGGCATGATAAAAGAATTCAAAAACGGGAATTCAAAGTAAGTGATCATGTTCTATTATACAATTCTCGTTTAAGATTTTTTGCAGGAAAACTTCTCTCTAAATGGGAAGCCCCATAGATCATCGAAGAAGTTTATCGCTCCGGAACCATCAAAATAAACAACTCCAAAGGCAATAATCCGAGGCTGGTTAATGGGCAAAGAATTAAACATTATATCTCAGGTACGCCCATTAATGTTGAAACTAATATTATTCAAACAATGACACCGGAAGAGCACATAGAGGAAACCTTCCGGAACGCTCCAGAATCCTGAAAAGGAGTAGGTATGTGGTAAACCGACTCCAAAACTTCTATAAAAGCACTTTCTGTCCGTTTTGGAACATATAAAAAATTAGGAAATAATAAACAGTCTGAAAAGTGCACGAGGAGGCGAAAAGCCTGGGGGCACGCCCTACCCCCCGGGCGCACCTACCAGGCTTGTGGCGCCCTCGTGGACTTTCCCGACTCCATTTTTCTTCCATTTTACTTGTTATGCACGGGAAAAATTCATTATATATACTCACGGGTGTTTTGACCACCGTATCGCAAGTTTCTCCTCTGTTCTTGTTTCGTGCTATTTTCTGTCAGACTCTCGAGGTCAAGCGCCATGTCATCCCAAGATTCGGACGGGGAAAGCTATGTTTCTCATCTTGTTGCAAACCCTAGAGTCTATGGGGACATTGATCCCTATGGTTGGACAACCGATGAAGAGGAAGATGCTGATTTGAGGGAAAAGCAAGGTCATTTGAGTGAGGAGGACGAGGATCCCCCACTGCCTCAACCGGGAGATAAGCACATTGAATTCAAGAGGTCCAGCTTACCTAACACGGTGAAGGTTCCTAAAGTTCAATTCACTCCTTTTCGTCATGTGCAGGAAGATTCGGATAAACTATGTCGCAAAATCTGGGATCTCGAGAGAGAGAACGACAAATTAAAAGAAGAGATTCGTGTCCTCAAGTGGAAGGACAAACCCATCACTTCATCACCACCATCACCGAAGAAGGAGATTTGAGTACATGGGTATGGGCACCACCCTTGGCTTGAACCAAGCTTGGGGGAGGTGCCCCGGTATCATATCATCATCACTTTTTATTGTCATTATCTATCTTAGTTCGATCCTTAGTTATCTCGTGATTTAGAAAAATAAAGTTTTAGTATGATTTAGCTTCGAGTGCTTGCTTTGTGATCTATCTATCTATGTAATCATGTGTGAAAGCTATATAATAAAGAGTAGTTAAGTTGAGTGTTTTGCTTTTGTTGATCCAATCCTAGGAATAAATAAAGAAAGAATAGGATCATATGCTAATCCCAAGGGGAGTGATGACTTCACATAAAAGAAGTATAATTGATAAAACTTGTTGGAAGTTGACAAACATAGCGTTGGTCATTGTTACAATTCATGAAAAAGTAATAAAGGAAGAGAGGTCTCACATATAAATACACTATCTTGGACATCTTTTATGATTGTGAGCCCCATTAAATATTCTATGTCAAATAGTCGATGTTGGACAAGGAAGACAACGTAATGAGTTATGTTTGCTTATATTCACATAGAAGTTATATTGTTTTGGATCCTCTAACATGTGGTGCTTTGCCCCCTATCTTTTGCTAGCCAAAATTCTGTACTGAGTAGAGATACTACTTGTGCATCCAAAAACCCTTAAACCCAGTTTCATGCCATGAGAGTCCACTATATCTACCTATGGATTGAATAAGATCCTTCAAGTAAGTTGTCATCGGTGCAAAGCAATAAAATTTGCTCCTAAACATGTATGAACTTTTACTGTAAGGGAAAATAAGCTTTGTACGATCTTGTGATGGTGGAGTAATAAAAGCGACAGACTGCATAATAAAGGTCGCTATCACAAGGGGTAATATAAAGTGACATTCCTTTACATTAAGAGCATGCACATCCAAAAACAGAAAGCGCATGACAACCTCTGCTTCCCTCTGCGAAGGACCTATCTTTTACTTTATGTATTTACTTTCATGCAAGAGTTAATAGTATTCTCCTCTATTCTGTTTTTATTTTCTCTCTTGGCAAGCATCATATGGTGGGGATTGATCCAGGCATATATATCCAGTTGGATGTAGGTGATCATGAGTTATTATTGTTGACATTACCCTTGAGGTAAATACGTTGGGAGGCAAAATTATAAGCCCCTATCTTTCTATGTGTCTGACTGAAACTTTTTCTCCATAAGTATGCCGTGAGTGTCAGCAATCATAGAAGACTAAATGATAGTTGAGTATGTGAACTTGCTAAACAAAGCTCTTACATAGACTCTTTCTGATAATATGATGAATTACAATTGCTTCACTGACTGAGATCATAGTTTGTTAGTTTTCAATTTGGTTTATGGTTCATACTTTAGCTTGTGGATGAATTGTCACTTTTTCATGAGAAGTTTTATGATGATATATTGCTGTTATAATAAAGATCATGATGCTCCATGTCCGTATTTTATTTTTATCGACATCTCTCTCTCTAAACATGTGATCATGATTATCGATTTCGGCTTTCGCTTGAGGACAAGCGAGGTCTAAGCTCGGGGGAGTTGATACGTCCAATTTGCATCATGATTTCTTATTGATAATTATTATGTTTTTGATCATTATTTCACTTTATGGTACAATTATTATGCCTTTTCTCTCTTATTTTGCAAGATTCATATATGAAGAGGGAGAATGCCGGCAGCTGGAATTCTGGACCTGAAGTGGGTGAAACAGAGATAGCTATTTTGCACAACTCCAAATGACCTAAAAATTTACGGAGATTTTTTTTGGAATATATAAAAAATACTGGCGAAAGAATCAATAGGAGGGGACCCACCAGGTAGCCACAAGCCTGGGGGCGTGCCCTACCCCCCTGGGCGTGCCCCCCAAGCTTGTGGGGCCTCTGGCAGGCCTCCGGCCCCCTCCTTCTGCTATATGAAGCCATTTGCCCTAGAAAAAAAAATCAGAAGAGGACTTTCAGGACGAAGCGCCGCCGTCTCGAGGCGGAACCTGGGCAAGAGCTATTTTGCTCTCCGGCGGAGCGATTCCGCCAGGGATACTTCCCTCCAGGAGGGGGAAATCGAAGCCATCGACATCACCAACGATCCTCTCATTGTGGGAGGACCAATCTTCATCAACATCTTCACCAGCACCATCTCATCTCAAACCCTAGTTCATCTCTTGTATTCAATCTTTGTCTCAAAACCTCAGATTGGTACCTGTGGGTTGCTAGTAGTGTTGATTACATCTTGTAGTTGATGCTAGTTGGTTTATTTGGTGGAAGATTATATATTCAGATCCTTAATGCTACTCAATACCCCTCTGATCTTGAACATGAATATGATTTGTGAGTAGTTACTTTTGTTCTTGAGGACATGGGGGAAGTCTTGTCATAAGTAATCATGTGAATTTGGTATTCGTTTGATATTTTGATGCTATGTATGTTGTGCTTCCTTTGGTGGTGTCGTGTGAACGTCGACTACATGACACTTCACCATCTTTGGGCCTAAGGGAGGGCATTATGGAGTAGTAATTAGATGATTGGTTGCTAGAGTGACAGAAGCTTAAACCCTAGTTTTATGCGCTATTCCGTAAGGGGTTGATTTGGATCCATATGTTTCATGCTATGGTTAGTGACGGTGTCCTGGACTAGGGGGTACCAACCTAGTCGGCCCATATTCCTCGGGCTGGGACATTGGGCCCTCATTCTTATCAAGATGGACTCCGGAAGATGTGGGCGAGAAGGAAGAACAAGATTATATCTACCGAAGACTTGACGTATACTCCAAGACTTCCCATGCTGCCTCCTCGCCTGGATACTGACCTTGTAACCCTAGATACCCTATCCGGCGTGTATATAAGTGATACGTCTCCAACGTATCTATAATTTTTTATTGTTCCATGCTGTTATAGTATCAATCTTGGATGTTTTATATACATTTACAAGCAATTATATATCATTTTTTGGGACTAACCTATTAACTTAGTGCCCAGTGCCAGTTCCTGTTTTCTGCTTGTTTTTGGCTTTTCAGAGAAACGGTACCAAAATGAAGTCCAAATGCCATGAAACTTTTTAGAGATTTTTTTCTGGACAAAATAAACCTGTGAAGCTTTGGGAGGAGGCCAGAAGCCCCACAGGGGCTTCATAAGGCACTAGGGCGCGCCCCAGGGGGGGCGGCATGGTACCTTGTGGGGCCCACGTGACTCCGTTTGACCTAATTCCACTTCTATAAATTCACAAATATTGGGAAACCCCCACAGAGCCAGAAGAAAAACCTTTCCGCCACCGCAAGCCTCTGTTCTTCCACGATCCCATCTGGAGGCCTTTTCCGGTACTCTGCCGGAGGGGGAATCGATCACGGAGGGCTTCTACATCAACCTTGCTGCCCTTCCGATGATGTGTGAGTAGTTTACCACAGACCTACGGGTCCATAGCTAGTAGCTAGATGGCTTCTTCTCTCTCTTTGATCTTCAATACAATGTTCTCCTCGATGTTCTTGGAGTTCTATCCGATGTAATCTTCTTTTGCGGTGTGTTTGTTGGGATTCGATGAATTGTGAGTTTATGATCAGATTATTCATGAGAAATATTTAAGTCTTCTCTAAACTCTTTTATGCATGATTGTTATAGCTTTGTATTTCTCTCCGATCTATCGGTTTAGTTTGGCCCACTAGATTGATTTATCTTGCAATGGGAGAGGTGCTTTGTGATGGGTTCAATCTTGCGGTGCTCAATCCCAGTGACAGAAAGGGACATGACATGTATTTGTATTGTTGCCATTAAGGATAAAAATATGGGGTTTATTCATATTGCTTGAATTTGGTTCTCTACATCATGTCATCTCGCTTAAGGCGTTTCTCTGTTTCATACTTAATACCCTAGATGCATGCTGGATAGCGGGCGATGGGTGGAGTAATAGTAGTAGATGCAGGCAAGAGTCGGTCTACTTGTCTCAGACGTGATGCCTATATACATGATCATTGCCATGAATCCGTCATAATTATTTGCTTTTCTATCAATTGCCCAATAGTAATTTGTTTACCCACCGTATGCTGATGTGCTCAAGAGAGAAGCCTCTAGTGAAAACTATGGTCCCCGGGTCTATCTTTATTATATTAAAAACCTAAAAATACCTTGCTGCAATTTATTTACTTTATTTTAATTAGTAGTTTAGTTTATCTATTTACCTCGATAAGATTTAATCCTTGCAAATAACCGCTAAGAGGATTGACAACCCTCTAATTTGCGTTGGGTGCAAGTGTTTGCTCTTGTGTGTGCAGGTGCGCTTTAATGGAATTTTGCTTGGTTCTCCTACTGGATTGATAACCTTGGTTCTTAACTGAGGGAAATACTTATCTCTACTGTACTGCATCATCCTATCCTCTTCGGGGAAATACCAACGTAGCTCACAAGTAGCAGGAAGAATTTATGTCGCCGTTGCCGGGGAGACATCATCAAAATTACCAAGTACCTTCGCACAAATTATCATTCACTTGCATTTACTTTATTTACCTTTTATTTGCATTTGCCTCTCGTTTTCATCTCCCCCACTTCTAAAATATTTTACAAAAACACAAAAATATTTTGTTTGCTTGTTTGCTAGTTTGCTTGCTTAAAACGCCACTATGTCGTTAGAGGAATTTCGCGATAGTTTCTATAGCAAAAGATTGTCTGAAATTGAAAATGTTACCAAGAGTTTTATGACTTCACAATTTGAGCAAAATAAATTCTTCTCCGAAGAAATTAAGGAACATTATAGCTTGTTGAATGCCATTAATAAACAACTTGAAGAGGTTAATTCATAAGTGTCAAACCTTCAGGCTCAACTCGCTAATATTGAAAATTTACTAGGTAAAATTTCGGATAAACAAACAACTCTAGTGAATTGGATGGCTGCCAAACCGGAATCACTACGTAGTAATGATGAAGATATTAAAATGATTGGAGTTACACCTATTAAATCTTTGTTTAATAATATAAAACTTGATGAAAAAGGGACTGAAGAAGAGTCAACTTTAGAAAGAAGGAGTCCCACTTGTTTGGAGGGTGATAATCTTGGTCATAAAAATGAAAAAGTGGGTTTGGAGAGGTTAAAACTTTAAATAGTAATGCACCCACTACTTTTGATTACAAGGACTTTAATTATGATAGTTGTTCTTTAATTGAGTGTATTTCCTTATTGCAATCCATGATTAATTCACCAAATGCATATGAACAAAATAAAGCTTTCACTAAACATATTGTAGAAGCCATGATGAAAGCACATGAAGAAAAACTTGAGTTAGAAGTATCAATTCCTAGAAAATTACAAGATGAATGGGAACCCACTATTAAAGTAAAAATTAAAGATTATGAATGTAATGCTCTTCATGATCTTGGTGCTAGCGTTTCCACTATACCAAAGTCTTTGTGTGATGTACTAGGTCTCACCGACTTGGATCCTTGTTCCCTTAATTTGCATCTTGCGGATTCTACTATTAAAAAGCCATTGGGTAGAATAAATGATGTGCTTATTCTTGCAAATAGAAATTATGTGCCCGTGGACTTTATTGTTCTTGACATTGAATGCAATCCTTCTTGCCCCATAATACTTGGTAGGCCTTTTCTTCGAACTATTGGTGCTATTATTGATATGAAAGAAGGTAATATAAGATTTCAATTTCCACTAAAGAAAGGGATGGGACACTTCCCTAGGAAGAGAATTAAAGCACCATATGAATCCATTATGAGGGCCACCTATGGAATTAATTTGAAGGATGACAACACTTGAAACTATGCATTATGCCTAGCTAGGGGCATATAATTATAGCGTTTGTTGGGAGGCAACCCAATGAATAAAATAAAATTTTGCTTTTACCTACTGTATTTGAGTGTTTGCTTCTGTTATGATTGAGTTTTTATGTTTTAATTAGTGTTTGTGCCAAGTAATGCCTTTGGGATGATTTGGAAGAAAGTATAATTGATGCTGTTTGGAAAACAGAAAGTTTTGCATCCAGTGCTGGAATTTTAATTCTGTACTGGAGCGTCAGAAAAATCTGAAATTTTTACAATGTATTGGTATATGAATTTACCACGTTTTCCTAATTTTTCAGAATTTTTGGAGTTACATAAGTATGGCTTTTAAATAGATCTTTACAGACTGTTCTGTTTTAGACAGATTCTGTTTTTATTGCATAGTTTGCTTATTTTGATGAATTTATGGATCGTATCGGGGGGTATGAGTCATGGAGAAGTTGGAGTACAGTAGAATTATGCCAATATTAAATATGAATCAATTTACAACAGTACCTAAAGTTTAAGATTTGTTTGTTATACTAACGGATCTCACGAAGGTTTTGTTGAGTTTTGTGTGATTGAAGTTTTCTAGTTTTGGGTTAGATCACGATAGATGAAGGAATAAGGAGTGGCAAGAGCCTAATCTTGGGGATTCCCAAGGCACCCCAAGGTAATATTCAAGGAATAATCAAGCGTCTAAGCTTGGGGATGCCCCGGAAGGCATCCCCTCTTTCTTCTACCAACTATCGGTAATTTTACTTAGAGCTATATTTTTATTCATCACATGATATGTGTTTTACTTGGAGCGTCATGTATTATATGAGTATTTGCTTTGTTTGCTTTTTAGTTTGTCACAATCATCTTTGCTGGACACACCTATTTGAGAGGGACACACATTATTCGTGGTTTGTTAGAATACTCTATGTGCTTCACTTAAATCTTTTGAGCTAGGCAGTTGCTCTAGTGCTTCACTTAAATCTTTTTGAGCACGACGGTGCCTATATTTTGAAGAAATATTTGAACTCTCATGCTTCACTTATATTATTTTGAGAGTTGATAAGATTAAAATCTTGAATAAATATTTGCACTCTCATGCTTCACTTATATCTTTTTGAGAGTTGATAATAGTAATGGTAATTTGCACAAGATATGAATTTGGTCCCAAAGTGATGAATATTCAAGAGGGATATAATAAAAACTTTCATGAAAGATCATTGGATATGATAAGTTTGATTCCTTGCAATAGTTTTGCGATGTGGAGATGATAATATGTGAGTCATGTTAGTGAGTAATTGTGATTTAGTAAGAATATTGGTGTTAAGGTTTGTGATTCCCTATGCATGCACATAAAGTCAATAGTTATGCAACGAAATTATATCCTAGTTATGGTGCATTATTCGGTGTTAGTTATGTTCAATGCATGTTTATGACCATTTTCGCTTTTTGGTTGGTCGCTTCTCAATCTATTTGCTGGCCTTCATTTGTACTAAGCGGGAATACTGCTTGTGCATCCAACTCCTTAAACCAAAGTTGTGCCGAATGAGTCCACCATATCTACCTATATGCAGTATTTCCATGACGTTCCAAGTAAATATGCATGTGCCAACTCTAAATTTTCAAAATAATTTTCCATTTTGTGTGCCCGTACCGCTCATGAAACGGCAGGGGGTGGCCAATATTTTCCATGCTCGGTGTGTTATTCTCACGATGAGTGTTTATTCACTTGTCATTGCACGAGAGAGTGGCAGGTAATAGGGATGCCCAGTCCCGAAATGTATTTTTTTATATGATGATAATAATAAATTCCTTGGAAAGTGTTGGTATGGAGGGCACCCGTGGATACGGCTAGCCATGGATTGTGAAAGAATGGTGGAAAGGAAATAAACTTTATTTTTTGTTTGGGAACCGCCTATAATGTGTCTAGCATGGAAGATATTGGGAATTCTCGGTCGTTTTCGTTGACAGGAAAAGCATGCCTCTCAAAATAATTTTATCTCTCTAATTTAATCTTTGAGCTCTGGCACCTCTGTAAATCTCTGCATCCCTCTACGAAGGGCCTATCTATTTACTTTTATGCAATTTTTATTTTTATTTTGAGTCTCCATCTTCTCTTACAAAGCACCAACTAGAGAGCACTATTGTCATACTTGTGCATTGGGTGTAGCTAATATTAAGTGTGTTTCATGAATGGATCAATGATTGAGCATAATGGGCTAGGGATAACTTTCTTTAGCATTGATATTTTGAAAGACATGGTTGCTTGTTAGTATGCTTGAGTATTTATGTCTTCATGTCAAACTATAGACTATTGCTTTGAATCATTCAAGTCCAAATGTCCATGCTACAAAGAAAAGAGCATATGATGAATATGATAGGCAGCATTCCACATCAAAAATTCTGTTTTATCATTTACCTACTCAAGGACGAGCAGGAATTAAGCTTGGGGATGCTTGATACGTCTCCAACGTATCTATAATTTTTTATTGTTCCATGCTGTTATAGTATCAATCTTGGATGTTTTATATACATTTACAAGAAATTATATATCATTTTTTGGGACTAACCTATTAACTTAGTGCCAGTGCCAGTTGTTGTTTTCTGCTTGTTTTTGGCTTTTCAGAGAAACAGTACCAAATGAAGTCCAAATTCCCCAATACTTTTTGGAGATTTTTTCTTGACAAAATAAACCTGGGAAGCTTCGGGAGGAGGCCAAAAGCCCCACAGGGGCTTCACAAGGCACTAGGGTGCACCCCAGGGGGGGGGGCACCGTGGTACCTTGTGGGGCCCACGTGACTCCGTTTGACCTAATTCCACTTCTATAAATTCACAAATATTGGGAAACCCCCAGAGAGCCAGAAGAAAAAACCTTTCCGCCGCCGCAAGCCTTTGTTCTTCCATGATCCCATCTGGAGGCCTTTTCCGGTACTCTGCCGGAGGGGGAATCGATCACGGAGAGCTTCTACATCAACCTTGCTACCCTTCCGATGATGTGTGAGCAGTTTACCACAGACCTATGGGTCCATAGCTAGTAGCTAGATGGCTTCTTCTCTCTCTTTGATCTTCAATACAATGTTCTCCGCGATGTTCTTGGAGTTCTATCCGATGTAATCTTCTTTTACGGTGTGTTTGTTGGGATCCGATGAATTGTGAGTTTATGATCAGATTATTCATGAGAAATATTTGAGTCTTCTCTGAACTCTTTTATGCATGATTGTTATAGCTTTGTATTTCTCTCCGATCTATCGGTTTAGTTTGGCCCACTAGATTGATTTATCTTGCAATGGGAGAGGTGCTTTGTGATGGGTTCAATCTTGCGGTGCTCAATCCCAGTGACAGAAAGGGACATGACATGTATTTGTATTGTTGCCATTAAGGATAAAAAGATGGGGTTTATTCATATTGCTTGAATTTGGTTCTCTACATCATGTCATCTCGCTTAAGGCGTTTCTCTGTTTCATACTTAATACCCTAGATGCATGCTGGATAGCGGTCGATGGGTGGAGTAATAGTAGATGCAGGTAGGAGCCGGTCTACTTATCTCGGACGTGATGCCTATATACATGATCATTGCCATGAATCTGCCATAATTATTTGCTTTTCTATCAGTTGCCCAACAGTAATTTGTTTACCCACCGTATGCTTATGTGCTCAAGAGAGAAGCCTCTAGTGAAAACTATGGTCCCCGGGTCTATCTTTATTATATAAAAAATCTAAAAATACCTTGCTGCAATTTATTTACTTTTATTTTAATTAGTAGTTTAGTTTATCTATTTACCTCGATAAGATTTAATCCTTGCAAATAACCGCTAAGAGGATTGACAACCCTCTTATTTGCGTTGGGTGCAAGTGTTTGCTCTTGTGTGTGCAGGTGCGCTTTAACGGAATTTTGCTTGGTTCTCCTACTGTATTGATAACCTTGGTTCTTAACTGAGGGAAATACTTATCTCTACTGTATTGCATCATCCTCTCCTCTTCGGGGAAATACCAAAGCAGCTCACAAGTAGCAATAAGCCAAAGGGTTTAGCCCGTAGAAGGGACCTCAACACAATCTCATTCACCTAGCCTTAGGACTAGATCAACTTTGTACTTGATACTTCTCCATCAATATAAACAAGAGCAGGATGTAGGGTTTTACCTCCATCAAGAGGGCCCGAACCTGGGTAAACATCGTCTCCCTCTTCCTGTTACGATGTGTCCGAGATCCACAGCTCGGGACCCCCTACCCCGAGGTCTGCTGGTTTTTACACCGACACTGGTGCTTTCATTGAGAGTTCCGCTGTGTGATCACAAGAGATTAATGACTCATTTGCAGATCAACTGCGGCAATGGCTGTCGGGACACCTACGTCCCCGGCCAACTTTTTGTGTTCGGGAACATGATCTTTTGCGCCGACTCGACTGGCCACCTGGCCACCGTCGAGAACTATGCTCCCGATCAGATCATCACCTTCGGAGGTCTGGAGAACACCGCGGACTCCCGCGGTGAGCTCGTCTTATCAGGCTGGACCCCCGGCCGAATTCCGGATCTGGCAAATTCCAGAGGTTCGACCTCGGAACGGATCTCCGCCGAGGACCACGAATCATGCCCTCCAACACCGCCGGGGGCTATGGAGGAACTTGCCTCCCCTTCCTCGGATAACCCTGTCGTGGTGCTTAACTCCGACGTGGATCAGAGTTCGGCCTGTAACACCAAATCGGGGTTAGAGCTGATCCCGGCGGCGGATCTTGAATCCACCCCGCTTCCTCGTACGGCAAAAAACGCGTCAGGCGTGCCGTTGCGAGTCGATCCGACTTATGGCCAGACGATGAACCCTGAGGAGCTATCTCACCTTAATGAGATGCTTGACCAGATCCAAAGTTTGTCGATCTCGAACTCCTCAGTTTATGACAAGATCGGACTTAAAGCCGACGATCGGGAAATTTACATCCCACCCACCACCCATCTAGTCGCCACTGTCAATGATTTAACCAACGTGCTAGACTACGATGAGGCAACCGACATGGATGAAGATGTCGGCAGCCCTACAGACAACACCTTGCCAACTACCAATACCGGCAGGTGGAAAGCAACATCTACATATGATGTGTACATGGTCAACACTCCCAACTCCCCTTCAAGGCATAGGCGAAGACGCAGAAGGGGTACTAATAGGGAGCCCAGCGGGGACAACCTTACCGCCGATACAGCGGCCAACGACGCCGAAGACCAAGGGGAGAACCTTCAAGCCTCCCCGGAACGCCCCGTTGACCCCGAAGGCATCCCCAGGGACTCGAATCCCGACGACCTCTTTGAAGGGGCCGATGACAATTACACGCCGGAATCCGAGGAGGACGTAAGCCTCGGCACCGAGGACCTCATAGTCCCCGAAGACCCTGTTGAGCAAGAACGCTTCCGGCGGCGCCTCGTCACCACCGCCCGAAGCATGAAGCGCAAGCAGTAGCAGCTGCAGGCTAACGAGGGCACGCTCAACGACAAGTGGGTAGAAATACTTTCGGCCGAGCAAGACCTCGAAGAACGGCGCCGTAGTGCACCGAAATCTTACCCACGCAGGCATCTACTGCCTGAATTCGATGATGAACTAACCGCCGAAGCACCTGACCGCCCCCCTCGAGGGCGTGACAGGCCCACGCGGGAGGATTTCCACACGCAACCAGCTCCACGTTGTCATGGCAAGGACCCTATGGACTATCTTGACCCTCAAGACGTTCGACGTCGTATAGAGGCAAACCGGGCGCCACCTCGGTCCATTTACGGATCAAGAGGACGCGCTCCGGCTGGGCACGACGGCTACGACGACTGGTTGGACAGGAACGGCCGCGCCCGAGATCAAATTCATACAAGGTTCTCGCCCAAAGCTCGATATGACACAGCTCGGTTCCGAGGGCCAGCCCACCCGATCTGTTTCACAGACAGGGTAATGGAACACCAGTTCCCCGATGGGTTTAAGCCTATCAACATAGAATCTTACGATGGCACCATGGACCCAGCTGTATGGATTGAAGACTTTCTTCTCCATATACACATGGCCAATGGAGATGACCTCCATGCCATCAAGTACTTGCCGCTCAAGCTAAAGGGGCCGGCAAGACACTGGCTAAACAGCCTACCGCCCCACTCCATTGGAAGCTGGGAAGCCCTCGAAGACGCCTTCAGGGCAAATTTCCAAGGAACCTACGTCTGGCCTCCAGACGCTGATGACCTCAGCCGTGTTACTCAGCATCCCGGCGAATCAGCTTGGAAATTCTGGAATCGGTTTCATACTAAAAAGAACCAGATCATAGACTGCTCAGACGCCGAGGCCATCGCCGCATTCAAGAACAACATCCGAGATGAGTGGCTCGCCCGCCAGCTCAGCCAGGATAAACCGAGGACCATGGCAGCCCTAACCTCGCTCATGACTCGCTTTTGCGCGGGAGAGGATAGTTGGTTGGCCCGCAGCACACACGACGGTGAGGCGGGGACCTCAGAGACTCGCGACGCCAACAGCAAGCCTAACCGCAACAAAAATAAATGCAGGCATAGAAACGGCGGAAGCGACACAGAAGACGCAGCAATCAATGTAGGCTTCATCGGACCTCGATCCGGATAGAAAAGAAAGCCCTTCAAAGGGAACAAGGATGGACCGAGCCAGCTTGACAAGATCCTAGATCGACCGTGCCAAATCCATGGCACTCAGGAAAAACCAGTAACCCACACCAATAGGAATTGCTGGGTCTTTATGCAAGCCGGCAAGATAGCGACAGAGGGTCAACATAAAACCCAAAATCGCAGCGAAGACAAGGACGAACCTCGGTGGCCAAACAATGGAGGCCAGAAAAAGTTTCCTAATGAGGTAACGGAGGTAAACATGATTTACGTTACCCACATCCCTAAAAGGGAGAGGAAACGCGTACTCCGGGACATCTACGCGTTAGAGCCTATAGCCCCGAATTACAACCCGTGGTCGGCTTACCCGATCACATTCGACAAACATGACCATCCGACAACATCAGGCATGGCGGATCGGCCGCACTCATCCTGGATCCGATCGTCGATGGCTTCCACCTGACGCGCGTCCTTATGGATGGAGGAAGCAGCCTCAACTTGATCTATGAGGACATAGTACGGAAGATGGGGATTGACTCATCTTGGATCAATCCTAGTAGCACCACCTTCAAAGGCGCAATACCAGGGGTTGTGGCTCGCTGCACAGGAACCGTGCCCCTGGAGGTAGTATTCGGATCACCCGAGAACTTCAGGAGCGAAGAGTTAATCTTCGACATCGTACCTTTTCGCAGCGGATACCACGCGCTCCTAGGACGCACAACATTCGCCCGCTTTAACACAGTCCCGCATTACGCTTATCTTAAGCTCAAGATGCCAGGACCCAACGGCATTATCACAGTAAATGGTAACACCGAACGCTCTCTCCGGACGAAAGAGCAGACTGCGGCTTTCACAGCCGAGGTACAGGCATCCGAGGAGGCCGCCTGTGGCGGTAAACACACCCCCAGCTCTTCGAAGCATACACGGGTTACGCCAGTTGACCTTGGACAGGCACCTCCCCACCCTAAGTAGGGGTACGGGCTCCTCACGCGCCTCCCTTGGAAGGGGCACTATGTCCCCAGGGTGCATAACTTCGCACTGAAAATTCCCTGGGTCGCCGAGGAGCCACAACAATGGAGACGTCGGCTCAGCTAGACCGAGCAGCGACGAAACCTCGGGCTCGCATATCGGCAGGGTTCTGTCAAAGAGCTAGCCAATATTAGCATGCCCACGTGGCTTTAACCACACAACCAACAACTGCAGACCTCTTCGAAGGGATCGACCAATGGACGCATTAAGCGCATGCTTGGCCGAAGCTGCACGTTACGAATACCAACCCCCGCTATCAACGAGGACGAGCTGGTCAACAGCACGGAGACACAGACGTGCGGCAGGAAGCGGCCCGGGCTAATAGACCCGATGACATGATCCGCCCTGTTTTCTTTTAGTTTCTCCCTCATTTTCTTTACACGCATTGTATCTTGCTCAGTTCCTTTCCTCAAATCTTCGGCATGTAAAGCTTGGATACTCGAAATAAAGAAATCGTACCCATAAAGGTTTTCAAACGCATTTTCTTACAAGCACTACCCACATCTTTAAGATACAATTGCTAAAGGGTTTCGATTTTACACCCTGAAACAAAAGCCCGAAGTACTCGGCATCTCGGATGTTGCACTATATGCATCAGTTTCGAACCTAGATTTTGGTCAATAGTTGGGTTGCCCGGCTCCTATGTGTACCCCTTACGTTCCCGACAAATTCGGCTAAGGGTGTAACGGGAAAACCACTGCGATAGTGCCGCTAGTTTAACTGGCAGAGCGCCTCAGTGGAGAAAGCCGAAGACTCACTATCTAGGTAAGCGAAAACTGGTCGGCCATACGAAGACTGCGTCAAGCGACATGTCGTTAGAGATCACCCGTCTTAAACGAAGGGCCTCTTCCTTGAATTGGCCGAGGTGGGTAGGATATAAACCTCGGCTGACTAGGCCGACCACTTGATACGTCTCCAACGTATCTATAATTTTTGATTGTTCCATGCTATTATAGTATCAATCTTGGATGTTTTTATATACATTTACAGCAATTCTATATCATTTTTTTGGGACTAACCTATTAACTTAGTGCCCAGTGCCAGTTGCTGTTTTTTGCCTGTTTTTGGTTTTCCAGAATATCAGTACCAAACGACGTCCAAATGCTACGAAACTTTTTGGAGATTTTTTTCTAGACATAAGAGACACTAGAAGCTTTGGGAGGAGGCCAGAAGCCAGAGGAGGTGGCCACGAGCCACCAGGGCGCACCCCAGGGGGGGTGGCACGCGCTGGTGCCTCGTGGGCCCATCTCTGCCCCTTTTGACCTAATTCCACCTCTATAAATTCTCTAAAATCAGGAAACCAACAGAGGAGTCCACGAAATACTTTTTCCGCTCCTGCAAGCTTCTGTTCTCGAGAGATCCCATCTGGAGGTCTTTTCCGGTACTCCGCCGGAGGGGGAATCGATCATGGAGGGGCTCTACATCATCCTTGCTACCCTTCCGATGATGCGTGAGTAGTTTACCATAGACCTTCGGGTCCATAGTTAGTATCTAGATGACTTCTTCTCTCTTTTTGATCTTCAATACAATGTTCTCCTCGATGTTCTTGGAGTTCTATCCGATGTAATCACTTTTTGCGGTGTGTTTGTTGGGATCCGATGAATTGTGAGTTTATGATCAGATTATTCATGAATATTATTTGAGTTTTCTCTGAAGTCTTTTATGCATGATTATTATAGCTTCGTATTTCTCTCCGATCTATTGATTTGGTTTGGCCAACTAGATTGATTTATCTTGCAATGGGAGAGGTGCTTTGTAATGGGTTCGATCTTGCGGTGCTCAATCCCAGTGACAGAAAGGGACATGACACGTAAGTATCATTGCTATTAAGGGTAAAAAGATGGGGTTTATTCATGCGTGAGTTTACTTTGTCTACATCATGTCATCTTGCTTAAGGCGTTACTCCGTTCTTTATGGACTTAATACACTAGATGCATGCTGGATAGCGGTCGATGTGTGGAGTAATAGCAGTAGATGCAGGCAGGAGTCGGTCTACTTGTCTCGGACGTGATGCCTATATACATGATCACTGCCTTGGATATCGTCATGATTATTTGCTTTTCTATCAATTGCCCAACAGTAATTTGTTCACCCACCGTATGCTATTTTCAAGAGAGAAGCCTCTAGTGAAAACTATGGCCCCCGGGTCTATCTTAATTATATATTGAAAATCCTAAAAATACCTTGCTGCACTTTTACTTTATTTATTTTATTTTGTATTTTTGTTTGATCTATTTATCTATCACCATACAATTTAATCTTGCAATTAACCGCCAAGCGATTGACAACACCTTGTTCGCGTTGGGTGCAAGGATTTGTTGTTTTGTGTGCAGGTACTGCTAACGAGTTGTTGCGTGATTCTCTTACTGGATTGATAACCTTGGTTTCATAACTGAGGGAAATACTTATCTCTACTGTACTACATCATCCCCTCCTCTTCGGGGAAATCCCAACGCAGCTCACAAGTAGCACCACTTCACACACAGGGGCTCGTCATCAGTCCCCACCGTCAAACTCCTATGGCTAAGTGAAAGTTATAAAGCCACCATAGTCTGATTGCCTAGGCCCTACGTGCACAGACCTCCCTTGGGAACCGAGACGTCAGCTACGGGCCAGGAATGCCTAAAGGGGGCACCCTTTGTATATTCTACAAAGGGGTCGAAGCCGACGACTGGCCGCTTGCAGTTCAACACGGTCAAACAGGAGGAATATTAAAAATAAAACATAAATATATGAGAGGAAATTCAACCATACTCATTAAATAACTTGAAATCTTTATATATCACATGCACTTCGGCATTCCAAAGTGCTGCCTAGAAATACAAGTTGGCCTTAGGACACATGGCCTCGGTAAGACGGGCGCCCTCCTCAACGTCGGCGAAGAACTGCTCCACGGTGCGCACCTTCCCTTCGGGGGGCCCCGCAGCAACAACCTCCACCTCCACCTTCTGGAAGTGCGTTTTCACGCAGGCATATGCCCGCCGCGCTCCTTCCAGACACGCGGATCGCTTCCAGCGGTTGACTTGCGGGGCGGCTTCTTGCAGCCACACCAGGAGCCCGAAGAAGCTGGCTGGCAATGCTCCGCAGGCCACAGATTGACGCAGAGGTCTTGGAGCGCCGGCCTCGCCATCCGAAGCAGTTCTGCCAGTTGCTTCATCCGATGATTGAGCAACTGCGACTGCGACGACTCTTGGAACTGACTCCAGAAGGCCTTCTCCGCCTCATGGTCCTCCAATTGGCCAAAATGAAGACCGGCGTCCGCCGCGCTCTTCGGGAGATCGGCGAAGACCTTTGCGGATCGCCATAGCTGGGTGAGCTCGACGCACCCCTTGCTGCCAAATACACATTGCAGTAAATATAGCTTACCCGCGGCTGTCCTCTCCACTTGCTGGAGCATGATACGTCCAATTTGCAGCATGATTTCCTACTGTTATTTATTATGTTTCTGATCATTATTAAACTTTAAGATGCAATTCTCATGCCTTTTCTCTCTTAATTTGCAAGGTTTACATGAAGAGGGAGAATACCGGCAGCTGGAATTCTGGACCTGAAATAGCCACATCAGAGATATCTATTCTACAGAGCTCCAATTGACCTGAAACTTCATGGAGTACCAGAGGGGACCCACTAGTTTCCCACAAGGCAACAGGGCGCGCCCCCCCCTCGGCGCGCCCTGATGCCTTGTGGGGCCCCTGGCTGGCATCTGGCCCCCTTCTTCTGCTATATAGGCTCTTTTGCCCTAAAAAAATACAGAGAAGACTTTCGGGATGAAGCGCCGCCGTCTCGAGGCGGAACCTAGGCATGAGCACTTTTTCTCTCCGGCGGAGCGATTCCGCCGGGGATACTTCCCTCCTGGAGGGGGAAATCGAAGCCATCGACATCACCAACGATCCTCTCATCGTGGGAGGTCCAATCTTCATCAACATCTTCACCAGCACCATCTCATCTCAAACCCTAGTTCATCTCTTGTATTCAATCTTTGTCTCAAAACCTTAGATTGGTACCTATGGGTTGCTAGTAGTCTTGATTACATCTTGTAGTTGATGCTAGTTGGTTTATTTGGTGGAAGATTATATGTTCAGATCCTTAATGCTATTCAATACCCCTCTGATCTTGAACATGAATATGATTTGTGAGTAGTTACTTTTGTTCTTGAGGACATGGGAGAAGTCTTGTCATAAGTAATCATGTGAATTTGGTATTCGTTTGATATTTTGATGCTATGTATGTTGTGCTTCCTTTGGTGGTGTCGTGTGAACGTCGACTACATGACACTTCACCATCTTTGGGCCTAAGGGAGGGCATTATGGAGTAGTAATTAGATGATTGGTTGCTAGAGTGACAGAAGCTTAAACCCTAGTTTTATGCGCTATTCCGTAAAGATAAAAACAAACTTGTAATTGGCATGCCTGTTATTTCTGTTAAAATAGGAGATCATTGCTATCATGGTTTATGTGATATTGGTGCTAGTGTGAGTGCTATTCCGTTTACTCTCTATCAAGAAGTCATGAATGATATTGCACCTGTTGAGATTGAAGATATTGATGGTACTATTAAGCATGCAAATAGAGATACTATTTCACCACTTGGGATTGTTAGAGATGTTGAAGTCCTGTGTGGTAAGATCAAATATCCTACAGATTTTCTTGTTCTTGGATCACCACAAGATGATTTTTGTCCCATTATATTTGGTAGACCCTTCTTGAATACTGTTAATGCTAAGATTGATTGCACTAAAGAAATTGTTAGTGTTAATTTGGGTGAGATGTCTCATGAGTTTAATTTCTCTAAATTTCGTAGACAACCTCATGATAAAGAATTACCCAATAAAGATGAAATTATTGGTCTTGCCTCTATTGTTGTGCCTCCCACTGATCCTTTAGAACAATATTTGCTTGAGCATGAGAATGATATGCATATGAATGAAAGAAATGAAATAGATGAATTATTCTTTAAACAAGCACCTATTCTGAAACATAATTTGCCTGTTGAAATCTTGGGAGATCCTCCACCACCTAAGGGTGACCCTGTGTTTGAATTGAAACAATTGCCTGATACACTTAAATATGCTTATCTTCATGAGAAGAAGATATACCCTGTTATTATTAGTGCTAACCTTTCAGAGCATGAAGAAAAGAGATTGCTTAAAACTCTGAGGAAGCACCGTGCTGCTATTGGATATACTATTGATGATCTTAAGGGCATTAGTCCCACTCTATGTCAGCACAAGATTAATATGGAGCCAGATGCTAATCCTGTCATTGATCATCAACGCCGCTTGAATCCTAAAATGAAAGATGTGGTAAGAACTAAAATATTAAAGCTTCTGGAGGCAAGTATAATTTATCCCATAACTGATAGTAGATGGGTAATCCCTGTTCATTGTGTCCCTAAGAAAGGAGGTATTACCGTTGTTCCTAATAATAAAAATGAACTCATTCCACAAAGAATTGTAACTGGCTATAGGATGGTAATTGATTTCAGGAAATTGAATAAAGCAACTAGGAAATACCACTATATTTTGCCTTTTATTGATCTAATATTAGAAAGATTGTCTAAGCATACACACTTTTGTTTTCTAGATAGATATTCTGGTTTTTCTCAAATACCTGTATCACAAGAGGATCAAGAGAAAACCACCTTTACTTGTCCTTTTGGAACTTATGCTTATCATCGTATGCCTTTTGCTTTATGTAATGCACCTGCTACCTTTCAAAGATGTATGACTGCTATATTCTCTGACTTTTGTGAAAAGATTGGTGTGGTTTTCATGGATGATTTCTCCGTTTACGGAACTTCTTTTGATGATTGCTTGAGCAACCTTGATCGAGTTTTGCTGAGATGTGAAGAAACTAATTTTGTCTTGAATTGGGAGAAGTGCCACTTTATGGTGAATGAAGGTATAGTCCTTGGGCATAAAATTTCCGAAAGAGGTATTGAAGTTGATAAAGCTAAAGTTGATGCTATTGAGAAAATGCCATGTCCTAAAGATATCAAAGGTATAAGAAGTTTCCTTGGTCATGCTGGTTTCTATAGAAGGTTTATAAAAGATTTCTCTAAAATTTCTAGGCCTCTTACTAATCTCTTGCAAAAATATGTTCCATTTGTTTTTGATGATGATTGCGTAGAAGCCTTTGAAATACTTAAGGAAGCCTTAATTTCTGCACCTATTGTTCAACCACCTGATTGGAACCAACCCTTTGAAATTATGTGTGATGCTAGTGATTATGCTGTTGGTGCTGTTCTAGGACAGAGAGTTGATAAGAAATTGAATGTTATTCATTATGCTAGTAAAACTCTAGGCAGTACTCAAAGAAATTATGCTACTACTGAGAAAGATTTTTAACAGTTGTGTTTGCATGTGATAAATTCAGATCTTACATTGTTGATTCCAAGGTTACTATTCACACTGATCATGCTGCTATTAAATACCTTATGGAAAAGAAAGATTCTAAACCTAGACTTATTAGATGGGTTCTTCTGCTACAAGAATTTGACTTGCATATTATTGATAGAAAGGGAGGTAAGAATCCCGTGGATGAAAATTTGTCTAGAATGGAAAATGTTCTTGATGATCCACTTCCTATTAATGATGATTTTCATGATGAACAATTAGCTGTGATAAATGCTTCTTGTAGTACTCCTTGGTATGCAGACTATGCTAATTACATTGTTGCTAAATACATACCACCTAGCTTTAATATCAACAAAAGGAAAAATTCTTCTGTGATTTAAGACACTACTTTTGGGATGACCCACACTTATATAAAGAAGGAGTAGATGGTATTATTAGACGTTGTGTACCTGAGCATGAACAGGAACAAATCCTACATAAGTGTCACTCCGAGGCATATGGAGGACACCATGCGGGAGACAGAACTGCACACAAGGTATTACAATCTGGTTTTATTGGCCTACTCTTTTCAAAGATGCACGTAAGTTTGTCCTTTCTTGTGATGAATGTCAAAGAATTGGTAATGTTGGTAGACGTCAGGAAATGCCTATGAATTATTCACTTGTTATTGAACCATTTGATGTTTGGGGTTTTGATTATATGGGACCTTTTCCTAAATCCAATGGGTATACTCATATTTTGGTTGCTGTTGATTATGTTACTAAGTGGGTAGAAGATATTCCAACTAGTAGTGCTGATCATAACACTTCCATTAAAATGCTTAAAGAAGTTATATTTCCGAGGTTTGGAGTCCCTAGATATTTAATGACTGATGGTGGTTCACATTTTATTCATGGTGCTTTCCGTAAATTGCTTGCTAAATATGATGTTAATCATAGAATTGCATCTCCTTATCATCCTCAGTCTAGTGGTCAAGTTGAATTAACTAATAGAGAAATAAAATTAATTTTGCAAAAAACCGTTAATAGATCCAGAAAGAATTGGTCTAAGAAACTTGATGATGCATTATGGGCTTATAGAACCGCTTATAAAAATCCTATGGGTATGTCTCCATATAAAATGGTTTATGGAAAAGCATGTCATTTACCTCTTGAGTTAGAACATAAAGCATATTGGGCAATTAAAGAACTTAACTATGATTTTAAACTTGCCGGTGAAAAGAGGTTATTTGATATTAGCTCCCTAGATGAATGGAGAACCCAAGCTTATGAAAATGCCAAGTTGTTTAAAGAAAAAGTTAAAAGATGGCATGATAAAAGAATTCAAAAACGGGAATTCAAAGTAAGTGATCAAGTTCTATTATACAATTCTCGTTTAAGATTTTTTGAAGGAAAACTTCGCTCTAAATGGGAAGGCCCATACATCATCGAAGAAGTTTATCGCTCCGGAACCATCAAAATAAACAACTCTGAAGGCAATAATCCGAGGGTGGTTAATGGGCAAAGAATTAAACATTATATCTCAGGTACGCCCATTAATGTTGAAACTAATATTATTCAAACAATGACACCGGAAGAGCACATAGAGGAAACCTTCCGGAACGCTCCAGAATTCTGAAAAGGAGTAGGTATGTGGTAAACCGACTCCAAAAGTTCTATAAAAGCACTTTCTGTCCGTTTTGGAATATATAAAAAATTAGGAAAATAATAAATAGTCCGAAAAGTGCACGAGGAGGCGACAAGCCTGGGGGCGCGCCCTACCCCCCCAGGGCGCACCTACCAGGCTTGTGGCGCCCACGTGGACTTTCCCAACTTCGTTTTTCTTCCATTTTACTTGTTATGCACGGGAAAAATTCATTATATATACTCACGGGTGTTTTAACCACTGTATCGCAAGTTTCTCCTTTGTTCTTGTTTCATGCTATTTTCTGTCAGACTCTCGAGGTCAAGCGCCATGTCATCCCAAGATTCGGACGGGGAAAGCTATGTTTATCATCTTGTTGCAAACCCTAGAGTCTATGGGGACATTGATCCCTATGGTTGGACAACCGATGAAGAGGAAGATGCTGATTTGAGGGAAAAGCAAGGTCATTTGAGTGAGGAGGACGAGGATCCCCCACTGCCTCAACCGGGAGATAAGCACATTGAATTCAAGAGGTCCAGCTTACCTAACACGGTGAAGGTTCCTAAAGTTCAATTCACTCCTTTTCGTCATGTGCAGGAAGATTCGGATAAACTACGTCGCAAAATCTGGGATCTCGAGAGAGAGAACGACAAATTAAAAGAAGAGATTCGTGTCCTCAAGTGGAAGGACAAACCCATCACTTCATCACCACCATCACCGAAGAAGGAGATTTGAGTACATGGGTATGGGCACCACCCTTGGCTTGAACCAAGCTTGGGGGAGGTGCCCCGGTATCATATCATCATCACTTTTTATCATCATTATCTATCTTAGTTCGATCCTTAGTTATCTCGTGATTTAGAAAAATAAAGTTTTAGTATGATTTAGCTTCGAGTGCTTGCTTTGTGATCTATCTATCTATGTAATTATGTGTGAAAGCTATATAATAAAGAGTAGTTAAGTTGAGTGTTTTGCTTTTGTTGATCCAATCCTAGGAATAAATAAAGAAAGAATAGGATCATATGCTAATCCCAAGGGGAGTGATGACTTCACATAAAAGAAGTATAATTGATAAAACTTGTTGGAAGTTGACAAACATAGCGTTGGTCATTGTTACAATTCATGAAAAAGTAATAAAGGAAGAGAGGTCTCACATATAAATACACTATCTTGGACATCTTTTATGATTGTGAGCCCCATTAAATATTCTATGTCAAATAGTCGATGTTGGACAAGGAAGACAACGTAATGAGTTATGTTTGCTTATATTCACATAGAAGTTATATTGTTTTGGATCCTCTAACATGTGGTGCTTTGCCCCCTATCTTTTGCTAGCCAAAATTCTGTACTGAGTAGAGATACTACTTGTGCATCCAAAAACCCTTAAACCCAGTTTCATGCCATGAGAGTCCACTATATCTACCTATGGATTGAATAAGATCCTTCAAGTAAGTTGTCATCGGTGCAAAGCAATAAAATTTGCTCCTAAACATGTATGAACTTTTACTATAAGGGAAAATAAGCTTTGTACGATCTTGTGATGGTGGAGTAATAAAAGCGACAGACTGCATAATAAAGGTCGCTATCACAAGGGGTAATATAAAGTGACATTCCTTTACATTAAGAGCATGCACATCCAAAAACAGAAAGCGCATGACAACCTCTGCTTCCCTCTGCGAAGGACCTATCTTTTACTTTATGTATTTACTTTCATGCAAGAGTTAATAGTATTCTCCTCTATTCCGTTTTTATTTTCTCTCTTGGCAAGCATCATATGGTGGGGATTGATCCAGGCATATATATCCAGTTGGATGTAGGTGATCATGAGTTATTATTGTTGACATTACCCTTGAGGTAAATACGTTGGGAGGCAAAATTATAAGCCCCTATCTTTCTATGTGTCTGACTGAAACTTTTTCTCCATAAGTATGCCGTGAGTGTCAGCAATCATAGAAGACTAAATGATAGTTGAGTATGTGAACTTGCTAAACAAAGCTCTTACATAGACTCTTTCTGATAATATGATGAATTACAATTGCTTCACTGACTGAGATCATAGTTTGTTAGTTTTCAATTTGGTTTATGGTTCATACTTTAGCTTGTGGATGAATTGTCACTTTTTCATGAGAAGTTTTATGATGATATATTGCTGTTATAATAAAGATCATGATGCTCCATGTCCGTATTTTATTTTTATCGACGTCTCTCTCTCTAAACATGTGATCATGATTATCGATTTCGGCTTTCGCTTGAGGACAAGCGAGGTCTAAGCTCGGGGGAGTTGATACGTCCAATTTGCATCATGATTTCTTATTGATAATTATTATGTTTTTGATCATTATTTCACTTTATGGTACAATTATTATGCCTTTTCTCTCTTATTTTGCAAGATTCATATATGAAGAGGGAGAATGCCGGCAGCTGGAATTCTGGACCTGAAGTGGGTGAAACAGAGATAGCTATTTTGCACAACTCAAAATGACCTGAAAATTTACGGAGATTTTTTTTGGAATATATAAAAAATACTGGCGAAAGAATCAACAGGAGGGGACCCACTAGGTAGCCACAAGCCTGGGGGCGCGCCCTACCCCCCTGGGCGTGCCCCCCAAGCTTGTGGGGCCCCTGGCAGGCCTCCGGCCCCCTCCTTCTGCTATATGAAGCCATTTGCCCTAGAAAAAAAAATCAGAAGAGGACTTTCAGGACGAAGCGCCGCCGTCTCGAGGCGGAACCTGGGCAAGAGCTATTTTGCTCTCCGGCGGAGCGATTCCGCCAGGGATACTTCCCTCCGGGAGGGGGAAATCGAAGCCATCGACATCACCAACGATCCTCTCATTGTGGGAGGACCAATCTTCATCAACATCTTCACCAGCACCATCTCATCTCAAACCCTAGTTCATCTCTTGTATTCAATCTTTGTCTCAAAACCTCAGATTGGTACCTGTGGGTTGCTAATAGTGTTGATTACATCTTGTAGTTGATGCTAGTTGGTTTATTTGGTGGAAGATTATATATTCAGATCCTTAATGCTACTCAATACCCCTCTGATCTTGAACATGAATATGATTTGTGAGTAGTTACTTTTGTTCTTGAGGACATGGGGGAAGTCTTGTCATAAGTAATCATGTGAATTTGGTATTCGTTTGATATTTTGATGCTATGTATGTTGTGCTTCCTTTGGTGGTGTCGTGTGAACGTCGACTACATGACACTTCACCATCTTTGGGCCTAAAGGAGGGCATTATGGAGTAGTAATTAGATGATTGGTTGCTAGAGTGACAGAAGCTTAAACCCTAGTTTTATGCGCTATTCCGTAAGGGGTTGATTTGGATCCATATGTTTCATGCTATGGTTAGTGACGGTGTCCTGGACTAGGGGGTACCAACCTAGTCGGCCCATATTCCTCGGGCTGGGACATTGGGCCCTCATTCTTATCAAGATGGACTCCGGAAGATGTGGGCGAGAAGGAAGAACAAGATTATATCTACCGAAGACTTGACGTATACTCCAAGACTTCCCATGCTGCCTCCTCGCCTGGATACTGACCTTGTAACCCTAGATACCCTATCCGGCGTGTATATAAGTGATACGTCTCCAACGTATCTATAATTTTTTATTGTTCCATGCTGTTATAGTATCAATCTTGGATGTTTTATATACATTTACAAGCAATTATATATCATTTTTTGGGACTAACCTATTAACTTAGTGCCCAGTGCCAGTTCCTGTTTTCTGCTTGTTTTTGGCTTTTCAGAGAAACGGTACCAAAATGAAGTCCAAATGCCATGAAACTTTTTAGAGATTTTTTTCTGGACAAAATAAACCTGTGAAGCTTTGGGAGGAGGCCAGAAGCCCCACAGGGGCTTCATAAGGCACTAGGGCGCGCCCCAGGGGGGGCGGCATGGTACCTTGTGGGGCCCACGTGACTCCGTTTGACCTAATTCCACTTCTATAAATTCACAAATATTGGGAAACCCCCACAGAGCCAGAAGAAAAACCTTTCCGCCACCGCAAGCCTCTGTTCTTCCACGATCCCATCTGGAGGCCTTTTCCGGTACTCTGCCGGAGGGGGAATCGATCACGGAGGGCTTCTACATCAACCTTGCTGCCCTTCCGATGATGTGTGAGTAGTTTACCACAGACCTACGGGTCCATAGCTAGTAGCTAGATGGCTTCTTCTCTCTCTTTGATCTTCAATACAATGTTCTCCTCGATGTTCTTGGAGTTCTATCCGATGTAATCTTCTTTTGCGGTGTGTTTGTTGGGATTCGATGAATTGTGAGTTTATGATCAGATTATTCATGAGAAATATTTAAGTCTTCTCTAAACTCTTTTATGCATGATTGTTATAGCTTTGTATTTCTCTCCGATCTATCGGTTTAGTTTGGCCCACTAGATTGATTTATCTTGCAATGGGAGAGGTGCTTTGTGATGGGTTCAATCTTGCGGTGCTCAATCCCAGTGACAGAAAGGGACATGACATGTATTTGTATTGTTGCCATTAAGGATAAAAATATGGGGTTTATTCATATTGCTTGAATTTGGTTCTCTACATCATGTCATCTCGCTTAAGGCGTTTCTCTGTTTCATACTTAATACCCTAGATGCATGCTGGATAGCGGGCGATGGGTGGAGTAATAGTAGTAGATGCAGGCAAGAGTCGGTCTACTTGTCTCAGACGTGATGCCTATATACATGATCATTGCCATGAATCCGTCATAATTATTTGCTTTTCTATCAATTGCCCAATAGTAATTTGTTTACCCACCGTATGCTGATGTGCTCAAGAGAGAAGCCTCTAGTGAAAACTATGGTCCCCGGGTCTATCTTTATTATATTAAAAACCTAAAAATACCTTGCTGCAATTTATTTACTTTATTTTAATTAGTAGTTTAGTTTATCTATTTACCTCGATAAGATTTAATCCTTGCAAATAACCGCTAAGAGGATTGACAACCCTCTAATTTGCGTTGGGTGCAAGTGTTTGCTCTTGTGTGTGCAGGTGCGCTTTAATGGAATTTTGCTTGGTTCTCCTACTGGATTGATAACCTTGGTTCTTAACTGAGGGAAATACTTATCTCTACTGTACTGCATCATCCTATCCTCTTCGGGGAAATACCAACGTAGCTCACAAGTAGCAGGAAGAATTTATGTCGCCGTTGCCGGGGAGACATCATCAAAATTACCAAGTACCTTCGCACAAATTATCATTCACTTGCATTTACTTTATTTACCTTTTATTTGCATTTGCCTCTCGTTTTCATCTCCCCCACTTCTAAAATATTTTACAAAAACACAAAAATATTTTGTTTGCTTGTTTGCTAGTTTGCTTGCTTAAAACGCCACTATGTCGTTAGAGGAATTTCGCGATAGTTTCTATAGCAAAAGATTGTCTGAAATTGAAAATGTTACCAAGAGTTTTATGACTTCACAATTTGAGCAAAATAAATTCTTCTCCGAAGAAATTAAGGAACATTATAGCTTGTTGAATGCCATTAATAAACAACTTGAAGAGGTTAATTCATAAGTGTCAAACCTTCAGGCTCAACTCGCTAATATTGAAAATTTACTAGGTAAAATTTCGGATAAACAAACAACTCTAGTGAATTGGATGGCTGCCAAACCGGAATCACTACGTAGTAATGATGAAGATATTAAAATGATTGGAGTTACACCTATTAAATCTTTGTTTAATAATATAAAACTTGATGAAAAAGGGACTGAAGAAGAGTCAACTTTAGAAAGAAGGAGTCCCACTTGTTTGGAGGGTGATAATCTTGGTCATAAAAATGAAAAAGTGGGTTTGGAGAGGTTAAAACTTTAAATAGTAATGCACCCACTACTTTTGATTACAAGGACTTTAATTATGATAGTTGTTCTTTAATTGAGTGTATTTCCTTATTGCAATCCATGATTAATTCACCAAATGCATATGAACAAAATAAAGCTTTCACTAAACATATTGTAGAAGCCATGATGAAAGCACATGAAGAAAAACTTGAGTTAGAAGTATCAATTCCTAGAAAATTACAAGATGAATGGGAACCCACTATTAAAGTAAAAATTAAAGATTATGAATGTAATGCTCTTCATGATCTTGGTGCTAGCGTTTCCACTATACCAAAGTCTTTGTGTGATGTACTAGGTCTCACCGACTTGGATCCTTGTTCCCTTAATTTGCATCTTGCGGATTCTACTATTAAAAAGCCATTGGGTAGAATAAATGATGTGCTTATTCTTGCAAATAGAAATTATGTGCCCGTGGACTTTATTGTTCTTGACATTGAATGCAATCCTTCTTGCCCCATAATACTTGGTAGGCCTTTTCTTCGAACTATTGGTGCTATTATTGATATGAAAGAAGGTAATATAAGATTTCAATTTCCACTAAAGAAAGGGATGGGACACTTCCCTAGGAAGAGAATTAAAGCACCATATGAATCCATTATGAGGGCCACCTATGGAATTAATTTGAAGGATGACAACACTTGAAACTATGCATTATGCCTAGCTAGGGGCATATAATTATAGCGTTTGTTGGGAGGCAACCCAATGAATAAAATAAAATTTTGCTTTTACCTACTGTATTTGAGTGTTTGCTTCTGTTATGATTGAGTTTTTATGTTTTAATTAGTGTTTGTGCCAAGTAATGCCTTTGGGATGATTTGGAAGAAAGTATAATTGATGCTGTTTGGAAAACAGAAAGTTTTGCATCCAGTGCTGGAATTTTAATTCTGTACTGGAGCGTCAGAAAAATCTGAAATTTTTACAATGTATTGGTATATGAATTTACCACGTTTTCCTAATTTTTCAGAATTTTTGGAGTTACATAAGTATGGCTTTTAAATAGATCTTTACAGACTGTTCTGTTTTAGACAGATTCTGTTTTTATTGCATAGTTTGCTTATTTTGATGAATTTATGGATCGTATCGGGGGGTATGAGTCATGGAGAAGTTGGAGTACAGTAGAATTATGCCAATATTAAATATGAATCAATTTACAACAGTACCTAAAGTTTAAGATTTGTTTGTTATACTAACGGATCTCACGAAGGTTTTGTTGAGTTTTGTGTGATTGAAGTTTTCTAGTTTTGGGTTAGATCACGATAGATGAAGGAATAAGGAGTGGCAAGAGCCTAATCTTGGGGATTCCCAAGGCACCCCAAGGTAATATTCAAGGAATAATCAAGCGTCTAAGCTTGGGGATGCCCCGGAAGGCATCCCCTCTTTCTTCTACCAACTATCGGTAATTTTACTTAGAGCTATATTTTTATTCATCACATGATATGTGTTTTACTTGGAGCGTCATGTATTATATGAGTATTTGCTTTGTTTGCTTTTTAGTTTGTCACAATCATCTTTGCTGGACACACCTATTTGAGAGGGACACACATTATTCGTGGTTTGTTAGAATACTCTATGTGCTTCACTTAAATCTTTTGAGCTAGGCAGTTGCTCTAGTGCTTCACTTAAATCTTTTTGAGCACGACGGTGCCTATATTTTGAAGAAATATTTGAACTCTCATGCTTCACTTATATTATTTTGAGAGTTGATAAGATTAAAATCTTGAATAAATATTTGCACTCTCATGCTTCACTTATATCTTTTTGAGAGTTGATAATAGTAATGGTAATTTGCACAAGATATGAATTTGGTCCCAAAGTGATGAATATTCAAGAGGGATATAATAAAAACTTTCATGAAAGATCATTGGATATGATAAGTTTGATTCCTTGCAATAGTTTTGCGATGTGGAGATGATAATATGTGAGTCATGTTAGTGAGTAATTGTGATTTAGTAAGAATATTGGTGTTAAGGTTTGTGATTCCCTATGCATGCACATAAAGTCAATAGTTATGCAACGAAATTATATCCTAGTTATGGTGCATTATTCGGTGTTAGTTATGTTCAATGCATGTTTATGACCATTTTCGCTTTTTGGTTGGTCGCTTCTCAATCTATTTGCTGGCCTTCATTTGTACTAAGCGGGAATACTGCTTGTGCATCCAACTCCTTAAACCAAAGTTGTGCCGAATGAGTCCACCATATCTACCTATATGCAGTATTTCCATGACGTTCCAAGTAAATATGCATGTGCCAACTCTAAATTTTCAAAATAATTTTCCATTTTGTGTGCCCGTACCGCTCATGAAACGGCAGGGGGTGGCCAATATTTTCCATGCTCGGTGTGTTATTCTCACGATGAGTGTTTATTCACTTGTCATTGCACGAGAGAGTGGCAGGTAATAGGGATGCCCAGTCCCGAAATGTATTTTTTTATATGATGATAATAATAAATTCCTTGGAAAGTGTTGGTATGGAGGGCACCCGTGGATACGGCTAGCCATGGATTGTGAAAGAATGGTGGAAAGGAAATAAACTTTATTTTTTGTTTGGGAACCGCCTATAATGTGTCTAGCATGGAAGATATTGGGAATTCTCGGTCGTTTTCGTTGACAGGAAAAGCATGCCTCTCAAAATAATTTTATCTCTCTAATTTAATCTTTGAGCTCTGGCACCTCTGTAAATCTCTGCATCCCTCTACGAAGGGCCTATCTATTTACTTTTATGCAATTTTTATTTTTATTTTGAGTCTCCATCTTCTCTTACAAAGCACCAACTAGAGAGCACTATTGTCATACTTGTGCATTGGGTGTAGCTAATATTAAGTGTGTTTCATGAATGGATCAATGATTGAGCATAATGGGCTAGGGATAACTTTCTTTAGCATTGATATTTTGAAAGACATGGTTGCTTGTTAGTATGCTTGAGTATTTATGTCTTCATGTCAAACTATAGACTATTGCTTTGAATCATTCAAGTCCAAATGTCCATGCTACAAAGAAAAGAGCATATGATGAATATGATAGGCAGCATTCCACATCAAAAATTCTGTTTTATCATTTACCTACTCAAGGACGAGCAGGAATTAAGCTTGGGGATGCTTGATACGTCTCCAACGTATCTATAATTTTTTATTGTTCCATGCTGTTATAGTATCAATCTTGGATGTTTTATATACATTTACAAGCAATTATATATCATTTTTTGGGACTAACCTATTAACTTAGTGCCCAGTGCCAGTTCCTGTTTTCTGCTTGTTTTTGGCTTTTCAGAGAAACGGTACCAAAATGAAGTCCAAATGCCATGAAACTTTTTAGAGATTTTTTCTGGACAAAATAAACCTGGGAAGCTTCGAGAGGAGGCCAGAAGCCCCACAGGGGCTTCATAAGGCACTAGGGCGCGCCCCAGGGGGGGCGGCATGGTACCTTGTGGGGCCCACGTGACTCCGTTTGACCTAATTCCACTTCTATAAATTCACAAATATTGGGAAACCCCCACAGAGCACCATCTCATCTTCATCTTCATCAACATCTTCACCAGCACCATCTCATCTCAAACCCTAGTTCATCTCTTGTATTCAATCTTTGTCTCAAAACCTCAGATTGGTACCTTTGGGTTGCTAGTAGTGTTGATTACATCTTGTAGTTGATGCTAGTTGGTTTATTTGGTGGAAGATTATATGTTCAGATCCTTAATGCTACTCAATACCCCTCTGATCTTGAACATGAATATGATTTGTGAGTAGTTAATTTTGTTCTTGAGAACATGGGAGAAGTCTTGTCATAAGTAATCATGTGAATTTGGTATTCGTTTGATATTTTGATGCTATGTATGTTGTGCTTCCTTTAGTGGTGTCGTGTGAACATCGACTACATGACACTTCACCATCTTTGGGCCTAAGGGAAGGCATTGTGGAGTAGTAATTAGATCACGGGTTGCTAGAGTGACAGAAGCTTAAAACCTAGTTTATGCGCTATTCCGTAAGGGGCTGATTTGGATCCATATGTTTCATGCTATGGTTAGATTTATCTTAATTCTTCTTTCGTTGTTGCGGATGCTTGTGAGAGGGGGTAATCATAAGTGGGAGGCTTGTTCAAGTAAGAACAACACCCAAGCACCGGTCCACCCACATATCAAATTATCAAAGTAGCGAACGTAAATCAAACAAATATGATGAAAGTGACTAGATGAAATTCCCATGTGTCCTCGAGAACGCTTTGCTTATTATAAGAGTTCATTCCGGCTTGTCCTTTGCTATAATAATGATTGGTCCACCTTGCTGCACTTTATTATACTTGTTAAGGGCGAAAGAATTAAATGCAGATCACAACAAGAAACAATCATATGCAAACTGCAATCATTGCAATGCATTTATGACATATGCCCTAAAATACAACACAAAGGTTGCATCATGTAACTAAGCGCTAGACACCGCAACAAACACACTCATGACCGACTACGGTTCGAAGGTGAGATCTACAGGGTCTTGCGGAAGGGTTCCCGGTGCTGGAGCACCTTCTTCTTCTTCCGGAGGAAGTGGATGAAAAAGACGGAGAACATGCCCTTCCTGAGTTGGCAAGGGTGGTCCGCCAATGGGGATCCGAGGATTCAGAACAGCAAGAAAATGGAGATAATCCATTAGTTGTTGGGTTAGATGCTCCTGTGCCATCACGTACTGAATGAGATTGGCCAGTGCTGGATCTCCTTCTATACGTTCACAGCGGAACGTAGCTTCTGCTCTGAGTGCTGCGCGGCTCAGAAAGTAATAATACTCCCTCTCGCTGGCACAGGGTATCATGAATCGAAGACGGGTAATTGCTTCATAAGCAGCAAATTCTATGGCCATGTCTGGGGTTGGCATGGATTTCCCGATGAAGACGATATACGGAGGGCCTTGGCTTGGGTCTTTCGGTGGAATGTGCACAACTGCCCAATATTTCGAGGAACTGGGGGTGATCCTCAACTTGAACAACTCATACTAGGGTTGGTGGGTGGAGCCAAGAGTGTTGCGGGTGAAATCCCACAAAACCTTGACAAAACTTCTAGGGGTTGCCTATGGAGTTCTCAGGTAGGTTCCGAGGTGAGAGATGGAGTGGTGGGGTGATGAATGTGGTGCTCAAGGTTGATGGTTGCTGGGGTTGGGTACTGAAGTGGCCTCTTATAGAGTGCCTTGGTTAGGAAACATGATGCGGCGCCGGTACGACTTGTGTATCGGCTCCATCATAGGGTTGTATGAGTCAAAGTCTCAGACCTCGATCCCCACAAGGAATGTGACGTATTACTGTATGTGTCGGTTAGGGTGGTTTTGGCAGTCACGCTTAAAATTTACTCTGCAACCACTCGTCAAACAATTTACACTAGGTCACGCATAGTACCAACAAGATAGTGGCACACAAGTAATCCACAAACTTCTACGGCATACGACTACTACTTCGAGGGTACGGAAATATAGGATTACAGGGTAGCAGGGTCACTAAGGACTCGACAACTACTCTAGTGGACTCAGCCCACTTCGTTGACATCTAGCCAGGCGCGTTCCACAGAAGTCAAGGCTTCTCTGTGTGCATCAGTTTCGGAGCTGGTCGGGGTAGGATGAGGAGTCACAGGGCTGCGATAACGATGGTGTCTCTCACGAGATGTCGTAGCCACAGTCCCATTGGAGTAGGTCTCCAAGAGGCGGCGAAGTTCCTCCGGGTTGACGAATGCGTGGCCTGGTTGGATGACAGGAACAGACCTTGGGGGCTCAACTGGTCTCCCGAACAGCACTATCGGGGTGTCGGTGGCGGGTGGAGCTTCACTTCTCACCGGGGTCAGGAGAGCGAGCGTCCTGCGGGTTGCAATCAGATCATTGGTGACCTGATCGAAGAGTGCCTCTTGCGCTCTCAGGTAGCGTACCAGATGCACTAGTGCAGGATCTGACTCATGGTCTCCGTTGGCGACTTGGGTTGGGCTACCATACCCTTCATGTCTAGGGTAGTAGAAGAAAGGACGGATGTTAACTCTCGGTGACAGATGTCGGAGTTGAACTACAACCTCTTGGGCTGTAAGCTGGATGACTTGGGGCTCGTCGGAGGTTGTCCTTCCAGTGAACCGGTAGGGGCGTTCGGATGTGGTGCCCCTCCCATAGATGTGCACCGTGGCCCAAAAGTGATGGATGGTGTCACTCACGTGCTCTTGGTACACAACATACTCCGGGGGCTCTTCTATGCCAAAGGCACGACGAGTGAGATTGGCGAGGATAGCTACAAAGTCTCCAAGCTCGACTGCGATGGTCTTGTTACAAACGATGGCACCAGACATCTTGGTGGTTTGGATATCAGGTTGCGAGTGACGGTTGTGGTGAGCTGAGTAGGGGCAAGGCTTCCTTTATAGGTCAACTGAGTCTTCCATCGCACGCTTGTGGATGGGACAACTCAGGTGTCTGCCACAGGCACACGACCTATGGGCTGGGTTGATAGGTTGGGCACCGACTGTCAAAAAGATGTCGGCTAGCCACTGTGCAGGCTATCAGATAAGATGGGCTTGTCTATGGACATGAAAAGATTTGGACGGTGTGGAAACCTAGGGATAGCGATCAGGCTAAGATAGGATTAGCCAATGGTCAGCCTGGCACTGATACCAAGGTTGTCAGGGCCGGTTTTCCGGGACATAAAATCCCAGCAAATGACCCTCATGTCATCACCAGCCCCAGGATTACTGTTCGCTGGTGGACACTTCCTTCATACATAATTCCAAGCGGTTACAAGAATTTGATACAAGACCATAAAGGTCCATTGAGTACCACAATGATTTCTAGTGGTGGATGACGGAAGCGACTCGTGGATCTCCAGCGTCGATGGGGCTCCATTCCCATAGGAACAGCTGACCTGGATAACTCCTATCTCACATGGCTGCTATCTCCGATTCCTAGGCTGCGGAAGTGTCTTTGTAGCGCTCTCGTCCGGATAATGATCTGGCCAAGACAATAGCCAGGGACAAGATAGTGAGTACGTTTGAATGTACTCGCAAACATCATGAACAAAAGATATACCGAATGCAAATAGAATGCCTATGATCATGTTAGAATAATTCAAATGAAAGCATGTATAATATGTTCAGGTAGGCAATTTTAAGTGTCGATTCTTAGGTGGTAAAACCATCCCAGAAGAATCCAAATGAAAGCGTAAGTGGAACGTCGGGCGTTAGACCTCCTGAGGATTCCAAGAAATAAAATGCCAGTCGGGTGTCTGAATGCGACGCCTCGAAAGGTCTTGAAAAGTTATGCCAAACGGGTGTCTGAATGCGATGCCTTGAGAGGTCTTGAAAAGAAATGCCAAACGGGTGTCTGAATGCGACGCCTCGAGAGGTCTTGAAAAGAAATGCCAAACGGGTGTCTGAATGCGACACCTCGAGAGGTCTTGAAAAGAAATGCCAAACGGGTGTCTGAATGCGACGCCTCGAGAGGTCTTGAAAATAAATGCCCATCGGGTGTCTGTAGTGACGCCTCAAAAGGTCTTGAAAATAAATGCCACAGTCGGGTGTCTGAGGCGACACCTCATAAAGGGCTTATAATGAAAGTAGCAACACGAGTATCCAGGTGGTAAAACCTTCCCATGAGATACTCAACATTAAAATAAGAGAAAAGGTTAGTCCGTAACAGCATTAATGATACTAATCATCCAGCAGAATTCATGATCAATTTCTGCTTTAGTTATTTCCTCCGAAGACCGACACTAAGAACGACACTTGACCAACCCAGACTGTAGCCCTTAACCACGGACACGGCTATTCGAATAGATTTTAAAACTCTGCAGAGGTTGTACTCTTTACCCACAAGTAAATGATTTCTTTAGTCAACCCTGAGACGTTGACTAATTCCGATTACGGTCTTTGGGTTGAAAACACACCTAACCAGCACACACCAGATTAACTTTCCTGATGCCAGGAATCACCCAAAGCATCGTTCAAGAAAAACTCTAAGACGGGGAGGCCAACACCTCGAATAGCATGGGATAAAAAATTATAACGCGCGCAATAACAAGGGATGCCCCCCTCTCGTCCTAGCCGAAAACACCCATGCCCCCTGACCCGATGACTGGCATGATTCCTGGAACCGGGAAACCTTCATCGCGGCCCCTCTGTATGGTGTGTGCAGGAAAGGGGTTAGCAACTTACTAAACCGTACCCTACCTGTGGCAGGGACAAGTGGCAGCACGGATCAAGTATGGGGGTTACCGGAACATGACTCGATCTACGATCGACTCGGGAGGTTTAAGTTTTCCTGCAGTGGTTAGCACAATATATTTCCTTGGTAGTACCCAACAGGGTCACCACCTGGCATGTCCCAACATGCCATCACTGATCATTCTCGTCACAATGAGATATCTTTTTCACGGTCACGTTTTCTCGTGACAAAACCTTCCTGCAGATTAGTCCGAACAAGCATGTGCATGTGTGGCATGATTAATAACCTCATCCATCTATACCTCATGTTTATGTGTCAACAAATACTTAGAAGAATCCACACATGTATGAATAACAATATGCAAAATTTCATTTGAACTCAACATAATCATGATTCAATTATTCTAGCAAACAATCAACCAAGCATTCACCATATCAAGTGTTCAAGATGCTTGCCTTGGGTATGTAGTGGTGCTGGTTCACTCCAAAATTTTGCAAAAATTATCTTCCCTCCATTTTTCCTATTTTCAAAACATTGCAAACATCACATAACAACAAAACAGTACAAAAAAGTTGTTTGGAAATTTTTGAAATAAATACTAAAATAAACTAGATGAAGAAATAAGAATTTCAGATTGGAGTTAGGAATAAAAAGTATTGATAGTTTTAAAATCAGGGACCTCTCTGTAATTAAAATAACTACTATCGGGTCCTTTCGGTTTTAAAAAGAAAACGCTTCAGGAGAAATACGCTTCTCTGCGGAGAAAATGTACTCTGGCAAAAAGGCGCGAGCGAATTAACTGGAAAAGAATAAAAGACTGACGGGTAGGTCCCACCGGTCAGGTTTGAATTTTCATGCGTGTATAGAGGGGAGAGGGTGGTCACCGGCGGCGATCGACGGCGATCTAGGGGATGTCGATGGTGCAGTCATCCTCAGGGTGCTCATCCGCGTCGGTGGGTGGTGTAGTTGGTCGCCGGCGTGCACTGTGGCGACGGCAGCGGCGTCTCCGGCGGACGGTGGCGTCGGGTGAGGTTGGATCTTGTCGGAGGGACCCGCAAACGTCAAATTGACGCTCGGGTCAGACGAGGTGATGCACTAGGAGGTTACTGGCGAGGTTTGAGAGGTGGACGTGGACGAACGGCGTCGGGTCCTTCTCAGAAGCCGCGGCTGATCGGGCGGCCGGAGTTGGGGAAGAAGGCCTCCCCGAGGCCGTTTGATCCTTCTGGAGAGTGATTGGGGATGGGTGGAGGTGGTGTGTTTGCTGAACGGGGCTCGGGTGCCCTTTTATAGGCAGCTCGACGGAGTCCGACGGGGTTCGGATCACGCCGGAGTTATGGCGGTCGGTGGAGGTAGATAGGGACGGTGGGCGTGGTCGACAGGATTAGGTGTGGTTGGTGGAGTTCTCTCGACGTGCCCGCACGTTCGGATTCAAGCTCTACCGACTTCTCCACAGTGGCGATCATGTACGGCCATGGCGGACGGTGGCCGCTCCGGCGACTGGCAGGTGGGGCTGGGCGGCGTGGACGATGCATCAGCGATGGAAGGAGGCGACGCGTGGCAGAGGAGGTACGGTGGGCGGTGCAGGGGATTGATGGCGTGTCAGTAGCTGTGGTTAGGTGGCGACCGTCCGTGGCTTGGCCGGCGGCCGTTGCACCGGCCAGACACTGCTCCGGCGGTGCCGTGAGGCTGGCAGGAGGGCCCCAAGGTGAGGTATTGAAGAGGGGCTGGGGTGCGGTGCAAGCAACTCTGGTTTTTGCCCAAGTTTTGGTCAATCCAGATTCTTGCCCGCAAGGTGCTCGACGAAATGCTAATTGGGGCTAGGCATTTTATTTGAATTTGAAAAAATTTGTGGAGAGGCTCTGGTGGAACAAAAAGATGCTGTAAAAATTTCAGAATTTTTGGAGATGAGTAAATTGAGGTTTCCCCCTAGGATGTGAATCTGATCCAAATTTCAATTGATAGAAATTTGAAGTTTTTGAACTTGTGGACAGAATGTTTTTGGGGAAATGGAATGTTGGTACTGTCCTAAAGTTGGGATAATTTTGGTAGGATCAAAAATGATAAGGAGAATGTAGTTCCTTTGTAAACTCAAAGGAGGCTAAAAAGTGATGATAGCTGGTTTTGGAATTGTTTAAAATTTACAGAAGAAAATTTGATGGGAGAAAATGAATTGGGTACTGCTGTAGGGCGGAGAGTGGGCTTGTGGAAATTTTTGGAAATAAAAATTTGAGTCTTAAAGGGCCTTAGTTTCGAAAAGGAAATAGACTAGACAATTTACTGAAAAGAAAATCATTTCCACAATAATTTAAATTATGAAACTTTTCAGAATATTTGTGAAATGAAAACCAACACATCTGAACCACATGAAAACTTTAAATACCAAAAGAAAATATTTGAAATAGTTTTAGTGCCACAGAGACATTTCAAAGTTTGAAAATGCTATTAAAAGAATTATTTTGGAACAAATTTATTATGAAAATAATTCTTAATGATATATAAAAGATAAATGAAAGTATTAGGAAAAACTTTCAAAACCCACAATATTTTACAAAAGTTTCTATATGGAGGGAAGAATTTTGGAATACAGAAAACAGAAAATACTCTGAAATTAATAAAAGACCTAGTATAATTTAAAATTTTATTTCTGTCAAAATTTTACTTAATAAAAAAAATGGTTAAAATTTTGGGGTGTTACAATTATTTCCATGATTTTGTGCACCGTATACATCCCATGAATGAAAATGATATTGATGTGCCATATACTTGCATGCTAAATTTGTGTCCCCATCGTGTAATACATAACAACTATTCTTTCATGATGGATGACATGTTCTTATATCGTGCCTCAAATTTCTTTGAGCATTGCTTGTTTTGTGCTAACTCTAACGTGCACATACACATCATGATGGATGATGTGTACATTTACCACGCACACACTTTGTTTCGTTTGCCTATTTGTTGTGTACGTACCCATGCTTACTTGTCAACCTCGCAAGCGCTTGAGTTGACGAAACGAGCTCTAGAGAGCAATGAAGACGTGCGCCACAATGGAGTTCTTACCCTCCACCCGCCCTCTTTGTGCAAGAATTTTGCGCATTTCTTCTACATGGCCCTCACATGGTTATGGGTTATTGTCCATTACATATTCTATGCCCATATTGCCATGTTCACTTTGCATGATATGCTCATTTCCATTTGGATGACATGCTTTGGTGACCCATGCTTTGCATTACACATGATCCATGATTCTAGTACTTGTATGTGTATATATTACTTGTTATTGCCATGTTCCATTTGTGATCCATGCCTATGATGATACTTTGATCATGCCTTCTTTTCGTGCTTGCGATATGTCATGCGCATTGTCTATATCTACTATTTATTCACATGACATGATTACCATGATTTCCTATAGTATGTTGCATCTTCGCACTACTAGTTTGCACGACATGCTTGATATGCACGCCTATGTTGCATCACCGATGATTCATACTTGCTCGTTTCATGCGGTTGACAAGTAAGCATGGGTGATATATCTCCATATGTTGCCTCTCTCATGCTAGATGATTTGCCATGTATTGAGTGCAACAATGCTTTTAGTCTTGCTAATGAGATTGCCTTCATAGCTTTCATACCTATTCCCATGCTTTGCACATGATTGATATTGCTTCTTGTCATATATCTCCATATGTTGCCTCTCTCATGCTAGATGATTTGCCATGTATTGAGTGCAACAATGCTTTTAGTCTTGCTAATGAGATTGCCTCCATAGCTTTCTCCCATATACTTGGAGCTTTTGAAATATTTCATGCGAAGCATGCTTGTCTTCCTTCTTTGCACCATATGTCTAGTGCCATGAACATAAAGATTGTTGCACCATATTATTCATGCACTTTTGCTTCTAATGGTTATGTGCAAGAGAAGAGAACCATCATGGTGGATGATGTGTTTATCTACCATGCACATATGTTCGTTGCTTTGTTGTGTGCATGTGTAGGATCGTTCGACCCCGTGTCAACATCCACTTCACATGAGTTAACCTTTCGAGCTCTTGAGAGCGAGCCACTTTCGACCGACGCACTTCTACAACGCATTTGCTACCACTTCGATATTGTGAAGGACGCACAAGGACATGCTTCTAAGGTGATGTCCTTCTCTCTTGAGTACCCCGAAACCATGAGCATGAATATTGTGGATCATACTTCATGTGTTGCTTGCACCATGACACTTTGCACACATGCTAGAGATCTTGCTTCGACTTGTCATTGCCACATTGCCATGCCCCATGATATATATGCCTTGTGTATTGCATCGAACATGATTATCCCATGCTATTCCTATATGTTTGGTTACAACTATGTCATTTCTTCACATATGCCATGTCACATTGATTGCTACATGCTTGTCTTGATTGCCTCACACATGATGAACAATTGCTCTTTCTATTATGTTGAGTGCCACACTATCTTCACTACACCATATGCACATTATGCTTGGATTGTCTTGCACTTTGGATTGCCCCATGTGTTTAGACATCTCATCTTCTTTGGTGTTGTGAGTGATTCATATGCCTACCATTGACCATTTGTTGAGCGCTTGATGCATACTTGCTATGACCTTGATGTTGGGGAACGAAGCATAAAAATCAAAAAAATTCCTACAAACACCCAAGATCTATCTAGGATGAGCATAGAAACGAGAGGGGAGAGTGTGTCTACGTACCCTCGTAGACCGTTAAGCGGAAGCGTATATTACGCGGTTGATGTAGTCGTACTCGTCACGATCCAATCGCGATCCAAACCGATGAAGTACCGAACGGACGGCACCTCCGCGTTCAGCACACGTACGGCTCGATGACGTCTCCTCCTTCTTGATCTAGCAAGCGGGAGAGGAGAAGTAGATGGGATCACAACCAGCACGACGACGTGGTGGTGATGGTGGTGGTGGAGCGCCGACAACGCTTCGCTAAGCGTCGTCGGGACGAGGTGGTGGAGTAACGGGAGAGAGAGGTGCCCAGGGGCTGGTCTGTGCTTTGGTGCGCCCCCTCCTCTATATTTATATGGGTGGAGGGGCTAGGAGTCCAGCCCCTGTTCCCTCTAGGGCCGGCGGCCAAGGGAGAGGAGTTGGACTCCAAGTCCAACTCTTCCCCTCTTGTCCCTTCGGGACTCCTCCCTTCTCCTCTAGGCGCCTGGGCCTTTGAGGGCTAGTGCGCCTGGCCCAATAAGGCCAGGGTGCCTCCCCTCAGCCCATGTTAGCCCTAGGGACGTGGTGGATCCCTTGGTGGACTTCCGGACCCCTCCGTAAGTTTCCGGAACCTTCTGGAAGCTTCCCGGTACAATACCAAAAAAACCAAACTTTTTCCGAAACCCTGAAAACAACTTTCCATATATAAATCTTTACCTCCGGACCATTCCGGAACTCCTCGTGATGTCCGGGATCTCATCCGGGACTCCGAACAACATTCGGTCACCAACATGCATATCCCAATATAACTCTAGCGTCACCGAACGTTAAGCGTGCGGACCCTACGGGTTTGAGAATCATGTAGACATGACCGAGACACCTCTCCGGTCAATAACCAATAGCGGAACTTGGATGCCCATATTGGTTCCTACATATTCCACGAAGATCTTTTATCAGTTGAACCACGATGTCGAGGATTCGGTTAATCCCGTACGCAATTTCCTTTGTCCAGCGATATGTTACTTGCCCGAGATTCGATCGTCGGTATCTCCATACCTAGTGTAATCTCGTTACCGGCAAGTCTCTTTACTCGTTCCGTAATACAAGATCCCGTGACTAACTCATTAGGCACATTGCTTGCAAGCTCTTTACGATGTTGTATTACCGAGAGGGCCCAAAGATATCTCTCTGTCATACGGAGTGACAAATCCCAGTCTCGATCCATGCCAACCCAACAGACACCTTCGGAGATACCTGTAGAGCATCTTTATGATCACCCAGTTACGAACTGACGTTTGATAGCACACATATTATTCCTCCGGTATCCGGGAGTTGCATGATCTCATGGTCTTAGGAATAGATACTTGACATGAAGAAAGCTATAGCAATAAACTCAGTGATACGATCAAATGCTAAGCTTACGGTTGGGTCTTGTCCATGACATCATTCTCCTAATGATGTGATCCCGTTATCAAATGACAACTCATGTATATGGTTAGGAAACCTTAACCATCTTTGATCAACGAGCTAGTCTAGTAGAGGCTTACTAGGGACATTGTATTTGTCTATGTATTCACACATGTATTTAAGTTTCCGGTCAATACAATTATAGCATGAATAATAAACCTTTATCATGAACAAAGAAATATGATAATAACCAATTTATTATTGCCTCTAGGGCATATTTCCAACAGTCTCCCACTTGCACTAGAGTCAATAATCTAGTTTACATAGTTAGGAATCTAACACCCATGGAGTCTTGGTGCTGATCATGTTTTTCCCGTGGAAGACGTTTAGTCAACGGGTCTGCCACATTCAGATCTGTATGTACTTTGCAAAGTTCTATGTCTCCATCCTTAACACAATTATGAATGGAGTTGAAGCGGCGCTTTATGTGCTTGGTTCTCTTGTGAAAGCTGGGCTCCTTGGCAATGGCAATAGTTCCAGTGTTGTCACAAAAGATAGTCATTGGATCCGATGCACTAGGTATTACACCCAGATCGGATAACTCCTTCATCCAGACTCCTTCTTGCGCTGCTTCCGAAGCAGCTATATACTCCGCTTCACATGTAGATCCAGCCACGACGCTCTGCTTGGAACTGCACCAACTGACCGCTCCACCATTTAATATAAATACGTATCCAGTTTGAGACTTAGAGTCATCCGGATCTGTGTCAAAGCTAGCATCGACGTAACCCTTTACGACGAGCTCTTCGTCACCTCCATAAACAAGAAACATGTCCTTAGTCCTTTTCAGGTACTTCAGGATATTCTTGACCGCTGTCCAGTGATCTACTCCTAGATCACTTTGGTACCTCCCTGCTAGAATATGGCAAGGCACACATCAGGTCTGGTACACAGCATGGCATACATTATAGAGCCTATGGCTGAGGCATAGGGAATGACTTTCATCCTTTCTCTTTCTTCTGCTGTGGTCGGGCTTTGAGTCTTACTCAACTTCACACCTTGCAATACAGGCAAGAACCCTTTCTTTGACTGATCCATTTTGAACTTCTTCAAAACTTTGTCAAGGTATGTGCTTTGTGAAAGTCCTATTAGGCGTCATGATCTATCTCTATAGATTTTGATGCCCAATATGTAAGCAGCTTCACCGAGGTCTTTCATTGAAAAACTCTTATTCAAATATCCTTTTACGCTTTCTAGAAATTCTATATCATTTCCAATCAACAATATGTCATCCACATATAATATTAGAAATGCTACAGAGCTCCCACTCACTTTCTTGTAAATACAAGCTTCTCCGTAAGTTTGTATAAAACTAAAAGCTTTGATCACCTCATCAAAGCGAATATTCCAACTCCGAGATGCTTGCACCAGTCCATAGATGGATCGCTGGAGCTTGCATACTTTGTTAGCATCCTTAGGATCGACAAAACCTTCTGGTTGCATCATATACAACTCTTCCTTAAGAAACCCGTTAAGGAATGCCGTTTTGACGTCCATTTGCCAGATCTCATAATCATAAAATGTGTCAATAGCCAACATAATTCTAACAGACTTAAGCATATTTACGGGTGAGAAAGTCTCATCATAGTCAACACCTTGAACTTGTCAGAAACCCTTTGCGACAAGTCGAGCTTTATAGACGGTGACATTACCATCAGTGTTTGTCTTCTTCTTAAAATCCATTTATTCGCAATGGCTTGCCGATCATCGGGCAAGTCCACCAAAGTCCATACTTTGTTCTCATACATGGATCCTATCTCGGATTTCATGGCCTCAAGCCATTTGTCGGAATCCAGGCTCATCATAGCTTATTCATAGTTCATAGGTTCGCCGTTGTCTAACAACATAACTTCCAGGATAGGATTACCGTACCACTCTGGTGCGGAACGTACCCTGGTCGACCTACGAAGTTCAGTAGTAACTTGATCCAAAGTTTCATGATCATCATCATTAGCTTCCTCTTCGGTTGGTGTAGGCATCACGGGAACTGCCTCCTGTGATGTGCTACCTTCCAATTCGAGAGAAGGTACAATTACCTCATCAAGTTCTACTTTCCTCCCACTCACCTTTCAAGAGAAACTCCTTATATAGAATGGACCCATTCTTGGCAACAAAGATCTTGCCCTCGGATCTGTGGTAGAAGGTATACCCAATGGTCTCTTTAGGGTATCCTATAAAGACGCACTTCTCCGCTTTGGGTTCAAGCTTATCATGCTGAAGCCTCTTGATATAAACGTCGCATCCCCAAACTTTAAGAAACGACAGCTTAGGTTTCTTGCCAAACCACAACTCATACGGTGTCGTCTCAACGGATTTAGACGGTGCCCTATTTAAAGTGAATGCGGGTGTCTCTAATGCATAACCCCAAAACGATAGTGGCAAATCGGTAAGAGACATCATAGAACGCACCATATCCAATAGAGTACGATTACGACGTTCGGACACACCATTACGCTGTGGTGTTCCAGGTGGCGTGAGCTGTGAAACAATTCTACATTGTCTTAAATGCATACCAAACTCGTAACTCAAATATTCACCTCCACGATCATATCGTAGAAACTTTATTTTCTTGTTACGATGATTCTCCACTTCACTTTGAAATTCCTTGAACTTTTCAAATGTTTCAGACTTGTGTTTCATTAAGTAAATGTACCCATATCTACTCAAATCATCTGTGAAGGTAAGAAAATAATGATATCCACCACGTGCTTCAACACTCATCGGACCGCATACATCGGTATGTATTATTTCCAATAAGTCACTAGCACGCTCCATTGTTCCGGAGAAAGGAGTTTTAGTCATCTTGCCCATGAGGCATGGTTCCCATGTCTTAAATGATTCATAATCAAGAGATTCCAAAAGTCCATCAGCATGGAGTTTCTCCATGCGCTTTACACCAATATGACCTAAGCGGCAGTGCCACAAATATGTGGTACTATCATTATTAACTTTGCATCTTTTGGCATCAATATTATGAATATGTGTATCACTACGATCGAGATTCAACAAGAATAAACCATTCACAAGGGGTGCATGACCATAAAAGATATTACTCATATAAATAGAACAACCATTATTCTCTGACTTAAATGAATAACCATCTCGCAATAAACAAGATCCAGATATAATGTTCATACTCAACGCAGGCACCAAATAACAATTATTTAGGTTTAAAACTAATCCTGAAGGTAGATGTAGAGGTAGTGTGCCGACGGCGATCACATCAACCTTGGAACCATTTCCGGCGCGCATTGTCACCTCATCCTTATCCAGTCTTCGTTTATTCCGCAGCTCCTGTTTCGAGTTACAAATATTAGCAACCGAACCAGTATCAAATACCCAGGCGCTACTACGAGCACTAGTAAGGTACACATCTATAACATGTATATCAAATATACCTTTGTTGACGTTGCCAGCCTTCTTATCTGCCAAGTACTTGGGGCAGTTCCGCTTCCAGTGACCATTCCCCTTGCAGTAGAAGCACTCAGTCTTAGGTTTGGGTCCAGCCTTGGGTTTCTTCATGGGAGCGGCAACTGTCTTGCCGTTTTTCTTTAAGTTCCTTTTCTTTCCCTTGCCTTTCTTGAAACTAGTGGTCTTTTTAACCATCAACACTTGATGCTCCTTCTTGATTTCTACCTCCACGGCCTTAAGCATCGCGAAGAGCTCGGGAATCGTTTTCTCCATCCCTTGCATGTTATAGTTCATCACAAAGCCCTTATAGCTTGGTGGCAGTGACTGGAGAACTCTGTCAATGACCGTGTCATCTGGAAGATTAACTCCCAACCGAGTCAAGCGGTTGTGAAACCTAGACATTCTGAGTATATGCTCACTAACAGAACTGTTCTCCTCCATCTTGCAGCTAAAGAACTTGTCGGAGGTGTCATACCTCTCAACCCGGGCATGAGCTTGAAATACCAATTTCAGCTCCTAGAACATCTCATATGCTCCGTGGTGCTCAAAACGTCTTTGGAGCCTCGGTTCTAAGCTGTAAAGCATGGCGCACTGAACTATCGAGTAGTCATCAGAACGTGCCTGCCAGATGTTCACAACATCCACAAACGACGCTGGAGGGGGTGCGGCACCTAGCTGTGCATCATGGACATAAGCCTTCTGTGCAGCAATGAGGATAATCCTCAAGTTACGGACCCAGTCTGCATAGTTGCTTCCATCATCTTTCAACTTAGCTTTCTCTAGGAATGCATTAAAATTCAAGGGAACTACAGCGCGAGCCATTGATCTACAACACAAATTTTGCAAAGACAATTAAGACTAAGTTCATGATAATTAGTTCAGTTAATCAAATTACTAATGAACTCCCACTTAAAACAACATCCCTCAAGTTGTCTCAGTGACACATGATCCAAATCAACTAACCCATGTCCGATCATCACGTGAGATGGGGTAGTCATCAATGGTGAACATCTCCATGTTGATCATATCTACTATATGACTCATGTTCAACCTTTCGGTCTCCTGTGTTCCGAGGCCATGTATGTACATGCTAGGCTTGTCAAGTTTAACCCAAGTATTCTGCATGTGTAAACTGGCTTACACCCGTTGTATGCGAACGTAGAGTCTATCACACCCGATCATCACGAGGTGCTTCGAAACGACGAGCTTTTGCAACGGTGCATACTTAGGGAGAACACAATTTCTTGAAATTAAGTGAAGGGATCATCTTATAATGCTACCGTCGTCCTAAGCAAAATAAGATGCATAAAAAGATAAACATCACATGCAATCAATATGTGACATGATATGGCCATTATCATCTTGTGCCTTTGATCTCCATCTCCAAAGCACCGGCATGATCTCCATCGTCACCGGCATGACACCATGATCTCCATCATCGTGTCGTCTCGTGGTCGTCTCTGCCAACTATTGCTTCTACTTTGTTGTTGCAAATTTTACGTGGCTGCTATGGGCAACTAGCAAGAACCGTTCTTACCTACGCAAAGCTACAATGGTGATAATCAAGTTGCCTTTTAACCTTCTACAAGGACCGCCTCATCAAATTAGATTCAACTAAAGTAGGAGAGACAGACACCCGCTAGCCACCTTATGGAAAACAAGTTGCATGTCAGTCGGTGGAACCGGTCTCATGTGCGAGGACATGTAAAGTTGGTCCGAGCCGCTTCATCCCACAATACTGCCGAATCCAAATAAGACAAGAGAGGTAAGCAATTTGAGCATCAATGCCCACAACTTTTGTGTTCTACTCTTGCATATACATCTACGCATAGACCTAGCTCATGATGCCACTGTTGGGGAACGAAGCAAGAAAATCAAAAAATTTCCTACGAACACCCAAGATCTATCTAGGAGAAGCATAGCAACGAGAGGGGAGAGTGTGTCTACGTACCCTCGTAGACCATTAAGCGGAAGCGTATATTACATGGTTGATGTAGTCGTACTCGTCACGATCCAATCACGATCCAAAACGATGAAGTACCGAACGGACGGCACCTCCGCGTTCAGCACACATACGGCTCGATGACGTCTCCTCCTTCTTGATCCAGCAAGTGGGAGAGGAGAAGTAGATGGGATCACAACCAGCATGACGGCGTGGTGGTGATAGTGGTAGTGGAGCGTCGACAGCGCTTCTCTAAGCGTCGTCGGGACGAGGTGGTGGAGTAACGGGAGAGAGAGGCGCCCAGGGGCTGGTCTGTGCTTTGGTGCGCCCCCTCCACTATATTTATATGGGTGGAGGGGCTAGGAGTCCAGCCCCTGTTCCCTCTAGGGCCGGCGGCCAAGGGAGAGGAGTTGGACTCCAAGTCCAACTCTTCCCCTCTTGTCCCTTCGGGACTCCTCCCTTCTCCTCTAGGCGCCTGGGCCGTTGAGGGCTAGTGCGCCTGACCCAATAAGGCCAGGGTGCCTCCCCTCAGACCATGTTAGCCCTAGGGATGTGGTGGATCCCTTGGTGGACTTCCGGACCCCTCCGGAAGTTTCCGGAACATTCTGGAAGCTTCCCGGTACAATATCAAAAAAACTGAACTTTTTCCGAAACCCTGAAAAAAACTTTCCATATTTAAATCTTTACCTCCGGACCATTCCGGAACTCCTCGTGACGTCCGGGATCTCATCTGGGACTCTGAACAATATTCGGTCACCAACATGCATATCCCAATATAACTCTAGCATCACCGAACGTTAAGCGTGCGGACCCTACGGGTTCGAGAATCATGTAGACCTGACCGAGACACCTCTCCGGTCAATAACCAATAGCGGAACCTGGATGCCCATATTGGTTCCTACATATTCCACGAAGATCTTTTATCAGTTGAACCACGATGTCGAGGATTCGGTTAATCCCATATGCAATTCCCTTTGTCCAGCGATATGTTACTTGCCCGAGATTCGATCGTCGGTATCTCCATACCTAGTTCAATCTCGTTACTGGCAAGTCTCTTTACTCGTTCCGTAATACAAGATCCCGTGACTAACTCATTAGGCACATTGCTTGCAAGCTCTTTACGATGTTGTATTACCGAGAGGGCCCAGAGATATCTCTCCGTCATACGGAGTGACAAATCCCAGTCTCGATCCATGCCAACCCAACAGACACCTTCGGAGATACCTGTAGAGCATCTTTATGATCACCCAGTTACGAAGTGATGTTTGATAGCACACAAAGTATTGCTCCGGTATCCGGGAGTTGCATGATCTCATGGTCTTAGGAATAGATACTTGACATGAAGAAAGCTATAGCAATAAACTCAGTGATACGATCAAATGCTAAGCTTACGGTTGGGTCTTGTCCATCACATCATTCTCCTAATGATGTGATCCCGTTATCAAATGGCAACTCATGTCTATGGTTAGGAAACCTTAACCATCTTTGATCAACGAGCTAGTTTAGTAGAGGCTTACTAGGGACATTGTATTTGTCTATGTATTCATACATGTATTTATGTTTTCGATCAATACAATTATAGCATGAATAATAAACCTTTATCATGAACAAAGAAACATGATAATAACCAATTTATTATTGCCTCTTGGGCATATTTCCAACACTTGAGGTAGATGCTTGTTCTCTTGTAACACATGTTAGCATCTCTACCTCCCATTTGCATGCTTGTTTCCATGATGCCTTTGATTGTGCTCAATTGATATGCCTACGCGACATGCCACTATCCTTTGTCACACCATATGATATGCATGATGACGACACTTGTTGGGTGAATCACCTCTTGAATGATTGGTTTTGCACTAACGCTAACCACATTTGTTTTTCCAAGTGTTTGTTGTCTTTGCTCCTTTTGAAGGAATCACGAGACGGTGCGACATTGGAGAGTGCCCGTTTCGAGCTACAAGATGATAAGTTCTTGGTGATCGTCCACTACTACACGGCGACGCCATCTCTTTCCCATGGTGATTTGGTTTTCGATCCGAGGGCAGATCTTTCCCAAGGGGGAGGGGATGATGCGGAGCATCCTACGGACATCACCATGTCAAGAGTCCATTCGGCAAGTGACACGTGCGACATCTACTTCACATACATAAAGGTGAATCATCTCCTTTACACGTGTTCACTTGACCACTTCGAGGATGGTATACTACTTGACACTCCTCTCGTGTTCATGCATTGGTATTGCCAGAGCTTCACGGATGTCGAGGAGGAGTGCAAGCGCCAAGGAACAACTACACCATCCGTGAGGGACGCATGGAAGCGACGACGGAAGAAGATGGAGCTGCTGAAGTTACAGCGGCCGGACATCCGGCCCGAGCCCCGGACATCCGGCCCCAACCGCCCGGACATCCGGCCACGCCCTGGATATCCGACCCGAGGCACCCGAGACGTGCAAAATTCGGCCAGATCTAGTCCGGACATCCGGCCCCAGTCCCGGACATCCGGTGCCTCGCGAAGAGCCGGACATCCGGCCCCCAACCCGGACATCCGGCGCCTGCCTGCGTGCAGAGTCGGGCCAGAGGCCCATGTATCCCCCTCTCACTTAGCCCTTCGTGGCTAGCACTATATATACCTCCTCCCCTCCTCCATTCTAGGGTTAGCAAAGTGTTGGCTCATTGAGATAGAGCCTTGCTCATCTACTACCTCTCCCATGGAGATCAAGACCTCCATGTGAGCATGTGAGAAGATCCCAAGGAATTCAAGACCCCCTTGTGGGAAGGATCTATGTAGATCATCAAGACCTCATCTCCTCTTGGATTTGGGATGAACTCTACCTTGTATCTTTCCCTTTGATTGTTCTTGTACCATGTGGATCTTGTGTGTTTGTTAGTCTAGTAGATGTGTGATTGGACTTGTTCTTGAGTGTTTCTCTTGTGATTTCCCCGTGTTCTTCGTAGGATCGCCCTTCAATTCGTGAAAGATCGTCAATTAGGGTTCCAACCTACATCACCTAATGTATTCCCGGTGATCCAAAGTATCTCCCATTATCAAGTTGAATGGGGATTTATCAGGATTATCAAAGTAATATTTAATGTTTTCCACATAACCAGCATCGAGGGTTTTAGGAGGTTCCCCATCTCCATGAGTAGCAAGTACAACTAATTTTTTTTGGTGCTTCGTGTTCCATATCCATAACTAAATACAAAAAACAACCTAGAACAGAAAATAAAACCTACTTAGAGATAAAGTCAACAAGCGCACACAAGAATATTCACCCCACGCTATTGCTCCCCGGCAACGGCACCAGAAAAAGGTCTTGATAACCCATAAGTATAGGGGATCGTTTGTAGCCTTTTTCGATAAGTAAGTGTGTCGAACCCAACAAGGAGCTAAAGGTAGAATTTATATTCTCTTCAAGTTCTATCGACCACCGATACAACTCTATGCACACCAATGTTTTCTTTTCCTAGAACAAGAATAAAACTAGGAGTACTTTGCGAGATAATAAATAATTAGTTGTTTAGTAGAAAGCTTTTTGGAGAATGATGAGAAAGATTGTCCATAGGAAATTGAATATAACACGATAGATACTTATCATATGCAATGAGGGAGAGGCATACGCTGACATACTTTCCGTATTTGGATCATATGCACTTATGATTGGAACTCTAGCAAGCATCCACAACTACTAAAGTTCATTAAGGTAAACCCAACCATAGCATTAAGTAACAAGTCCCCTTTACTCCCATCCGCAACAATCCCTTTACTCGGGTTTAGGCTGCTGTCACCCCAGCAACCCACTATAAGCGAATTATGAACGTATAGCAACACCCTAAAGCGGGAATCCCCCATGTGTGCGCAGCACGGAAGGCACCATAGGACAACACCAAAATAAAACATGCAACTCAAACCAATCAAGATCATCAATCAACCCATAGGACAAAAAGAATCTACTCAAACATCATAGGATGGCTACACATCATTGGATAATAATATAGAGCATAAAGCAACATGTTCAAGTAGGGGGTACATCGGGTTGCAGGAGAGTGGACCGCTGAGGATAGATGAAGGAAGCTGATGGAGGTGTTGATGAAGAAGACGAAGTTGTTGGAGTAGATCACCGTCACATGATGTTTCCCCCGGCGGCGCTCCGGCGCCACCGGAAGAGAGGGGGAGAGGTCCCCCCTCCTTCTTCTTCTTGCATGGCCTTCCCCCTAGATGGAAGAAGGATTACCCCTCTGCTCCATGGCCGCCATGGCCCCCGAGGGGCGGTAGCCCCCCCCCCCCTAGATTGGATCTCTCTCTCTGTTTCTCTTCTGTTTCTTGTTCCTGTTTTCTGGCCTTTCACCGTTTCTTAAATATCCGGAGATCTGTAACTCCGATTGGGCTGAAATTTTGATGGTATTTTTATCCGGATATTAGCTTCCTTGCGGGCGAAGGACACCCGCAAATGACTTACGGGCTGGCCACAAGCTTGCCTGGCGCGCCCTAGGGTAGGGGGCGCGCCACCCGAGCTTGTGGGCCCCTCGAGCATCGTCTTGCGTTGATTCTTGCGCCAAAAAATCTCATATATTCCATAAAAAATCACCATAACTTTTTATTGTGTTTGGACTTCGTTTAATATGGATTTTTAGCGAAATACAAAAACATGCAATAAAAAACAGGAATTGGCACTAGATCAATACGTTAGTCCCAAAAATAATATAAATTGTTGCCAAAAGTATGTGAAAGTTGTAAAATAATGGCATGAAACAATCAAAAATTATAGATACGACGAAGACGTATCATGCTTCTGTTCGTGGCATTGGCATGGTGGATCTGAAGTTTCTTCAGGGAACATCGTGTAGCTAAGGAACGTGCAGCATGTCCCTACTATGAACAAGCAGCTCCCTTCTACGTCAAGATGGATTTACTGTAGTTTTAGAGATGAATAAAGTAATCGTGTCGAGATATGGTAGTTTATAGGCACTGCGGAGGCTTGTTCAACTTTCCCTTTTGGATTTTTGCAATAAGTCAGTAAACCAAATTTGTGCTAGTATTAATGATGATGCAAGTGTTTGACATTCTCATTTATGTCACTTTAATTTTGGTTTAATGTTTCGTCTATCCAGTATGAGTTTAATTCCGAATTTCACTATTGCCAAAGGTTCTAGGTGCCATAGTTGTGTGCAATCAAAACAACCTCGAAAGCCTCACATGGCTGCCGAGGAGAGAAACTTGGCACCTCTAGAACTCATACATTCTGATCTATGTGAGGTGACTTGTGTGTTAACAAAAGGTGGAAAGAGATATTTCATGATGTAGATTGATGATGCTACAAGATTTTGCTATGTTTATTTGTTGCAAACTAAAGATGAAGCTTTAGACTACTTTAAAATCTATAAAACTGAAGTTGAAAATCAACAAGAGAAAAAGATCAAGCGTCTTAGATCGGATCATGTTGGAGAGTATTTCCCCAAAGTATTTGATGAATTCTGTGAGGAACATAGTATTATTCATGAGGGGACGCCTCCCTATTCGCCCCAATCAAACGGGGTTATCAAGAGGAAAAACCACCCGCTGACTGACTTGGTGAATGCCATGTTAGACAGTGCTGGTTTATCTAAGGCATGGTGGGGGAGGGTTTATTATTGACTACATATCATGTCCTAAATAATGTTCCTAACAAGAATAAAGAGACCCTTATGATGAGTGGGTTGGGAGAAACCCATCACTTTCTTATTTGCGCACTTGGGGATGCTTGTCAAAGGTCAATATTCCTATCCCTAAGAAATGCAAACGCGTACCAAAGACAATGGATTGTGTCTTTCTAGGTTATGCTCAGCGGAGCATTGCACATAGATTTTTAGTGATTTATCCGAGGTACCTGATATGCATGTTGATAATATAATGAAATCTCATGATGCAATATTTTTTGAGAATAAATTCCCTATGAAAGATATGCATAACATTGCTAGATTTTCTTCTAAGATAAATCTTGAATCTTATTTCAAACAACCACCTGAGGAAGTCCTTGAGAAGGATAACAATAAACCTCCTGCGAGGATCAAGCGACAAAGGACTGCAAAATCCTTTGGTAACGATTTCATTGTATACCTTGTGGACGACACTCCCAAGTCTATTGCAGAGGCATATGCATCTCCTGACGTAGATGATTGCAAAGAAGCTGCTCATAATGGGATGGACTCAATTTCTTTCTAATGGAACTTGAAAGCTAACCGAACGACCCTATGGTTGTAAACCTATGGGCCGTAAGTGGGTGCTCAAAAAGAAGCTAAGGCCCGATGGTACTATTGATAAGTACAAGGCACGACTTGTGGCTAAGGACTACACTCATAAAGAAGGCGAATATTACTTTGATACCTATTCACCCATCGTTAGACTGACCACCATTCGGGTGCTACTTTCCCTGGCTGCCTCTTATGGTCTTATTATTCATCAAATGGATGTAAAAACAGCTTTCCTAAATGGAGAGTTGGAAGAGGAAATCTATATGGATCAGCATGATGGGTTTGCGGTAAAGGGTGAAGAGAGAAAGGTATGCAAGTTGTTAAAATATGTGTATGTTCTGACACAGACACCTAAGCAATGGCATGAGAAGTTTGAAAGAACTCCAACTTCCAGGATTTGTCATTAATGAGGCTGATAGGTGTGTTTACTATCGCCATAGTGTGGGCAGTATTGTTATATTATGTTTGTATGTGGATGACATACTGATATTTGGTACAAGCATTGATGCGATCAATGAGGTCAAGTATTTTCTATCAAAGAGCATTGACATGGAAGATATGGGAGAAGCCGATGTGATTCTAAACATCAAACTTATTAAGGATGAGATTGGGATTACTCTAACACAATCTCACTATGTTGAGAAGGTTTTGAGCCGATTCAACTTTCTGGATAGCAAGCCTTCTCAAACACCTTATGATCCCAGCGTGACACTCAGAAAGAATAAGAAAGAAACCAGAGATAAATTAAGATACTCTCAGATTGTCGGTTCACTCATGTACTTAGCTAGCGCAACAAAGCCAGATATCTCTTTTGTTGTGAGCAAACTGGGTAGGTTCATGTCCAACCCGGGTGATGATCATTGGCATGCACTAGAAAGGGTCTTGCGCTATCTGAGAGATAATATGAGTTATGGAATTCACTATTAAAGGCATCCTGCTGTGCTAGAAGGATATAGTGACTCAAACTACATCTCCGATGTTGATGCACTCTATGCCACAAGTGGGTATGTATTTACTCATGGAGGTGGCGCAGTGTCATGGAGGTCTTGCAAACGGACCATATTGACGAGGTCAACTATAGAAGGAGAACTTACCGCTTTGGACACAACTATTGTGGAGGCATAATGGCTGCGTGAGCTATTAATGGACTTGCCCGTGGTGGAAAAACCTGCATTGGCTATTCTTATGAATTATGACAACCAAACGGTTATCGGTAAAGTGAACAATTCTAAGGATAATGCGAAGTCATCAAGACACGTGAAGAGACGTTTGAAGTATGTCAGGAAGTTGAGAAACTCTGAAGTAATAATTGTTACGTATATTCAAAAAAAACTTACATGTCCCTTTACAAAAGGGAATATCATAAAATGTTATAGATAATGCATCAAGGGAGATGTGTATGAGACCCATAGGTGTTACACCAAAGTAGTAACCAAACCTTTGTGAACGGAGATCCCGTGAATTAGGACTTGGGAAGAACAAATTATTGCTTATCTGGGGAGAGTAATATGTGTCTGACTCTAGGAGAAGATGCAAAACTCTCAGAGTTGTGATACGTCCATTTTGCATCATGTTTTGCTACTGTTATTTATAGTGTTTTTAATCAATATAACACTTTGTGGAGCAATTCTAATGCCTTTTCTCTCTTAATATGCAAGATTTACACAAGGAGGGAGAATGCCGGCAGCTGGAATTCTGGACCTGAAAAAGCTATATCAGAGATACCTATTCTGCACATCTCCAAATGAGCAGAAATTTCATGGAGAATTATTTTGGAATAAATAAAAAATACTGGAATCAAGAAGTACCAGAGGGGGCCACCCAGGTGCCCACGAGGCACCAGGGCGCGCCACCCCCCCAGGCGCGCCTTGGTACCTCGTGGGGCCCCTGGCCAGCCTCTGGCCCCCATTTTCTGGAATATAAGTGAATTTTCCCTAGAAATAATATAGAGAATACTTTTGGGATGGTGCGCCACCGTCTCGAGGTGGAACTTGGGCAGGAGCACTTTTCCTCTCCGGCGAAGAGATTTTGCCGGGGAAACTTCCCTCCGGGAGGGGGAAATCGTCGCCATCGACATCACCAGCGATCCTCTCATCATGGGAGGACTAATCATCATCAACATCTTCACCAGCACCATCTCATCTCAAACCCTAGTTCATCTCTTGTATTCAATCTTTGTCTCAAAACCTCAGATTGGTACCTGTGGGTTGCTAGTAGTGTTGATTACACCTTTTAGTTGATGCCAGTTGGTTTATTTGGTGGAAGATTATATGTTCAAATCTATTATGCTATTCAATACCCCTCTGATCTTGGACATGATTATGATTTGTGAGTAGTTACTTTTGTTCTTGAGGACATGGGAGAAGTCTTGTCATAAGTAATCATGTGAATTTGGTATTCGTTCGATATTTTGATGATATGTATGTTGTTGATTCCCTTAGTGGTGTTATGTGAACGTCGACTACATGACACTTCACCATCTTTGGGCCTAAGGGAATGCATTGTGGAGTAGTAATTAGATGATGGGTTGCTAGAGTGACAGAAGCTTAAACCCTAGTTTATGCGCTATTCCGTAAGGGGCAGATTTGGATCCATATGTTTAATGCTATGGTTAGAGTTATCTTAATTCTTCTTTCATAGTTGCGGATGCTTGCGAGAGGGGGTAATCATAAGTGGGAGGTTTGTCCAAGTAAGGGCAACACCCAAGCACCGGTCCACCCACATATCAAATTATCAAAGTAGCGAACGCGAATCAAACAAACATGATGAAAGTGACTAGATGAAATTCCCATGTGTCCTCGAGAACGCTTTACTTACTATAAGAGCTCGTTCTGGTTTGTCCTTTGCTATAAAAAGGATTGGGACACCTTGCTGCACTCTTTGTTACTATTGCTACTTGTCACTTGTTACCAATTATTTTGCTATCAAACTACTCGTTACCGATAATTTCAGTGCTTACGGAAAATACCTTGCTGAAAACCGCTTGTCATTTCCTTCTGCTCCTCGTTGGGTTTGACTCTCTTACTTATCGAAAGGACTACGATTGATCCCCTATACTTGTGGGTCATCAAGACTCTTTTCTGGCGCCGTTGCCGGCGAGTGAGGCGCCTTTGGTAAGTGGAATTTGGTAAGGAAACATTTATATTACGTGCTGAAATTTACTGTCACTTGTCACTATGGAAAGTAATCCTTTGAAGGGTTTGTTCGGGGTATCTTCACCTCGACCGGAAACACAAATAGTTGCTCCTCAACCTACTGCACCTACTGAAACTATTTATTATGAGATTCCTCCGGGTATGATAGAGAAACTGCTAGCTAATCCTTATGCAGGAGATGGAACAGTACATCCTGATATGCACTTGATCTATGTGGATGAAATTTGTGGATTGTTTAAGCTTGCAGGTTTATCCGGAGATGGAGTTAAGAAGAAAGTATTCCCTTTATCTTTGGAGGGAAAGGCATTAATGTGGTATAGGCTATGTGATGATACTGATACATGGGACTGGAACCGATTGAAACTAGAATTCCATCAGAAATTTTATCCTATGCATTTGGTTCATCGTGATCGAAATTATCTATATAATTTTTGGCCTCGTGAAGGAGAAAGCATCGCTCAAGCTTGGGGGAGGCTTAAGTACATGATGTACACATGCCCCAAACATGATATATAATTTTTATGCTCGGCTTTCTCATGATAATCGAACTACGCTTGATTCTTCTTCGACTGGCTCCTTTATGAAGAAAACTATTGAATTCAGATGGGATCTTCTGGAAAGAATTAAACGCAACTCTCAAGATTGGGAACTCAACAAAGGTAATGAGTTAGGTAGAATACTTGAGTTTGATTGTGTTAAATCTTTTATGGCCACCGATGCTTTTCATAAGTTTAGCACTAAATATGGACTTGACTCTAAGATAGTAGCTTCCTTTTGTGAATTATTTGCTACTCATGTTGATCTCCCTAAGGAGAAGTGGTTTAAATATCATCTCCCTGTTGAAGAAACGATTGAGGAACCTGTTAGTGTTAAAGAAGAAACAATTGTTTACCATGTTGATCCAGTTGTTCCCACTGCTTATATTGAGAAACCACCTTTTCCTGTTAGGATTAAGGAACATGCTAAAGCTTCAACTGTGGTTAACAAAATTAATATTAGAGCACCTAGACCCTCTAAACAAATTAAAGTTGAACCTGATGTTGCTATGGTTAAAGATCTCTTAGTTGATAATATAGATGGGCATGTTATTTACTTTTGTGATGAGGCTGCTAGAATTGCTAAACCTGTTAGAAATGAACGAGATAAGTTAGACAAGAACAAGCCCGTAGTTGGTATGCCTGTTGTTTCTGTTAAGATTGGAGATCATTGCTATCATGGTTTGTGTGATATGGGTGCTAGTGTGAGTGCTATTCCATTTTCTTTATATCAAGAAGTAATGCATGAAATTGCACCTGTTGAGATTGAAGATATTGATGTTACTATTAAGCTTGCGAATAGAGATACTATTACACCGCTTGGGATTGTTAGAGATGTTGAAGTCTTGTGTGGCAAAATCAAATATCCTACTGATTTCTTAGTACTTGGCTCACAACAAGATAATTTTTGTCCCATTATATTTAGTAGACCTTTCTTGAATACCGTTAATGCTGAAATTGATTGTGTTAAAGAAAAGGTTTGAGTTAAGTTTGGTGATATATCTCATGAGTTTAATTTCTCCAAGTTTCGTAGACAACCTCATGATAAAGAATTGCCTGGTAAAGATGAAATTATTGGTCTTGCTTCTATTGCCGTACCTCCTACTGAACCGTTAGAACAATATTTGATATACCATGAAAACGATATGCATATGAATGAAAGAAATGAAATAGATAAGATGTTCTTTGATCAACCACCTATCCTTAAACCTAATTTGCCTGTTGAAATTCTTGGAGGCCGTCCTCCACCTAAAGGTGATCCCGTATTTGAATTGAAGCAATTGCCTGATACATTGAAATATGCTTATCTTGATGAAAAGAAGATATATCCTGTTATTATTAGTGCTAACCTTTCAGCTCATGAAGAAAAGAGATTACTAAAAACTCTAAGGAAGCACCATGCTGCTATTGGATATACTCTTGATGATCTTAAGGGCATTAGTCCCACTCTATGTCAGCACAAAATTAATATGGATCCTGATGCTAAACCAGTTGTCGACCACCAACGATGATTAAATCCTAAGATGATGGAGGTGGTAAGAACCAAAATATTAAAACTTCTGGAAGCAGGTATAATCTATCCCATAGCTGATAGTAGATGGGTAAGTCCCATTCATTATGTCCCTAAGAAAGGAGGTATTACCGTTGTTCCTAATGATAAAAATGAACTTATCCCACAAAGAATTATAACTGGTTATAGGATGGTAATTGATTTTAGAAAATTAAACAAAGCTACTAGAAAAGATCATTACCCCTTACCTTTTATTGATCAAATGTTAGAAAGATTATCTAAGCATACATACTTTTGTTTTCTAGATGGTTATTCTGGTTTTTCTCAAAAACTCGTATCACAACCCGATCAAGAGAAAACCACCTTTACTTGTTCTTTTGGAACTTATGCTTATAGACGTATGCCTTTTGGTTTATGCAATGCACCTACTACCTTTCAAAGATGTATGACTGCTATATTCTCTAACTTTTGTGAAAAGATTGTTGAGGTATTCATGGATGATTTCTCCGTTTACGAAACTTCTTTTGATGATTGCTTAAGCAACCTTGATCGAGTTTTGCAGAGATGTGAAGAAACTAATCTTGTCTTGAATTGGGAGAAGTGCCACTTTATGGTGAATGAAGGCATTGTCTTGGGGCATAAAATTTCTGAAAGAGGTATTGAAGTTGATAAAGCTAAGGTTGATGCTATTCAGAAAATGCCATGTCCTAAAGATATTAAAGGTATAAGAAGTTTCCTAGGTCATGCTGGTTTCTATAGGAGATTTATTAAAGACTTCTCTAAAATTTCTAGGCCTCTTACCAATCTTTTGCAAAAAGATGTTCCATTTTTTTCGACGATGATTGTCTAGAAGCCTTTGAAACACTTAAGAAATCCTTAACCACTGCACCTATTGTCCAACCACCTGATTGGAACTTGCCTTTTGAAATTATGTGTGATGCTAGTGATTACGCTGTTGGTGTTGTTCTAGGACAGAGAGTTGATAAGAAACTAAATGTTATCCATTATGCTAGTAAAACTCTAGACAGTGCCCAAAGAAATTATGCTACTACTGAAAAAGAATTTCTAGCAGTTGTGTTTGCATGTGATAAATTCAGATCTTACATAGTTGATTCTAAAGTAACTGTTCACACCGATCATGCTGCTATTAAATATCTTATGGAAAAGAAAGATGCTAAACCTAGACTCATTAGGTGGGTTTTATTGCTACAAGAATTTGACTTGCATATTACTGATAGGAAGGGAGCTGAGAATCCCATAGAAGATAATTTGTCTAGAATGGAAAATGTTCTTGATGACCCACTACCTATTAATGATGATTTTCCTGATGAACAATTAGCTATCATAAATGCTTCTCGTAATACTCCTTGGTATGCAGACTATGCTAATTACATTGTTGCTAAATACATACCACCTAGTTTCACATACCAACAAAAGAAAAAGTTTTTCTATGATTTAAGACATTACTTTTGGGATGACCCACATCTTTATAAAGAAGGAGTAGATGGTATTATTAGACGTTGTATACCTGAGCATGAACAGGAACAAATCCTACGAAAGTGTCATTCTGAGGCTTACGGAGGACACCATGCGGGAGACAGAACCGCACATAAGGTATTGCAATCTGGTTTTTATTGGCCTACTCTTTTCAAGGATGCTCATAAGTTTGTCTTATCTTGTGATGAATGTCAAAGAATTGGTAATGTTGGTAGACGTCAAGAAATGCCTATGAATTATTCACTTGCTGTTGAACCATTTGATGTTTGGGGATTTGATTAAATGGGACCTTTTCCTAAATCCAATGGGTATACTCATATTTTAGTTGCTGTTGATTACGTTACTAAGTGGGTAGAAGCTATTCCAACTAGTAGTGTTGATCATAGCACTTCTATTAAAATGCTTAAAGGAGTTATTTTCCCGAGGTTTGGAGTCCCTAGATATTTGATGACTGATGGTGGTTCACATTTTATTCATGGTGCGTTCCGTAAATTGCTCGCTAAATACGATGTTAACCATAGAATTGCATCTCCTTATCACCCTCAAACTAGTGGTCAGGTAGAATTGAGTAATAGAGAAATAAAATTAATTTTGCAAAAAACTGTCAATAGATCTAGAAAGAATTGGTCTAAGAATTTGACGATGCATTATGGGCTTATAGAACTGCTTATAAAAATCCTATGGGTATGTCTCCTTATAAAATGGTTTATGGAAAAGCATGTCATTTACCTCTTGAGTTAGAACATAAAGCATATTGAGCAATTAAAGAACTAAATTATGATTTTAAACTTGCCGGTGAAAAGAGGTTATTTGATATTAGCTCTTTAGATGAATGGAGAACCCAAGCCTATGAAAATGCCAAATTATTTAAAAAAAAGTTAAAAGATGGCATGATAGAAGAATTCAAAAATGGTAATTTAAAGTAGGTGAGCAAGTTCTATTATACAATTCTCGTTTGAGATTCTTTGCAGGAAAACTTCTCTCTAAATGGGAAGGACCGTATATCATTGAAGAAGTTTATCGCTCCGGAGCCATGAAAATAAACAACTCCGAAGGCACTAATCCGAGAGTGGTGAATGGGCAAAGAATTAAGCACTATTTTTCAGGTACCCCCATTAATGTTGAAACTAATATTATTGAAACAATTACACCGGAGGAATACATAAGAGAGATCTTCCGGAACACTCCAGAACCCTGAAAAGGAGGAGGTATGTGATACGGTAAGTAAACCGACTCCAAAAATTCCATAAAAATATTTTCTGTCAGTTTTGGAATATTAGAAAAAAATACAAAAGTAAGAAACAGCCGAGGGGACCCACCTGGTGCCCACGAGCCACCAGGGCGCGCCAGGCACCAGGGCGCGCCACCCTCCCAGGCGCGCCCTGGTGGCTCGTGGGCCCCATGTAAGCCTTCCCGACTCCGTTTTCTTCTGGATTACTTGTTTTGCAAGATAAAAAATCTTTATATATACTCCCGAACATTTTGACGACCGTATCACAGAAATCTCCTTTGTTCTTGTTTCGTGCTATTTTTCTGACAGATTTAGATCGCCATGGCTCCCCAAAAGCTCCGTGCCAAGCACCGCATTGTGCAACCATCGCCGAGCAAACGCCCCTACAGCGAGGTTTACTACGAGTTGTCGTTGGGAGAAGAAGACAATGGCAAGGAGGACAAGGTCGAGGAAGTTGTAGGAGCCCAGGCTCCGAAAGGAGGGCAAGCCATCCCCATGGAGGAGACCGCAGAGAAGGGAGATATCCTTCAACCTTTATATGATCATCTCTCCCTATCCGTAATTGAAGCCCTAAGAGTCTTTGAAATAGTTAGTGTTCAGAATACATCTCTCACTCGTGAAGTTATTTTGTTGGAAGAGCAAAACATCGCCCTTCGGAGCATCAACCGCAGATTGATGTATCTGCTTGAGCTGAAGGACAAGCTCACCACTTCATCATCACCACCATCACCGAAGAAGGAGACTTGAGCACATGGGTATGGGCACTCCCCTTGGCTAGTGCCAAGCTTGGGGGAGGCGCCCCGGTATCGTATCACCATCACTTTTATTATCTTTACCTATTTTTAGTTCGATCCCTAGTTATTTCGTGATTTAGTTGAATAAAAGTTTAGTATGATCTATTTTCGAGTGTTTGCTTCGTGATCTATCTATCTATGTAATCGAGTTGAGAGTTATATAATAAAGAGTAGTTTGAGTTTTTGCTTCTTTACTTTCATGTTCCAATTCTAGCAATAAAAATAATGAAAAAGATCATATGCTAATCTTATGGAAAGTAATGACATTACATAAAGAAAAGTATAAGTGGTAAAATTTATTGGAAGTTAACAAACATAGCATTAGTCAATGATGCAATTCATGAGAGAATTAATAAGGGAAGAGAAGATTCACATGCAAATATACTATCTTGGACATCTTTTATGATTGTGAGCCCCCATTAAGTATTTTATGTCAAATTGTTGACGTTGGCCAAGGAAGACAACGTAATGAATTATGTTTGTTCATATTCACATAGAATTTATATTGTTATAGATCCTCCAACATGTGGTGCTTGCCCAATATCTTTGCTAGCCAAAAATCCGCACCAAGTAGAGATACTACTTGTGCATCCAAAACCCTTAAACCCAGTTTCATGTCATGAGAGTCCACTATATCTACCTATGGATTGAATAAGATACTTCAAGTAAGTTGTCATCGGTGCAAAAAGCAATAAAAATTGCCTCTAAATATGTCTGAACTTTTATTGTAAGGGAAATAAGCTTTGTACGAACTTGTGATGGTAAAGAAATAAAAGTGACAGACTGCATAATAAAGGTTGCTATCACAAGGGGCAATATAAAGTGACGTTCCTTTGCATTAAGAGCTCTTGCATCCAACAACAAAAAGCGCATGACAACCTCTGCTTCCCTCTGCGAAGGGCCTATCCTTTACTTTTATGTATTTACTTTTTATGCAAGAGTCAATAGTGTTCTCTATTTCCTTTTTATTTTTCTCTTTTGCAAGCAGCATGTGGTGGGGAAAGATCTAAGCATATATATCCAGTTGGATATGAGTGATCATGAGTTATTATTGTTGACATCACCCTTGAGGTGAATAAGTTGGGAGGCGAACTCATAAGCCCCTATCTTTCTATGTGTCTGGCTAAAACTTTTTGCTCCATATATATATGTCGTGAGTGTTAGCAATCATAGAAGACTAAATGATGGTTGATTATGTGGACTTGCTGAAAAGCTCCTACATGAGACCCTTCCTGAAAATATGATGAATTGCAATTGCATTGTTGACTGAGAACATAGTTTGTTAGTTTTCAAGAAAGTTTATGCCTTATACTCCATTGTTGTGATGAATTGTTACTTGCTCATGAGAAGTTTTATGATAATAAATTTTGCTGTTATAATAATGATCATGATGCTCCTATGTCCGTATTTTGTTTTTATCGACACCTCTCTCTCTAAACATCTGGACATGATTATCGATATCGGCTTTCACTTGAGGACAAGCGAGGTCTAAGCTTGGGGGAGTTGATACGTCCATTTTGCATCATGTTTTGCTACTGTTATTTATAGTGTTTTTAAACAATATAACACTTTGTGGAGCAATTCTAATGCCTTTTCTCTCTTAATATGCAAGATTTACACAAGGAGGGAGAATGCCGACAACTGGAATTCTGAACCTGAAAAAGCTATATCAGAGATACCTACTCTGCACATCTCCAAATGAGCTGAAATTTCACGAAGAATTATTTTGGAATAAATAAAAAATATTGGAATCAAGCAGTACCAGAGGGGGCCACTCAGGTGCCCACGAGGCACTAGGGCGCGCCACCCCCCCCCCCCAGGCGCGCCCTGGTACCTCGTGGGGCCCCTGGCCAGCCTCTGGCCCCCATTTTCTGGTATATAAGTGAATTTGCCCTAGAAAAAATATAGAGAAGACTTTCGGGATGGTGCGCCGCCGTCTCGAGGCGGAACTTGGGCAGGAGCACTTTTGCTCTCCAGTGGAGAGATTCTGCCGGGGAAATTTTCGCCATCGACATCACCAGCGATCCTCTCATCGTGGGAGGACTGATCTTCATCAACATCTTCACCAGCACCATCTCATCTCAAACCCTAGTTCATCTCTTGTATTCAATCTTTGTCTCAAAACCTCAGATTGGTACCTGTGGGTTGCTAGTAGTGTTGATTACACCTTGTAGTTGATGCTAGTTGGTTTATTTGGTGGAAGATTATATGTTCAGATCTATTATGCTATTCAATACCCCTCTGATCTTGGACATGATTATGATTTGTGAGTAGTTACTTTTGTTCTTGAGGACATGGGAGAAGCCTTGTCATAAGTAATCATGTGAATTTGGTATTCGTTCGATATTTTGATGATATGTATGTTGTTGATTCCCTTAGTGGTGTTATGTGAACGTCGACTACATGACACTTCACCATCTTTGGGCCTAAGGGAATGCATTGTGGAGTAGTAATTAGATGATGGGTTGCTAGAGTGACAGAAGCTTAAACCCTAGTTTATGCGCTATTCCGTAAGGGGCTGATTTGGATCCGTATGTTTCATGCTATGGTTAGAGTTATCTTAATTCTTCTTTCGTAGTTGCAGATGCTTGCGAGAGGGGGTAATCATAAGTGGGAGGTATGTCCAAGTAAGGGCAGCACCCAAGCACCGGTCCACCCACATATCAAATTATCAAAGTAGCGAACGCGAATCAAACAAACATGATGAAAGTGACTAGATGAAATTCCCATGTGTCCTCGAGAACGCTTTACTTACTATAAGAGATCGTTCCGGCTTGTCCTTTGCTATAAAAAGGATTGGGCCACCTTGCTGCACTCTTTGTTACTATTGCTACTTGTCACTTGTTACAAATTATTTTGCTATCAAACTACTCGTTACCGATAATTTCAGTGCTTGTAGAAAATACCTTGCTGAAAACCGCTTGTCATTTCCTTCTGCTCCTCGTTGGGTTCGACACTCTTACTTATCGAAAGGACTACGATTGATCCCCTATACTTGTGGGAAATCAAGTTGTAAGGCTCGGAGCTGTAGGCAGGTTGGCAACATGCCTTAATGTGGTTCTATTGGATATGATTAGCAAAGATGATGTCCTACATAGCAGTCTTGAAAGAACGCACCTATATGAGCTTCGACTATAAACGTTGCAGTCTATGAGACTTGGGTGATCTATAGTAAGCTCACGAAGGGACCAGGGAGTATGAAGTATATGCTCCAAACCATGGGGTAGCCTACTGGCAGCCAAGTACTGGTTAAGACTTTGAGTGAAACCTGTTCACACAAAACTAGCAATTCAAGGCATAGTCCATTGTCAAGTTGTGGATGGATGTAACTTAAAGATCTAGGGAGAAGTTCAACTTATCAGTCTCTGCTGAAACACTAGTATATTAAACAAGTAGCGAGAAAAGGCAAATCTCTAAATGGGTATTCGAGATCTGGTGAGGGATTGTTAGAAATAATGGGCCTAGCCCCATGTAGAATTTCTGAAATCACAAACTAGGCCCATGAATAAATGGCAGGTGGTGGTTCTAAAGTTTAGTACCACCCCAGAATTTGAGGAGGTGTGAGACCTCTTCATATAATGGGTTCTTTACACCACACTTAGTGATGTGTGAAGGAGAGAAATAAAATACCACACGCGCGCACTCGCTCGCCTCGTCTGGCCTGGCTCGGGCACACGCTCGGGGCGGCGCGTGCGTGTGACATGCGCCTGGATGGTCCGCCAAAATCCGGTATGTTTTCTTGCAGAGGCGCAACTTTATTTTGCCGTTTTATCTTTTGATGTATAGGAAACAAGTTAATTATTTCTTGTCTGGTAAGTATACGACTTAGAACTAAGTCAGTTTGAGATCGTGATCACGACCTATGATACTGCCTCTTGTACTATTATATATACTGCTACCTGCCGCGGCCAAAGACATATCGAAAACACCGAGGGTGTTACCTCATCTCGCAAGTTGCGCCACCACCGTAATCTACTCCACCCCGAACGCCGACGTGCATAGACGTGCGGGAGAGCAGGTCTCCGGAACCGTTCGTCCTTCCGATCCTGCCCCGGGAAAGGACGAATTATGTTTTTGGGAAGCGCTCTGCGCGACTGCTCATGTTCGTCATCACGGGTCGTCTTCTGTCCAAGTCAGGCGACGCTACTCATCGTCGTCTCCAACACCGTCAGCAACAGATCGTCGCCAGCCTCGTCACTAACAACGTCTCTCCTCCGGCAGCTAATGAATAATATATCCATCTTGATCCGTTCATATCTCTATTTGTAGTTGCTGTTACATGTGTGATGCTGCTGTGCATGTTTGACTGTTCATCTAGTATGCTAGGTTGTTGTATGCTATTTTCTATTCTAGTCATGAATTATTTACTGGAATTACTCATAAACTTGCCTAATTTTCCAAGAATTTCCCCGTCTGGGTTTATAAGCCCCCATCTATTTTGGATCAAACTTTGACCATAGATTTAACTAGTAAAAATATACCTTACATACCACAAACTTTACATCATCGGATTCGTATTTGAAAAAAGTGTTGGATGGTATCATTTTAAATACATAAAACATGTATTTTATTAGCTAAATTGATGGTCAAAGTTAGACACAAACTACGAATATACTACTATACTAAAGCGGGAAGCTTTTGCTTTTTCTTGTTTTTTTGATTTTTTTTTTAAAACGTACTGTTCAATTATGTGTCCAACATAAACAGTAACTGTGAACAGTACCCCCAAACACAAACAGTACCTCCAGCGAACAGTGTCCCAGACATGAACAGTACCTATTGTGAACAGTGCTTGGTGAGCGATGTTCCCAGGAAACAATAATTTCTCTCCACCGGCACACCGATGCACAACCGTCTCAATCGTTTCCCGATCCTTTCCGGTGATGTTGCTACCGAGGCACAAAACAATAATACAGAACGATATACTGTGCGAGCAGTACCCATTGGAAAAATAAGTTCACGACCGATTGATGTCCATTTTTACATCATGCCATCGATAAACAGTGCACCAACAATTGCCCAAAACAGGATCCGAATAAACCCAGAACTGCTAAACGAAACTATACTACTATACTAAAACGGGAAGCTTTTGCTTTTTTATTTTTTATTTTTGGAAGTGTACTGTTCAATTATGTGTCCAGCATGAACAGTAACTGTGAACAGTACCCTCCCTCCGAGCACGAACATTACCTCAGTGAACAGTGTCCCGGACGTGAACAGTACCTTCTGCGAATAGTACTTTCGGTGAGCAGTGTTCCCAGAAAACAATAATTTATCTCCACCGGCATACCGATGCACAGCCGTCTCAAATCGTTTCCCGATCCTTTCCGATGATGTTGCTACCGAAGCACAAAACAATAATTTCTCTCCATCGGCATACCGATGCACAACCGTCTCAATCGTTTCCCGATCCTTTCCGGTGATGTTGCTACCGAGGCACAAAACAATAATCCAGAACAATATACTGTGCGAACAGTATCCATTGGAAAAATAAGTTCCCGACCGATTAATCTCCATTTTTACATCACGCCATCGGTGAACAGCGCACCAACAATTGCCCGAAACCGCATCCGAATAAACCCATAACTGCTAAACAAAACAATAGCCCAAATAAACCGAAACAGCAAACCGAAAACATTAACCCACCCGAACTATCATGTCTCTTTCACTAGCAACCACTCATACTAGCCTGTCGTCTCCTTTTCCTCCGTCACCGTCACCTTTCTCCGCTTGTAGTTAACCTCCATCCTTTTAACCCGGCTATATACATTTGCCCTTGCCGGGACGCAATCACGCAACACCAAAACATGTGTAGATCGCCACCTCTTCCAAGTTAGTACTACAAAGCAAGCGGTTCATGTTGCTGGCTTGACGCGATCACAACCTCAACCTACTACTCATTGTCCTTTTCCTATGGGCAAACAGACATACATCAGCACTATGTCTATGCTAGAGAACTATCGATGTCGACATGCACTTCGCTCATCGTCCCACACTCCTACCGGCTACCCCTACCCCTCTCCGGTTGCCACGAGGAACAGGGCACCGGGGGTGTGGAGCCGTCCGGTTGCCTCTTTCAAGTCGCAACACAACCTATCCCCTCTTTATTCTAGGCGCGACGCTACATGCCACATCCACAGTTTCACGTGCGAGGTGCAGCCTTTCTGAAGAAACGCAAATCTCAAATTCTCAATATGAGACCATACAAACCCAATAATTATGAATATCAAAGATTTCTTCATTATATTAGGGCCGTGCTATGCGTGAGCTGGCTGATCTTTTAAAAAGATCGGCAGAGTCGCGAGTCGTTGGATTCAACACACGAATAGCCATCAGATTCAATTGATGGGGTTTGCAACAAAGGTCATGTTGTGCTCAGACATTTGCAACAAAGATCATGTTGCAGAAACTTTTGCAACAGAGGCAATGTTGTGTGAAATCTCTGCAACGGAGATGATGCTGCAGTTTTTTTTGTCTTCACCATTTTGCAACATAGGTCATATGCTGCGGAAGAAATTTTTGCAACATGGATGTTGTTTGCAGATTTTTCTTTTTTTTGCAATCAACAGAGTTGGCCGGGGAGTGGTGGTTTAGGATCAGAAAAGAAGTTTGAGAATGCCTTCAATTCATGGTTGACTGAGTTGATGTAATCTTTTATTTTTTTGCTTTTGCCTAAAAAAACATTGATGCTTTCCTTTCAAAGGAAGAAAAATAGACGGACGGAGCTCAAACCCTTCCGCTCCAGGAGCAAGTTTCTGGTGGGAATCAGGTTAAAGTGAAAACTCCATAAAAGTACGTTAAAAATAAAAAGAACTTTTCAGAAATTACTAAAGAAAAACATTTTTTTGACAAACCGTGGATTTGATTCGTTCAAAACAAAGCATCAAGGGGATACAAACACATAACACATGAGTACACATTTGGCCTTTGCATTACTAAGATGCGCACAGCCAACACCAACACACGCACACACACAATAGAACACACCAAAGTTATGCCTATGCGAGGAAAAAGAAAAAACGGGGCGATAAAACAACGATCAACAAACTAGAGCAACGACCATATCCGCACCAACTATCTCTTGACTTTACAAGGACAACGAGAAAGGTTCTTCAACGACAACATCTTCATGAAGGGGAAGGACGCTCAAGCATCGCCGTCACCGGATCCAACCACCAAAGGCCAGATTCTAGGTTTTCACCCTAAAGAACAAGTCCAAGTATATCCGAGCAATGCCTTCATCAAGGTAATGACACAAAAATATCACCATTACTACGTATAATCGACACGGGCCAGACCTAGGATTTTTACCCCGAAGCTCAAGACCAGGTACTCGAGAAGCACCACCAAATCAAAGTCACTTATGTGTTGTCTCCATCCTTTTCCGCGATCCCAACAGCTACATGCGTTGGGCTAAAAATCTCAATGTCGTTACTGCAGAACTATACCCTATACGTCAAGCCACCAACTATAGATTGCATCTCATCGCTGAAGACAAACTGGCCAGAGTGAGAGCTGCTAAAACCCACAAAAGTGCCTTCCAACGGCATCCCGCAACCTTTTGCTTGTATGAGCCGCCGGTAACAGACACCGGATCTGAAGAAGGAACTCACGAAGACCCTTCGAAGACCACCGCAATCTGCAGTTGAGTGGTTGGCCCATGCCTAAACGCTCACCAACAATGGCATGTCTCCTGAAGGTCGCCGAACGGATCGGAGTTGTTTCAGGCTTTCAGCCATCAACTGCCACATCGCGACCGCCGGAGCACCGCCACCGGGCGACACCCGTGCACTACACACGCAACACTAATAGCCACCCCTGACGCCCCAGCCTAAGAGAATCGTCTGTCATGCTGCCAGTGTAGGGGAACACACCAGAAAACAAAAATTTCCGGAACTGCGAGCAAGCCCAGGATCACTATGGAGATGCATACAAGGTTAGATCTGATCGTTACCGACTCGTAGCGCAGCGGAAGTAGAGTCGATGTTGATCGTCGGTGCAGATCCCCGCAGCTAGGATTTACAACCTCCCAACCGCGAGGATGTACTCCCTCGTCTGCCCCTCGGACAGTCCCTCGGACAGCCCTCCGGGAGGCGGTCGAACAGTCCCCCGGACGATGTCACGGACAGCCCTTCGGGAGGACCCTCGAAACTCGGACAGTAACTCGGACAGCCCTTCGGGAGGACCCTCCAATAGCCCCTCGAGCAAAATATCGAACCTACGACCTCTCTACGGGGTTGCACACATACGGTGTCATCTATCCGGTAGGGCTTCGCCGTCCAGAACTAGTTCCCACCAGAACCCAGACAGCCTTTCGGCTCTACGAAACTCTTTTTGTGGGAGGGAGAGAAGAAGCCAGATCATGCATGGCATGTGTATGAGAGTTGGAGTGAGTGTGGAGAGCTCCTCTCCACCTCTATTGAAAGCACATTTGCTCCCTTGGTGGTTTTGGTAATTCATAACAACATATATCTCATTGAACTAATGTCCATTCAAGATTAAGATTTCAGGATGTTCAATGATTGGCATGGCATGGACTAGAGATGTGGACCCCTCAAAATGCTAAGGACAAGGATTGGCAAAGGATCGAGACTCTACATTTTTGGTTTAGTGATCCAAGATCACATTGAGTCCATAGGAAAGCCAATACTATTAAAAGGGGATGAGGTGTTGCTTAATGGTCCTTTTGCTCAAGTGCTTAGTGATAGTATTCCTAAACCCTCAACCACTATCTCTACCCAAATATGTCCTAAACCTAAAGTCCAACTCGGCCCCACCAAAATTTCCAATCCGGCCCCACCGAGTTCATCCAAGACTTAGCCACTGCCAAACCCTAACAAATCGGATCCACCGAAATGGATCTCGGTCCCACTGAGATGGCCTTGCCAACTCTCTATAATCGGTTGCATTCACTTCGGTCTCACCGAGTTATGCATATCGGTCTCACCGAGATGGCTTGCCAACTCTCTGTTGCCTTATTGCTTCACTTCGGTCCTACCGAGTTGATGCAATCGGTGCCACCGAGATGAGGATTGCCCTAGCCATTGCACTTCGGTCCATCCGAGTTGTTTGTATCGGTCCCACCGAGATTCCTAAAGTTCATATCTTTTACACAGTTCGGTGCTACCGAGATGATCGTTTCGGTGCCACCGAGTTGGGTCAAAAGTGTGTAACGGTTGGATTTTGTGTGGAGGCTATATATACCTATCCACCCCCCTCCTTCTCAGTAAGGAGAGCCATCAGAACGTGCCTACACTTCCACCATTCATTTTCTGAGAGAGAACCACCTACTCATGTGCTGAGATCAAGATATTTCATTCCTACCATTTGAACCTTGATCTCTAGCCTTTCCCAAGTTGCTTTCCACTCAAATCCTGCTTCCACCATAGCCAAATCTGTGAGGAGTGTTTGAGTGCTGGGAAGACTATCATTTGAAGCACAAGAGCAAGGAGTTCATCAAAAACACACCATCTATTACCTTTTGGAGAGTGGTGTCTCCTAGATTGGTTAGGTGTCGCTTGGGAGCCTCCAACATGCTGTGGAGTTGAACCAAGAAGTTTGTAAGGGCAAGGAGATCGCATACTTCGTGAAGATCTACCCCGAGTGAGGCTAGTCCTTCGTGGACGTAAGCCATGGTGGAATAGACAAGGTTGCTTCTTCGTGGACCCTTCGTGGGTGGAGCCCTCCGTGGACTTGCGCAGCCGTTACCCTTCGTGGGTTGAAGTCTCCATCAACGTGGACGTAGGATAGCACCACCTATCGGAACCTTGCCAAAAACCACCGTGTCTTCATTGCGTTTGAAATCTCCAATCCCTCCTTTACATACACATGCAATTGCTTACATTCCGCTGCTATACTCTTAGAATTGCATGTGTAGGGTGATGCTTGACATGTACTATTGCTAAAATCTGCCTACAACTAAAATCTGGGAAAAGGTTAGGTTTTATTTGGTCAAGTAGTCTAATCACCCCCCCTCTAGACATACTTTTGATCCTACAAGTGGTATCAGAGCTTTGGTCTCCGTAAGCCTTGATTTCCATAGCTTAGGTGATCATAGCCTTGGTTTCACAACCTAGGAGAGTATGGCGTCTAGTTAGGGTAACTATCACCGTAGAGGTCCATATTTTGATGGTACAAACTTTGCTAGTTGGAAACATAAGATGAAAATGCATATTCTCAGTCATAACCCTGCCGTTTGGGCTGTAGTTCGTGTTGGCTTGCAAGGTGACTTCTTTGAGGATGGCAAGGAACCAGATCGTGAAGCAACCCCAGAAGAATTGAAGATGTTGCAATACAATGCTCAAGCTTGTGACATTTTATTCAACGGTCTATGTCCCGAAGAATTCAACAAAATCAGCCGCCTTGAGAATGCAAAGGAAATTTGGGATACTTTGGTTGATATGCATGAGGGTACCGAATCCGTCAAGGAATCTAAGTTGGATGTGCTCCAAAGTCAACTTGATAAGTTCAAGATGAAGGATGGTGAAGTAGTCGCAGAGATGTACTCTAGGCTTGCTCTCATCACAAATGAGATTGCCGGCTTAGGAAGTGAAGAGATGACCGACAAATTCATCATCAAAAGGATACTTAGAGCTTTGGATGGAAAATATGATACCGTCTGCACATTGATCCAAATGATGCCAAATTACAAAGATCTCAAGCCCACGAAAGTCATTGGAAGGATTGTCGCTCATGAAATGTCACTCAAGGACAAAGAGGAGCTGCACAACAAGTCAAGTGGTGCTTACAAAGCCTCAACCGATGCTCCAACAACTTCAAGTGACCAGCTAGTATCCAATGAAGAGATTAGCCTAATGGTGAAAAGGTTCAACAAGTTCTACAAGAACGAAGGAAAAGAAAGAAACTCTAGCTCAAGACACTATGAGAGAAGATCATCAAGTCGTGACCGTAATTGCTACAATTGTGGAAAGCTCGGACACTTCTCAAATGAGTGTACGGCTCCCTACAAGAAAAGAGACAAATCACCAAGAGGAAGACATAGAAGAGATGAATCACCTCGTAAGGAGAGAAGGAGTAGAGATGATTATTATGAACGAAGACACTCTCGAAGAAGTAAGGATTCGGAGAGGAAGGACAAGTCATCAAGGAGCTACACAAGAAGAAGACATCAAGCTCATGTTGGTGAATGGGTTTCCGGCTCCGACTCCGACAACCAATCCGAGAGAAGTTATCACTCCAACTCCGACTATAGTCAAGATGAAGGTGTTTCCGGACTTGCACTTGTGTCATCCAACTCCTACGATCTATTTGACTCACCAAATGAAGGAATTGGAAGATGCTTCATGGCAAAAGTCCCCAAGGTATCACACCCCGAGTATCTTGATTTTAATAGTGATGAAGATGATTTGCTTGGTGATGATGATTTACTTGTTGATAGGGCTAGTAATGTGAGCTATGATGAAAATGCTAGTAATCATGATAGTCAAGAGGAAACGAGTGACAATGCTATGAAGGAGATTGAGCGCCTAACTAAAGAACTAAATGCTCTTAAGTTAGCTCATGAAACAACTCAAGAGGATCATAGAGAACTTCTAAGAACTCATGAGAAGCTACGCTTCGAGAAGCTAAATTTAGAGCAAGAGCATGAGTTTCTTAAAGCTATCAATGATGATTTCGAAAGAAGAGTTCTTCATATCTTGCCAAACATTTACTCTTGTCTACCTTTATGCCACAAGTTAAACCTAAGCAAACTAGCAACAAGGGTAAAAATGGTTCTACCTCTAGTAGTAACAATAACAATCACTACTAGGAAAAGGCCTGTTAGTGGCGCACCTGTTTTGGCCATTAATGGCGCACTATAGGTGCGCCACTATCATCACGCCACTAGTAACAAGTACTAATGGCGCACCCCTGGTGCGCCATTAGTATACCAGACAATAGTGGCGCACCTGGCAGTGTGCCATTACTATGTCCCCTGGTGCGCCATTACTATGCCTCCCAGGGGGCCATATTTACCTTGTGCTCTGGGTTACTAATGGCGCACTTCTAGATAATGTGCCACTAGTGTGTTTATTGCAGTGCGCCACTAAAGTGCAGTGTGGTGCGCCACTAGTATGAATATTAGGATTTTTTTTTCTTTTCTGATATTTGCACAGGTTACAAAATATATTACTGCATAGAATATAGACAACACAACATATAAACAACAGATTTATCGAATACAATAGAAGATTAGTCTCCGAATACAATTCATCATATTAGTCTCCGAATTCAAAATACCGAACAAAGTTAGAACATTACAAGTCTCGAGACCGCGAGTAGCGAGTTTGTCTTCACATTACAAGTCGATATCGATCATCTAAACTACCATCACATAGAAGACAGCTGCAGTCATCATGATGAGCATCATCGCGATGAAACTGGTCTTCATCCGGTTCCTCCAACGCTCCCTCCTCTCTCCCGCTAGATAGCGCGCGTATCTAGCTTCCGCCTCCGCCCTAGTGGTGTACCCTTTGTAACTGTTACCGCTGAAACGGTGAACCTGTGTCCAACACTCCTCCCAGTCGTCGTAGACTCCGGGAACCTTACCCTTGTACACGACATACCACGGCATCTCTATGCACTAGACAAACAAAACGTTAGTAGCAATTCACAGACAATACATAAGCAATATATAAGTATGCAACAAAAGGATCGGAAGAGAAAAGCAACACATTAATAGCACGATTCATGGTCCTACTAATAAATAGCATCGATTACATATAAGTTGAACGACTGTCCAAACTAAAGAGACATACAAGTTCATTAAAGTTTAATTACAACATGAGCTAATCGATGTTTCAGAACTACATAGCATCACTACTTTCGACTCGACTCAGGGACCGGAGCGTGGATGAAGCCGCCGTCTATCGTGATGGTCATGAAATCGCGGTCATTGTGAGCCTGCATTTGTAGCGTTGTTTCTATCTCACTGTTGGACAGTTGATATCTAAGGTAGAACTGCCCCGAGGTACGAAGGACATCTTGATGGATGATTTCCGCAAACTCCGACTGGATGCGAAAGAATTCTTGTCTGATGTCCGAGTCCTGGATTGCCGACAAGCGTGCGGCCCAATCTTTGAGATTATTTGGTAGCAGAAGGTGATTATGGTCCCGCACGATCGCCCGCATGTGATGGAGGGCGTAGTAGTCATCCTTCTGACAGCCAGGCGGCTGCTTGACGCAGGGGAACGTCGTATTGTGGGTGAACACGTGCTTGCCGTACCTACAAATTGGCCTCTTGAAGGTGCCTCCAGATCTGGCGTAGCCGGGGAGAGCTTCATCAAGAACTTTCTTGATATTTGTGTAGGCTTTCTTCGACTGACGGTCCGAGTCAAAATACGTGGCCATGGAATATTTCGGGCTTAAGAGGATGAGTGTGCAATGTGTGTCACTGCACAAAACACGGAATGTTAGAAAAAAAAAGAACGATCGAAATCTAAGAAATCATATGTTACGGGGCGGTGAGGGGATGACTTACTCGGGAAAGTAAGGCACGAGGAAGTTATCCTTATCTGGGTTCGCCAGAATGACGCCTTCGAGGTATGAACTCGCGACTTGCCGGTCCCCAGCGCTGCCCAAGATCTTGGCACGCATGTAGAAGGGGTCGACTATCACGATGTCCGGGGTCTTGTCTCTAATGATCCGCATCTCCATACTGAGCGAAAATAGCCGAATGAAGGTGTAGTGCAGCGGATGAAGGTTAAACATAGCGAAGATGTCATCAAACCGCAGGACGATCATACCCCTGATGGTGCTATCGACAAAGCCCTTGCCCTCTGGCACCTTGGCCATGAAAACCGGGTATGCCACATCATTCTCGGAGAGACGCCGCTTCTCCAAAGAAAGAACACTGTCATGCAGACTCCGCATAGCACCGGTTGCAGCATTGATCATATTAGTCGATAGCATCGGCCTACCCGCCACATGCACCCTCCTCGAGATATCCTTAGGTGAAGGTGGCCCGTCCTGAGCACGGATCGTACTCGGTGCCGGCTGGCTCGCACCCTTAATCTTTCTTTTCCGTCCCTTCTTCTTCTGTTGTAATGGGATCGAGTTCTGCTCAGAGACCGCCTTCTGGAGTGTGTTGGGGCTGATAATATTTCGCACCTCGGCTATCTGAGGCTCGGTGAAGGCGGCAGCTGGAACCATTTAGAAATTTGGCTTCATTAATTAGAATGCAACCATATGGAGCTAATTACGCGGGGGTGTATTCCTTACCAGAACAAGCTCAAGCGCCTTGGTCTTCGGATCCGTGGTAAGCTCCTTTGTTACCGGGTCCACCTTGTACCGGGCCCTGACATAGTTCCTGGTCTGCTTGTCACGGTATTTATCGAAGAGGAGCGGTAGGCCTTGCTCGGCACGCTCCGCGTCCTCCTTGTCCCATATAGGTTCCGCCACTCTGTAACCGTCGGGACCGAGTTTGTGGACCCCTAAGTTCAAGTCCCGCATATCTTTCCCCCACTGACTTGATTCCGCGGACCCCGGGGACTCGCACTTGGCCTTGAACTCCCAGTAGTCAGCTTCACTGATCGAAGGATTTGTCTCCTTGATCTTCTCATAACTATCACCTCTTAGAATCCTTCTCCTCACCGCGGCTCTCCAAGTAGCCAGGGCCGTGCTCATCTTCGTGAGGGCGGCACTATTCACTTTATTCCCTGAGAGGCGTGTGTTTGCGACGTCACCGGGGAACTTGTATCGTTCGTGCAGCTTCGTGAAGAGGAGGTTGCGCAAATTCCCTCGGTCACGATGCCTTAGGTTCTCGGTGTTGATCGAGACGGTGCTCCGGAGAATGCACCCGAGTTGTCCCGAGTACCCACTGACTAATTCTTTGGGCGCCGTTGGATGCCCACTGGAGGACACTTCAGTAAATTCCTGCTTGACGGTGCCGAGCACGTTCGTGCGCCGGTCCTTCCGTTGCCTCTTCGGTTGGCTGCCATCTGTGCGTGCGCTGCCATCATTAGTGGTGGCATCCTCGGCGGCACCATCAGTGGTGTCATCCCCGACACCACTAGGGGTTGTGTAGTCGGGATCGGTGTCTTCCGCGGCGTCCTCATAGCGGTGAGGTTCTTCCTCCATCTCCTGGGACAGCTCCCAGAATTGCTTGCCCGAACCGCCGGCATCGTTGTGGGCCATGTTCGCTCTAAATAGGAAAAAATTTTGGTCAAAAAGTTGGTTATTGTCAAGGAACAAGATCTCTAAGTTGACCAAATAACCTAATTCTCGAGGAATGTCGCCAAAAAGTTGGTTATTGTCAAGGAACAATTGAGAGATGTTTGTGATATTGCCTAGGTGTTTTGGGATGGAACCTGTTAGTGTGTTGTTGCTAAGGTCCAAGTCCCTTCCTAACCCCCTTCTTCTTGTATCCTCTCACTATCTCTCTCAGACACATGGCAAGCAAGGGTGTCTGAGTGTGTGAAAAAATACTAAACTAATCCAAGGGCTGAAAATTGATCATCTGTTTCAGATTGCAGTTTTCTTTCATGGAAATTACAGAGAACCATATCCAAGGGCTGAAATCTTTTAATTATTTCTTTAAGAGAAAAGGCATAACAACCCGACTTCAAATTAAAGAAGCCATCAACGGGCTATGGTAGTACAAGGTGTTGATACATAGTAAACTTGAGAACAGATTTTAGGTGGCGTTTATTTTGCTGGACTGCAGGTAAAACGACAAGTAAACTGGTGCAGAAGCACTCCCTGGTCTGCTCTTGTCAAATGTTCCAAGGATGAAGAGGGATAGTAAGTACAAAAACTGGAACATCACAGTTTTACAGTCCTGCTCAAGTTCATTTTCTGTTGGGAGGTATGAACGGCAGGGTGTTGTATCAGAGGCCGATGCCATGGAAAATGACATGGACAAATCCCTGTACTCCGATTGGGCTTCGGTTTCCTACTTAATTAAGTACTAAGATACCCCGGCCCATGCATTAGTCGCAAGTACCCCATATGTCCTATTTTTAGCAAAGTCATGCTAAAATTCACGGAAAATTTCAGCATGACCTTTGCTGAAAATAGGACATATGGAGTACCCGAATTTGCCGGAACGGAAGTTAATCGACATTCCGGCAAACTCAAGGGCCTCTCGGGGTACCTGCAAAATCATTATCCCACCCCCGCCCCGCTGCAACCCCACAACACCCCACAATATCATCACGACACGATGGTCGGAGACAAAACCCCCAAATATCATCACGACACGATGGCACAAAAATGGCATGCTATGTAGCCTTAATGCTACAGAACATATGAAATACATGCCAGCAATATATATGATATAAACTCCAATATATATGAAATACACAGGAAGATGGACACTTGCTACCGAGCAAGAAGTTGGACACTTGCTAATTTGACCAAAATTAGCAATTTTTTGAACCTAATTTGACCAAAATTTGAGAGGGATTTGACCTAAACCTAGCAAAAGAGAGAAGAAGAGGGCATGGCCAGGAGGGAGGAGAGGAGGAAGAGAGGAGAAGAGAGGCAGAGGGAGGAGGGCAATGAAGATTACCTGACCACGATGAGGTGGTGGCCGGAGCGGAGACGACGGAGGGCGGAGACGGCGAGCTTGGGGGAGGCGGGGATAGACGGCGGGGAGGTCGCGAGGTGCTCGGGCCTCCTCTCCTGGTGGACGCGGGCCTCCTCCTCCTAGTGCTCCGGCGGCGACTCCATCTTCGCCGGGTGCGGGGGGTCATCGGCGGCGGTGGAGCGGGCGCGGGGGTCGTCGGGTGCGGGGGTCGTCGGGTGCGGGGGGTCGTCGGCGGCGGTGGAGCGGGCGCGGGGGGCGAGGGGGATCTGGCGAGGGAGGGACAGCGAGATGGACAGAACACACCTACATAGAGGGGGGAAGGTTAGCAATGGCGCACCTCCTAGGGGTGCGCCATAAATACAGTGATAGCAATGGCGCACCCACCCCTGGTGCGCCATAAGTACCTTGATAGCAATGGCGCACCTTCTCCTGGTGCGCCATTAGTAACTTTTTTTTTGGATTTTTGGTCGCATTCATTTGTGAATTGGTAAAACATTTATGAATATGAAAAAATATCATCAAATTTGAAAAAATATTCATGAATTCAAAAAGTGCCCATGAAATTTAAAAATATTCATGAGTTCAAGAAATATTAACAAATTCAATACTTTTTGTGAGTTAGAAATTCAATACCAGAATAAACATAAATAAAAATTGGTATACCAGAATAAACATAAATACCAGAATAAACATAAATATCAGAATAAACATAAATAAATATTCATGAGGACTAGAACAGAAGAAATGTCATTTCCATATGTCGAAATACAATCGAGAAATGAAGACTACAATTTAAATACAATCGATCTTAGCTAGCTATCTTTTCACAATCTTCTTGCCCTTCTTTTTCGCAAATGGAGTTCTTCTCTTGAACGGACGTCCTTTAGGTAGGGTGGTCCTGCTTCTTCTTGTGGTGTATGGCACTTCATCGTCGTCGTCATGTTCCATCTTCGGGTCGCCGTACTTGTCGAAGTCTTGCTCATTGGCGACTCCATCCATTCCGATGATCTTCCTTTTGCCTCTACTCACGACAACACGACTGGGCTTTGACAGGTCGGTAATGAAGAAGCATTGGTCCACTTGGGAAGCCAGTACCCATGGCTCATTTTTCGCGGTGACGTTTGCGCCCGCGGTCTTGGATTTGGCTTCGGGTATAACCATGGTGGTGAAATACCGGTCTTCTTTTAGGACGCTCTTGGCCCATCTGACACGGAACATCGGGACCTTCTCTCCAGCGTAGCTCAGCTCCCAGATCTCCTCGATCCTTCCGTAGTATCTGTCCTTGTCGTTACCGGTGTAGGATTCCATCGTTACCCCGGAGTTCTGATAACCATCGCTCTTCATGTCCTTTCCCTCGGTGTAGAATGTGTAGCCGTTGATATCGTACGCCTCATACGTCATCAGGTTGTGCTCGGCGCCCTGTGACAAGGCGAATATGAGTTGTTCTTCCGCGGAATAATCCTCATGTAATGGGTATGACAGAAGCTTCTCCTTGAACCAACGCGTGAAACATGAGTTGTGCTCTTTGATTATATCTCCGTCCGTCCTCTGTTGGCCTCGGTCATTGTACGTCTTCTCAATAAAGGTTTTGTGCTCTACCACCCAAGGATCGACCACGTCTATGTGTTGTAGCGCGACTAGGTTTGCTCTTTCAAAGTCGGCGAGTCGACCCTCGAAGTCGACATGCATTTCGCGGCGACCGTCGCGGTGACCCCATCCAGCGAGCCTGGCGAGGTACCTGTTGACGGGCAGACCAACGGGGTTCTCGATGCCTAGATAATTCGTGCAGTAGGAGATGCACTCTTCGGTCAGAAAGCCCCTGGCTATGCTTCCCTCTGGACGTGACATGTTGCGAACGTATCCTTTGATGACACCATTCATCCTTTCGAACGGCATCATGCTGTGCAGGAACGTCGGCCCGAGTTGGATGATATCCTCCACGATATGGACCAACAGATGCACCATAACGTCGAAGAATGCGGGCGGGAAGTACATCTCAAGCTCGCATAGTATCACCACGATCTCTTCCTGTAGCCTTCTGAGTTGCCTCACGCCAACCGACTTTCGAGAGATGACGTCGAAAAAGTTGCATAGGCCAAATAGCGTTTCACGGACGTGCGCGTCCACGATCCCACGGATTGCAACTGGAAGTATCTGCGTCATCAGCACGTGACAGTCGTGAGACTTCATCCCGCTGAACTTCTGCTTCGCTGAGTCTAGGTATCTGCTTATCTTCCCCGCGTAACCGTAAGGAAGTTTTACTCCTACGAGGCAGGTGAAAAACTGCTCGATCTCCTCCTGACTTAGAGTGAAGCACGCGGGAGGGAAGTCATTTCCGATCTTCTTGGCCTTTTTGCCTTTGCGACGACTTTCCGTGTCCTTCGCCTCATCATCATCATCATCATCATTAGCGTGAAGCTCCTCCCTGATGCCCATTGATTTCAAGTCTGCCCTTGCTTTCGGCCCATCTTTGGTCCTCTCTGGCATGTTGAGCAGGGTACCAAGCAGACTCTCGCACACGTTCTTCGTGATATGCATGACATCAAGGCTGTGAGGCACACGGAGGATCTTCCAGTACGGCAAGTCCCAGAAAACAGACCTCATTTTCCATACCTTCAGCAGTGGCTCTGGCGCCTTTCGCTTCTTTCCTGGCTCTGGCGCCTTTCCCGGCTCTGGCGCCTTTCCCGGCGGTGGGCACTCTTTCCAATTTTTCAACAGCTCGTCTATTTCCTCGCCGCTCCTCATACGCGGGCGTCTTCGGGGTTCGGTTTCACCATCGAACAGATCCTTGCGTTTTCTCCATGAGTCATCGTCGCGAAGCCACCTTCGATGTCCCATGAACACGGTTTTCGAAGACCCGGGATCTCTATCTAGCTGGCGATACGTTGTGTCATCCATGCACCTGACGCATCCAGAAAATCCGTGGACCACCTGCCCCGCAACATATCCGTAACCGAGATAGTCATGCACCGTCGTGAGCAGTGCGGCTCTCATAGGGAAATATTCTTTCTCTGCGGCGTCCCACGTATTGGCTGGCGTTTTCCATAGCGTGTCTAGCTCCTCTTTCAGCAGCCCCAGATATAGATTGATGTCGTTCCCTGGTTGTTTCGGCCCTTCAATTAGCATACTCATGTGAATGTACTTCCTCTTCATGCACAACCAGGGGGGAAGGTTGTACATCCACACAAACACAGGCCAGGTGCTATGTGTGCTTCTCTGGCTGCCAAACGGATTGACTCCATCGGTGCTCGTGCCCAGCACGATGTTCCTTGGATCGTCCCCAAATTCTGGGTGTTCGAAGTTCAACGCTTGCCACTGGCTCGCATCCTTAGGGTGACTCAGCATCTTGTCTTTTTTATTTATCTCCGGATCATTTCCGTCATCTTCTCGCTTCTTCTCCTCCCTATCCGCGTGCCAACGCAGGAGCTTTGCTACCTTAGGGTCCGCGAAATACCGCTGCAGACGAGGAGTGATCGGAAAGTACCACACCACTTTTCGAGGAGCTTTCTTCCTCTTCTTGTATCGAGTGACGCCGCACACCGGACATATGGTAGACTCCGCGTGCTCGTCCCGATAAATGATGCAATTGTTCATGCACACATGGTATTTCACGTGCGGTAAATCCAGAGGACACACGATTTTCTTCGCCTCCTCGAAACTGGTCGGGCACTTGTTCCCCTTGGGAAGACGTTCGTGCCAGAATGACATGTTCTCGTCGAAGCATGCGTCGGTCATTTTGTGTTTTACCTTCATCTCCAGAGCCATGAGCGTTACTTTCAGGCGGGTATCCTCGGGCCTGCATCCTTCATACAATGGAGTAACCGCGTCTATCTCCAGTTGATCCAGCTTGGCTTTCTCTCGGGCGGCAGCTCTTGCGTTATCCGTCTGCTTGAGAAGCAGCTCTTGAATATGAGGGTCCTGCACCCAGCCCATCGATGGTCCATCGTCGTCTGCTCCGGCATCTTCATCTTCATGATCATGCCCTTCGTCTGCTCCGGCATCTTCCTCATCATCATGTCCGGCATCTTCTACATGATGACTGTGTACTACTGCATCTACTTCGTGATCATGTCCTGGAGATTCTTCGTCTTCTCGCCCGCCCTCGCCGCGGTTGTCTTGCTGCCCTTCCTCATTTCTTGACTGGCCCCCATGGACGACTTCATAATCATCTTCATCACCTTGCCACCGATAGCCATCCATGAAACCATGCAAGAGCAGGTGGTCCCGCACATGTACGGAATCCGGGTCCATAAGGCTCTTCAGCTTGCATCTTCGACACGGACATCTTATCTCCGTCTCGTTCTTTTGAAGCATCTCGGCCTTTGCGGAGCTCAAAAACCTATTCACGATGCCTTCGGTCATCGTGCGGACCATGGTCGCCTGCGGGGTAGAGCAAAATGATATTTTAGAACCAAAAAAAATTTGGCATGACTTTGCCTAAAAATAGGACCAAAAAGAATGCATAGTGCCAAATTCTCGCCGAAACGGAAATGAATCAACATTCCGGCAAAATATTGGCAACTATCGCATTTCAAATACCGGTACCTGCAAACACAAACATATGCAACACCACAAACATATGCAACACCACAAACATACGTAGATCTAGGCCATAACAAGTGCATGTGCACGTTGTTGGAGGGAGAAAAAAGTAGATCTACAACATAAAGAAAGCTTTCCCCTTACTTACCTATCAAAAAAAGGAAATTTAACCACTTAATTTGGGTGAATCTATGGTGCAAATGAGTTGAGGAGGAGGAGGCACCCGAGACAAGCTTGGAGGAGGAGGTGGAGAGAATGAAGTGGGGAAAGTGAGTGTGGTAGGTGGCTGTCCAAAATATCTAGCTGCTCTCAGGTTACCAATGGCGCACCACCTTAAAATGCGCCATTAGTAACCCTGGTTACTAATGGCGCACCTGTCATGTGGTGCGCCATTACTAGTTTTGAAAATAATAATAATAATAATTGTTAGTAGTGGCGCACCGTGGTTGGGGTGCGCCATTACTAGTTTGAACTAGTAATGGCGCACTATACCCTGGTGCGCCATTACTAGTTTTGAAAAAAAAAGTAAAAAAAAAAATTGTCAGTAGTGGCGCACAGAGTGTATGGTGCGCCATTACTAGTTAAAACTAGTAATGGCGCACTAGACCCTGGTGCGCCATTACTAGTTTTGGAAAAAAAAATTGTTAGTAGTGGCGCACCGTTGGTGTGGTGCGCCATTAGTGATATGGACACTAATGGCATACCTACGCATGGTGCGCCACTGCTATATAGCAGTGGCGCACCACATATGTGGTGCGCCATTAATGTCCATATTAGCTATAGCCCTTTTCCTAGTAGTGAATGCTAAATCCAATGTTGTTGCTTCTAGTAGTTCTATTGATTCCACTAATGATTCTCTTAGCCAAGTTACACTTGAGCAAGAAAACATGCTATTGAAAGGAATTATAGAAAAAGGTGTCTACAAGAGTCTTGCCAGGAGTAAACAATTTGAGGAAATTGTACGCAAGCAAGGAAGGCACCGGAAGAACCAAGGTGTTGGTTTTGAACGAAAGTTCAATGCCGATGGAGTTGAGTGGGAAGAAGGTCAATACCCCAAGACGAAGTTTGTTCCTCAACAAGAGAAGTATGATCCTACTTCCTTCAAGGGAACACAAGCTCAAGAAGACCTTCCACCACAAGACCACAAGCTAAAAGGCAAGGACAAGCTTCAAGAAGAGATTGACTCATTTGAAGAAGCTCCTCAAGCCATGGTCAAGTGGGTTCCCAAGACTTCATCAAGTGCTACTACAACTCCAAGGATTCCCATCAAGTTGATGTGGGTCCAAAAGAAGAAGAACTAGAGAGTTCTTGAGGGTGACTCCGCCAACAAACTTCACCCATATTCTTTATGGCAAGGACTTGTGCAACCAACTTCCACATTTTGCACTAGTTCATGGAGTCACAAACCCTCTTGTTGGTAAGGCAAGGGACAAGGTAATCAATGCATTCATGGACATCATCATATGTGTATTTCACTCTATGTCTATGGATATCCTTGTATGTTCCTTGTGTGGGACTAACCCATGTAGGTATTGAAAGCACAAAACTCCAAAGGATTGCTCCCAACTTTTGATGGTCTACATCAACATTGAGCATCCACATCTTCAACATCTACATGAAGTCATCATTGACAAAACCCAAGGTTAGTTCAACCCTCTTAGGGGGGGGGTATCGCATCTAGGGGGAGCTTTGCTCTAAAAATTGAGCTAAAGCAACTCTAATGGTGTGAACACATTAATGCTTTATGTAAAAGTGGTAACCCCACTTGTGCTTAAACGATGAGTATGGCCTATGATCAAATGTTCTCATTTGGCTCCTAAGTCAATATACTCATATATAGATGACCTAGTCATCGCCATTGCTTGATAGATGCTAGAATTGGTTGTGCATGTTTGACACATATTTCTTTTGCTATCTTATTGTGTGAGCATGTTGATGTGCATGTTTTCATCATTCGAGGACATCCATTTGTTGTTTTGATTGTCTTGGTTTTTCTGGCCAAGTGGATGTACAAGAATGCCTAAGAACCTTCTCTAGCTATCTATGCTTTCTTGTCTCAAATTCTATTCTTGCTGCATCACAAAAATTGAACAAGTCATTTTCGGACCCTCCGGGTGAGGAGCACTCGGAGCCACCGATCTGAAAGGGCTGAACCTCCAAAACCTTCTAATTGATTTCGGTCAGACCAACCTACTCAAACTCGGTCGAACCGAAAGCATTTAGATTGATCTAGGCTTTCATCTCGGTGCTACCGATTAGACCAACTCGGTTGGACCGAGTTGCTGTAACTGCAAGCAGTTGCACGTCTCGGTGCTACCGATTTGTTCCACTCGGTGCCACCGACAGCACATGGGTATATATTCCCAGCGAACCGTGCGGTTGAAAATTTCTTCAAACGTCACGCGCCCGCGCCCCATTGCTGCCACCCCTTTGGTCTTCGGATCGTCGCCGTCGTCTCCAGCGCGCCCTCGCCGCAGGATTCCGTCGCCGTCAACGGAAATCTCCACCGTCGTTGCCGCCGTAGAGAAACTCCACCGAGTTAGGGTGAGTTTCGATCCCTTTCGTGCTTCCCTTTTCCGATTCAACGCACGATTGGATTGCCTGTAATCTTGCCACGAATGCAATCCTCTTTCCACCAGATCAGTTCGTTTGAACAAAATTCGAGCAAAAATTTTAGGGTTAGGTTTCCGCCGAATGCATCTCGGACCGACCGAATAGGAATTTTCGGTCCCACCAATTTGGCCCTGGCCATAGCACTAGTACATCTCGGTGCCACCGAGTTGTGCGAATCGGTGAGACCGAAAGTGAATCTCAGTGAAACCCTAGCATCTCGGAGCCACTGAAACCCATATCGATCTGACCGAAATGGCGTGCCATGTCTCTGTAGTGTGCTTCGGCGTCACCGAGATTACCAACTCGGTCCATCCGAACTGCATTCTGTGAAAACCTAGAACTAAAGTTTGAACTCAACTTTTTGAAAAACTATCTGCTTTTTGTGATGACTCATCTACTCTACCTATACCCATCTATTCACAGGGTCAGCTCAGCAAGATGTCTAATGTCAGTGACAGTCAAAACAAGTCAGAGCAGCATGAAGAACAAAGTGAAGGATCAAGCCATAATGAAAGTTTCTATGAGGGAGAGAGAAGCTCTCCAGATCTTCCTAAAGCTGCAACCAGAACACGGAAGAAGAAAACCTCAGACAGTGAGGATGAGGACTTTGTTGCAAGTGAAGCTGCAACCAAGAAAAAGCAAGTAGTGCTTGCTAAGGAGTACAACACAAAGCCTACCTCTGTCAAAGAAAGAACTGCTGTGAGGAAAGTGACTCAGCAGACAATGCAGAAGCCCAGTGACACAGAGACAGCTGCATGAACTAAGAAGAAGAGAGTAAGGAAATCTTTTGCCCGTGTGATTGGCAGACCTACTATGATGATTGAAGAGGAAGAAGAGGAGGAGGATGAGCCATCTGCTGCATCCCCTGCAAAAGCACAGAAGCTCATGTCTGATGCAATCAAGACTGCTGCACCTCCCAAGTCAAAGCCTAAGGCACCAGCACCCAAGAGGTCAACCAGAAACATATCAGCTGCAGAGAAGAACAAGGCCCCAGTGCCTGAGTCCAATGTTGATGAAGAGCCTCTATGCTCAGAAAGTTGAAGCCAAAGATTCCAGACCATGACAACGCACACCCAGTAGCAGAAAACATGATGTTGAGAAAGGACAAAGGACTGCGTCAATGGAGATTGTCAGATCCTTATGCTATCAGAAGAAGGACTGCTTGTGATTATCGTTTTCACACCCCGTGAACAACAGGACTTTTATGAGACAATTTTGCTTGACAAGAAGCCCATAGTCAGTGACATGAAGTGGGTGGACTGGGAATACATCGATGAAAATGAGGATTACTTTCCCCACGTCCATGAAAGCTTCAGAATTGCAGGAGTTGACGAATTTGTTGGAAAGAAGTTGACCAAGTGGAATGATGAGATGATCATGCAATTCTACTGTACTGCTCATTTCTATCCAGATGGCAGAATAGTGTGGATGACTGAGGGTATAAGATACCAGTCTACCATCTCTGAGTGGGCAAATCTTCTTGGTGCACCCAAGGAAGAGGAGGGTGGCATTGACATATATGCCAAGCTCAAGATGGACCACAACTCTATGGCCAACATGTACACTGCAATTCCTCAGAAAGATCTTGAAACACACAAGCTTGGATCAGTGAAGCATTTGCTACCAGGTCTGGCCACCTCAAACACAATCTTGCGGTACACCTTGTTACCCAAGTCAGGCGATGATAAGATGATTCGTGGCCACTCCATCAACGTGCTGCACTTATTTGATACTCCTCAGAAATTCGAGGTGATGAGCCTGATAGTAGAGACTACCAAGAGGATAGCAGCAGATCAGAAGAGATCGTGTGGTTATGCTCCACATATTCAGTTGTTGATAAATTCCAAGGTTGGAACCAGCACGTATCTTCTTGATCGAGAGCATCTGCCACTCCGTCCAGAGTTTGAGGACAACGTCATAGTGATGGATTCTTCGCATCCCACTTCTGCACAAGCCCAAGAGGAAATCCGCAAAGCCCAAGAAGCTAAAGCAGCTCAGGAAGCAGCAGCTCCCAATGCTCCAATTGCGAATCTCAAGACACCAAAGGATCAAATGCAATATCTGCTTGAAGCCACTCTGAGGATTGAGCGAAGTTTGGCCAACCTCACCCAGACCCAGGCTAGTTTTGAGCGGATCATTGAGACCAAATTTCATGATTTGGATGTCAAGGTGACAGAGATTCAGACCACAGTGGAACAGCTGCAAGGAGATGTAGATGATGTCAAACAAGCCAGATCAGATGACAGTGAAGATGAGAGACCGACCACAGAGAAGTTTCAGCAAGTGCCTAGGGCTGCTAGGTCAGCTGCGATACCAGTTGTGGATCCACGGACCACAGTATCTGCACCAGCCGCCACAGCCACAGTGCCACAGCAGGTCTCCACTCCTCCGGTCCAGCAGTCATCAGCAGAAGCATTCGCGGACGCTCTCATCTCAACGCCGTCTACGCACACCGGAGCAGCCAGCAGGAGGTCGCCTTCAGGAGCTTCAGAGGACCGTGCCTAGAGAGCCGACTAGTGCTATACGATTCGAACTTTTTGGTACTTGTTGCCAAAGGGGGAGAATTTGTATAGATCATAGGCTTCGAGAGAGAGAGTTTCTTGCTTTTGATTTTCTTCGAGAGTTTCATTTGCTACTTGTTTGTTTGATGCTACTCTGTTTTATGTGCGCTTGCTACAGTATTATGTCATTTATGCTTGTGAGATACTATGTTGATTGATCATATTATGCTTATTGTGATGTTCCATGTTTATCTTTTTCATTATCTTGTATGATCAATTACTTATGTTGGTGATGCGTGCCTATTATTCCAATCTTATCATTTTGCGCTCTCCACCAAGATGTATGTGACATGGGAGAGTAACCCATGAGCCTAATCAATTGTGCATTTTCATTCAAACGCAAATTTTTTAATAATGCACAAATTTAGGGGGAGCTCTCGCTTATCACATATTTCTCAAAGCGACGATGTTTTTCATTTACTTAATCTTCTGTCGAAGCTTTGATCTATATGTTGTCATCAATTACCAAAAAGGGGGAGATTGAAAGCACATTTGCTCCCTTGGTGGTTTTGGTAATTCATAACAACATATATCTCATTGAACTAATGTCCATTCAAGATTAAGATTTCAGGATGTTCAATGATTGGCATGGCATGGACTAGAGATGTGGACCCCTCAAAATGCTAAGGACAAGGATTGGCAAAGGATCGAGACTCTACATTTTTGGTTTAGTGATCCAAGATCACATTGAGTCCATAGGAAAGCCAATACTATTAAAACGGGATGAGGTGTTGCTTAATGGTCCTTTTGCTCAAGTGCTTAGTGACAGTATTCCTAAACCCTCAACCACTATCTCTACCCAAATATGTCCTAAACCTAAAGTCCAACTCGGCCCCATCGAAATTTCCAATCCGGCCCCACCGAGTTCATCCAAGACTTAGCCACTGCCAAACCCTAACAAATCGGATCCACCGAAATGGATCTCGGTCCCATCGAGATGGCCTTGCCAACTCTCTGTAATCGGTTGCATTCACTTCGGTCTCACCGAGTTATGCATATCGGTCTCACCGAGATGGCTTGCCAACTCTCTGTTGCCTTATTGCTTCACTTCGGTCCTACCGAGTTGATGCAATCGGTGCCACCGAGATGAGGATTGCCCTAGCCATTGCACTTCGGTCCATCCGAGTTGTTCGTATCGGTCCCACCGAGATTCCTAAAGTTCATATCTTTTACACAGTTCGGTGCTACCGAGATGATCGTTTCGGTGCCACCGAGTTGGGTCAAAAGTGTGTAACGGTTGGATTTTGTGTGGAGGCTATATATACCCCTCCACCCCCTCCTTCTCAGTAAGGAGAGCCATCAGAACGTGCCTACACTTCCACCATTCATTTTATGAGAGAGAACCACCTACTCATGTGTTGAGATCAAGATATTCCATTCCTACCATTTGAACCTTGATCTCTAGCCTTTCCCAAGTTGCTTTCCACTCAAATCCTTCTTCCACCATAGCCAAATCTGTGAGGAGTGTTTGAGTGCTGGGAAGACTATCATTTGAAGCACAAGAGCAAGGAGTTCATCAACAACACACCATCTATTACATTTTGGAGAGTGGTGTCTCCTAGATTGGTTAGGTGTTGCTTGGGAGCCCCCAACGTGCTGTGGAGTTGAACCAAGAAGTTTGTAAGGGCAAGGAGATCGCCTACTTCGTGAAGATCTACCCCGAGTGAGGCTAGTCCTTCGTGGACGTAAGCCATGGTGGAATAGACAAGGTTGCTTCTTCGTGGACCCTTCGTGGGTGGAGCCCTCCGTGGACTCGCACAGCCGTTACCCTTCGTGGGTTGAAGTCTCCATCAACGTGGACGTACGATAGCACCACCTATCGGAACCACGCCAAAAACCACCGTGTCTTCATTGCGTTTGAAATCTCCAATCCCTCCTTTACATACATATGCAATTGCTTACATTCCGCTGCTATACTCTTAGAATTGCATGTGTAGGGTGATGCTTGACATGTACTATTGCTAAAATCTGCCTACAACTAAAATCTGGGAAAAGGTTAGGTTTTATTTGGTCAAGTAGTCTAATCACCCCCACTCTAGACATACTTTCGATCCTACATCTATTTATAGGAAAGCCAAGGGGAAGGGTGGTACTAAAAAATACCAAAACACCCATGCCTTATGTCACACATAAAGGGCATAAAGGGCATAAAAGGATGGCATGTGGAGCTCCATGGAGGAGCTCCACCCTTGGCCGGCCACCCGCATGGGGGGCCCCCCAAAAGGGGTTCCTTGGTCCCTAAGTCCTTCTAGAAGCCTTTTGGGAAAAGCCCTAAAAGGTGGCTTTCCAAAAAAGTAACCATAAAGTGATTTTCACTATTTACGAAAACATTTTTCCGCAACCGTTAAATCCGAAAATATTTCTATGGGTCTTAGAATAATTCCAGTACCCACTAAAATGATTTTGGACGCGTTCCGAAATAATTCCGGATTAGTGATTTTTATCTGCGAAAAGCAACCAAATCGGTTCCGGCAGCTCCGGAACATTTCCGGTTTTTATCCCGGAAAAATCCCATAAGTTTCTAGATCAATTCTGGCACCCTCCAAGATTTTCCAGGAGTGTGCCAAAACCAATTTGACTTAATGGTATACCCCGAAACAACTTTTCAGTTTTACCGAAACTATTCCGGTGTTCTCTCCGGAACGTTTCCGTTGTCTCCGAAACTTTTCCGGTGACTTTCTCTCAGACTCCCTGTCCAGTATTCAGCAGATAGATGACCCTTAAGCGTGTGACCCTATAGGTTCGGTGAAGTATAGACATGACCCGGAACACTTTCCGATCAATGATCAACATCGGAGCCGTGGACACCCATATTGACCCCTATACCCACACGAATAAATATTCGAGTGAACCTCCGGTTGCCGTGTGCTATTCATGTTGCTTCGCGATATGTTACAAATACCCGAGGTGAGATTTATCGGCATCCCCGTGGATCAAAAACTTGTCCACTATGCCAGTTACCTCGTTACCGGTTTTGTTCTCTTTTCTCGTTCCCGTGTTCCGGCATCCCTGTGATCAAATCACAATGTGTCTGGCCAGACGATGATGGATACCGTAACACCAAGAGGGCCTAGAGATATCTCTCCATCGTCGGAGGAGCAAATCCCAATCTTGAGCTTTCAAGTTACTTGACATACTTTCCCATGAACCCGTAAGCCGCCGTAATAGCCACCCAGATACGGATGACGTTTAACAAACCCCAAAGTTCATGAATCAAGCATGACGAAACTCGATACTCTCATGGTCTAAGGAATTATGCAAACGTAAACTTTCTCTGTGTTATTAACCATTAACTTGTGACGAATGTATCTCATAACATAACATCAATTCGGGTCGATTCAACACAAGTGTTCTTCTAACAATGTGCCCTCAAAGTTGCCAGCATAGTCATGCCCATGATCAGGAAAACAGAACCATCATGCAACACTTGAGCTAGTCTTAGAGGCCAGACTAGGAATACATTTTACCGTTTATTATTCCACACGTGCATATGAGTCTTCCTCCGAGCCTCGTGGTTATTGTAGACTCGAGAACCATAGCAGTTATAGCACGGAATATAAACTTGATTACGAACATGGGGATAAATAATAACATTTATTATTGCCTCTAGGGCATATCTCCTTCAGACTCCCACTTGCACTAGAGTCAATAATCTAGTCAATGCTAATGCACTTCACACCTATGGCATACCGGTGTAAAAATGCTTCACTTGTGGTATAGTCTTCGTCTAATGGACCTGACAACTTCAGGGCCGTGTGTATCTTTGCATATCCTTGCGTTTTCACGCTTTCACAAAATACATATTTTGTGTGGACTTGGCTTTGTATATATATGAATCACAGGTCAAACCTTGATTCCTCAGACTGAGCTATGGAGCAACTATCTGCAATAGTGTCCCATTGACCAAAGCCATCTTGGAACCATACTAAGTTCATGAATGAACTATATGATTCAATATCTTCTTTGTCGCTTCCAAAGCGTCAACATACTTAGCCTTTGTTATAGAATTCGCCACAATAACCTGTTTGGAACAATTTTCAACTACCGTGCCACCATATCGTGTATTACACAAAAAAACCTTATGAACATCAAAAGTTGTCTTATGAACAACCTTCTTGCAAGATACCTTATGCAATGGGCTAGAGTGTGTAAAACTCTAAAATGAATTTATGAAAATAAATACATAGGTAATACACCGATGGAATGTATAGTAACATTTACTATATTTCCAGCGCGTATCTTAACCTCACTCTGGTCAGTCTTTTAGGCCGTAGTAGTTCTTGCATCGAGTTGCAACATAATGCAATCGAGCAGGTATCTCTGTGATCAACTCACAATACCCAAGAATCAATGATTAACATGTTTAATCATAATTCCCAAGAACTATTTCTTTGACCAGCCTTCCATACATCAATAACTTGTATGACCTTCATACATGAGCTGGATATTCCAGTCTTCTCTCTTTTTGCCTTTATACTTCTAACAGTTTAACTCTCAGTATTTCTTCTACTCTCAGAAGAAGCATCCAACTTAAGAGTGGCGTTAGCCCTGGACTTCGTAGGCGTGTAAGTCACACTAACACCCTTTGGACATTTCCTTTAAGTTGTTGTTTTATTCACCTTCATCATATGACAGGTGTTCTACTGGATCCCTCTGTTATTAGTGAAATGCACAGTAAACACTTTTACTAATAGTTTGCAAAACAAACATTGCTTTGGATATCCCATATCTTTTAGCCTTTGTTTGTGTCTGAAAATGATTTTCAGTTCCATGAATATCACATAGCTATCCCAAACTTTTGAAGTTCGGGTCTCATGGAAGCAAATATATTGCACTTGACCGTAACGGAATTCTAGCTTTTGGATCGAAGGACGAGAGTCACATTATCCATAGCAATAGCGGGAGAATACCAAAACCATGCGATAGGACAAAGTCCTTCTCGGCACTTTTGAGGACAATCCTCACATTACGTTACCAACCGTAAAGTTTTAACCAGATACTAAACAGCTATTCAATTTTAATAGGGAAGGTGGAAACGCGAGCCATTATTCTATAACTATTATGCAAATTTTACTTTAGAAAAAGTTCATAATTAATTGCACTGAGAATTAAAACAAGTTAATTCTATAGTGCGCTCCCACTCAAATCAATATCTCTCAAAATTGATTATGAGTGATTCAAGACCCGCATTTTAATTCAACGCCGCGGTTCGAGATGAACTCAAATGGCGCAAGCTTCAATCGGTAGGCAAACTTGCCGATCACATCTCTATGTGATTCTTGTTCATCTTTCGATGCGTGTGTTCCGAGCTCAGGACTGTCCTGCCTGAACGTCAAGACAACCAAGTGATCTCGCTGCGAGGTCTCAACTCACCCGCCTCACACTTCTCTAATCGTTCGCACCCATGGAGATCATGTGATGCCCCGAAGAGATAGGTGCCGTGACGGCGCTACACTTGGGAGAACACTAACTACTTGATATTTTTAAGTGAGAGATCACCCTAATAAAAGCGACTACCACGCAATCAAGAAGGGTGCATCAAAGGGATAAACATCTCAGGCAATTCATAATAGCATGATATTGTATAGCCCTTTCTGACGGAGAAGTCTTGTATTTCTTCGTCTTCGGCATTCGCGTCGGTGTTCACCTTCGCGAAGATTGCCACCACCTTGTCGATGCACCAGATAATATTGCTATCTCTATAGCTAATAAAATAAGTGCACTACTTAAGGTTGACACGCAGGTCATTAAAGTGACAATCATATGGCTCCAGCCATCATGCCGAATCATGACACGCAGGTCATGTTAATTAATTTACATCATATAGTCATCTCATACATAATCGAATTAATATGAGCACTACTATACCACATCATATGCACATGCAAACCATCCTGCAAAACCAAGTTAGATGCCTCTAATCGTTTTACGCAAAAAATTATTTTACGTGGCTTCTAAGGTTTCGAAACAAACCGAAGCTACCAACGTCCATCATCAAGTATGATTATTCAAGTCGCTAGATTAACTTTACGGGGTGTATGAAACACGAGATAATAAAATCTCGAGCCCCATACTGAACTTCGTCATACGCATGACCCCCGTGCAGATCATATCTGCATTGCCCTTTCGTCTGCGAAATTTCATCTTTCTTTTAACTATGGTGGAATTCAAAGAACTGTTAGCACTTCGTTGATCAATCAGGATCGCGGATTGCCAAAACATTGAAACTCCACCATGCTGTTATCAAGATCAGAAATATGCAAATTCCAGGGAAGCAACAAGAATATCGGGTAACAGATTTCATCTGCTACCCGCACAAATAATTTTCAGTAATAGAACTCATCTACTACAAATTATATTGTGCAATACCCATACATCTCTATGTATTCTAGATCGTAACCAGCATCTACGCATAGCACGGCTCATGATGCCACTGTAGGGAACGCAGCAGAAAACAAAAAATTTCCAACCTACGCACCAGCCCAGGACCACTATGGAGACTGCATACAAGGTTTAATCTTTTTCGTTACCGACTCGTAGCACAGCGGAAGAAGAGTCGATGACGATCGGTGGTGCAGATCCCCGCATCTAGGATTTACAACCTCCCAACCGCGAGGATGTACTCCCACATCTGCCCCTCGGACAGCCCTCCGGGAGGCGGTCGGACAGTCCCTTGGACGGTGTCGCGGACAGCCCTTCGGGAGGACCCTCGAAACTGGGACGGTCACTCGGACAGCCCTTCGGGAGGACACACGAAACTCGGACAGTCACTCGGACAGCCCTTCGGGAGGCACTCTCAAACTAAGACCGAAACTACGATCTCTCTACAGAGTTGCACACATACGGTGTCATCTATCCGGCAGGGCTTCGCAGTCCAGAACTAGTTCCCACCGGAACCCAGACAGCCTTTCGGCTCTACGAAACTCTTTTCGTGGGAGGGAGAGAGAGAGCCAGACGAGCATGGCATTTGTATGTGAGCAAGGAGTGAGTGTGGAGAGCAGCCCCTCCACCTCTATTTATAGGAAAGCCAAGGGGTAGGATGGGCACTTCCAAAAAACCCAAAATGCCCATGAAGGAAAACTTCCACAAGGGCATAAAGGGAACTAATAGAGCAAGTGGGGCCCCATGAAGGAGCCCACATGTGGCCCGCCAACTCCTCTTGGGGGGCCCCCCAAAGGGGGTTTCTTAGCCCCCAAGCCTTCTAGAAGCCTTTTGGAAAATATCCCAAAAGGTGACTTTCCATAAAGTTAACCAAAAAGCACTTTCACTATTCACAAAGACATTTTTCTGCGTCCGTTAAATCCCAAATTATTTTTGTGTGCCTAGAACAATTCCAGTACCCACTAAAACAATTTTGAACACATTCCGAAACAATTCTGGAACAATGTTTCTTCAGCGAAAAGCAACCAAATCGGTTCCATACATCTCATGTAGAGGCTTCCGTATCAGTCGCAGTAGGAAACTCTGGAATTACTTCCAATGTTTCTTTCCTTTGATCTGATGACGAAGATACTGTTATCTCGTTGAGTTGCACTGTCCTCCCACTCACCTTTTTGCAAGAACCATTTTCTTCAAAGCATACCGTTCTTTGTGGCAAAACCTTTTGCCTCGGTATAGTGGTGGGGAAATACCCAATTACTTGGGATAACCTACAAAGTAGCACTTGTCTGATTTGGAATAGGTTTGTAAATATTTTACACAAGCCCCATATTCCAAATGTTAAGAAAAGACATAACATGGTTGGGGTTACCATACCATGGCGTCATTTCAACAGATTTGATGGCGCTCTTTTCAGTGTAAAAGCCGCAGTCTCTAAAGCATTACCTTAGAAGGGATAATGGTAAATTGATTTATGTCATCTTTGATCTTACCATGTCATAAATGGTTTGAATACATCTTCACAGACATTCCACTCACAGTGGTGTTCCGGGAGGTGTAAGTTATGAAACTCTTTTCACAACTCATCAGACATTTGCCAAACTTGTAACATAAATATTCCTTTCTGCAATCCAATTGTAGAAACATAATTTTCTTGTTACAATAATTTCTACTCCATTTTGAAAACCTTTTGAATGATTTCAAAAGATCCAGACTTACGTCTCATCAAGTAAATATCCATATATCTACTTGAGTCATTTCTAAAGATAGATAAATCCACTACTAGCAACAACATTTATCGGACTACACACATCATAATGTATGATCACCGATAAGTTTGTTGCTCGTTCCTTATGGCCTGTGAACGGTATTTCAGTCACTTCACTTTTCGGACGAAAGTTCCAAGTGTCAGATGATTCATAATCAAACGACTTCAAAATCCATCATTATGGAATTTCTCCATGCGGGTTTCTCCAATGTGACCAAATGCAGTGCCACACATATGTGGTATTCTTTTAGTCTTGCAACATTTAGCATCAGTGTTATGGATGTATCATATTACCATCAATATTCATAACATACATCCCATCCTTGATGGAAGCATGGCCGTTTATGTTATTCATAATACTGATCAACAATTGTTCTTTTATGAACAACCCTCTTGCAACAAACATTGTGTAATGGGCTAGAGTGTATAAAAATCTAAAATGAACTATGAAAGTAAACACAGAGGTAATATATTATTATCAATATTCATAACATACATCTCATTCATAATGAAAGTATGGCCCTTATGTTATTCATAACACCGAACATCAAAAGTTCTCTTATGAACAACCTTCTTGCAAGATACCTTATGCAATGGGCTAGAGTGTATGAAACTCCAAAAATGAATCATGAAAATAAATACAGACGGTAATACACCGATGGAAGGTATAGTAACATTTACTATGTTCCTAGCACGTATCTAAACCTCACTCTGGCAAGTCTTTTAGGCCGTAGTAGTTCTTGCATCGAGTCGCAACAGAATGCAACCGAGTGGGTATCTTTGTGATCAACTGTGACTCCCCTGCTCGACCGTGCACTAATCATACACGCAAATGCACACGATCGAGATCAGAGACTCACGGGAAGATATCACAACACAACTCTAAACACAAATAAAAGGCATACAAGCTTTATATTACAAGCCAGGGGCCTCGAGGGCTCGAATACATAAGCTCGAGTCATACAAGCATCAGTGGAAGCAACAGTATCTGAGTACAGACACAAAGTTAAACAAGGGTGCCTTAAGAAGGCGAAAACAAACAACGACTCTGATCGAAAGAGGCAAGGCCTCCTGCCTGGGAGCCTCCGAATCTACTCCTAGTCGTTGGCGGTCTCCACGTAGTAGTAGGCTCCACCGGAAGTGTAGTAGCAGTCGTCGGCATTAGCAGCTGACTCCTGGGATCCATCATCTGGTCGCAGCAATCGGGTATGGGGGAAAAGAATAGCAAAGCAACCGTGAGTACTCATCCAAAGTACTCGCAAGACTGACATCAGAACTATACTAAGTATGCATCGGTATCAAAGGAATGGGGCTATATCTTTGGACTGAACTGCAGAATGCCAGAATAGAGGGGGAGAAGCCTAGCCTATCGAAGACTAGCATCTTGAAGCAATCTTGCAGCATTAGAGGAGTGCAGATTAGCATATTATAAATTAACAAGCATGTTGAAGCAAAGCCCAGAGATCCTTCCTCGACTCCCTGCGAGAAAGCAATCCCGGAGCTTACAATTAATTAACACGTATCCAGTTCTAGTAGTAATAGATCGGGATACAACACTGAGCGTCCTGTTACCGTGGACACGGCTATTCAAATAGATAACTTCACTGCAGGGGTGCACTACTGTTACCCAACACGCTCGATTAACTCTGGCCGGACACACTTTCCTGGGTCATGCCCGGCCTCGGCTGATCGACACACCGTAGCCCTACCTAGAGCTCAACAGAGAGGTCCCCGCCGGTCTACATCCTAAGCGCTCCGGGGTCCTGGGCCCATCGCCCTTTGCACTCCGGGTCGTTGCGCACATGGTTAGATCCAGGCACCACCTCTGTCCTGGATGGCGCCGATCCTGCCGTGCCGCAATGCTGAACTGGACGTCTGACAGAGCTTTCGGCTGATACATACGGCGCCGAGGGTCCCATAACCATTATCCCATGTGGTGGTAGTGCGTATAGGGCCAACGACCCACTCAGATCAAATACCCAAATCCGTTAGCGAATTATTAGGAGCTCGCGGTGACGATCAGTACTCCTATCGTCCCATCTCGAGGAAGTGCAACAAGGGCCAGGCCCATCCCTCTCTAGGGCGATCTCTGCCTGCCCGGCCGCGCCTCGTAATTATCTCGCGGGTACCCTCACGGTCAACCCGACTTCACATCTCTCGCGGGTACCCCTCGGGGTCGACCCGACTTTACCCGGGGACTGTAGTAAAAGTAGGGTATCCGTGTGTTCATCACATCAAAGGGGAATCCGAGGAATCACCCTCGATGGATTCCTACTCGATGTAATCTATCAAGGAGAACCAGGAGGAATCACCCTTGGTGGTTCCCACTTGAGGGGTTGCTCGACAGAATCATCATCGGGAAGGGGAGAGCGAGGAATCACCCTCGGCAATCATCACCAACGAGCTATACTACAGAGCATCGAGAGTGTGGTACGAGGTATCACCCTCGGCACTCGATAGTAGCCCTGCAGAGTCGTACAACTAAGGGGGTGTGTGGTGATGTGTCGGTCTCTGCTCGTCGATCACACATATCGAGGCACTGGTAACAAAGCGGGGCAACAGGGACAAGGGTGAGGGGTCACTGATGGGACACTAACCAACCTATACTAAGCAGTTTAGGATGACAGGTAAAGTAGCAACAGTAGGTTACAAAAAGCAGGCTATGCATTAGAATAGGAGCAATCAATTACAGTAGCAAAATCTAATGCAAGCATGAGGGAGAAGGAATAGGCGATATAGGAATGATCAAGGGGGTTTTGCTTGCCTGGAAGCTCTGCTGAAAAGGAGGAAGGGTCGTCAGTGACGTAGTCGTTCTCGGCGGCGGCGTCGGTCTTGGGGTCTACCGGAGAGAAGAGGGGGGAAGAAACAATAAATACAAGCAACAAAAGCAACCGCAGATGCATGGCATGGCAGCACGCTATTCGAGGGGTGTCCTAATGCAGTACTACGCAAGTTAATCGGAGCGGGAAACATCTGGAGGTGTTTTACCAGCTCCGGGCAATTATCGGACAGAAGAATCGGAGGGGAAAGTTCCATGTTCAGTATGTTAGACGGATGTGGCAGGTATGCAGATAGGATATTCGGATTCTTCATATTTTTCTGATCATTTTTATATAAAAATTATTTTCATCCGAGTTACGGTTTATTTTATATGATTTTTCAAAGTTTTATTGAATTTCTGGAATTTTTTTAATTATTTAAATTCGAATTATCCGAAACAGTACAGGTGACGTCAGCATGACGTCAGTGTGACGTCAGCAGTCAACAGTGGACTTTGATGGGTCAAACTGACCGGTGGGTCCCACCTGTCAGTGTAACATTTAGTTAATCAGGGGTTAATTAAACTAATTACAGATTAAATAGACTAATTAAGTAATTAGTTTAATTAAACAAAATTAATTAAGTTAATTAACTAATTAATTAATATTTATTTATTATTATTTATTATTATTATTTTTTGTTTTAACAGGGGCTGGGCCCAGTGGTCAGTGGCACAGCCGGACATGTCCGGGCTGTGCCTGTCCAGGGCCGGACACGTCCGCGCGGCCACTGGATGACCAACGCGCGCGCGCGGCAGAGGTTGGCCGGCCGTGGCCAAAGGCGGGCAATGGCGGGCGGCGGTGGGCGGCGAGGCGAGGCGAGAGCAGCAGAGGCCGGCGCGAGGCGGCGGCGGAGCAGCATCGGCAGCGGGCGGCGCAGGTGCAGCGGCAGTGCGGCGTGGTCGGAGGGGGAGAGGGGAACGGCCGCGGGGGATTCGGGGTTCTCACCCCCGATGTAGATGCACGGGGGGGCGGCGAGGCTTGAGGAGGTCCGGCGAGGAGGAGGTCGGGGACGGCGACGAGGTGACGAGGACGACGGGGCGACGGCGTCGGGCGTCGCGGGGAGGGGGGGAGGGAGAGAGAGACGAGGAGGAGTGGGGCGTTAGGTTTAGGGTTTCCAGGGGGGCATATAGCCGCGGCTGGGCCGACCTGGTCGGCCAGCTGGACCGAGAACCAGTTGGACCAGGGGGTTTTCTGTTTTTATTTTTTTATTTTTTTTATTTTATCTTTTGTTTTTCTTTGTTTATTTTCTTTTATTGTTTTATTTTATTTTCCAAATTATTTTAGTTTTATAAAATATATAATTAGCACCTAAATTGGTGTTGCTAAATATACCACTGCCACAATAATTTCGGTATTTAAATAAAGTAGTTTGCAATTTTATAATTTTTAAAAGGCATTTAATTAATTGACTTAGCTGCTATTTTAATTATTTTAGGACATTTAAATACTTTAGAAAAATTTGGTTTCTACATGACAAATATCCAGGGATTATTTGCCACACTTTGAACATTTTAGTTTGCATGTTTGAGAAATTTGAATTTTGGATTCTAAATTGAATTTGAATTATGCCTTGGATCAAATGAGGATTAGCAACAGTAATGTGATGACATGGCACCATTAACTTGGGATTATTGTAGCTTAATTATCCGGGCGTTACATCAACTCACAATACCCAAGAATTACGGACTAACAGTTTAATCACAATTCCCAAGAACTATTTCTTTTGACCAGCCTTCCATACATCAATAACTTGTATGACTTTCATACACGAGCTGGACATTCTAGTCTTCTTTCTTTTTGCCTTTATACTTCTAACAGTTTAACTTTTAGTATTTCTCCTACTCTCAGAAGAAGCACCCAACTTCAAAGAGTGGCGTTAGCCCCGGACTTCCAAGGTGTGTAAGTCACACTAACACCCTTTGGACATTTCCTTTCTCTTTAAGTTGTTGTTTTATTCACCTTTCATCATATGACAGGCGTTCTTCTGGATCCCTCTCTTATCAGTCAAATGCATAGTAAACACTTTGCTAATAATCTTCAAAACAAACATTGCTTTGGATATCCCATATCTTCTAGCCTTTGTTTGTATCTGAAACTAATTTTCAGTTCCATGAATATCACATAGCTATCCCAAACTTTTGAAGTTCGGGTTTCATGGAAGCAAACATATTGCACTTGACCGTAACGGAATTCTAGCTTTTGGATCGAAGGACGAGAGTCACATCATCCATAGCATTAGCGGGAGAATACCAAAAGCATGCGATAGGACAAAGTCCTTCTCGGCACTCTTGAGGACAATCCTCACATTACGTTACCAACCGTAAAGTTTTAACCAGATAAGTAACAACTAATTCAATTTTAATAGGGAAGGTGGAAACGCGAGCCATTATTCTACAACTATTATGCATATAACACTTTAGACAGAGTTCATAATTAATTGCACTGAGAATTAAAGAAGTTAATTCTACAGTGCGCTCCCACTCAAATCAATATCTCTCAGAATTGATTATGAGTGATTCAAGACCGACATTTCCACTCAGCGCCACGGTTCGAGATGAACACAAATGGCGTGAACTTTAATCGATAGGCAAACTTGTCGATCACATCTCTATGTGATTCTTGTTCATCTTTCGATGCGTGTGTTTCGAGCTCAGGACTGTCCTGCCTGAACGTCAAGTTAACCAAGTGATGCTGCTGCGAGGTCTCAACTCACCCGCCTCACACTTCTCTAATTGTTCGCACCCATGGATATCATGTGATGCCCCGAAGAGATAGGTGCCGTGATGGTGCTACACTTGGGAGAACACTAACTACTTGATATTTTAAGTGAGAGATCACCCTAATAAAAAGTGACTACCGTGCAATCAAAAGAGTGCATCATAAGGGATAAACATCTCAGGCAATTCATAATAGCACGATATGGTATAGTCCTTTCTGACGGAGAAGTCTTTATTTTCTTCGTCTTCGGCATTCGCTTCGGTGTTCACCTTCGCGAAGTTTGCCACCACCTTGTCGATGCACTAAATAATATTGCTATCTATATAGCTAATAAAATAAGTGCATTACTTAAGGTTGACTCGCAGGTCATTAAAGTGACAATCATATGGCTCCAGCCATCATGCCGAATCATGACACGCAGATCATGTTAATTAATTTACATCATATAGTCATCTCATACATAATCAAATTAATATGAGCACTGCTATACCACATCACATGCACATCTTGCAAAACCAAGTTAGACGTCTCTAATCGGTTCATACAAGATTTTATTTTACGTGGCTTCTAAGGTTTCAACCAGACCGTAGCTACCAACGTTTTTCATCAAGTATGATTATTCAAGTCGCTAGATTAACTTTGCGGGGTGTATGAAACACGAGATAATAAAATCTCGAGCCCCATACTGAACTTTGTCATACGCATGACCCCCGTGCAGATCATATCTGCATTGCCCTTTTGTCTGCGAAATTTCATCTTTCTTTTAACTATGGTGGAATTCAATGAACTGTTAGCACTTCGTTGATCAATCAGGATCGCGGATTGCCAGAACTTTGAAACTCCACCATGTCATTATCAAGATCAGAAATACGCAAATTTCAGGGAAGCAACAAGAACATCGGGTAACATATTTCATCTGCTACCCGCACAAATAATTTTCAGCAATAGAGCTTATCTACTCCAAAATTATATTATGCAACACCCATACATCTCATGTATTCTAGATCGTAACCTGCATCTACGCATAGCGCGGCTCATGATGCCACTGTAGGGGAACGCAGTAGAAAACAAAAATTTCCGGAACTGCGAGCACGCCCAGGATCACTATGGAGATGCATACATGGTTTGATCTGATCGTTACCGACTCGTAGCGCAGCGGAAGTAGAGTCGATGTTGATCGTCGGTGCAGATCCCCGCAGCTAGGATTTGCAAACTCCCAACCGCGAGGATGTACTCCCTCGTCTGCCCCTCGGACAGTCCCTCGTACAGCCCTCCGGGAGGCGGTCGAACAGTCCCCTGGACGATGTCACGGAAAGCCCTTCGGGAGGACCCTCGAAACTCGGACAGCCCTTCGGGAGGACCCTCTAACAGCCCCTCGGGCAAAAGATCGAACCTACGACCTCTCTACGGGGTTGCACACATACGGTGTCATCTATCCGGCAGGGCTTCGCCGTCCAGAACTAGTTCCCACCGGAACCCAGACAGCCTTTCGGCTCTACGAAACTCTTTTCGTGGGAGGAAGAGAAGAAGCCAGATCATGCATGGCATGTGTATGAGAGTTGGAGTGAGTGTGGAGAGCTCCTCTCCACCTCTATTTATTGGAAAGTCAAGGGGAAGGGTGGTACTAAAAAATACCAAAACACCCATGCCTTATGTCACACATAAAGGGCATAAAAGGATGGCATGTGGAGCTCCATGGAGGAGCTCCACCCTTGGCCGGCCACCCCCATGGGGGCCCACCAAAGGGGGTTCCTTGGTCCCTAAGTCCTTCTAGAAGCCTTTTGGGAAAAGCCCTAAAAGGTGGCTTTCCAAAAAAGTAACCATAAAGTGATTTTCACTATTCATGAAAACATTTTTCCGCGACCGTTAAATCCGAAAATATTTCTGTGGGTCTTAGAATAATTCCAGTACCCACTAAAATGATTTTGGACGCGTTCCGAAACAATTCCGGATTAGTGATTTTCATCTGCGAAAAGCAACCAAACCGGTTCCGGCAGCTCCGGAACATTTCCGGTTTTTATCCCGAAAAAATCCTAGAAGTTTCCAGAACAATTCTGGCACCCTCCAAGAATTTCCAGGCGTGTGCCGAAACCAATTTGATTTAATGGTATACCCCGAAACAACTTTTCAGTTTTACCGAAACTATTCCGGTGTTCTCTCCGGAACGTTTCCGTTGTCTCCGAAACTTTTCCGGTGACTTTCTCTCAGACTCCCTATCCAGTATTCAGCAGATAGATGACCCTTAAGCGTGTGACCCTATAGGTTCGGTGAAGTATAGACATGACCCGGAACACTTTCCGATCAATGATCAACATCGGAGCCGTGGACACCCATATTGACCCCTATACCCACACGAATAAATATTCGAGTGGACCTCCGGTTGCCGTGTGCTATTCCTGTTGCTTCGCGATATGTTACAAATACCCGAGGTGAGATTTATCGGCATCCCCGTGGATCAAAAACTTGTCCACTATGCCAGTTACCTGTTTACCGGTTTTGTTCTCTTTTCCCGTTTCCGTGTTCCGGCATCCCTGTGATCAAATCACAATGTGTCTGGTCAGATGATGATGGATACCGTAACACCGAGAGGGCCCAGAGATATCTCTCCATCGTCGGAGGAGCAAATCCCAATCTTGAGCTATCAAGTTACTTGACATACTTTCCCATGAACCCGTAAGCCGCCGTAATAGCCACCCAGTTACGGATGACGTTTAACAAACCCCAAAGTTCATGAATCAAGCATGAAGAAACTCGATACTCTCATGGTCTAAGGAATTATGCAAACGTAAACTTTCTCTGTGTTATTAACCATTAACTTGTGACGAATGTATCTCATAACATAACATCAATTCGGGTCGATTCAACACAAGTGTTCTTCTAACAATGTGCCCTCAAAGTTGCCAGCATAGTCATGCCCATGATCAGAAAAACAGAACCATCATGCAACACTTGAGCTAGTCTTAGAGGCCAGACTAGGAATACATTTCACCGTTTATTATTTCACACGTGCATATGAGTCTTCCTCCGAGCCTCGTGGTTATTGTAGACTCGACAACCATAGCAATTATAGCACGGAATATAAACTTGATTACGAACATGGGGATAAATAATAACATTTATTATTGCCTCTAGGGCATATCTCCTTTAGCCAGCCGCCGTCTGCGATGCTGCCGCAGATTGGGGGTAGAGGAGACCCATCACCACCTGAGCTTGCATGTTGCAGTCATGCCTAAATCAAATTGCCATGCCGATCTGGGCGGAATCCGAGTAGCAACCACACCCGGATATCGTCGGCACCAGCAGCCACCATCGGCCGCCTCCGCCACCAGCAGCACTACCAATCCACCGAGCCGCCGCCGCAAGGCAGTCGCCTCCGTGAGGCCTGACGCGCCCGCCGCCACCGTCCTTGGATCTAGAACGACTTCGTCGGTGGCGCCTCTAGTGGTGGCGAGACACCGGGATAAAAGAGTTGGCACTGGTTGGCGGCGCGCCTAGGTTTCCCCCGTGCCACCAGGGAGGGCGACGCCGGGGTCGGGGCCTTTTTTCGTTAGTGACATGTACCTGATGACGCCTGCAAGAAAAAGATTGGTTAACTATGAGTTCAAACTCATATTAATTTGGGAGGTTTAGAAAACAAATTAAACACGAATAATAGATAACGTTTGTTTTACTACTAGAGAGCTATAAATTTAGCCATGTGAAATGGGACTTAGGTTTCCCCGTGCCGCCAGGGAGGGCGACATGGGGTCGGGGCCTTTTTTCGTTAGCGACGTGTACCTGATGATGCCTGCAAGAAAAAGATTGGTTAACTACGAGGTCCTATGAACATATGTTCATGTTCAAACTCATATTCATTTGGGAGGTTTAGAAAACAAATTAAACATGAATAACAGATAATGTTTTTTTACTGCAAGAGAGCTATAAATTTAGCCATGTGAAAGGGAACTTGGATTTTCTTCTAAGCTATTGAAAGCCTAGAGACACTGACTGACATACCGTAGACTAAAACCACAACTAGATCAACAAGCCAATCAGCCTTTTGACAAACTTGCATTTCTGATATGAAGACTTTTTAGTGGATATGAAGAAAGTGTTGCGCACACAGGGTCACCCTTTTTGACAATGACAACCACTACTTACTTGTGGAGTACCCCCTCCGGTACAACATATGTGAAGTTCTAGAATTGTCTTAAGACAAATTTATTCAAGTTTGACTAAGTTTCCAGAAAAATATGTTATTATCTAGAATATCAAATATATACAGAATAAAAATATATTTTGTGACGAATCTAATGCAACTAATTTGATTTTGTAGATGTTAATATATTTTGTACATTTACCAGCCAGCCAGCATTGGTTCCCTTGAAAGCTGGAACACAATTAGATAGTACTCCCTCTCGTCCCATAGCTTAAAAACGATCTTATATTGTGGGAACGGACGGATTTTTTTTTTAAAGAACTGTCCTGTCTTGTCTGTGTTGGTTTGCTTGTCCAGCCTAGTTCATTTCGAGTTAATACGCAGTTCTCATGTCACGTCAATGTCAAAAACTTATGTAGTTCTCGTGACATGTCAATGCCAAAACTTAAGTGGATGATACACCAGGTGTACTTAACCACTCGACAGCACGGCTGCTACTGTGCGCTTTGCGAAAGCTTGCCCTTTTGTGCACTGTTTCCTTCATCTTTTTCACCCAATCCTCACCAGTGGCCAATAAAAAAGTAACTGTTCACACATTAAAATATCCACCCCACATGTTCAGGCTTCAGGATTCAGAAAAGAGAACAGTCCGAAGCCCTGTCGTTTAATCTACAAGAGCAACGACAATATACAGAAGCCAAGTTTTTTTTACAGCAATATACAAAAGCCAAGTTTCCACACCGTGCTCTTCAATGGAGAGCGCGTGATGCCCAAAAATTGCACATGATAATCGGAGGCCGCCGTGTCGTCCTCAACATCTTCATTTGTGGTGTGCTAGTCAAGTCGGTGCTCAGCTCTTAAGCAGGGTATCATATTACCCCTCTTGTCAAACCTCCGAGTGTCTCAACCATGGTGGTGATGTTTTTGCCCTCCCAAGAAACAAGCCTTGCATCAAAGGTCAAGTTTTTCGCTTGGTTGAAAATCCAAGATAAGATTTGAACCGTGGATAGGTTGGCTAAGTAGGAATGGACGAAATATACCTTGCTTCCCCGATGCAAAAGAGAAAATGAGTCTGCCGTGCACCACTTCTACAAGTGTCGCTTCACTTTGAGGCTATGGGGTATGGTCAAAGATTGGCTTCAACTTCAAGATATCAACACTTCCTCGTGGTTAGCCGAGAGATCCGCTAGAGAGTGGTGGCTTAACATGTCAGGCACACATGTACTGCACCTTAGGGTCATGACCTCTCTTACCATGCTCATTAGTTGGACACTTTGAAGAAAAGATAGGGTCTTGCGCAACAAGTCCGCTCCACCCATCGTCATCTTCGACATGATAAAAAAGGACGGTAAACTTTGGTCCATTGCGGGTGCAACATATTTGAGCGGAATCATGTTGGGGGAGTAACGCCTTATTGCAGTCTTGGGAGTCTTGTAAAACTACTCTAACTTCTTAATTGATGGATGGGGCAAATATTATGCCACCCTGCCGAGAGAGTATATACTTTAGTTTGTATAGTTACAACCATTCAATTGAAGGACTAACACACAATGAATTGCTACATAACTAGTGTGTACCATTGGAACGACACAAGATGGTAATAATCCAGCAAACATATGTGGTGCTATAGTCGCGGGAACTAGGTATTGGATATTAGTTTTTCCGTGCGTGCGTGTGCGCGCGCGGTGTGTGTTTGAGTTCTACGGTATTTCGTGAGGCGACCACATCCCCCCTCCACTCGGTGCTCTGATGGGGTGTGTGTGTGTGGGGGGGGGGGGGGGGGGGGGTTTAGAGATGAGGGTACCCTGATCCCTCACACAAGGCGTGTACATAGGGTTAGGGTTTGTAGTTCGTCAGGTGTCGTTCTGGTGGCGGTGGCGCCGCATCGATCTGGTCTGCCCCAACTCACCTTTCCATGGAGGTATTTTTGTGGCAACTCCAGGAAACTATGTGTCGTGGTATTTTCACGGCAGATGCCATGAGATGGCTAAAGAGGTGGGGATACGAGAGGACGCCGGTGGGTTCCGGAGGCGAGGTTGGTACGAGCAAGTGCGAGACACGAGACGTACCCAGGTTCGGGGCCCTCTGGAGAGGTAACACCCCTAATCCTGCCGAGTGTAGTATGGGAAGCACAAGGGCTACAAGGTCGCTCCCGGAGCTGTTCGGACGGAGGAGGGAGAAGGGGCTAGGCCACCGTTCTGCCTCTCCGGCGAGAGTGTGTGTGTGGTCTGTGGAGCGAGAAGGAGTCACTAAAGGGTAGCGAAGCAGAATGCGAACCTGGCCTGACCGATCCCTCTGCATGGAGGCCTCCCTGGGGGTCTTATAGGCCGACCCCCAGGGTTACAATGGTAATGTTACAAAGGCGCGGGCCCCTGGTGTCATTGACCGGGAGCCGGTGGCCGGGTCGCCTGGTCGCCGGGTCGCCGGGTCGCCGGGCTGCCGGGTCGCCAGGTGCGCCGCACCTGCCTGGCGCGGGGCACTGTGGCGGGTCTTGTCTCTCGTCAGTCTGGGTTCGGGGCACTGTGGCGCATCTTGTCCGTCGTCAGAGGGAGGTCGGCGCCGTTATTTCTACAGGGCCGCGCCTCCCTGACACCGCCCGCCTCGGGCGGGGGCGCAAGGAAAGCTGCAGCCTCGCCTGCTTTGTCAGCGTAAAGGAAGGAGCGCTGTAGCCCCGCTTGCTTCGTCGCGAAGGCTTCGTCTCCTCGCGGCCAGCCGGCATGGGCCAGCCGGCCCGGCCGGGTCGCCGTGCCGAGCCGGCTCGCGCTGGGGAGCCGGCGTACTGGCAAGCCTGCCTGAGGGACTTGACCTGCTCCGATGATTTTTCAAGAAGGGGTTCGAGCTCCGTCGCCTACCCAGGGTTCATCCCCCCGACAGTAGTCCTCGAAGCTGTGAAGGCTCGCCGGCTCCAAGCAGGAGGGCCTCCGCAGCTTACCCCCTGAGGAGTTGGTTTTGTTGGTGAAGTGCGGGTGCCTGGCCAGGCGGCTCCGCTCGTCCGCTTGCCGGCACGGCGGACACGGACGCCGGCTGCCGGTAGCCGGGTCGCGGCACCCCGGCCTGGGCGGGAAACGGAAATGCCCGTTGGTCGAGTCTTGCTTCATACGGCGATTCGCGCCCGCCGCGGCCTGACGGAACGCCACGTGGTGCTCCGCAGCGGGCGAGGCCTGCCAGCCCACGCGCGTGACGGGACGCGACTGCGGACCGGCCCCGCCACGACGCGCCATTGGCCCGCGCGTGAGGGATTTACTGTGGCGGCGCTTGACGGTTGCGCTTCCCCGCGCAGTAAATGTGCGCGTAAAACGTGCGCGCACGGTGCGGAGGAGTGGGATCGTGTGCGCAAATGATCCCACTCCCCCACGCTCTCTTCGTGGTTATAAATGAGAAGGGGAGAAGTGCGACGGAAACGTTCCCGCACACACTCCCGCCCCTTGCTCCTCCTCTGCTTCTTCTCCACCGCGCCCGAGCGAAGCGCTGCCGCCGCGTGCTCTCGCGCCAGCCGCCGCACGCCGCGACCCGAGGCCCGCAGCACGTCGCCGTCTCCTCCTCCTCCTTTCCTCCGCCACGTCCACACGCCAGCGGAGCCCTCCAATGGCGCTGCCGAAAGGTTCTTGGGAGGGCTCGACCATGACCGAGGAGAACATCCGGTACCTTCGCCGCACGAGGCGGTTGCCGCCGGCGGAGGCGCTGGTCGCGCGCGCGCCCGGCCCGGAGAGGGTGCCGCAGCAGCAGGAGGGCGAGCACGTCGTCTTCTTCTCTCACTTCGAGCGCGGACTCGGCCTCCCCGCAAGTCTTTTCTGCCGGAGCTTCCTCGACTTCTTCGGGTTGCAGCCGCACCACCTCGGTGCCAACGCCGTGTTGCAGGTCGCCGGGTTCGCCACGCTCCGCGAAGGCTACCTCGGCATGCTGCCAACTGTTGACCTATGGGCGAAGCTTTTCTTCCTCAAGCAGCAGGGGGCGTCGGCTAGCGCGATGTCAGATTGCGGGGCTGCCGTGGTCACCGGCCGGGTGAACGGGCCGTTTCCCAAGCTGCCGCTTGAGGACTCGGCCAAGAAGTGGCAGACGACGTTTTTCTACGTCCGGAATGCCAACCTGGCGGTGGACGTCATCAACCTGCCGCCTTTCGTCAACGCGGCGCCGCTCGCCAAGTCGAATTGGGGCTACTGCCCCAAGAAGCCGCCGCAGGAGCTCCTGAACATCTGCCACCGGATCGGGGAGATGACGGATCGCGAGGGGCTGAAGCCGGCTGACCTCATCGCGGCCTTCATCTCACGCCGTGTGCTGCCGCGGCAGCGCCGGGCACACCGGATCTGCGACATGAGCGGCCGGCGTGACCCGACCCGAACGTCGACCAAGGCGCTGACGACGGCCGGGATCATCCAGCGGGTCAACTATATCTCCAAGGCCGGGTTGAAGGAGGAGGGTTGGAGCTTCGGGAAGGAGCCCTATCACCGGGAAAACCCGGCGCCGGCGGTGAGTCCCTGGTCTCTATTTTTTGCCGCCTCAACATTATTTCTGTGTCCTGACGCCGCGGGAGGACCACAGCTGTTCGCCTGCCAGCAGAATCACGACGGGCCGAATCCCCAGATCCTGCTGGCCGACTTGCCCGAGTCGGACGCGGAGGAAGCCGGCGCCGAGGCGGAGGAGGGAGGAGTCGAAGCGCGCCTGGCCGACGCCGCAGCCGGCGGGTCACGAAACGCGGGTAAGTCTCCGCCCTCAGAACTTCCGCGCGACTGGCCAGACGACGACGCAAAGGACCTGACCGGAGCCCACGGTGCAGCGCCCTCGGTCGGGGAGGACGCCAGCATCGATCCTCCAAGGCGGCTGCGGAAGACGGCTGGCGCCGGGCCGGCTCGCGCGGCGGACTCTGGCAGGCGGCCGCATGGAAAGGAGCTGGTCGAGTCGAGGCCGACCATGAAGCGCCCGGCGGCAGCGGCGCCGACGCGGGAGAGGGCCGTCGTCAAGAAGAAGCGCCGGCTCGCCCCGTCCGTGCGCCAGAAACGGGAGGTCCCGAAGGTCATCGGGTGAGTGATTCTTGTCTGTTTCTGATCACTTGCTTGTTTTCTTGCTTGAGCCTTTGTGGTGATGAACTTGCCGTGCACAGGTCCGCCGTTGACCTGGCGCTGGCGGCCGTGGAGGCCGCGGCTGGCGAGGCCGTCTGGCGGAAGACCCGGAGCAGTGCCATCGACCCCGAGCCGGCCCGGACCGCGGAGGAGGACATCGAAGCCCGCCAATCCGGCCAAGACCTCGACGCGGCAAGACGCGACGCCTGGCGGGATCGCGCGGAGGCTGCGAAAGAAATGGAGGAGGCCTCGGCCCGGGCATGGGAGAGGGCCTCCGCAAAGTAGGCCAGGATCACCGCGGGCCCGACCTGGCCAGAGATGGAACGGGGGACGGAGCCGGCGGCGACAATCATCGAGCCGCAGTCGGAGGGGGCGACGGAGCCGGCCGGGCGGATGGAGCCTGCCGACGGCGAGTCGGACGTCGATGAGGACATCGTCGTGGACACGCCGCCCCGGGCCGATCCGGCAGGAGGAGGCGAGGGCGGCGAAGAGAGGCGCGAGGCGGACCCCGCACCATCCGGCCAAGTGCAACCGACGTCGGCCCCAGAGGCCGTGGCTGGAGACGCCGGTGCCATAGTGGTCGTTCCGCCCCAAGCCGCTGCATCCTCCGAGCGGCTGGGTGGAAGCGGATCCGGCTCCGGGACGGCGATGCAGCATCCGTGGGCGAGCGCCGGCGCCGTTGTGATCGGGCGCGCACTCGGGAGGACGACGCGGCGGATGCCTTGCGCACGCAACTTCGCGGGCGGAGCGAACGCCTGCAGGCCTTCGTCCGGGACGAGCAGGAGGCGGCGCGGAAGCTGGAGCAGGCGTTTGCGGTGAGTCTCTCCTTCTTTTCTTGTCTTGATCGTCGAATCAGTGGGGGCGCGCCAGCGCACCCATTGGGTGTAGCCCCCGAGGTTCGGGCCGGGCTGCGGAGCAGCCGGCTCGAATCTTATAGCCCGTCTTTTGCGTTCTTCTTACTTAACTTTTGCGCAGCACCTGTACGACCTGCGGGCCGCCGCGTATAACCGGCTCCGGGAGTGGTTCCGCGGGGTCAAAGCCCAGCTTGCCGGCAAGGAGGAGGAGTTACGCCGGGTCCAAGGTACGTCTTGCACGTCTTCAGTGGGGGCGCGCCAGCGCACCCACTGGGGGTAGCCCCCGAGATTCGGGCCGGACTGCGGAGCAGCCGGGTCGAATCTTATGGCTTTGCCCTTCTTTCTTTTTGTCCTTGCTTCCGGCGTCTGACCGGGAACCTTGTCGCGCAGCTGATGCGGCCGAGGTGCCGGGTCTCCGAGGCCGGCTTGCCGAAGCCGGCGAGCAGCGCGATCTTGCCGTCGCCGACCGCGACCGGCTCCAGGCCGAGGTGGACCTTCTCCTTGTCACGCGGGGAGCCGGCGCTAGTGCCGATGGTCAGCACCTCCGCGCGGGCGCAGAGACCCGCGACGTCGTCGGGGACGGCGCGGCCAACGGGGACGGGGGAGTCGGCAAAACAGCGCACCTCGTTGGGAAACATGTCAGGGACGAGCGCGACGAAGACGCGCAGCACGCCGAAGGGGACGATGCAGCAGCCTGCGGGGCAAGCGGTATCCGTACCCGGCGTAGCGCCGCAGCCGGCCGAGTCGGCCGCGCGGGGAGCACGGACCAGACCGTGCACGGTGCGCTCGCCGGAGCTGGTGAAGGGCCTCGTCCGGAACTTTACTCCGGCCGACGCCGCAAGCAGCCCCACGGTGGGCGCCAACTGTCGTGGTATTTTCACGGCAGATGCCATGAGATGGCTAAAGAGGTTGGGCTACGAGAGGACGCCGGTGGGTTCCGGAGGCGAGGTTGGTACGAGCAAGTGCGAGACACGAGACGTACCCAGGTTCGGGGCCCTCTGGAGAGGTAACACCCCTAATCCTGTCGAGTGTAGTATGGGAAGCACAAGGGCTACAAGGTCGCTCCTGGAGCTGTTCGGACAGAGGAGGGAGAAGGGGCTAGGCCACCGTTTTGCCTCTCCGGCGAGAGTGTGTGTGTGCTCTGTGGAGCGAGAAGGAGACACTAAAGGGTAGCGAAGCAGAATGCGAACCAGTCCTGACCGATCCCTCTGCATGGAGGCCTCCCTGGGGGTCTTATAGGCCGACCCCCAGGGTTACAATGGTAATGTTACAAAGGCGCGGGCCCCTTGTGTCATTGACCGGGAGCCGGTGGTCGGGTCGCCGGGTCGCCGGGCTGCCGGGTCGCCAGGTGCGCCGCACCTGCCTGGCGCGGGGCACTGTGGCGGGTCTTGTCTCTCGTCAGTCTAGGTTCGGGGCACTGTGGCGCGTCTTGTCCGTCGTCAGAGGGAGGTCGGCGCCGTTATTTCTACAGGGCCGCGCCTCCCTGACACCGCCCGCCACGGGCGGGGGCGCAAGGAAAGCTGCAGCCTCGCCTGCTTTGTCAGCGTAAAGGAAGGAGCGCTATAGCCCCGCTTGCTTCGTCGCGAAGGCTTCGTCTCCTCGCGGCCAGCCAGCCAGGCCGGGTCGCCGTGCCGATCCGGCTCGCGCTGGGGAGCCGGCGTACTGGCAAGCCGGCCTGAGGGACTTGACCTGCTCCGATGATTTTTCAAGAAGGGGTTCGAGCTCCGTCGCCTACCCGGGGTTCATCCCCCCGACACTATGGGTCGTAGTTTCCTATCGTCCGAATGAGGAGGCTAGGCTAGGGATTAGGGTGTTGACGGGAGGTGACAACAGCATGGAATTTTTTCCCTCGTCTCCACCCTCAACGCGTTAGTGGGAAGAAAAGGGAGATCTCATACTAGAGAAGGTTGGAGTTTCCTCTTCATTCAAGTATGGTGGTGTTGTTGCGACGACTTTTGCAAATAGGCTTGAGTCAGCACATGGTTGAAGGTTCCAGGTTGGTAGATTCGGCATGTCAACCCCAACCTATCGACGGTAGGTGGTGAATGGGATTGAAAGGACATCTAGGCACCTAAGTGGCTGTTGGTATTTAATGATGAGAAATTAAGAGACTAATATATGCGTTAAGTATATAAACATGTTTTGGTTACACAAGTGAAAATGATGACATGCATGGGCAAACCCCCATCCAAAGGAGAAATGATAAAGATGGCCGCTTTCTGGATGTTTATTTCAATTTCTCTATGTTTTGTTCCGAAATCACTTTGAGTCATAGGGAAGCCGCACTCCTGAGAGGGATGTCAAAGGCGAAAGAAAAGTGCCCAATTTGCTCTATCTTATCCTTTGTCAACACAATAGCCAGAGCCAAAGACTCAGCCTAGTTGAAGTTATGCAGGATCAAGGGAGCGCAGAATCTTTCGGATCAACATGAGGCTATAGTATCCGAGGTTTACTTTGGACCTTTGTTCGAGGCCGCACAATTAGGAGGCCAGAGTATCTGGGTAAGCTCTCGGTTCATGGGGCTTTGAGTGTTTGGACCAGTGTCTGGGGTCAACTCCGGACCCACTCGATGTCCTCTTCGAAATGTCTTGGGGTTGGAGTCTTAGAGACAAAACATAAAGTATCTGAATGTCGTAAATTTCCTAAGTAGCACCTTCTGACTAGCCGTTGGAACTTGGTTCCTGGAGTTTTCAACATCTTTTCTTGTAATAGAAGATTTTGTCCTAGATCTACAAATATCTCCTCACACCCCTCCCTCCCCCATCCCGCCACGGGCTGGTGCAGGGTACTCTTCACAAAATTCCAGATATGAGATCCAAGTGTTATTCACCTCCTTCTCCATACCTCCATTGGATCGAACCATAAGTTGGAGAGTGCGGAAATCCAAGAGGGAGGTGTGATTCATGTGAGGTTTGAGTTATTCCCTTTTGAGCAAGACCATCAAGTCCTCCTAGCATTCGTCGCGCTTATTTATCTTGATGTGGGAGGACACCTAGGCAGTTGGAGTCCACCGTAAGCATTCAAGTTGTGGATTTTCCTTAGGAGTTCGTGAAGCCAGAAATCACATTAAGATCTACTGTTATATTTTAGAACATTTATATCATATTTTCACTAAAACCATCAATCTGATGAGAACCAACCAGTGTTTGTCTGGTTAGGTGGGTGATGGTATTCCAAGCCCACCAGGGATCGAACCCTCATTGATGCCCCCCTCTAGCAAACATCCTTGATCCTTCTACCCCCCCCCCCCCCCCCCCACCCACCCCCACCCCTCCTCTAACAAACATTATCCCTGCCGACGTACCACAACAGAAAAGGCTTCGACGTTTGGCTGTGGCCACTCCATCGGTCAACAAAGTGTGCAAGGCGTGTCAAGGCGCTCTACAGTCCAGATCAGTTGGGGGTTTGCCTTCTTCCTCTCTATTGTCTTGAGCGGCGACGGGATCGATCAACAGCATGCGTGGAGGCCGAGGATCACTGAGGACCAAGTTATAATTTTCTCTTTGCTGCAATCCTTTCTGTTGTCTAGGATACATGCCCCTTCTGTGTCCTCCAGTATTTTTCTGCATATCTACGGGGTCTTGTATGTTTTTCTTAACATGTGTATACACAATGATTTTTTTACCTTTACGCAGTGTTTTCTATAGAAAAAGAAAGGGTATCAGAATGCGAATATTCAATTCTGAGCCTAGGCTCATCTACTCTTGGTGAACAGTAATTTCATAAAAAAAATACTAGGCAAATTCAGAAAAATCTGATTTTTTTTTTGTCAACCAAGATACTCAAATGTGTGATGTCCGTGCCAAATTTTGTGGTGTTCGGACATATGAGGAGTTCGTGGCAAAAAAGACAAAATCGGGTCCGAACAGTGCGTTTTTTAAACTTTCTTACAGGCCTGATTTTTGTTGTCGTTGAGGGCTACTCAGATGTCCAAACATCACCAAATTTGACACGGACATCACACACTCGAGCATCTTGCATGCCAAAAAAAATCGAATTATTTATATGTTTTTGCTATTTCTTTTGATTTTACTTTCACGCTCCGGAGCCGAATTGCTGCGTCCATCTGCGTCTTGTAGTAAATGCTGTCGCCAACTCTTCGACGCAACAACAAAAACTCTTCCAGGCAACAGCAGTTGAGGGCAATACTGCACTGCACTGCTGATGGGTACGTGAAACATGAGTACAGAGAGAAGTAGTGTAGTATGTCTTTGTACGTAGGAGTAGTACATATCTCTGCTTCTCATTTATAGTTTGCTTCTCCAATCAGTGCTCTGTGCAGCGCAGGGCCCCCTTGGCCTCACTCCAGCTCTAAAAACCAGGATGAGCAACACGACGCTGAATGCTCTGCGAGACCATAAAAGAAAGACGCTGCGAGGGTAAAGAGCATCAATGGGCATTGAATTACCAGCCAACCAAGCAGTATATCGTAACCATGCAAAAATGTCCTCATTTCGTACGACAAACAGCCCAGCTTCTGCAGGAAGAAGATAAATCTCCACCAAACAAAACCATGGCCTGGCTGCATTGCGTTGCAGCATGGGTAAAGAAACACAGGGCACAAGAAAAAGTTCTTCCTCTCACCATGGCATCTCACAGGCAGTAATAATAATATAACCATCAAGTTAGCAGTTGGATTGTAGGCCACAGGCACGCAATTATCTACTCGAGCAAGCCACTCAATGTCGCTTGCAGGAGGATCACATGCAAAAGGAATCAACCCCATCAGGCCGCAGCAGCCACCACACCTCCCTCCAGACGAGACAAACAGGTGCGAGCTGGTGGTGGTTAGGCATTTAGATTTTACCCGTGTGCCTATACCTCCCTCCAGACGAGACAAACAGGTGCGAGCTGGTGGTGGTTAGGCATTTAGATTTTACCCGTGTGCCTGCTGCTAATTCACACTGGCCACACGTATTAGGTGAACGCAGCTTTACAGGCAGGCAGCTTGGTCACCTTTGGCATAATCATACTCAGTCACGGGGAAACACAATAGCAACAAACTGTTCCCCTCCAGTAATCTACATCAAAAGCCTCAACACAGGGCGTTATTCATCAAAGGTACTACTAACTAGCATGTCCTCGTGAAATGCAGAGGTGAATAGGGACAGGTCCCAGAATTCGAGCAACATAGCAGCGGTGTGATGAAGCAACGCACTACACTGTCTACACTACACTGCACTAGCATGCAGAAAGCATACATCTCCTAGCCAGAAGCCCATTGCCCTAGATGGAAAGTGAAACATCCGTAGGTCCGTCTTGTACTGACATGGAGCCAGCAGCATCGCTGTGCATCAGTCTTTGTTGCATCGCAGAGGAGGGGTACTTCGTTACTCGCAGAGCATGGTGTGGTCTGTCCTGGAGATTGGCCTCGGCCGCGGAGAGATCATCAAGTTCAATCCTCCCTGAAGAAAATGGAAAACACACAGACCTACTGTTACATCACATCACATGGCCCAAAATGTTGACGGCAGCATTAATTTATGATGCAGTAACAACAGTACAGCCGTACATGTACAACTGCGGTGATCAAGTAGAGACATACTACTGTAAACGTACAAGGGTGGCCCTTACCAAGATGTACCAACAGTAGTCTTGTAACGTACACGGGTGGCCCTTGCCAAGATGTACCAACAGTAGTTTTGTAAACGTACACAGGTGGCCCTTGCCAAGACGTACCAACAGTATTTTTGTACTTTCAACATCTGGAAGTTTTCTATGATTACGAAAAGAGCACATGTGCTCTCTCATAAACCCAATCAACGGAAATCCATCTCAAGTGGAATTGCAATTACTGGTCGGTTGATTTTTCTTAACGTCGGTTACTTGGCACAAAAAAGTTTCCACACTATACTGAATTTTTCTCTCTATATTACAGATAACGAAAGGTCTATACCTTCCGTTGCTCCAGTTTAATAAAGGGTACTGTGAATCGTGTGGATTGAGAGTGTCATTTTGCAAACGTGTTGTGAAGCTAAGTAATTTCCCTGACGTTGCTTTTTAATATTTTCACACAACCTATTATAAATTGAGTCATTGACCACATCACAGTGGTGTGCTTTTGTCATCTGACTACTCCCAGTTAAAAGAATGCATACCAATGGTTAAGAATGCAGAATCTGCAGAAAACCAGGGCGTGTGTGCACATACATGTGTGGTAACTCAACGACACAATCAGGGAACAATGTACCGCACTCACCTACAAGCCTCAAAATGGATTTATATAGACAAAATTCGCTGACAAAGATCAACTCTAGCATCGACTGATATACAAATTGTCCGAACTCAGAAATAGTCATTTTGAGCGAACAGAAGTAAACAAGAACCATCCCGTACAGGAAAATGATGTTGAGAATGGACAAAATGTAAAATCAGACCATGAAATGGTTAGATTGATCTCAATGTCATAAGGATGCTAATGAAAACCAGCATATCAGCGTGGAGAAGGAGGGCAATGCTAAGATTACTCAATTATTTTTTCTGTTTATTGCACTAACTCATTGCGAGATGGATATGTAGCCACACAAGAAAGGATCGACTCCGGAATGATGATATACGTGATACAGTTGGGATAGCGCCGATTGAAGAGAAGCTTGTCCAAAACCGTCTAAGATGGTTCGGGCATATAGAAAGCAGGCCTCCAGAAGCACCGGTGCATAGCTGAAGCATAAAGCATCCTGATAATGTCAAGAGAGGTCGGGGTAGACCAAACTTGACATGGGAGGAGTCCATAATGATTGATCTGAAGGACTAGAATATCACCAAAGAACTAGCCATGGACATGGGTGCAGGGAAGTTAGCTACCCACATGCCAGAACCATTACTAGGTCTTATGGGTTTCAACTCTAGCCTACCCCAACTTGTTTTGGACTGAAAGGCGTTGTTGTTGTTGCACTAACTCATAGCATCAACTTCAGTTCAGCACGTGCTGAAAAAGCATTTGGGCATTGATAGCTAGCTGATCTCTTCTTTCTTTCATGCTACAAGAGCTACTTACATTAAGGCTTAGTTTGGTATTCGCCGTGGCTTATAACCCACGGTGTCTCAAGGACATACTAGCAACCTTAAAGCATCTACATAGCATTTTCTTTATAACCACAATAGTGAAACTATACTGCTCTTTCAACAGAATAGTGAACATCTATGTATCCACAGTTCCATTAAAATGCCAGATGAGAGTTTTCAAAAGACAGGGAGAAAACAGAACTTTTTCTGTCAACTCTTTTGCATCATAAAAGTAATAAATCTAGCCTGAAGAAGAGCGGAAATTTTAGCATAGTGGCGGAGTTAGCTACTGAAACAAAGGTTACATCAGCTTACAGAGCTGCAAGGGAATTTTCTCTACTGCCACGAATGCAATCCATCCAAAGAATCAAGAAGTCTGCTGGACTAACAGAATCACTTCTCAAGAATTGTTCTAGGTTTTAGCCAGTGAAAATATATGCATCGATTTTCCTTCTTGCTGTAGTCTGACAATCATATCCATAGGTTTACATGACCAATGACTTGGAACTAATTTGTCAACTACGCACTAACATAGATTAAAAGTCAAATCAACATTGGATCAACTGAGGTTTAATCCACTTTTAATAAGATAATATCAATGTGGAAATAGTGTAATTTTAAAGCACGTGTGTACAAAGATTTTTATTCCAACCTAATACGTACAGAAACAATTTCATGCAAATTTTTCTTGCAGTTTTTAAAACTTTTGGTAGCACTTTGCTCTTACTAATATTATACGTTGTAGCACGCAACTATGCATTAGGATCCAATCTGTTAGAGTTCCCAATATGGTTGATATTCAGTCCGGGGTAATCTCATGTTGCACATCAGCCTGAAAATGCCTTCCTTCTACGGCTACAGAACGGAGTCCCTTACTAGAACTAGCTCGGCGGTGAAAATCATTATGCTGTTTTGAAGCTTACTTGGTAAAGAAACTGAAGGACTAACTAATCTCTCGTCTATTTCCTAGATGGAAGATTCATGAATCAACTAACAGGATCCAATAGTTGGGCATCAGATAAAATTACACCATGATTAAAGAGTGTTCAGGATCCATACCATTTGATAAGTGAGCCAAAGAGGAAATGCTGCATGATGGGCACCTTCTCAAGCACTTCAGCCTTGTACATCTTGAGCAGCCCACTGTTCACCTTCTTCCAGTTCGGCACGGCACTGATATCATCCAACATCGGCGAATGCTCTGCAAAGGGCCCCTTCTTCACTTTTTTCACATACATGACGCACGCCAAGTACATGTACTCCTTCGAGAAGTTCTCCAAGATATCCGGGTTGTGGATCGACTTGGGTTTCATGTACTTGTGATCAATCAGTTGCGCAGCCCCGAATACGAAGGGCAGGAAATGGTAATCATCTAGCCCCCAGACGCCGTGCGAGCCCGCAGGCTCCAGCAGATACGTGTCCTGCAGCGTGCGCATGAGGTCGAGGTAGGAAGCAAACACGCGTAGCACGACGGCGGGGTAATCTGGCTCGGTGATGAGCCCGAGTCGCGCCAGGCAGTAGAGGAAGGCGGCGAAGTTGGTCTCGTGCCCCGTGCCGTAGTCGATGCGGGAGCCGTTGCCGAAGGAGTCGAGGAGGTACGGCGCGAGCTCGACCTCGGCGCCAGCGAGGTCCGAGGGGGACGCGGCGGTGGCTGTGATTGGGGCGATCAGCTCGTTGACGGAGTCGCCGAGCTTCTCGTGCCAGAGGCGGAAGGCGGGGTTGCCGTAGCGGGAGCTGTGCGGGAACGGCGGGGTGGAGGCGACGAAGGCGGACAGCGCGGAGATGAGGTCGAGGAGCGCGGAAACGGCGGGGGAGGGAGGGGAGGGGAGCGGGTCGGAGAGCTTGCGGCCGTGCACGGAGGCGGAGAGCGAGGCAACGAAGCCGAGGAAGTGGCGGCCGTGGGTGGAGTCCTTGAAGCGGGCGATGTCGTCGGGGGACGCGATGCGCTTGGCGGGGGCTTGGAAGGCGAAGGGCGGCGAGGCGGGCGGAACCGGGAGGGGCTGAGGGACCGGGGATAGGACGATGGCGGCGGTGTTGGTGGGCGTGTTGATGGCGGGCATGCGGATGGGGCGGTAGGCGGGCGGCGGGGAATCCCCGGTCCAGGGTACGGGGGTGGGCGCCGCGGCGGGCGCGCCGCAGGAGCGGCAGAGCGGGGTGTGGATGTGGCCGGCGTGGGAGGGAGGCGAGGTGGAAGACGCGGCGGCTTGGGGGGTCGATTCGGGGTTGGACATGGCTGGCGGCGGCGCTGCGGCTGCGGGGGATCGCGGACGGGGAGCTCTGCTCATTTGGGTCGGCGAGGAGGGGATACTTTTTGTTTTTTCAGGGGGCTAGTAAATGTGTACGTGCAATGCACGTTGATATTAGGTAATATATTAATTACACGTAAATATTAGGTAGTATATTATTTGCGTATTAATTACGTGATTAGCATTGGCATTAATATTTGGTATGATATTAACTGCACACTAAACGTGTTGAGCGCTCACCATTGAAGCAGTCTGAGTCGTTGGATTGACCTGATTTGACGGCCGGGATTTGTTGGATCTGCCCCTTTGAGTCTTTTTATATTGGTATAGATATAGATGAGGTACTCGGGGGAAGCACTGACACAGGAGAAGAGGAGTTGCGATTTGCGAACTGGCGACACGCGGAAAGGAGATGGTTGCTTCCATTGGGCCGTGTAAGAGCATAATTGGTTTGATACATATATTTGGCATTGCCAATCGTTGGCAAGCCAACATTTGACAAAATGAAAAGTTGCCAAAAGTTGGCAACTTTTTGTGAGGTTGGCAAGAAAAGTTGATAGCCAATCAATCACTAGTCAATATTGGCATGCCAACTTTTGGCATTTGTCAAATATTGGCACGCCAACTTTTAGCATTTGGGCTACTGATGGGTGGTGATACAGAGAGGTCCTATCCCGCAAACCACAGAAACTTCCCAAGACAGTTTTGTGAAACTTCTAGAAGTTCAGCCTGGTTTTTTCTGTCATTTTTTCTATATATATTATTTGTTCATTTTTTTTCTTTTTTAGGTTTTTCTCTCAGGTTTTTATTTCGTTCTTATCTTTTATTTTTATCTTTTGTTTTTTTCCTTTTTATAAATTCAAGAACATTTTTTCAAAGTCATGTTTTTTTTTTCAAATTCGTTAACTTTTTTCATATTTGCCAACTTTTTTTCCAAATGCATGAATTTTTCAAATGTACCATTTTTGCATTTTCAAATGAACTTTTTTTTTCAAATCCATGAACCTTTTTTTTAAATCCACGTTTGTTTAATGCGTGAACTTTTTATAAATCCATGTTTCTTTAATCCGTGATTGTTTTTAAAACCCCATAAACCTTTTTGAGTTTATGATTTTTTTCTCAAACCCTTGAACTTTATTTTAACTCATGAACTTTTTAGAGTTTGAGAACTTTTTTTTCAAACCCCGTGAACCTTTTTTGAATTCGTGAACTTTTTTGAGTTCGCAAACTTTTTTTAAATCCATGAGCATTTTCTTTGAATTCCTGATTATCCAAATTCTCAAAGTATTTTGAAAAGTCAATGGTGGACTGGTCAACACCAAACCGACCGAATATGAAACAAACCAACACATTGTGAGCGAGCTCTTCGGCTCGTTGTTCAGCCGGCCCACGTAGCCGGGAGCTTAAGTGGTGCTATAAGTGCTGGGGAGGAGGTCTCGTGCTATTCCGCGCCATCAGCGCCGGAAAAGGTGAGCTGGCGCTCACGCGCGATCAAGCGGTCCGCTCGGTTGCCGGTCGATTGAACGGTGGCCCGGTTTGACCGATGGATTGTTGTCTGTGGACTTTCAAAAAAATAGTTTTATTTATAGTTCGTAAAAAAATCAGAAAAAAATCAACAATTCGAAAAAATTAAAAGGTTTGCGAATCTGACAAAAAGTTCATGAATTTGAAAAAGAATCATGATTTTTGAAAAAGTTCAGGAATTTGAAAACAATTAATGATTGTTGAAAAAGTTCACAAATTAGAAAAAGTTGACACTATTTTTTAAAAAATCATGAATTTGATAAAAGTTCACAAATTTAAATAGTTTTCAAGAATTTGAAAAAAGTTCATGAATTACAAACTTTGCAAAATTTAAAATGTTTGTGAATTTGAAAAAAGTTTCACACATTTTTAAAAATGTTGATGAGTTTTAACAAAAAGCATAAAAATGATAAGAAACGAAAACAAAACAGAAAAACTGAATGAAAATGATAAAGAAACAACAAACAGAAAGAATAAAGAAAACAAATGCAAAACAAAACAAGAAAAACCAAACGAAAACCATGTAAAAAAGCCGCCAAAAAACCCTAGCCCAGTAAGCAGGGTTCCCAAAAACGGTGGGTGGTAAGAAATGGGCCGACAACCCAGTTCGTCTACTGAAATGGGGGGGGGGGGGGGGGGGGGGGGGGGGGCACGGGCGGTTGCGCCACGTACCATTTACACTCTATTTACCGCTTAAGGCGCAAATGCCAAATAGGATTCTAGGAAATGGCTGCTTCAGTAGGGTTGTGTCGAATACTTCTTTTATGGTGGTACTGATGGGCGGTGATTTTTTTTTTTTGGCGGTGATATGGCTAGCTCCGATCTGACGCTAACTGTAGTCGAGCACACAAATGACGTCGGGAGTGGGCCGGCCCATTAGCGAGCACAGTAGAGAACATCAAGTGTGCAGTATGTACTGCATCATTCTTTTTTTTTTCTCGTTTTTAGTCGGTTTTATATGAAAAACACATTCACTTTTTAAAGAACATTTTTGTAAAATTAAAAACATTTTGAAAATTGTGAACAAATTTTGAAATCCAAACATTTTTTAAAAACATGAACACATTTTTAAAATACAAACTATTTTTGTACATGCGAACACTTTTTCAATAAGTGGACATTGTTTTCAAACACGAACATATTTTAAAAAAATTGAATATTTTTATAAACTCCAATTTTTTAAAAACATGAACATTTCCTAAAAATAGGAACTTTTTTAAATTTGCAAACATGTTTTGGAAATGAGCACATTTCTTTTTGAAAATGAGAACATTTCTTTTTAAAAATGAGAACATTTTTCAGAACATTTGAATGTGATTTGAAAATGCAAACATTTTTTTGAAAATGCAAACATGTTTTCCAAATATATGAACATTTTTGGGACATATAAACATTTTCTGAAAATTACCAGAATTTTTTTTGAATGCGGGAACATTTTCTGAATCTGTGAATAAGTTCTGAAAAAGAGAACATTTTTGAAATTCCAAACATTTTTTATATTCTTGAACATTTTTGTATTAATGAAAAAATTTAAAAATTTAAAATTTTAAAAAAGGGTAACTTTTGTAAAGGTGAAAAACTAAAAAGAAACCGGTAAATAAACTGTAAATAAAAATAGAAAGAAAAAAGAAAATAGACAAATCGAATAATGAAAAATGGATACTGTAGTCATTGTTTATATACGCTATGTAAGCAATTGCCAGGCCCATTCTGGTTCGCAAGGCCACTCGCTCTGTGCGAAGCGCCGGCATATTGCCGCATAATGCGGCAAATTGGAAATTTTTATGATATCTGGTGGATCTTATTTAGCGCATATCTCGATGGATTTGGAGGTAACATGTAACCTGGCAATTCGGCTTAGGCCAACTCAACTTCCAAGACTCTGGATTTTCATTTATGTATTTCCTTTTCAAAAAAAATCTGCTTTTTTGTTTCCCTTTTGTCTTTTTCAAATTCATAAATATTTTCAAATTTGTGACAATTTTTTGAAATTACCAACATTTTGTGAATTTGCGATAATTTTATCAACTTTGCTAACATTTTCTCAAAGTCGCGAACATTTTTTTAATTTTGCAAACATTTTTTCTATTTATGAACATTTTTTAATTTCGTGAATAATTTTTTAAATTCATGAAATCGCGAATATTTTTTGAAAGTGGGAAAAATATCTCAAGGAGATTTTCTGAGTTTTGTGTTCTTTTATGAATTTTCGGAGATTTTTTGAAATGACAAACTTTTTTGAATTCATGAACATTTTTTCAATTTCACATACATGTTTTTTGTATTCGCAAACATTTTTTGGAAATAGAAACATTTCTTTGAATCAAAATTTATCTTGAAATTTGTGCAGAAATTTTGAATTTCATGAACATTCTTTGAATCTGTGTGTTTTTTTTAAATCGCAAATACTTTCTCAAATTAGTGAACATTTTTCTAATTCCACAAACATTTTTTGAAATCTTGTATATTTTCAATTTTACAGACATTTTTATATTCATGAACAATTTTTTTGAAATTATTGAACATTTTGGTAATTCCACAAATAATTATTGAATTTGTGAATATTTTATAAATTCACAAACAATTTTTGGATTGATCAACTTTTTTGATTCATCAGTGTTTTTTAAATACGTGATCAATTTTAGAATTCAGAACATTGTTTGAAATTTTTGAACCCTTTTTTAGTTCTTTAATATTCCTTCAATTCTGTTAAAAAGGAAACAACAGACAAAATAGGCAATGCTAGCTCCTACATTAGGCTGGCCAACTTAGCTACAACGCGTTGGCTGGGGTGCGTGATTCCTTGATTTTACCGTGTAGGTCGTCAAATAGGAGCTCTGGTGATATGTATCGTTTCATGCGATACGTATTGAAGTGATCACTCAAAACCTCCCGTACATGGGCTAGCCTAGCAAGGCACCAGAGCTCGTTGGGTGGCATCGTGCAGTGACGACGTTATGCTGCTGAAGCGCCGGTTCAACGTCGCTGGTGTTTCTGCGCCGGATTGCAACGTCGCGACGTTTTTGAAACATCGTTGGTGTTGCGGAGGCGGGTGTTGTGAGCTCGTCAGGTTGCAGTGTTGCCATTGTTCTTAAAACGTCGTCAGTGTTGCAAAGGCGCGAGTCTGCGAGCTCACTAGATTGCAACGTCATTGGTGTTTCTGAAACATTGCCATGTTGTGATGTTGTTTTGCAAAGCAGGAGTTGTGAAGGAGGATGCGCGAGGCGAGAGGGGCGATACGGGCCGCTCGATTGTAGCTGCTTTGACGGTGGAGGAGGATAACTTTGAGTTTCAACCGGCGTAGCACGCACCATTGTGTACAAGGGGACTATGCACATGCAGGCGACCACTCTCCATCAGGGCTGCGTGCGTCACGATCCAAAGGCCTATCGTTTCACGACCGGACGGCCACACGCCTGACCTATGTAACGATCGGATCAGTCGGGGGAATCCGATGCTTTTCCATCTTATATCTGATATTAATCCTGGCATACAAGAGGAAGAATGACTTGATTAAAAAAAATCAGAAATGCTATCTGATGAACGTCAGTTTGGAGGGGATGGCATGCGAACGCTATTTCCTTCTTTGAAAATGATATTGATCGTCTTTTTCCCTCTTTTATTTTGTTTGAGATCGTCTTTCTTTTGATTGTTTGTCGACGATGAAACTTGGGCGGTTCAGATTTTTTTAAAAAGAAGATTTTTAATCGTCTCTCTTTCAAAGACGACACGAACAAAGTTTCTTTCCTTCCCAACTAATCATCTCCCCCCTGATTTTCATGGGGTGGGCCTGGGCCTTATTTCTCCTCCAATCAAATTAGGCCAAATCAGCTCTTACGTAACTTTCTTAAGTAGTTTTACGTAGGGGTAGCAAAGCTCCTCTAGAAGCACCCTAGTAGGAAAGAAAACACAGGCATGGAAATTCATTCATACTGGCATACTGCGATGCATGTCAACTCATACGGAGGTAACGGAGCACAATACAATCTTTGCTGCTCAGAAAACAAATGGCAACGAGTACGGATCAAACAAGTAAATGCAACAAAGTGAACTGCTCCAATGGACTGAAAAATAAATGATGGCATTTATTTCTCCTCCGGATCTCATGCAGCTAGAGTGCGAGACCATCCATTTTGCCTGCTTCCCTCCCACGGCGTCTACACAAGCGTCCTGCACTGCGACGTTGTCGGGTCCCACAGCGCCGGTAGCAGGTACCTCCTCCCGCTCAGCCCGACGGCGTTGTAGCTCGCGCCGGTGGCCCGGTCCACGAGCAGCCTCCCCGGGTAGCCAGGGTAGGCGCCGCTGCCGAAGATGCCGGCGCACGCCGTGGCGGCCTCCAGCCCCGCGCCGTCGGCATCATTGCCCTGGTAGTACCCGTCACCGTAGGGGTTGGTCACCGTGCCCGCGAGGAGCGCGGCGAGGCTGATCACCATGCCGTCCATTCCCACGTCGCCGCTGGGCGGCACGAGCGGCGGGACCTGGGCCCGTACGACGGCCGGTGGAACGGCCACGCGCACTGGCCGGGGCACTGCTGGGCCGGGTTGCCCACCCACAGGTACGCGTACCTCGCCCTGCCGTGCGCGCCGGCGGTGGCGTGGTCGTGAACGCCGCACCGGGACATGCAGAAGGGCGCCACGAGGACGTCGGGCGCCGTGAGCACGACTGTGATGGCGCCGCGGTGGTGCCCCGCGCCACTCGCCAGCGTCGTGACGTTCTCCAGCGAGAGGGACCGGCCCAGCGAGATGCGCTCGTCGAGGAGCTCTCGGCCGAGCCTCAGCCGCGCGCCCCCGCCGCGGTACAGCGAGATGGTGCGCCACCAGGACGCCACGGACGGCTCGGCGGCGTCGCGCGGGGCCGGCGCCGAGACCGAGCGCACGAAGTCGGCCACGATGGTGCGCTGCGCCGGTGCGAAGCGGCCGTAGTAGAGGACGTTGACCTTAACGGTGAGGTTACCCGTGAGCAGCGCGCCGCCGTGGTCCCGGAGCACGATCGGGTCGGGCTTCACCAGGAACAGCATCCGCGGGCTGTACGCCGCGCACCGCGGCGCCGCGGCGGCGAGGAGGGAGAAGAGGCAGAGCAGTGGCAGCAACGACGCCATCTTGCGGTCGCCCATGGCATGCAGGATCGAAGATCGAGCTGGTTCTGGCTGTGACTCGTGGTGTGCTTGCTGACTTGTGTGTGCTAGATGAGTTCGTCGATCTATCAGGGTCTGCGGGGGGCTTAAATAGCAGCGCGGAGCGTATGGGGCGTAAAGACGACGACGTGACTACGTGATGGGGTGTGTGGGGGGCTTTGGCGCGTCAAAGGAGTTGAAGAAACCCATGGCAGGCGCGTGCATTCGTCCGGTTCCGCGGTTCTGGGTTTGAGTTCGTTGTTCGGGGACATGGACGAGGAGAATGTCTGTGCCACTTGGGTACCAACGTGGCCGCAACAATTTTTATGGCTAGCTGTGGAATGCTCTGAGATTTTCTTGTGTTGTGACCGGGATGCAAGTCCGGCTGACTGGATTTCTTAGTTGATTTACCAGCTTTCGAAGGTGGATTGAGATATACCATCGGTAGTGGTTTTGTTGTTACTAGTACATGCAATGCACATTTTTTTTTAACACTACGTGTAATGCACGTTAATATTTGGAAGAAAGTTGATTGCACGTTGATATTAGGCAGGATATCAATTATGCGTTAATTTACTGACAAAAAAAATTACGCGTTAATTTTGTGATTAGCATAGAGGTTGATATTTAGCATGATAGTAATTGCATGCTAAATATGTTGAACACTCACCATTGGAGCAATCTAGATTGTTGGATTGTAATGATCATATGGCCGAGATTAATTGGATCCGCCCTTTTGGGTCTTTTTATATTAACCAGTAAATGCGTACGCCCAATCCACGTTAATATTAGAGAGGAAATTAATTGCACGTTGATATTAAGTAGGATACCAATTACGTGATTAGCATAGACGTTGATATTTAGCAAGATATTAGTTGCACGCTAAACATGTTCAGTGCTCATCATTGGAGCAATCTAGGTCGTTGGATTGACATGATTTGATGGCCGAGATTAATTGGATCTGCCTCTTTGAGTCCTTTTATATTGATGATAGGTATAGATATAGATATGATTATATTGATATAGATATAGATATAGATTCATTCAAAGCTAGCTTGAAGAAGGAAAATGCACAAAAGGTAATATCTTTATACAAAAGATATGAACTGGCCCAACATAAGTTATGTTGGGAGTTAGGGCATCTGCAACCGGACCAGGCAAAAGTGAGCCCCTAAACATCCGCAGACGCTTTCAAGTGCGTTTGCGGACAATGACCGGTCACCTTTCAAATGTCCGCGTGCACAACCGTCTCCCTCACTTAGCAAATCCTCAAATCCATACAATGTTATGCAATGTTAAAATAACACACGTAGTTCATCTAGATCAACACACACATAGCATAGGGGAGTTCATATATGCCTACTATCAAAAATCGGCATGTTCTACTAGCTATGAATTATATGGCTATGGAGAAAGTTCCCGACGGCCCCCTTGCCGTTGCCGTCTTCGTCGTGGAAATAACGGTCAAAGACGTAATATGGATCGAGCCGAATCTCCTCATTGGCGGAACTGTTCGATCCGTCACCAACCTCCTCCTCCTCCTCTTCTTATCACATTTGCTAAGGATTTTAACCTGAGTGTAGATTTTATTGTTCAACATGAATTTCCCGAGGGCCTTTTCCATTTGCCTCTGTCTACACGGGCTCATTAGGAATTTATTCAAATGGACCACCTTTGTGCAAAGGTTTTAACAGAAGAACACATGCACTTGACTGATACCTGGAGTTACATTTGGGTTATTGATAAATTTTCTTCCCATGAGGCCTACAAATTGTTGATTGGTTCTCAACCCCGCCTACTCATTTGAACTGAATTTGGAAGAGCTCTTGTCAATCTAAACATGAACTGTTCTTTTGGTTGGTTCTACATGACAGGCTCAACATAAGTTTGTTGAGGAGGAACCGATTTGTGCTTCAGAGTTACAACTGTGCCACTCTACAATTCCCTCAAGAGGAAACCCTCCTCATCTGTTTTGGGATTGTACATTTGCTCAAATGTGTTGGAATTTTGTAGTCCTAGCAGAAGACAAAACCTCTCGGCCTTTGAGGCTTTTGTTCATCTTAGAAGCAAGCTCAATGTACCTTTTCCGATGGAGATTATCACCATTGTATTATGGGTTATCTAAATGGTCAGGAACAATAAAATCTTCAGAGCTTTCCTGCCGACGTTAAGAATTAAGAAGAGATATGATCTACCCTTCAATTCTTGGCTTACTAGAGTAGGTTGTCTGATTAGTTTTCTTTCCTGCTTTGTTCTTTCTTTATCTTTTGTTTCTCTTTTATCTTTGGCTTACTCAAGCCTTTGTACATATACATTTTTTGCTAAAATTTAAAAATTACAGTGGGTTTTTCTTCCACTATTCCGCTTAAAAAGAAATACATGTGCAACCTGAAAGTTCACCTAACAACCAAGATTTTTATTGGTATCTTTACAAGGGGTCATGTTGACCAAGGATAACATAACAAATCGTATCTGGGATGGTAGCAAAATGTGATGTTAAGATGATGAAACAATAAAGCACCTCTTTCTCTTTGCCCGTTTTCGTGCTTGCTATGGAAGACGGTCCATGTTGCTTTTAATGTTCCACCACATACTTGTATCTCTAGTATGTCTGGAAATTGGTTGCATGGGACGGATAAAATACGGGTGGGAGTATCAGCCTTATGTTGGATAACTTGAAATTGTCGGAATGATGTTGTGTTTAAGATATACGGGTGGGAGTATCAGCCTTATGTTGGATAACTTGGAATTGTCAGAATGATGTTGTGTTTAAGAGAGTTAGAACTTCAGTTACTTCCTCCGATCCATATTAATTGCCGCTGCTTTAGTACAAGCGGGAGTATTATTTTTTATCCACATGGTTACCCACTAGATACGTGCGTGGTCCTTACTTTGGCGTGTGGATGCTCAGGAGTTCTTTTCTTCTGGACTCCATTTGGAGATGGTCACACGGGTTTTATTCGACCGATTTGAATGATAGCATAGCAATAGGATTAGTAACGCAGCAGAGATTTACGTAAATCTCTATAACTTTGTTCGTGTGGTCGCGTTTCCTTTTTAATTTTCACATAAAAACATTGATATAAAAAGGTTGTGCAATCGAGATAGAGTCCGAGGGTACAACCTTCTTTCTGAAAAAAATGTGCCATTGACAATTATCAAATGAAATTGACATGAAAAATTAAACACAACTTGGAACAGACTCGGAGTTGACCTCACAAGCGCACGCACACATCCATCAAATTAAACCGACACGCTGACGACACCACGACGACCTTTGCTGAGAACTGCTTAATCAGCCGCTGCCGCCGAGCACGGACTTGAGCTTCTTCACCTGCGCGTCGTCCAAGAAGGTGACCTTCTCAACGACGGCGGACGGCAGGTTGTTGGCGAAGAGCGCGTAGTCAGTGATCTGCAGGCCGGGGTTGGGGCCGCTGAACGCAACGAGCGCCACCGCCGCCGAGCCGCCGCCGTTGTACTGGTAGTGGAGCAGGCCCTGGGGGAACACCATGATGTCGCCCTTGTAGAGCGTCTTGGTGTACACGGTGTTGGAGGAGGAGCTGATGAAGCCCGCCAGGATGGTGCCCTCGGTGACGAAGAGGAGCTCAGAGGCGGCCGGGTGGGTGTGCAGCGGCACGACGCCGCCCACGGCGATGTCGAGCCTCGCCGCGGAGATGCCGAGCCCGTTGACGCCGGGGAACTGGCCGACGAAGGCCGGGGTCACGGCCGCCTTGATGAGGTTGCTGGTGTTGCCCGCGGCGGCGAGGCCGTGGTAGTAGAAGTCCCCCGCGCCGACGCCGGCCTTGCACGGGTACCCCGCCGGCGTGTCGCTGCAGGACAGGTCGGCGACGCAGAAGTCCTGGGTCAGGGCCAGGGCGGAGAAGGGCAGGACGAGGAAGGAGATGAGCACGGGGAGCAACATTGCGTTGGCCATGGCTTGCTAGTTGTGCTGGGCTAGCGCGCTGCTGCTTCGAGTATGCTACTGTGCGTGCCCTTGTGGTGTTTATATAGGAGAGGAGGAGAGGAGGAGGCGGTGCAGCTAGTACGTACATAGGTAGAGCAATGCAAGGGCATCTGGAACGCCGACCCTCCAAACGCCCGCATATGTCCTGCCATCCAACACGGGTCTATATCAGTCCGCAGAGCGGTCCGGACGCATTTTCTCTCGTAAACCGGAGATAAACGTGGGGTGTTTTGCGGGCGTCCAGACCGCACCCAAGCCCGCGTCTGACCGCCATGGCCCACCAAAACCCCTTCCCTCACCCGCGCGTCTTCCCGCCCGAAACGGTCAGCGCCGCTCCAGAGCGTTAGTGCCGCATTCATGCCCGGCCAGAGCGGACACGACCTCTCACTGACGCCGGCATTGAAGCGGCGCGCCGGTCAAGAGAGCGCCGCCCGTGCCGCTTCCCGGTGCACGCGACTGCTCTGCGTTCAAACAACACGACGACCGTCCGTCCGTCCGTCTGCCGCCCGCATTAATGATATGCGGTTGCCGAGGCGTCTACTCCGGCGCCACCCGTTCGTCCCTCTGCCGCCCACCATTGCCGCCTCGCCCGCTATATAAACTGCAGCCCCGGCCATAGCCACATTCATCCTCCTTTGGTCCCTTTCTTCTCTTCCGAACAACTCCCACCATGGCCTCCTCGCACGCCAAAGCTTACTGGGACGGATTGTCGCCGGAGCAGAAGAAGGAGCTGGCCGCCATTGCTGCCGGCTGGCAGGCCGGCAGGCAGCCGGAGGCCGCCGACGTCCCAATGGAGGACGCGGCCGACGACGAGCCGGCGCCACCCTCGCCAGTGCATTGCACCCTAACCATCGGCGAGGCCCGTGCCCATTACATGGACATGGTGCGGGAAGAGCAGGAGAAGCAGTTCCGGGAGGCGCAGGCCAACGCCGCCTACAACCACCAGCTCCTCCAGGAGCACCACCAGGTGGAGGAGCGGCTCAACGCCGGCAGGGAGATTGCGCCGGACGCGTACTTGGCGGAGCAGGCGGCGCTGCTCGAGTTGTACCGCCCCGCCCACGAGATCCGCTGCCCGCTGGCGGTACCGCCAGCGTCAGGCGGAACTGGAGGCCGCCTATAGGGAGTTCAATGAGGTGTGGGGCAAGACCGACGACAAGGCGGAGGACATCGCCGGCTCCGCCGAGGCCGCGCCCCGTCGCCACGACCACGAAGCTGGCACGTCCGTTGCGCCGCCGGCAGCGAAGAAGAGTAGTGCACGGTAGGTCGCCATCGCTCGGGTCCCAAGAAGGCCACCGCTCCCCTCCCATTGAAGCCAAGCTTGGTGGGCTGAATATCGTCGGCCGATTAGCCGCTTGGCGGCGACGTGGAGGCGGAAAGCTTCACTTCCCGAGGCTCCGGAGGAGGAGGTTACGGAGGCGGAGCTGGAGAGCGCCGATGCGAAATTGGAGAAGGCGAAGCTTCAGTTCTCGGGGCTCATAGCCGGACACGGGGAACGGGCGCCGGCGATCATTTATATTAGGTATTAATTATATCTCCAGAGCCGGATAAGCACCGCTTTTAGTTGAAGTATGTCCGAAATGTAATGAAACCCGACATGTTTATATGAAATCCGTCATGTTTATATGAAATTCTGCCATGTTTGAACGAATTTCGTCCGGTTAGTTCGAATTGTTGTTGAAATGTATACGGGCAGTGTTAGATGGCAGCTTCCCGCATCCGTTTCCGCGGACTGAGTCCTCCCTGTCCGCAGACGGTTGCAGGAGGAAATTTGCGGGTCACCGTGGAGATGCCCTAACATGAGTGATATTCGGCGGGCGAGCTAGGCGTGCGCTTGTGTTCACGTGCGTGGCACTGTCCGGATTTTTTGGGATAAGTACGTAGCGGAGCCGGTGGACAAGCGTTTAGCTCATTAGCTGTGCATGGTCCATGAGATAGGGAAAGCTCTGGAAATGCTGCATTATTAGGGAAGCACCGGACAATATAGGACATGATGAGCTGTTTTTACGATGAGATGGATATGTGAACTACCCATTGTCTCATGCAGGCGCTAGATCTTTACAACGGTAGCATGTTAGGCTAGTGTGACGGTCGAATGCAGGCAAAGCTTGTTGCGTGCATCCGTGAACCCAACACTTGGTATTTTGCTGTGATCGACATGTCCTTGGGAAGTTTGTGGAGACAAAAACTGCACCGGTCTTCGTTGCCTTGCAAAACGAGATATCGGGTGTGCATGTGAAATTTTAACTGCTGGTCCAAGATCTTCGAGATTTTGTGGTTCATGGACAGCATATTCCGAGAGTGATATGTGTGATGCCTGGACCAACGGGCAAGTGCAACTCGTGAGCTTATTTTTGTTTCTTGTTTGGATGGAACCTGTCTGGATGCAACGGGTATGTACGTATAATGCCGTTATCGGGAGGTAATGCCACCCGTCCACTCTTTGGTTGTATGAAAATATCTTGCACGCGTAACAAACGTCTCTAGACCCTGCGTAAAACAAAAGCGTCTCTAAAAGACTACCGAAAAAATCGCCCTTTATATATGTAATATAGAGTGAGCCCTTATAATATGTCGGGCATTTCTGGGCTCTTACTTAGTTTTTTTCCCTTTGAACACAGTACAAACGCTGACACTCATACACTCATCTCTATGAACACATTCACGCACACCCTATCCCTATAAACACCTCCGAGAGACTGAGCCGACACATCATTTTGAGATCGACGAAGTCGCCACAGACGCATTCATAGTCGCCGGGAACGTCTCCTCCCACTGAACGCACATCTCCGGAAGGTCTAAAATAAATCCAGGAAAATGCGAACACCAGTGTCAAGTGTAGGACTTGAACCGTGGTGGTCTGGGGATACCTCTGTCCTTCTAACCATCCAACCACAGGTTGGTTCGCTGGGCTCTTAGTTACTAGGAGTACCTCCATTCTAAAATACTTGACGTTATAGATTTTCCCTAAGCCAAATATCTCAAGTTTTACTAAGTCTATATAAAAATATATAAATATTTACAACATGATGTTTGACTTAGGACAAACGTAAAACTTCAAATATTTTAAAACGGGGAAGACCAATCCAACCTAAATATCTACAAACATGATGTTTTTCTTCTGTTTCTCTTCTATTTTGCATTTGCACTCTATGTTAACTCAACTTTTTGATCATAATAAACCAAACTTTAATGCTTCTAATGCAATTCAACAACATTTCTTATATGGTGGAGCTTCTTATTTTAAGGGATTGCATGTGCAACATTTAGTGAACACCTTGTGTGTATTCGCCATGGAGATGTTGATGGCAGGCGTTGAGATCCGGCCGATGGAGGATCACCAAAGAGGAGGATGAGTGATGACTTGGCGTGTTGCTGCTGACGCCGCCTTTGGATTCCGCACAAACATCTTCCCCTATGCCATTCGCAAGGGGTTCGGGGTCTACTGGCTGGATTAGCGAGCGAGTGGACCGGGGTGGAGGAGGCGGCCATTGGGACCTCCATGTCTGAAGACGAAACGAGTTATGTAACAAAATAATTCTAGAATTGCTAGCCTTTGACAAATTCTTTGTGATGAACACTGTGGAGTCACCCAGGCTCCAATTTTATAGAATGAAACCATAATGTCTTACAAGACCAAAATTTCAAAGGTCTAAAACCAATACTATAACTAACAAAGTAACCTAAACGGTTAACAAAAGAAACATAAGAAAGAATTCCAACAATAGAATAAAATTAGAATCATTCGCTCGAGCCGGAAGGTTCTCGGCTGCTTACTGTAGACTTTAGTTTGATTCTTGGTGCGGAAGAAAAAATATAATTGCAACATTAACCGCTGTATCCTAGAGAAAGTTCAAGAACTCGCTTTCTAGATTTCCGATAGTACACCCTTGTTCTTGGATACAGGGATGTAACAAAATCTGATCCAATTTTTAGATTTGAAAATTCTTGGTTTATGAGAGAGGGGGCCTAGAAAATTGATTGTGATACCTAGATGGATACTAGGGTTCATGGGTCAAATTTAGATAAATGGCAAGATAAACTGAGATGGCTTAGAGCTAATTGAAAGGTTGGAATAGAAGTACGAATGCATGGTACAGAGATTTGAAGAATGATATTCTGAGTAAACTTGATAATATTCATAAGCATTGTGAGCTATATGGTTTGACAGCTTTTTTTTAACAGCTGATAAGTGACAAGAGCAGAAAGACCTTAGAGCTCAGTTAGAGAGACTCATGAAATAGGAGGAATTGAAATGGAAGCAGAGTGCAAGTTAAAGAAATCCTTGAAGGGGATTCTAATACTAAAATGCTTGCTAAAATAAATGGGAGACGCAGGAAAAATGTGAAAACTTCTCTGGACCAAGTTGAAGGGTTGATTGAAGGAGATAAAGATCTAATAAACTATATTACTAATTTTTATAAGAACCTTTTTGGTCTCCCTAAGGTTTCTTCTATATCTCTTCATATAGAGAATCCTCAAAAATTCCCTACAGGAGCTGCAGATAAGCTAACTGCAGAATTCTTTTTAGAAGAAATTAAAAAGTGGTTTATGATATGGCTCGTGATAAATCACCTGGGCCTCATAGTTTCATTGTCGAATTCTATCAACATTTTTTGGAGTTGGTAAAATTTGATCTAAAAACTTGTTTGATGATTTTCGTAAAGGCAAGTTGGATATTTCTAGACTCAGTTATGGATTATTAGCTTGGTACCTAAAACTAAGGATGCCAATCAACTCCAAAAATTTAGACCAATTTTTCTACTCCCTCCATTCCCTTATACAAGGCCACTATGAAAAATACATTTTGCATCTATACAAGGTCACTAACAGTAATCGAGGTAAAAATTAATGATGTTTCCTCATACTAGCAACTTGTTTAATACTTGCATGCATGTAGTCATAATGACACTGTGCTACTTCCTTCTCATTCATTCCTTGCATGCATGCGGGCGTATTAATGATCCCGGTTAACGAAAAGAAAAGTTGGCTTGCAAAGTAGTCATTAAATTTTACCTTGGTACCTGTAATCTGAGTTTGTGGCCTTATATAAGGGAATGGAGGGACTACTTAATGTTAGTTTTAAGATTTTTACTAAGGTTTTCATGAATAGATTGAACTAAATGATACCCGAGATGTTGCTACAGGAATCAGTTGCAATACATTTCAATGAAATTTGATTGTGTGGAATATAATCTTTAGATTAATAACATGTGAACCAAAATTAAAATACATACGACTTATTATATTTGATTAGGTATAGTTGTAAAAATATATTGAATATAAGTAGAATAAAATAAGGACAATATTTTCCCATGCATGGTTGCATGTGGTGGTGGGTCTTTTCCCATGCATGGTTGCATAATGAGGTGGGCCTAATCCCATCCATAATTGTTTGGTGATGTGACATGCTTGTATGTTGAGATAAATAAGTTAGTGGGGATCACTATCTTAGGTATATATAGGATACATAGCTAGGAGGTGCTACTTGTGAACTGCGTTGGGATTTCCCCGAAGTGGAGAGGATGATGCAGTATAGTAGAGATAAGTATTTCCTCAGTTAAGAACCAAGGTTATCAATCCAGTAGGAGAACCACACAGAACCTCGCTAGCAGTAGCTACACACACAAAAGCAAACACTTGCACCCAACGCAAATAAGAGGGTTGTCAATCCCCTTAGCGGTCAATTGCAAGGATTAATTCTGATAGTGATAGATAGAAAAGTAAATTGCAAAAGAAGATAAAAGTAAATAAATTGCAGCAAGGTATTTTTGGATTTCAATATATGATAAAAGTAGACCCGGGGGGCAGTTTTCACTAGAGGCTTCTCTCTCGAACACATAGCATACGGTGGGTAAACAAATTACTGTTGGGCAATTGATAGAAAAGTGCATAGTTATGACGATATTCAAGGCAATGATCATGTATATAGGCATCACGTCCGAGACAAGTAGACCGACTCCTGCCTGCATCTACTACTATTACTCCACCCATCGACCGCTATCCAGCATGCATCTAGGGTATTAAGTATAAAACAGAGTAACGCCTTAAGCAAGATGACATGATGTAGACAAATTAAACTCAAGCAATATGATTAAACCCCATCTTTTTATCATTAATGGCAACAATACAAATACGTGTCTTGTCCCTTTCTGTCACTGGGATATAGAACACCGCAAGATTGAACCCATCACAAAGCATCACTCCCATTGCAAGATAAATCAATCTAGTTGGCCAAACCAAACGGATAGATCAGAGAGAAATACAAAGCTATAACAATCATGCATAAAAGAGTTTCAGAGAAGACTCAAATATTTCTCATGAATAATCTGATCATATATCCACAATTCATCGGATCCCAACAAACACACCGCAAAATAATATTACATCGAATAGAACTCCAAGAACATCGAGGAGAACATGGTATTGAAGATCAAAGAGAGAGAAGAAGCCATCTAGCTACTAGCTATGGACACGTAGGTCTGTGGTAAACTACTCACACATCATCGGAAGGGCAGCAAGGTTGATGTAGAAGCCCTTCGTGATCGATTCCCCCTCCGGCAGAGTACCGAAAAAGGCCTCCAGATGGGATCTCGGAAGAACATAGGCTTGCGGCGGTGGAAAGGTTTTCTCTTCTGTCTTTCTGGTATATTGGGAATATTTGGGAATTTATAGCGCTGGAATTAGGTCAAGAGGTGCCACGAGGGGCCCACAAGCCTAGGGGGGCGCCTACCCCCCTGGGCGTGCCCTCCGGGCTTGTCGCTCCCTCGTGAATCTTCTGGTCTTCTCCCGAAGCTTCTAGGGTCCCTTCTGGTCCAGAAAAAATTAATCCAAAGTTTTTTCTTCGTTTGGACTCCGTTTGATAATGATTTTCTGAAAAGGCAAAAACAGGCAAAAAACAGCAACTGGCACTAGGCACTAGGTTAATACGTTAGTCCCAAAAAATGATATATAATTGCATATAATTGCGTATAAAACATCCAAGATTGATACTATAATAGCATGGAACAATCAAAATTATAGATACGTTGGAGACGTTTCAAGCATCCCCAAGCTTAATTCATGCTCGCCCTCGAGTAGGTAAATGATAAAAACAAATTTTTTGATGTGGAATGCTACCTAACATGTTTCATCATGTAATTCTCTTTTAGGGTATGAATATTAAGATCTGAATGATTCAAAGCAATAGTCTATAATTTGATATAAAGACATCAATACTCTGGCATACTAACAAACAATCATGCCTTTCAAAATAAAAATGCTAAAGAAAGTTATCCCTACAAAATCATATAATCCTGTCATGCTCCATCTTCTTAACATAAAGTATTTATCATGCACAACCCCGGAGACAATCAAGCAATTGGTTTATACTTTTTAACGCGCTTCAGCTTTTTCAACCCCACGCAATACATGAGCACAAGCCATGGATATAGCACTATGGGTGGAATAGAACGATGATAGAGATTGATAAGGGGAAGTCAAAAAGAGGAGATAGTCTCACATCGACGAGGCTAATCAATGGGCTATGGAGATGCCCATCAATTGATGTCAATGCGAGGAGTAGGGATTGCCATGCAATGGATGCACTAAGAGCTATAAGTGTATGAAAGCTCAAAATAAAAACTAAGTGGGTGTGCATCCAACTTGCTTGCTCATGAAGACCTCAGGCATTTGAGGAAGCCCATCACTAGAATATACAAGCCAAGTTCTATAATGAAAAATTCCCACTAGTATATGAAAGTGACAACATCGGAGACTCTCTATATGAAAAACATGGTGCTACTTTGAAGCACAAGCATGGAAAAAGATAGTAACACTGCACCTTCTCTCTTTTTCTCTCATTTTTTTTTCTGGGCTCTTTTTGGCCTCTCTTTTTTCATCGCTGGGACAATGCTCTAATAATGATGATCATCACACTTCTATTTACTTACAACTCAAAAATTACAACTCAATACTAAAACAAATATGACTCTATATGAATGCCTCTGGCAGTGTACCAGGATGTGCAATGATACTAGCGTAACATGTATGAAAATGATGAACGGTGGCTGAGCCACAAATACTATGTCAGCTATATGATCATGCAAAGCAATATGACAATGATGATGTGTGTCATATAAAAAGAACGGTGGAAGTTGCATGGCAATATATCTCGGAATGGCTATGAAAATGCCATGATAGGTAGGTATGGTGGTTATTTTGAGGAAGATATAACGAGGCTTATGTGTGATAGAGCGTATCATATCACGGGGTTTGGATGCACCGGCGAAGTTTGCACCGACTCTCGATGTGAGAAAGGGCAATGCGCGGTACCGAAGAGGCTAGCAAATTGCGAAAAGGTGAGAGTGCGTATAATCCATGGACTCACATTAGTCATAAAGAACTCACATACTTATTGCGAAAGTTTATTAGCCCTCGAAGAAGTACTACTATGCATGCCCCTAGGGGGGGAGGTTTGTAGGAGTTAACCATCGCGCGCCCCTGACCGCCACGCAAAGGAAGACAATCAAGACTAAATCATGCTCCAACTTCTTAGCATAACGACTGACCATACGTGCATGCTTCGGGAATCACAAACCTTAACACCAATATTCTTACTAAACCACAATTATCTACTAGCACCTCCCACATATTACCATCTTAATATCGCAAAACTATTGCAAGGAATCAAACTTATCATATTCAGTGATCTACATGAAAGTTTTTATTATATCCCTCTTGAATACCTATCATATTAAGACCAAATTCATAACCCGTGCATATTACCATTGCTATTTATTAGACTCTCAAAAATATATAAGTGAAGCATGAGAGTGCAACTATTTCTTTAAAACATAACCACCGCTGTGCTCTAAAAGATATAAGTGAAGCACTAGAGCAATTGCGTAGCTAAAAAGATATAAGTGAAGCACATAGAGTATTCTAACAAATCACGAATAATGTGTGTCCCTCTCAAAAAGGTGTGTTCAGCAAAGATGATTGTGGCAAACTAAAAAGCAAACAAAAGCAAGCAAACTATAACACAAGACGCTCCAAGTAAAACACATATCATGTGATGAATAAAAATATAGCTCCAAGTGATACACCGATAGATTGTAGACGAAAGAGGGGATGCCATCCGGGGCTTCCCCAAGCTTAGACGCTTGAGTCTTCCTTGATTATTACCTTGGGGTGCCTTGGGCATCCCCAAGCTTAGGCTCTTGCCGCTCCTTATTCCTTTATCCATCATAGTCTCACCCAAAACTTGAAAACTTTAGCACACAAAACTCAACAGAAACCTCGTGAGATCCGTTAGTATAACAAATAAATCTTAAACTTTAGGTACTATTGTAAATTGATTCATATTTAATATTGACATAATGCTACTTTAATCCAACTTCTCCATGGCTCATACCCCCCGATACGATCCATAGATTCATCAAAATAAGCAAACTATGCGACCAAAACAGAATCTGTCTAAAAGAGAATAGTCTGTAAAGATCTATTTAAAATCTATACTTCTGTAACTCCAAAAATTCGGAAAAATTAGTACAACGTAAAACATTTATATAAAAATACTATGTAAAAATTTCAGATTTTTCTGACGCTCTAGTACAGAACTAAAAATCAAATACTGGACGCAAAACTTTATGTTTTCCAAACAGCATCAATTATAGTATCATCCAAATCATCACAAAGGCATTACTTGGCACAAACACTAATTAAAAGGTAAAAACACAATCATAACAGAGGCTAAAATTGTGTGACACAAGAAAATAAAATTTTGCAATAAAAATAAATATTGGGTTGCCTCCCAACAAGCGCTATTGTTTTATGCCCCTAGCTAGGCATAATGCATTATTTCAAGTATTGCCATCCTTCATTCCCAAATCCTTTTTAATCAAATCTTCCAAAACTTTTCTCATTAATTCTCTACTCTAATGCTCTTCTTTTCTATTAGGGGAGCTTAAATACTTGAAGGGACTTTGATTGGTGACTTTAACATTCATAACTTCAAACTCAGAATCATCACCATAAACATCCTCATACAAAACATGTATCTCATCATCAATCGGATCTCTAGCCATACCTTCAAACCATTCCTCACTAAATCCCTCATAATTACTTTAGTAATCCATTCAAATTTATCACAAGCGTTATGGTACAAAGTTTTAATTATTTCAGCATAGGGAACTCTTCTCCTAATATTTTCTCCATAAGCAAAATAATCCTTAGATTCCAACCTACGTATAGTGTCTTTATCATGAAGAATTTCCTCTATAGGCAGGCGCTCAAAATTTATTTTATAGAAATAAAAGTTGTCCCTAGCTTCTTTAATTATATAATCAAATTCATGCATAAGGATAATTGTAGCAATCTTTTTAATTCTAGGATTATGGATATTCGGAAGCTCATAAAATATCTTTTGTAACGCGGGGTGAATGTGCCAAAATTTCCGTTCTAACTTAACCACAAGCATAGCAATAGCATCCACATAGCAATTTGTTTTGTCAAGAATGGACTCTTTAATTATGGGTATGACTCCCGCACAGTTGAAAAATTCTTAAAAAACTTTTTTACCAATAATATTCCCGCTGCCCACACGATAGACTTTAGTTTTAAAAGTGTGTGAAGCTTTGTCCTCAAGGGGATCATGATTAATATCAAAAGACTTAAATTTTTCCTCAAGAGACTCATTAGTACTGCCCTCACTAGCACTTTCTACAATAACTTTTTCGAACTTAGACATGATGGCAAAGCAAGCAACTAGCAAACAAGCAAATAAAAATATTTTTGTGTTTTTTGTAAAATTGTTTTAGAAGTGGGGGAGATGAAAACAAGAGGCAAATGCAAATAAAAGGCAAATGAAAATAAGATCAAGTAGATGATAGTTTGTGCGAAGGTACTTGATAGGTTTTGGTGATGTCTCCCCGACAACGGCGCCAGAAATTCTTCCTGCTACTTGTGAACTGCGTTGGGATTTTCCCGAAGAGGAGAGGATGATGCAGTACAGTAGAGATAAGTATTTCCCTCAGTTAAGAACCAAGGTTATTAATCCAATAGGAGAATCACACAGAACCTCGTTAGCAGCACCTACACACACAAAAGCAAACACTTGCACCCAACGCAAATAAGAGGCTTGTCAATCCCCTTAGCGGTCACTTGCAAGGATTAATTCTGATAGTGATAGATAGAAAAGTAAATTGCAAAAGAAAATAAAAGTAAATAAATTGCAGCAAGGTATTTTTGGATTTTAATATATGATAAAAGTAGACCCGGGGAGCATAGTTTTTATTAGAGGCTTCTCTCTCGAACACTTAGCATACAGTGGGTTAACAAATTACTGTTGAGAAATTGATAGAAAAGCGCATAGTTATGATGATATTCAAGGCAATGATCATGTATATAGGCATCACGTCCGAGACAAGTAGACCGACTCCTGCCTGCATCTACTACTATTACTCCACCCATCGACCGCTATCCAGCATGCATCTAGGGTATTAAGTATAAAACAGAGTAACGCCTTAAGCAAGATGACATGATGTAGACAAAGTAAACTCAAGCAATATGATTAAACCCCATCTTTTTATCCTTAATGGCAACAATAGAAATACATGTCTTGTCCCTTTCTGTCACTGGGATATAGAACACCGCAAGATTGAGCCCATCACAAAGCACCTCTCCCATTGCAAGATAAATCAATCTAGTTGGCCAAACCAAACGGATAGATCAGAGAGAAATACAAAGCTATAACAATCATGCATAAAAGAGTTCAGAGAAGACTCAAATATTTCTCATGAATAATCTGATCATAAACCCACAATTCATCGGATCCCAACAAACACACCGCAAAATAAGATTACATCGAATAGAACTCCAAGAACATCTAGAAGAACATGGTATTGAAGATCAAAGAGAGAGAAGAAGCCATCTAGCTACTAGCTATGGACCCGTAGGTCTGTGGTAAACTACTCACACATCATCGGAGGGGCGGCAAGGTTGATGTAGAAGCCCTTCGTGATCGATTCCCCCTCCGGCAGAGTACCGAAATAGGCCTCCAGATGGGATCACGGAAGAACAGAGGCTTGCGGCAGCGAAAAGGTTTTCTCTTTAGTCTTTCTGGTATATTGGGAATATTTGGGAATTTATAGCGTTGGAATTATGTCAAGAGGTGCCACGAGGGGCCCACAAGCCTGGGGGCACTCCTACCCTCCCTGGGCGCGCCCTCCGGGCTTGTCGCTCCCTCGTGATTTTTCTGGTCTTCTCCCGAAGCTTCTAGGGTCCCTTCTGGTCCAGAAAAAATTAATCCAAAGTTTTTTCTTCGTTTGGACTCCGTTTGATAATGATTTTCTGAAAAGGTAAAAACAAGCAAAAAAACAGCAACTGGCACTGGGACTAGGTTAATAGGTTAGTCCCAAAAAATGATATATAATTGCATATAAAACATCCAAGATTGATACTATAATAGCATGGAACAATAAAAAATTATAGATACATTGGAGACGTATCAGGAGGTAATCTCACTAATTCAGACTGCTTTTGTGAAAGGTAGATTCATTATGGATGGGATTCCGATTTTATATGAAGCTTTGAATAGCACTCATGTCAAAAAGAAAAGTGCTTTGATTTTGAAAGTTGATTTTGAGAAAGGAATATGACAAAATTAAATGGCCTTTTTTTATGCAAATGATGAAAATGAAAAGATTGCGAAATAAATGGATAGATTATGTTATGCATACCATTACAGGGGGCATGTTGGAATTAAGGTGAATGATAATATTGGAAAATATTTCTCAACTCAAAAAGGTTTGGGACAAGTAGACTCTCTATCTCCTCTTATCTTTGATTTAGTTGTTAACGCCTTAGCTATGCTTATGGACAGGGCTAGAAGGTCTGGGCTGATTAGGGGGGTGCTTGTGGAATAGACTAAAATGGGGTAAATATGTTGCAATATGTCATAACAGCATTTTCCCTCTACATGAAAGTTATGATAATTCACGCAATTTAAAATTCATTCTCCACCTGTTTGAGTGGATGTCTATCCTATAAAACAATTTCCGTAAAAGCGGCCTTTTCTCTTTGGTGAAACCATCAACAAAGCAAGTGATTTTGCTACTATATTTACTTGTTCTACACGATCTCTAGCTATGAGATGCCTAGGACTTCATGTTGATGAAAGAAGGACTAGAAATAAATGCTGGAAAAATACTGAGGATACGATTGAGAAAAGATGCAACACCTAGCAAGGCAGATTGCTTGATAGTGGAAGTTGAATACTTTAATTCAGTCCTCCCTGTCATGCATACCAAATTCATGATGTGCCTTTATGGGCTGCCAATTGGTGTCAAAAAAAGATGGAATCCTTGAGAGCCATACTTTTGTGGCAAGAAGTTGGTAAAATAAAATACCATCTAGTTAAATGGAAGAAGTTTGTAGACCTAAAGACCTTGGTGGTTTTGGTATTCAAAATCTTGAGTCAATGAATACAAGCCCTAATCTGTAAATGGTGGTGGAAACTATATATTTCTGATGATGCCTAGCAAATATTTTGAGAAATAAATATATCAAAAACCAGTGTGTGTCTGGGGTCAAACATAAGCAAGGAGACTCATAGGTCTGGAGTGGGTTGCTCAGATTCAAAGAATATTTTTTCTCTTTGTGTAAGTTCAAAGTTGGTAATGGAAAAAATGTGAGGTTTTGAGAAAATTGGTGGATGGGAGATAAACCTCTCAAGCATAACTATCCTAGAGTCTATAATGTGTGTTTTGATAAAAAAAACTTTTCAGTTGTTGATGTGTTTCTTAAAGGGATTGATAATATTCTCTTTATAAGAACTTTATGGGGTTCTCCTTTGGAACTAATGAATCACATTAAAGATGTTGTGTGCTTAATGAACAAGAGGATACCAATAGATGGGCCCTTAATAAAAAATGATGTTTATTCTACAAATCTTGTTATAGACACTTGAGTGAAAATGGAGCTAATTATACACATAAAATTATGTGAAAGGAAAAGATGCCATCTAGAATTACTAGGAATTGTATTTTAACCAAAGATATTATTTTAAGGAGAGCTTGGACAATTTCTAGGATGTTGTGGAATATTTTAAAATGTGCCTTTAATCTTAGACAGTCCTGACAATACCCATGAGTTGCTAGATAGTTGGATTAGGAAATTGCAAAAACTTGAGAGACAACTTATGTTGGTTGGGATCTCGGTCTTGTTTTGGACGATTTGGAGACCCAGAAACAATACTGTTTTGATGGGAAAAGGGCCACTGATCCTTATGTCCCAATAAATTTGATAGCTTTTTTTGCGGGTGAATTAATTTGATAGCTAGTTGGCTTAATGATTGGACCCTTTTGCAAAAAACAGGAATGATCAATAAATGCTTAGATGGGGGTGAGGATGTTTGAGCTGATTGTGAACGAGATCTTCAAATTTAAAAGGATGTTTGGCTGGCAGGTGGGTGTGTGTAGAATCAAAGGGTGATCCTGGATGTTGTTCATGCTTCAGCTGATGTTGTGCTTTGCTGATGGAGTTGCCTCATGTTTCTCGCTTTTAGTTCCACATCTTCCCTTATTTTGCATGATGTAAGATGTGAACTGCATCTATGTTTGTATGTCTTTAGTTGTATGAACTACCTCATCTAAGGATGGTCTACCGGACTAAGATACTCTACATTCTCAAGGTTCAAATATTGTGAATGCCCTGAATGTTAGAGTTCTAGGCTTGCTTGGTCCTGATTTTATCTTTTGGTTCATTTTGTGTTTGATGTAGTTTGTGAACAAAGACATTGTAGTTTCAGTTAAATGAAATCGGAGAGGAAGCTCTCATTTAAAAAAATGTTCTTCATAGGTTTAGCAAACTTTCATATGATCTTTATTGGATAGACATTAATCCACTGTGAGGTACTAGTTGATGTGTATGATGCAATAGGAAAAAATATTTTCGGATATCAAATAAAATAAAATAAATGTGACAGGTATATTCAAGCTAGTAGAGGGACTGCACTAGAAGCCCATCCGGAGAAGGGCACTAGGGCCCCACGCACGCCTGCCGCATGGGAAAGGCCTAGGGCTAAGGGTTTGTAACAAAAGCTATGTGTCCTCTCTCTTTGTCCCTTAATCATGTGATTTTTTTTATCTTGATTGTGATCGTGAGTATTGTTACTGGAGCTGAACAATGTGATATATCTCCTATTATGAGTTTCTCTATGTTGGATTGAATCTTGCTCATGTCGTGTATTTAACTTTTGGTAACTATGAGGTCATGATGCATGTCTAGTATAATTTTTGGACACACCAGAGGTGACATTGGGGTGAATGTATAGATTAAGGTTAGAAAGATAAAGATCATAGTGTGGTTCTTTAATATAATTTTTGGGGTTGCCTGACGTGACATTGGGATGTGTTCGATGAATTAGCAAGATAATCTTTTAAGGCGTGATGCTTTACCATACCTATGGTATCTCATCCTATCTTGATCCAATGAAAAAGGGACTTCGCTGCGATTATTTACCATACTTCGTGAGGTTATATCATATATATATTAATGAAGTTAGTGGAGTTCAAAGTTGGGACTAGTGAACTTATGAGCCCTATGATTTGTTTCTGAGAATTAAAAATATGTTTTACTCACCTTTGCAACTTGTTACTTAGATTTTTTTCCAAAATAGAAAAATATTTCCACCATCCAAACTATCAATATATCATCCAAATTATCAATCTCTTCACCGAACTAGTGCAGCTAAGCAATTGACAATTGTGTTGGGTGTGTTGGGGACACAAGAGACTACTAATATGTTGATTGTATGGTTGCTTGAGAGTGGAATACTTTCAACCTACACCTCCCATGGATAGATAAACTTTGGGTCATCCATTTGAGGGAAGTTGATCATGTCCTACAAACATATGCACTTGAAAGCCCAACAAAATCTATAAGAATAGAAGTGAATATCAAAGAGCTATATATCACCTATTGGGAGTTAGAATTGGTGCTTGCCTACAAACACAACCTCGTTGGCCACAACCCTTTAAGAGGTGCTCTTTTTGATTTTGATTAGAGATCTTGGTTTTCCACTGTATTGTTGGTCTATTGCAATGCTATATGCTTTTTGGTGTTTTTGTTTTGTTTTGTTTTGATTTGATTATAGCACTTGTTTCCGTGTTGTGGTGACAGTTGTGTTCAATTTTCTTCTATTTTTCTTTTCTTTCCTTGTTACTTTTTATATTCTTTTAAAATTGTTGTTTCATTATGTTTTCTTTTTTATTCTTCTTCTCTGTTTTTTACTTATTCATTCGGCCTTTTTAGGTTTATTTTTGTGTTATTATTATTATTATTATTATTATTTTCTACATGAACATATTTTAAATACCCGATGACCACTTTTGAAATACATGAAGAGTATATTTTTAATACACCTAATTTAAGCAAAGTAGTCAGCGGAGTAAGAAAAAAATAGTGCCGCTAGCCCAACCCCTCGCCTCATATCCTCTCCATCACCGATGTGCGGTAGCAATCACGTAAGATCCTAAACAATTTTTTAAAGAAGGCATTCAATCCCTGAACTATTTTCAACAACCTTCAATCTTTCATTTGCATGGACGTACGGTTTTCCTGTTCTCCCACCTCTCCCCTCCATCCTTAAGAACCATAGCGGCGACTCACATAGAACAGAGGGTGTGACGCGGTCGGAGAGAAGATGCCTTCTCAAAATTTAACTAGCATCGGTGAGATGGCCGAATCCCCATGCGATCTCGCTCCCACGCGTTCGCTCTCCCTTCCCCCTCCCGATCGACCGCTACCAGATCGATCATGGGCGATCTGTGGGGAGAGGGATGAAGACGAGTTCCCGCGTGGGTGGTTGTTCTCTCATACCACACATGTTCCCTCGTTCATGAGTATCACTACAAAAAATAGACACATCCATGACATTATGGCCCGAACGAAAACTTTTTCTGTCATGTTTATGACACTTCTATGACGATAATTGTGACAAAAACACATATCATCATAGATGTGGTGGGCTCCTACTTCTATGACAAAAAATTATGACAGAAAATGGGCTTTTCGTCCTGGGCGGGCCGGAGACGCACCCGCATGACATTCTTTGGGCCGTCCATGACGTAAAAAATCATGGTAGAAGTGAGGGCGAGGAAATTTTCGGGGAGTTCCCGGTTACGGTGAGTGGTCGGGGCCGAGCGATGCAGTGTGGTTTGCGCATTTCTCTCGTACGCTTGTGTGTGTGAGGCGTTCGCTGCTATTTGTAAACTGCATTGGGATTTTCCCCGAAGAGGAGGGGTGATGCATCACAGTAGAGATAAGTATTTCCCTTAGTGAGAACCAAGGTATCAATCCAGTAGGAGAACCACACAAAACCTCGTGAGCAGCACCTGCACACACAAAAGCAAATACTTGCACCCAACGCGGGAAAGAGGGTTGTCAATCCCCTTGAACTCGTTATTTGCAAGGATTAAATTTCGTAATGCTAGATAGATAAATTGCAAAAGAAAATAAAGTAAATAAATTGCAGCAAGGTATTATAGGTTTTCTTTTTATATGATTTAAGTAGACCCGGGGGCCATAGTTTTCACTAGAGGCTTCTCTCTCGAACGAATAGCATACGGTGGGTAGACAAATTACTGTTGGGCAATTGATAGAAAAGCGCATAGTTATGACGATATTCAAGGCAATGATCATGTATATAGGCATCACGTCCAAGACAAGTAGACCGACTCCTGCCTGCATCTACTACTATTACTCCACCCATTGACCGCTATCCAGCATGCATCTAGGGTATTAAGTTAATGAAAACGGAGTAACGCCTTAAGCAAGATGACATGATGTAGACAAAGTAAACCCAATCAATATGAACAAACCCCATCGTTTTACCCTTAATGGCAACAATACAAATACGTGTCTTATCCCCTACTTTGTCACTGGGATATAGAACACCGCAGGATTGAACCCATTACAAAACACCTCTCCCACTGAAGATAAATCAATCTAGTTGGCCAAACCAAACGGATATATCGGAGAGAAATAAAAAGCTATAACAATCATGCATAAAAGAATTTAGAAAAGACTTAAATATTTCTCATGAATAATCTGATCATAAACCCACAATTCATCGGATCCCAACAAACACACCGCAAAAGAAGATTACATCGAATAGAACTCCAAGAACATCGAGGAGAACATTGTATTGAAGATCAAAGAGAGAGAAGAAGCCATCTAGCTACTAGCTATGGACCTATAGGTCTGTGGTAAACTACTCACACATCATCGGAGGGGCAGCAAGGTTGATGTAGAAGCCCTCTGTGATCGATCCCCCCTCCGGCAGGGTGCCGAAAAAGGCCTCCAGATGGTATCATGGAAGAACAGAAGCTTGCGATGGCGGAAAAGTTATTTCGTGGGGCTCTCTGTTGGTTTCCCAATATTTGTGAATTTATAGAAGTGGAATTGGGTCAAAAGGAGCCACGAGGGGCCCACAAGGCATCTTGGCGCGCCCCCTGGGGGCGCGTGGGGTTGCCTTGTCACCTCCTCGTGAGGCATCTGGCCTTCTCCCAAAGCTTCTAGGGTCTCTTTTGTCCAGAAAAAATCGTCAAAAAGTTTCATAGCGTTTGAACTACGTTTGGTACCGATTTCCTGAAAAACCAAAAATAAGCAGAAAACAGCAACTGGCACTGGGCACTAGGTTAATAGGTTAGTCCAAAAAATGATATAAAATAGCATATAATTGCATATAAAACATCCAAGATTGATACTATAATAGCATGGAACAATAAAAAATTATAGATATGTTGGAGACGTATCATTCGCTAACTGAACCCGAGCGAGGCGTTCGCTTAATCAACCCGAGCGATCGATCGATCCCTCGCACTACTACACGTACTGGACCCGAGCGATCGATCCCACTGCGTACTGAAGCCGAGCGATCCCTTCGCTTCTAACTGAAACCGAGCGATTCCTTCGCTGCTAACTGAACCCGATCGATCCCTCTTCGCTGCTAACTGAACCCGATCGATCCCTTCGCTGCTTACTGAAGCCGATCAAGCCCCCGTACGTACGTGCGAGACGTAGCTAGCCGGTTGGGTTGCCTCTTGATGAACAGTGCCCGTTGCTGCCGCGCGTGCGATACATAGAATGAGTCAAGACGCATCGATCGAGCCCCTTGCGCGAGACATGGTGAGTTGACCTAGCCATTTGGTTGGCTGTGGATGAACAGTTCCCGTTGCTGCCGCCCGCTCGTACGCCCCACCCCAGCCGGTGGGGGTTGGATGAACAGGACCCCGTGGTAGTAGGCGGTTGCCGCTGTATGAACAGGACCCCGAGGAGGCCATGCCGCGGTACGCCACACCCAGCCGGTTGGGGGTGGATGAACAGGACCCCGTGGAGGCTGGAGGAAGTCGACGGTTGATGAATAGTAGCTGGTGGAGGCTGGAGGAAGTCGGCGGTGGATGAACAGTAGCCCGTGGAGTCCCGTTTTGCGGTACACCACACCACTCCCGATGAACAGGACCCCGTTTCGACCGTAGGCGGTTGAACAAAAGTTCGTTTCCTCCATTTTGCGGTACGCCAGACCCCTCCCAATCACCAGGACCCTCGACCGTACACGGTTGGCGAGAAGTCTATTTCGTCCGTTTTGCGGTATGCCAGAACCCCTCCCGATGAACAGGACCCTGTTTTGACCGTAGGCGGTTGAACAGAAGTCCGTTTCCTCCGTTTTGCGATACGCCAGACCCCGTTTCGGCTGTTCCGTCCAAGCCGGTTGGCTCCCGATGAACAGGACACATTCCAACCCAGTCGGTTGCCTCTCGATGAACACGGCGCTATTTCTCCGTTTTGACCCAGCCGGTTAGCTGCTGATGAACATGATGTTGTTGATGCCGTACGTTGACTCTCCATGTACACGAGCCCTGACCGTACGTATGCGCGAGTACGTGTTCGAGACCCCACACGTATGTACGTACGTGGCCGTATTTTTTGCAGCGTGGCTGTACGTACATGTACTCGATTTAGATGGGACTGCCTGAACTGCTACGTATGGGGCTCTACTACAACACGTGCCGCTCCTTACACGACCACGGTTCATGAGACCGATCGACCAGTATGTACGTACACATTTGCGACCAGACAGATAACGCCACGTACGCTTCAACCTGGTGGGTGCTACTTGTAGACTGCATTGGTATTTCCCCGAAGAGGAGAGGATGATGCAGTATAGTAGAGATAAGCATTTCCCTCAGTTAAGAACCAAGGTTATCAATCTAGTAGGAGAACCAAGCAAAATCCCGTTAAGCGCACCTGCACACACAAGATCAAACACTTGCACCCAACGCAAATAAGAGGGTTGTCAATCCTCTTAGCGGTTATTTTCAAGGATTAAATCTTATAGAGATAAATAGATAAAATAAAATACTAAATAAAATAAAAGTAAATAAATTGCAGCAAGGTATTTTTAGGTTTTTAATATATGATAAAGTAGACCCGGGGGCCATAGTTTTCACTAGAGGCTTCTCTCTCGAACACATAGCATACGGTGGGTAAACAAATTACTGTTGGGCAATTGATAGAAAAGCAAATAATTATGACGGATTCATGGCAATGATCATGTATATAGGCATCACGTACGAGACAAGTAGACCGACTCCTGCCTGCATCTACTACTATTACTCCACCCATCGACCGCTATCCAGCATGCATCTAGGGTATTAAGTATGAAACAGAGTAACGCCTTAAGCAAGATGACATGATGTAGACAAAGTAAACTCAAGCAATATGATTAAACCCCATCTTTTTATCCTTAATGGCAACAATACAAATACGTGTCATGTCCCTTTCTGTCACTGGGATTGAGCACCGCAAGATTGAACCCATCACGAAGCACCTCTCCCATTGCTAGATAAATCAATCTAGTAGGCCAAACCAAATCAATAGATCAGAGAGAAATACAAAGCTATAATAATCATGCATAAAAGAGTTCAGAGAAGACTCAAATATTTCTCATAAATAATCTGATCATAAACTCACAATTCATCGGATCCCAACAAACACACCGCAAAAGATGATTACATCGGATAGAACTCCAAGACCATCGAGGAGAACATGGTATTGAAGATCAAAGAGAGAGAAGAAGCCATCTACATACTAGCTATGGACCCGTAGGTCTGTGGTAAACTACTCACACATCATCGGAAGGGCAGCAAGGTTGATGAAGAAGCCCTCCGTGATCGATTCCCCCTCCGGCAGAGTACCGGAAAAGGCCTCCAGATGGGATCGCGGAAGAACAGAGGCTTGCGGCGGTGGAAAGGTTTTCTCTTCTGTCTCTCTGGTATATTGGGAATATTCTGGAATTTATAGCGCTGGAATTAGGTGAGGAGGGGCAACGAGGGGCCCACAAGCCTGGGAGGCGCGCCCTATCCCCCTAGGCGCGCCCTCCAGGCTTGTCTCCTCCTCGTGGCTCTTCTGGTCTTCTCCCGAAGCTTCATAGGTCTCTTCTGGTCCAGACAAAATTAATCCAAAGTTTTTTTCTCGCTTGGACTCTTTTTGATAATGATTTTCTGAAAAGGCAATAAAGCAGAAAACAGCAACTGGCACTGGGCACTGGGTTAATAGGTTAGTCCCAAAAAATGATATATAATGGCATATAAAACATCCAAGATTGATACTATAATAGCATGGAACAATAAAAAATTATAGATATGTTGGAGACGTATGAGTGGGTCCCAACTGTCAGGAGGATAAGGAGTCACTTCCTTGCGTGCGAAGATATAGCTGGCGGGCCCCAGCTGTCAGGGGGAGGAATCAATTTTTTGCGCGTAATAAGGAGGCACTTCCTTGCGTGAGAAGATGTAGCTGGTGGGTCCCAGCTGTCAGGGGGAGGAAACTTTTTTTCCGCGTAATAAGGAAGCACTTCCTTTCGTGCGACCATGGACCTTGTGGGTCCCAGCTGTCAGCCTCTCCACGTATAGTCCTCTTCTGACAACTGTCGTTCGTTGACCGCATTGACGACGCCGTACCAAGAGCACCAAGGTGGCGGACGATGGCGAGGCCTAGGAAGGGAATGGCCAGGAGCCGGGGAAGACGCGATAGTGGTTGCCCATGCAGAGGGGAGTACGAGGGTTTACTGGTTCGGCTGCGGTGTGAGGCTGCCGTCGTCGGAGAATAACAGGAGTTGTGGGTGAGTAGAGGGATGGCCTGGCCAGCGGTGGGAGTAGGGTGGGGCGGTGAGGCCTACGCGGCAGCACAGCTGGCCACGGGAGGTAGGAGCAGGCAGTCCCGCATGCGCTGGTTTGGGCGGCTGGATCAAGAAGATCAGAGATTGAAGAAGTAGCACAGCCGTTGGATTAACATCCAATGGTCACTGCTGCTAGAATCGTTTTGTTGACTAAGTTGACAAAGCCCTGCGTACACGTCAACTTATTAGGCCCACAAGTCAGCCTCCAAATGTGGTGGGTCCCAGCTAGCAGGGGGAGGAATCATTTTTCTTGCGCATAATAAGGAGGCACTTCCTTGCATGCAACCATGGACCTCGTGGGTCCAAGCTGTCAGCCTCTCCACATACAGTCCTCTTCCGATGGCTGTCGTTCGTTGACCGTGTTGATGACGCTGTGCCGAGAGCACCAAGGCGGTGGACGACAGCGAGGCCTAGGAAGGGAACAACCTGGAGCCGGGGAAGACGCGGCAGTGGACGCCCACGCGGAGGGGAGTATGAGGGTTGACTGGTTCAGCTGCGGTGTGAGGCTGCCGTCGCCGGAGAATAACTGGTTCGACTGTGGTGTGAGGCTGCCGTCACTGGAGAATAACAGGATGTGTGGGTGAGTAGAGGGATGGCCTGGCCAGCGGTGGGAGTAGGGTCGGGCGGTGAGGCCTGCGCCGCAGCACAGCCGGCCACGGGAGGCGGGAGCAAGCGGTCCCGTCGACGCTGGTTTGGGCGGCTGGAGCAGGCAGATCAGAGATTGAAGAAGCACGACGGCCGTTGGATTGACATCCAACGGTCACTGCCGGTAGAATTGTTTGTTGACTAAGTTGACAAAGCCTTGCGTAGGCGTCAACTTAGTTTTTTTTTTGAGGCATCAACTTAGTAGGCCCACAAGTCAGCCTCTAAATCTGTGGCAAACAGCATACAACCCATTTGCTTTTATTTTCAATAATTTACAGCCCATTTGCTAATTATTATGGGATTTATTATAGCCCATATTCTTTTTTTACCCATATTCTGGCCAGGTTAAAAATTACAACGAAATTTTGCGTATTTCAGTGAGGTCGGAACTGTTTTTAATTCCAAATTTTTGAGTCAGATTCAAACTAATTAAAAAAATAAATTTATATCAATTTAAAATCCAATGTAAATTTTCACGTAATAATTTTCAATGGAATTTAAAATCTCAAAATCCAAAAAAAAAACAAATTTGAAACTAATTTTCGGTTTGCTGTATTTTAAAAAAATTACAGCCCATTTTGTATTACTTATAGCCCATTTTCTGGGCAAGCCGAATGCATCCCTCCTCGTCTTGAAGATTTGCGGCCCAGCAGGTCGGAGAAAAGCAAGTTGGCCTCGGTCAGATATTCTTAAAAAAAATAAAGCTGGTCTAGCCATTTTCACAAAGAAAAAAAGTGCTGGGCTAGTCATGTGGTAAACATAAAATAAAAGCCTGGGCTAGACGTGCAATAGCCCTCACACAGCCCAGTTGATACCATGCACCATCTCAAAAAAAAAACTACGCGAGCTGCTGGGTCCCTGGTGTCAGCCGCTCCTTAGTGCAATTCTCTCATTTATTGACTATGTTGACAATGGCATGGGACCCAGATGTCTGGAAATCATTACTAGGAAGCATTTTTTGCTTGTAATAAGGATTAAGGAGGCACTTGCTTGCGTACGGCAATGGCCCTGGTGGGTCCCCACTTACATCCTCTCCACGTACAGTCATCTCCCGATTCCTCTCATTTGTTAACCATGTTGACAACGCTAGATGGCGGCGCCGCGGTGAGCGCAACAAGGCGGAGGACGACGGAGAGGGCCTCGCGTGCGCTACGGATGATCTGGTACAAGGCGGAGAACGATGGAGAGGGCCTCGCGGGCGTCAATTCTTCTAGCGATGACGCGCGCTGTTGAGTTGCAGCGGACAGAGGAGACTGAAGCGGGGCAGTTTGGAGGCGGCAGCCGATGCACTGTGGGGCACCGCCGTGCTGCGAGGAAGTCGCTGGTGTTGTGGAACGTCGTCGGTGCTGCATTACGGGAGGTCGTCGGTGTTGCGTCCAGTGCTGCAGACCGCCGTCAGAACCGTGGCCAGTGCTGTGGCAACACCCGGCGTGCGTTGATGATTCCACGAACTGAGGGAAGCAAATTGTCTGTTGGATGCGTTGGATGGGAAAAACGAGGCAAAGTGGTATGTTTGTGTTGGCATCCATTGGCTAGGTGCGTTCTAATCAGGGTGGATTGGACGGTGGATGAGCTGACTGATTTTCCACCAAAATCAGTCGGATGACCCCTAGCATGGGCAATTAGAAGAGGCACTCAAACCCGGGCAGGCGACAACAAGATTTGTGTTGTCCACCAGTCCACCCGGAAGAGCACCTCATAACTTGCCACCTGCAACGACGGTGTTATACATTTGTCCTCTATTAATATATGGAGATGTTGACTACGTTGACCACGAGTTGCTTAGGCTTGAACCTAGTGGGTACCAGATGACAAGCAAGGAATAACAGCTTGGTAGAAAAAAGTGTGAAAAATGAGAATGTGCTTATATTCGAGCAGAGCGCATCACCAGCAAACAAAGTTGCAATTGAATGAGGAGTATACGATGATACTATACAACACACGTAGGATCCCGTTTCGAAAATGAAAAAAAAACTACACAGGTAGTACATTTTGAGTGGGTCCATCACGTGAGCGTCAGTCACTGGGCCACCATGTGAGCGCCTCTCTCCCAGTAAATATGGGCTCTTTGTATTGGGCTTCAATAAACAGGCGGGCCATGTTTCGTACTCTTGGGTCGTAAGAGTGTACGCACTAGCGCTTCCTCTCATTTCTAATTGCTCATTGAATTGACAAAACAAAATATTTTATAGTAGGTAACAGATAAGCAAACAGGTTCATGCGTGCTTACAGGAAATATTTTAAAACATAGGCTATGCATGAAACAGTAAGATGATGAAGTGTTAAGCGCACAAACTAAACCAGCATCTAGACCTTCCTAGTACGCTTGATGACGCTGTGGCTCCACATGGGCACTTTACTAAATTTTATTCTAAAGGAGCACGGTGATCAGCTCGTTTGCCGCAGTTTCACATGGACCATAAAGCTTGAGCAGCTTTTTAGCGTGGCTGCACCCTGCATCATCATGTCGTGTGCCGCAGCATTCGAAGTTCAACATTGCAATCAAACTCACAGGCGGGCAAATCATAGACAACATTCAGAACAAACTCATAAGATTACCATATATAAGTCAACATTCATGCTTATGCATCTCAATGATTCACACATCAGAGCAAATATTTACTTCACAACTAAAGACATACAAAGAAAGAAAAATCGATCGATGCTGCTCACAGCAAAGGGGGTCCCATTCCAAAATATCAAATGCAAGTCTTCCTGCCAACATCAATGAGCAAACTTTGACAAGGTTTTCCCATTCCAAAATATCAAATGTATGTCTTCTTGCTAACATCAATGAGCAAACTTTGACAAGGTTTTCCTATTCCAAAATAACAAATGCTTATGACTGTGTAAAGGGCGGGGTTTGTCATCAGTTTGCACATTGACATGGAACCTCGTGCTGGATTAACCAACTGATTTTTGTGTGCAGTTCCACTGAAATCGAGCAATGTCATCCGTATCTTGGTGGATTTCATATTTATATGTTGCAATGCCTTGAACACGTTGGCAGCTCCTTCCATGTAGCTAGTTTGGTGGCTCAAGGTGACAATGAATGATTAGAGAACCATTCGATGTATTGAGCATGATGAAGTATTATGGAGCGCACGAACCATCCGAACATTTTGTGCAGTTCCATTGAAATCAAGCTAAGCATCCCTGTCTGCATAAATACAGAAAAAGTGATTACAATAATAATGATACTAGTTGATGAAACATAGGCTCACAAATATAAGCATCTTCATTGTCTTAATGGGAAAAGATAGCAATACAATAGCTTCAATTAAACATTTAATTCAAAACAGTACCACAATACAAGTAGCACAGCATGACAAAGCACGATCATGTGGATGAAGGCCGGTACTGACCTTTGTCAGGGGAATTATCAATCAAGAACTTTTTTGGGTCGTTCCACTAAAATATATGTTATCTTCAAACAAGATCCCTGTTTGCAGAAGTAGAGACAATTGCATATTACATTAAGAGTGGCATCAAATAACAGTGGCAAAACAGTAGCACAACAATGGCTCGTTCCATGAGTAGCAATAAATTAAAATGCAAAACAATATCATTACTTGTGTCATCACAGTTCTAGTGCTTCATTACAGCACCAGAATTTGATTTTTGTTCTTCTTCCCCTTGTTCTTCCCCTTCATCACTTGGTTCAATAACAGACAAGCTTGGCCTTCAATGTAAGATTTGGTATGTCATTTAGGGAGCACAAGTATACCACAAAACAATAATAGTTGTGAAATATCATTATCTTACCTCAATGGGATATTACGGATAGGAAGTTGTCGGAATCTGGGCTCCGGGGACCCTGGTTCGAACTCTGGGGCATACTCGTTCCTATCTGCTCCGTGGTGACCACGGCGAGACTACGGCGAGAGCGCGCTAAGCACTGGGCACGACAGGGGACACACCAGTTACCCAGGTTCAGGCCACCTCGCGGTGTAAAACCCTACTCCTGCTTTGTGTTTTGGGATTATGGTGAGCAAGAGAGTTCTCGCGTACAAGGTTGAAGACAAAGGAATCCCCCCTTCTCTACGGTGGTAGCACTGCCCCTTTTATAGCCGCCTTGGTCCTCTTCCCCCGAAAACATTGGCGGGAAGGGTTGCCACACACAACGGAAATTTGAAGGGGGACAGGGGCCCAGGCTTATCCTGACAAAAGGCGGTCTTCGCCTGCAAAAGCGTTATCCATGACGCGCCAGTGGGCTCGGTGATGACCTCCGCCCTGCGCTCCTTATCGTCCTAGTCTTCTTTCACCAAACGGGAAGTCTTTGGGACTTGCTTTGAGGCGGTCCTTCCTTCAGAGCTTAAGCATGGCTCTTCGCGAGTCCTTGCCTTCGACGAGGCGTGTCAGGACGGCTCACGGGAGGCCGACCTGCTGCTCCTTGAGGAGGCCCACCATCAGGCCACTCTTCGCGCCGCGAGGTACCAGCAGGCCCTGCGTCGCTACCGCAGCCGCAACATCCGCCCTCGCACTCTCGAGGTCGGCGACCTCGTCCTGCGCAGGATCCTCTCCAGAGAGGGACTCCACAAACTTTCACCCGTGTGGGAAGGCCCTTTCAGGGTTGCTCATGTCTCCAGGCCCGGCGCCGTCCGGCTGGAGACGGAGGACGGAGTTCCTGTGCCTAACGCCTGGAACATCCAACACCTCCGCAAGTTCTACCCGTGACCCTCATGCGTACGAACGAAATGGGGCTGTACACACCCCGAAGACTCTCAATGCGTTCGCCTGACGGGCGCGCGAGAGCTCCCGCCCACATCTCAGTGGAAGCCCCATGCTCCGCGCTGGCGGAACGATCGAACCGCGATCATGCCCACGTCTCAGTGGAAGCCCCATGCTCCGCGCTGGCGGAACGATCGAACCACGATCATGCCCACGTCTCAGTGGAAGCCCCATGCTCCGCGCTGGCGGAACGATTGAACCGCGATCATGCCCACGTCTCAGTGGAAGCCCCATGCTCCGTGCTGGCGGAACGATTGAACCGTGATCATGCCCACGCCTAGTGGAAGCCCCATGCTCCGTGCTGGCAGAACAATCAACTGAGGGCGCCCCACGGGCTGCACCAACCTCAAGCTGACCCGTGCCGGACACGGCAGCCGCATCCCTTTTTGGTTTCCATACATGGTGTATTTCATCATATCTTCGCCTCACGAGCCGTGCACGCTCGCGACCTCCCTCATGAGCCTCATGCGAGCGGGGGCTGGACACGGTGTCTGTGCTCGGGTCAGTCCCAGTAGCGCTGAAAAACCCAAGCAACCGGGCTCTGGCTCGCGGGCCTGCTCCCGTGCACGCCACCCCACCAAGGTCCTTGGTGTCTTATCTCCTCGCATAATGCCCATGAGCGAGCCGGCGAGCGCGCGCTGCTCCCCTGTTGTATGACTTTCTGCTTGCAGTTATCTCAGGAACAGGTTACCTGGAAGGCCTCACGAGGCGGCCCAACGGCAAGACGCCCTGTTGGGCCTCAGGAAGCTTCGCAGGCCCTGCCTCGGGAGCCAATCTATGATGGCCACCTCAGCAGGGGACCTCGCGAGCAGAAACCTCGTGAGACACACCCTACAGGTGGCGGCTCGCCGGATGCTGCTCTTCGCAAGAGCTAAGTCAAACTACCTCGCGAGCCACCCTCGCCATCTCACAAGCCTCCCCCTCTAGCAACCTCACGAGCGCCAGCGTTTCTCCTGTCGCGAGCCACTTGCACATCAAAGGGGGGCTCCCTGAGCATCGCGCCTCGGGAGCCCTCACTAGCTCCCGGTGCCCCTCACCTCCTGGCCTTGTCCAGGCATCGCGGCCTGACATACCAGCGACGGATGTGGCCCGCTCGGGGGCTGGGTCCTAACGACGTAGAGCACAAAGGCGAGTGAAAAGAGAAAAACGGTCCTCAAGAGAAAGCTTCACGAGGGCACAAGCGTTCGTTACCGCAAGTCATAATGTACTGAAACAAAAGTCATTGTCTTCACACCCCCACGGGGCCATGATTAACTATGCGCAGGATAATGAGGAAAGGGCCTAAGAGGACGCGTTGCCATCACCGCTGCTGCTGCCGTCGTCGTCTTCACCTTCCTCGGCTCCGTCTGAGCTCTCGCTACTGCCGTGGGCGAACTGCGCATGCAACGCGTCCACGTGGTCCTCCACCGCCTTCCCGAGAGCAAGCCGCTCGGAAGCCTCGCGGGCGGCGTCTTGTGGGCCGGCCTGCGGTGGTCGCCTAATTGGAAGGCCTCGTGAGACGAAGACTTCAAGGGCCAAGCCTCGAGAGGCATGCCTCGTGAGCCACACGCGCCACGCGCGCCTTGTGAGCTGCGGCTCGCCCAATGCTACCCTCCGCGAAAAGCTAAGTCTGACCATCTCGCGAGATGCCCTCACTATCACTTGAGTTCCCTTCCTTCACGATCTCGCTAAGTGCTGGCATTTCTCTTTCGCGCGAGCCGCTTGCACGCCAAAGGGGGGCTTCCTGAGCATCGCGCCTCAGGAGCCCTCACTAGCTCCCGGTGCCCCTCACCGCCTGGCCTTGTCCAGGCATCGCGACCTGACATACCAGCGACGGCTGCAGGCCCGCTCGGGGGCTGGGTCCTGACGGCGTAGAGCGCCGAGGCAAACGAGAAAAACAGGCCTCGCGAGAGGACTTCGGGAGGGAACACACACATTCCAAACCACAAAAGCATTAATTTAAACATAGAATCCATCGTTTTCACATCCCAGTGGGACTGCATTGTTCTCATACAGGGCAAGGAAGATGCGGGGAGTCGGAATGCGCGAAGGAAGGCAATGATGGTCTCGCGCCGCGCGCGGGCAGGCTTTATGTTAGCGCGGGCAGTTACCGAGGCATCGTGGGAGACATGGGGGCGTCCCCCGTCGCATCGTGCGCCATGCGTCGCGCCTAGCCCGCGGGCAGTTAGGGCCCGCGCCGTTTCGCCCCCGAGTAGGCGGGAACATGCGCGCCGTGGGCCCGGGGGCTACTGTCGGGCCCGTGGAACCCGGGGTATCCCGGCCCGTCTGCCTTTGGCCCAGGGCACAACGCCTAGTGGAGGCCCAACAGGCGGCCACCAGCGGGCATCTCAGGCAAGACCCCTCATGAGGCCCCGGCCTCCTGAGGACCCCTCCTTAGGGAGCGAGCAAGCAAGACTCAACCGCTTCACCGAGAGCCTCGCGAGGCCCTCTCGCGAGGCGGCCTTCCGAGGCACCCTCCCGAAGGCGCGCAAGACGGGTGCTGTTCGGCTCGGTCACGCGGTCTCGTGCCCATCACGTGGGTGACGCGCGCGGTGATGAATGGCGACAGAGGCCGTGCCAGCAGGCGCGGATGGTGAAGATTTCCCCTTTTGCGCTAAGGGAGCAAGGCCAGCAATCCACTTCCCAAAGCAACCCCCAAAGGTTGCCCGATCGGTGAAAGAAGACCAAGACGGCGGGCGCGCAGGGCGGAGGTCATCCCCGAGCCGACCGGCGCGTCATGGACAGTCGCTTTGCAGATGAAGACCACCTTTTGTTAGGATAGACTGCGCCCCTGTCCCCCTTCAAATTTGCCGTTGTGTGGCAACCCTTCCCGCCAATGTTTTCGGGGGAAGAGGACCAAGGCGAGTATAAAAGGAGGGCAGGGTGCCGCTGTAGAGGTGGGGGTTGGATCGACTCTTCCTCCCACAACATTGTATTCTTGTGCCAGAGCAATCCCAACCAAGCAGGAGTAGGGTATTACACCGCAAGGTGGCCCGAACCTGGGTAAACTGCTGAGTCCATGGTCCGCTCCCGCTAGCGCACTCCCACTGTAGCTCCGCTGTAGTTCAGCTGTGGTAGGGGACAAGGAGGTAGGAACGAGCTCACCCCAGTGTTCGAACCTTAGGGTCCTCGGAGCCCGAACTCCGACAGCGTCAAGCTTTTTCTTGAAGCTTCGCGTCTTGAGGCCTTTGAGGACTTCAGCGTTGGCGCACTCGGCCTGGCCGTTGCTTCGCGGGTGCGCCATGGAGGCGTAGCAGATCTGTGTGCCAAGGCTGGCACAGTACGACTTGAAGAGGCCGCTGGTGAACTGTGAGCCGTTGTCGGTGATGATGCGGTTGGGGATGCCGAAGCAGCTCACGAGGCCCTTGATGAACTTGACGGCTGAGGTTGCCGGGATGGTGTGGACAGGATCCACTTCCACCCACTTGGTGAACTTGTCGATGGCGACGTAGAGGTAGCGATAGCCACCTGCCACGCGAGGGAAGGGACCCAAGATGTCCATCCCCTAGACCGCGAAGGGCCACGAGAGTGGGATCATCTGGAGGCCTTGCGCCGGCTGGTGGATTTGCTTGGCGTGGAATTGGCAGGCTTCACAGGATTGGACCAGCTCGGTGACGTCTTGAAGCACTGTAGGCCAGTAGAAGCCGCTGCGGAACACCTTGCCAGCGAGGGTGCGCGATGAACAACGGTGGCCGCAGTCTCCACCGTGGATGTCCACAAGCAGCTCACGACCTTGCTCTTCAGAAATGCACCGCAGCGCGACACCATTGGGGCGCCAGCGATAGAGCTCGCCATCCTGCAAGCAGTAGGCAGTGGCCTGGCGAGCCACGCGCTCAGCCTCTGAGTCCTTCTCCGGGAGGGTGCCATCTTGCAAGTAGGCCTTGATCTCCGTGATCCAACTGTCTGCTTGAGGATCTAGTGCTAGCAGCAAACGAACGCCTGAGGATGGGCTGTAGTCTTGTGTGCCTGGGGGTGGTGCGGGAGGGAGCTCCTCATGAGGTGGCGTGGCGCTGGCGGCAGGTGGTGCAGCTGATGGCTTCAAGAGCCTTTCCTCGAAGACGCCAGGGTGTTGGGGCTCGCGGCGAGATACCCGCTTGGTGATGTCATCTGCCTCTTTGTTGCTGCCGCGAGGGATGTGCTGGAGCTCCATACCGAGGAAACACTTCTTGATCTTGTGCACCTCTTCTAGATAGGCGGCCATGTGCTCATCCTTGGGCTTGTAGCTTTTGTTGGAGAAGCTGACGAGGAGCTGGGAGTCGCCCTTGATGATGATGCGCTTGATGCCCAGGGCAGAGGCATCCTTGAGCCCGGTGATGAGGCCTTCATACTCCGCGATGTTGTTGGAGACCTTGTCGTCATGCCTAAAGCAGAGTTGGACAGCGTAGAAGAGCTTGTCTCCTGTCGACGAGGTGAGCACGACACCAGCTCCCGCGCCCTGCTGGGAGAACGCGTCGTCGAAGTGCATGGTCCAGCCACCAGGTGCTTCATATCCAGGCAGGAGGGATTCGTCCTTGCAAGGCTCTTCTTGGTGTGGGTCCGTCCATTCCACCACAAAGTCTACCAAGGCTGCACCCTTGATCGTCCGCGTGGTGCAGACTTCCAGCTCGAAGGCCTGCAGCTCAATGTTCCATTCGGTGACGCGGCTGGCAGCGTTGGGGCTGCGCAGGACTTGCTCCAGTAGGTAGGATGTGATCACCTTGATGGGATGGCCCTGGAAGTAGTGGCACAGCTTCCTAGAGGCGACGAGGAGCATGAGGAGGAGCTTCTTCTGCATGGGGTAACGCTCGCCAGCATCCCGCAGCACCGTGCTGACGAAGTATACGGGGTGCTCGACGAGGCATGTAGTCGCGATGGCAGCTTGTTCTTTGGAGGGCCCAGGTGGCTCATGAGGCTCCGGCGGGCTCATGAGGCGGCTCGCCTAGGGCCTCCTAAGCCCCTGTACAATGGCAGGTGCTTAGACAGGTGCCAGAGAAAAAAACCCAGTTTTTTTTCCGAGATTGGACTGCACGGGTGCTTAGAAAGGGGGGGGGGGGGAGAAGCAAACTTTTGCTTCCGGTGCCAGCCGGTGCCTGGGAGAAATAACTGCTCCCGAAAAGTCACGGGTGCTTCACCCTAGTGCCTCCATCGGCAAAATAAAAAAAACAAACAGTGCCTCCATGTGAGCATGCAGCAGAGCCTCTTCACGTAAGCAGCTGACCAACTCTTTCAAAAGGGACACCAAAGTAGCTAGGATCGGAATCTTTTATGTCTAGTTGATCCTGAAGCTGTCTTGCCAGTTCCCCATTCATCTAGATCCCTATACATGGCTTTTCACTGTGGACATAGAAGTGACGACAGAAGAAAAAGTCAGTATGCTGCACTCAGTACATAGCAGACGAGAGGAACTGCATGTGCCATGTATCAAAAATAATTTCATCTAATTGTTACGAAAAGAAGTTTGTTAATTAGTCAAATCCGGCTGTAACAAATATCTCCTTCAAGAAGGGGTCATTCATGCAGTTTTCTTTCGAGGTGATTGTGGCTTTATTAAAAAAAGAGTTTAGAGATAAATCCTAGAGGGAATGGAGAATGAGGAACAGATCTAACAAAATGTTTTGCATGTCAATAACTAAAAATAGTTACCTGTTGACCGATGCTGCATCCCATACGCTCAGGAGTGGCATAGACCATTGCATGTGGTGGCTGCAATTGACCAAGCTGCAAGGGAAAGGACCTTTTCAAGTTAATACTGGCCACATGACTTGCTATATGCAACACTGAGAAGCGGTCAAATATTTTTACATGCAACATGCGAAGAGGTTGTGTTGGTTCAGACTCTTTATATATAGGCTACTTCTCATAGTTTCTTGTGCAGTTGCCCTCTTTGCAGAAGATCATGGATTCTCAGATCCCCTACATGGATTTGATGAATGATGAGTCAGCTGCATATGAGGCTGGCTATGGTGGAAATTACAGTAATTTAGGTGTTGGAGGGGATGGTGGTGGGAATTACAGTAATTTAGGTGTTGGAGGGCATGGAGATGAACGGGAGGGCAACAACGACGAAGAAAGGGGTAGCAAGAGACTACCATGGACCGAAGAGGATAACATACAATTGGTAACTAATTGCTTTATGTTATATATTATTTGTATGTTAACTTGTCCATTACAATTGTTTATAATGTAGTGCATTGAACATGTAGATTAGTGCTTGGTTAAACAACTCTGTCGATTCAATCGACGGAAATGCAAAGAAAGGTGAAGTTTATTGGAAAGATGTAGCCAAAGAGTACAACAACAACAGTCCTGCAGATCGGAGGAGGAAGGCCGCCAACTGCAAAGACCATTGGGGAAAGATGAACCGCAAGATTGTGTTGTTCAACGGCATATGGTGTAGGCTCAAGGAAGTGTACGTGAGTGGTCAATCTGATGACCAACTCATGAATAAAGCTCATGACATGTACAAGTCCGAGCACAAGCAATCTTTCACATTGGGAAATCTATGGAGAGAGCTACGACAACACCCAAAGTGGACAAGGATATATGCAGAGGAGAAAACGAGCACACCTGATGATGATGTAGTACATGAGATTCAAGAAGAAACAAGGCCACCAGGGAGAAATATTGCAAAAGACAAAAGGAATGGAAAAGGTAAAAGTTCATCTGAATTTTCTTCAGGACTTTCTCATGATGACATTCAATTGTACTATGATACAAATGTCCTACGAGCCTCCACACAAGAGAAGATGCACGATGCCCAGCTTCAGGTCTACAAGGATAAACGTGCTGCAGCCGAAGCACGGGAGAGGACAACAATAATAAGCAGAGAACAGGCCAGTATGGAGAAGTACATGGAACTGTTGATGGACAACACAGCTATAATGTCTGACTTTCAAAGGGCAGAACATGAGAGGGCGCTAGAATTTTTCCGTGATAAAGTGATGGGTTCAGGATACAGCAGCTGAGATGTAGTCATCATTTCTTTTGTTATTTGTTTAGATTAACACAAATAATGTAATTAGATTATTGTTTTTCATTCATCATTTTTTTAATAAAAATAATGAGGAATAAAGTCTCTGTTACTTTACCATTACTTCTTGAGGAATTTTTGGCAATTTTTATTGTTGTGCACACAAATTTTTTCTGGATCTCCCTGTACATGCGTGCACTCCTACTCCCACTCACGTACAGGTTCAGGAAGTAGTTGAGATCTACTTTTTGAAATAAGAAAGAGGTTGAGATTTTTGAGGAGATGGCTAACAACCTAACAATACGTGAGAAACAACCAAACAAACTAACAAGACGTGAGAAACATAGTACAACATCTTATCAGATCCATTCATACGAATCCTCCAAAATCTCAAACACACATGTCTTCCTCCATCGATAGTGCATCTGATGACAACGTCTTTGAAGATCCCATTGCACAGCAGATGGATGAGGATTTTGATGAGCGTTTTGCTCGCACAATTGATGCTCAAGTCGAAGCTCAAGTTTTGGGCCCCAGTCGGCGGCGGCGACGCCGGCGGTGCAACGGTAAAAGGAGGTACCTTGACCGAAAACGCGTGGCAGGCAATGCTCATCTCGTTAAAGACTACATCTCAGAAGTACCAACGTACAGTGAAGCCATGTTCCGTCGCCGGTACTACTTTTTCTCTAGTTCTCATCTCAACTGAACTTGTTGTATTGGTTGCTTATCCTGATTGGGTCAACACAGGAACCGAATGAGAAAGCATGTATTTAGGCGCATCATGGAAGCTCTTCAAAATTGGTCTCCATATTTCACGCAGAGAAGTGATGCTGTAGGCCACATAGGGTTCTCCCCTCTGCAAAAGTGCTCGGTGGCTATTCGGATGTTGGCGACTGGATGCGCCGCTGATGGCATTGATGATTTATTCTGCATTGGTGCATCAACAGCATTAGATTGCCTAAAGAACTTCGTGCAAGGAATAAGAGAAGTATTTGGTGCAGAATATCTTCGGAGACCTACACCAGCGGACATTCAACGATTGCTCCAAATGGGGGAAGCGCATGGCTTTCCAGGAATGTTGGGAAGCCTCGACTGCATGCACTGGGAATGGAAGAATTGCCCAGTTGCATGGAAGGGTCAATTCACTCGAGGAGACTATGGAGTCTCTACGGTTATGCTTGAGGCTGTTGGATCACAAGATACCTGGATATGGCATTCTTTTTTTGGGGTTGCTGGATCAAACAATGACCTAAACGTCTTGAACCAGTCACCACTGTTCACTGAGGTTTTGGAAGGACGAGCACCAGTAGTTCAGTTCACAGTTAACCAACGGCAATACAACATGGGGTACTACCTAGTAGACGGAATATATCCAGAATGGGCGGCATTTGTGAAAAATATTCCTCTAGCCCAAAGTGAGAAGGACAGATTATATAGTAAGAAGCAAGAAGGAGCTAGAAAGGATGTGGAAAGAGCTTTTGGGATTTTACAAGCTCGATTTGCCATTCTACGTTATGCAGCCAATTATTGGCATCGCTCTACCCTTGCCAACATCATGTATGCGTGCATTATACTGCATAACATGATAGTAGAGGATGAAAGAGGTAACTATAGTGGTGCCCATGACTATAATTATGACCAAGGACGACATCCTGTAGCACCGGTACAGCACGAGCATGGTCCTATTGATGGTTTCGCCAATTTACTGGAGAGGAATAATTCTGTTCGTGATAGAGCCACTCACCGACGTCTCAAGCGTGATCTAATTCAGCATATTTGGGATAAATCTCAAGAGAACCGGCACAACAATTAGCTATATGATGCAAGAGTGTTTAATTTATAGTTTAGTTATGTCATATTTGTGTAATGTGTTTCCTTTTCAAGATTTGATTTTTATCAAGTCACTGAAATAAGTTATTTCAAGAAATAAAATAAGGATATTTTTCTTTGTTTCAATCTATCGTGTAGAATGCTATTATCTCGGTCATGGGTGAAATGGTCTATAGAACTACTTGCATGCTTCGACCCAGGGGAGAAGTCCATGCACATGCAAGATAACAACCATGCAATATCTTGCTATACGGCCAGGGACCAATTCAATAGCCTGACTAGATCACCTAGGGAATAAGTCCATGCACCTGCAACATAACAACCGTGGTGGTTGAGATACTACTTGTCAACACTCTATAAATAGCATGGCATTTACCCAGTATACGCATAACCCACTTTCATGCAAGAAAATGGATCCTGAAGGTGCAATTGCCAACGGAAGCATACACTTGCAATGGACTGAAGAAGAAGACCTACAACTGGTAAGAGGTTGTTTTCACTATCTTCAACAGTTGGTTTCTATTATTGTTCTTAATTACTATAGTATGTTCAACATGCAGATCTTTGCGTGGTTAAACAACTCAATTCAGGCTATCGATGAAAATTTAGAGGATTTGTGGAACCAAATCGCCGAAGATTTCAACGAAAATAGTCTTCATGAACGACGGAGGCAGTCAATCCAATGCAAGCGACACTGGTATAAGCTGAATCATAGAATTGTCCTATTTCATAGTATGTGGCGTAGGGTGAGAGATTTGTACATTAATGGCAGATCTAGTGATGAATTAGTGTCTAGAGCACTTGATATGTACAAGTCAGAAACAAACAAGTCCTTCAAAGATCTGAACTCATGGAGTGTGCTAAGGAATGAGCCCCACTGGAACTGGATCAACTTCCCAGTGAGAAGACAATGATGCATAATTTGATATCATTCTAGGCGATTGTAGGTTCAAATAAGGTTGAATCAGTAGTTTAGTTAATGGTACCATTTTTTGTATTTCTTTTGGATAAGTGTACTTCTAGTGACAGCTCATTTCAGCGGACATCGATGTTTTATTTTTGCCAAGTGATAGATGAGATAAGCAAAATCACCCTATTCTTGTATCTACATGTCCGAATAAATTAGATCAGCTGTATGAATCAGATCAAATCAATGAGACATGTCACTTCACAAATCCTAGGCTATAGTAAAAGCTGTAGTAGCTTCTGATGAGATGAACATGAACAGATGATCTAAATTATGCAGCATATGACATGAGAACTAAGTACAAGCAGGCAGGGAAAACTATATAATCTACGAATGATCAAATAATCAACTCTATGGTCAAGCAATCCAGTTTTTACCACCATACTGAAATATATAGCAGATTAGGAAGGTCAAGTACTCACCCTGCAGCACTTTGCCAGCGCCTCCTCCCTTCCTCCAGCAACCCAATCCCCGAGACCTGAAAGGCTAGCAAACAAGATGGAATAAAAATAGATGTTTAGGGCTAACAAAGATCTAGAATCAGAACACGTTGGGAAACAACATCAGCAAGGGAAGCCTCTCCATGTGGCAGACACCGATGCACAAATCTAGCTAGTAGCTGAAAATGCAACACCAAATCGACCTCACTCTTGCAGCGACCTCGCCCTCCACACCCTTCTCGTCTTCCCTCCCACACCCAGCAGCAGCCAGCGGTCACATCCCTGCCGGAGGAACGGTCGAGCGAATCAACGAACCACACTTGCTCACCTCAGGTAGAAGACGGATCCTGCTCCCCTATGCACACGGCTCGTCGAGAATCGCCTGGACCAGGTCCTTCACCTCCGGCGTGACCCGACGCGACTCCTCCCCAACGCCGGCTGCATCCTCGAGCACCGCCTGGACCCCCGCCCATTGGACTCCCACGGGTGCGCCACCGGCGAAGTAGCGCCGGGCAGCTTGAGGAAGAAGCCGCACCATGGGAGCAGCGGAGGAAGGGGGCGGAGCTGTCCTTCGGAATCGGCGCTGTTATGGAATTGCCGCCGGCGTGATTTGGGGAGTATTATGTGTGGTCAGGATACATACGGAGATGAGAGGATACCGTGAGGAGGAGGGAGCTGAGCGTGTGAGCGTTATTTTAGTGGAGGAGCTGAGCGTGCGAGCGTTATTTTAGTTGTGTAGCATCGCAGCGTTGGAGAGAACGGGTGCCAGGCCAGGCGCTACGCCAACGTTAAAGCAACCGAAGCACCTCTGACTAGCGCCTCTGCATTGCGAGACCACGTTTATTTGCGACGCAACGCTAGTCTTTTTTCCGTAAGCACCTGGTATAATCACCCGCCATTGTACAAGGCCTAAGGAGGGCCCTCGGCAGGTGAAGGCACGACCTCGGCAGGCGCTGATACGGCCTCAGTAGGCTTCTTTTGGATGCAGACACGTTCCTCTCGTACCGCCACCAAGGCCGCGCAGGCCGTTTGGGGGGTGGCCGCCAAGTACAAGAGCAGGGGCTCGCGAGAGCATGGCGCGACCATGATGGGCGGGCTCGTCAGGTATCTCTTGAGGTCCTCGAAGGCAGCATCAGCCTCAGGAGTCCACTTGAAGGGGCCGGATCTCTTCATGAGCTTGAAGAACGGCAGGGCTCGCTCGCCAAACTTGGAGATGAAGCGCCCAAGTGAGGCCATACATCCCGCCAGGCGCTGCATTTCCTTGAGGTTCCGGGGTGGGCGCATCTTCTCGATGGCTTTGATCTTCTCGGGGTTCGCCTCGATGCCGAGGTGGGAGACTAGGAAGCCAATCAGCTTGCCGGAGGGAACACCGAAGACGCACTTGTCAGGATTGAGCTTGAGGTTGACCTTATGTAGGTTGTTGAACGTTTCCTCGAGGTCTGCGAGGAGGGACCATGTAGGAGATATGCCCTAGAGGCAATAATAAATGTTATTATTTATCTCCATGCTCATAATTATGTTTATATTCCGAGCTATAACTGCTATGGTTCTCGAGTCTACAATAACCACGAGGCTCGGAGGGAAACTCATATGCACGTGTGGAATAATAAACAGCAAAATGTATTCCTAGTCTAGCCTCTAAGACTAGCTCAAGTGTTGCATGATGGTTCTATTTTCCTGATCATGGGCATGACTATGCCGGCAACTTTGAGGACACGATGTTAGAACAACACTTGTGTTGAATCGACCCGATTGATGTTATGCTATGAGATACATTCGTCACAAGTTAATAGTTAATAACACAGAGAAAGTTAATGTTTGCATGATTCCTTAGACCATGAGAGTATCGAGTTTCTTCATGCTTCCTTCATGAACTTTGGGGTTTGTTAAACGTCATCCGTAAATGGGTGGCTATTACGGCGGCTTACGGGTTCATGGAAAAGTATGTCAATGGACTTGATAGCTCAAGATTGGGATTTGCTCCTCCGACGATGGAGAGATATTCTTTGGACCCTCTCGGTGTTACGGTATCCACCATCGTCTGGCCAGACACATTGTGATTTGATCACAGGGATGCCGGAACACGGGAACGTGAAAAGAGAACAAAACCGGTAACGAGGTAACTGGCATAGTGGACAAGTGTTGATCCATGGGGATGCCGATAAATCTCACCTCGGGTGTTTGTAACATATCGCGAAGCAATAGGAATAGCACACGACAACGGGAGGTTCACTCGAATATTTATTCGTGTGGGTATAGGGGTCAATATGGGTGTCCACGGCTCCGATGTTGATCATTGATCGGAAAGTGTTCCGGCCATGTCTATACTTCACCGAACCTATAGGGTCACACGCTTAAGGGTCATCTATCTGCTGAATACTAGACAGGGAGTCTGAGAGAAAGTCACCGGAAAAGTTTTGGAGATGACGGAAAAGTTCCGGAGAGAAAACCGGAAGTGTTTCGGAGCTGCCGGAATTGTTTCGGAGAAAAACAAATGTTTCGGAATAAAACCATCATACCGGAAATGTTTCGGAGCATGTCCAATATAATTTTAGAGGGTGCCAAAAATGTTCTGGGACCTTCCGGAATTTTTCAGAAGAAATAGTCGTGGAAAACATCTTGTCCCAGCGTGAGGGGACAAGATCCCACGATACGTGGGGCTGTTTTGGGCTGTTTTGGGGGCGCCCCCCTTGAGGGGGCAGCCCCTTGTGGCTGGACAAAGGTGTTGGGGGCCCCCCCATGGTGGGGGGCAGCCCCCCAGTGACGCCTCCGACTTAATCATGCACTAATCATACACGCAAATGCACACGATCAAGCCAAAGGACTCACGGGAAGATATCACAACACATCTCTAGACATAAAAATAAAATAATACAAGCTTTATATTACAAGCCAGGGGCCTCGAGGGCTCGAATACAAAAGCTCACATACAAGCGTTAGCGGAAGCAACAACAGAATCTGAGTACAGACACAAAGTTAAACAAATCTGCCTAAGAAGATGAAAATAAACAACGGCTCTGATCGAAAAGGCGCAGGCCTCCTGCCTGGGAGCCTCGTAAACTACTCCTGGTCGTCGGTCTCCACGTAGTAGTAAGCTCCACCGGTGGGGGTTGTAGTAGTTGTCGATGGGATCAGCTGGCTTCGGGACTCCATAATCTGGACGCAGCAATCGGGTATGGGGAAAAGAGGTAGCAAAGCAACCGTGAGTACTCATCCAAAGTACTCGCAAGGCTTACATCAGATCTATACTAATTATGCATCGGTATCAAAGGGGAGGCTGTATCTGTGGACTAGACTGGAGAAATGCCAGAATAGAGGGAAGGACTAGCCTATCGAAGACTAGCATCTTCAACGTCTTGCAGCATTAGAAGAGTACAGATTAGTAGTATATAATAAAGCAACAAGCATGTAGTAGCAAAACCCAGAGATCCTTCCTCGACTCCTTGCGAGAAAGCGATCCCGGAGCTTACAATTAGTTAACATGTATCCGGTTCAAGTTGTAGTAGATCGAGATACAACACTGAGCGTCCTGTTACCGTGGACAAGGCTATTTGAATAGATAATCTTCCCTACAGGGTGCACTACTGTTACCCAACACGCTCGATTAACTCTGGCCGGACACACTTTTCTGGGTCATGACCGGCCTCGGCTAATCGACACGACATAGTCCTACCTAGGCTCAGCAGAGAGGTCCCCGCCGGTCTACATCCTAAGTGCTCAGGGGTCTTGGGCCCATCGCCCTTCGCACTCTGGGTCGTTGCGAGCAGGGCGAATCCAGGCGCCACCTCTCTCCTGGATGGTGCCGGCCCAGCCATGCCGCAATGCTGAACTAGACGTCTGACAAAGCTTTCGGCTGATACATACGGCGCCGAGGGCCCCATTAAACCATTATCCCGCATGGTGGTAGTGCGTATAGGCCAGTGGCCAACTCAGATCAATACCCAAATCCGTTAGTGCATTATTAATTTTAGTGACGGCTGTCGGGACAAGTCCGGAGCTACCACCACAACCTGGGTGGTACCGCTAAACAGCCAGCCGCCACAGTAACTCTCGCGGGTGCTCTCCGGGCCCGCCCGACTTTCATATGTATCTCTCGCGGGTACCCCTCGGGGTCGACCCGTCTTTATCCAGTGTCTGTAGTAAAATCCAGGTAACTGTGTGTTCATAACATCAAGAAGGAATCCGAGGAATCACCCTCATTGGATTTCCCTCTCGACGTATCCGTCAAGGTGAACTCGGAGGAATCACCCTCGATGGTATTCTCACTTGCGGGGTTGCACGACATAAGCTTCGTTGGAGGTGGTGAAAGAGGAATCACCCTCGGTAACCCACAACCAACTAGCTGTACCACAGAGGCAACATCAGGAGTGAGATAAGATGTATCACCCTCGGCACTCGATGTTAGCTCTGCAGAGTCGAGCAACTTAGGGAGGTGTGTGGTGATGTGTTGGTCTCAGCCCGTCGATCACATCGATCAGGGCACTGGTATCTAAGCGGGGCAACTAGGACAAGGAAGAGGGGCCACCGATGGATTTCCATCCAACCTATACTAAGCATTTAGGATAGTAGGTAAGGTATCAATAGCAGTTTACCAAAAACAGGCTATGCATCGGAATAGGATCAATCAAAAGCAGTAGCAAATTCTAATGCAAGCAGGAGGGAGAAAGAATAGGTGATATAGGCATGCTCAAGGGGGTTTGCTTGCCTGGTTGCTCTGCAAGCGAAAAGGAATCTTCAACGGTGTAGTCGATCCCTGGGTCGTCAGCGGTCTCAGAGTCTACAGAAGAAGAAGAGGGGGAAGAAACAGATAAATACACGCATACAAATGCAATCACTATGCATAACATGCCTAAATGATATGCAGGTGTGATATACGGCATCTCTGAATATTTTAGATATTTTAGGAATTTATTTGGAATTATTTATCTGAGGTCCTGCACTATTCATCTATTGGAAACGGGCAAAAAGTTCCATGTCCATCTACTTAGAGGGTTCCAACATGAGTGCAGATGACATATTCGGATTCGTTGGATTTTTCTGATAATTTTTCATATATAAATTATTTTCATCCGTGTTACGGTTTAATTTCTAGGATTTTTCAAATTTTTATTGATTTTCTAGAATTGTTTTAATTATTAAACCCGAATTATCCAAAACCGGGCGGCTCAAGACAGGCCCTTGGGTGATCGGGAGCGCAGGAATGAAGCAGATCGGCCACGGCGGACGGCGATGACCGTCGATGGGAAAGAGCTCGATGCGGTCGCGGTGGGGGTCTCCGGCTCGAATCGAAGCGCGTGGTCGACGTAGACGAGGCAGGGGAGGCTCGGGGACACGGTGGCTCGACGGATGGTTGCCGGTGACCACGCCTACGACGAGGCGTCGGCGACGAGCCCGCTCAGATGAGCTCAAATGCGAGAGAGAGAGCGAGCGAGGGGACAAATGGGGGCTAGGGTTCCGTCGACGGGTGGATGGGGAGGCCGAGGACGTCCTTATCCGCGTCGGGGAGCCGGCGGATGGCCGGCGCGTGGCCGTTGGCGGTGTGTCGGCGCGCGTAGCTGATAGCGCGCGCGAGGTAGGGGCGGCCAGGGAGATGGGCTGGGCCGGCTGGACGGGCACTGTGCACTTCGGCCCAGTGCATAGTGACCCTTTTCCTTTTTCTTTATTTCTTCTGTTGTTTCTTTTTTACTCTTTTCTGTTGCATTTTCCTTTAGCTAGTAAATGACTTTTGTAATTTGAATAACTTGCCAAATCAAATACTAGGTAATGTATAGCATTGCCACAAAAATTTTGGGACTGAATTGAATTCATTTGTATTTTTTCAAAAATGAAAATGGATTAATAAGGCTGTTTTAGGTACTATTTTGGTTTCTAGGGTCAAATTGGGAATGCAAATAATATTGGCTTTATTTTTATAATTACTTTGGGATTATTTTCAATATTGTGAACTATTTTGATTTAATACTTGATCAACTTTTATTCTGACTTGCATTTAGAATTTTTGTTTAAAGTGGAATTTGAAATGAGATATGAACAAATGATGATCTAGCACTGCAAATGAAGATGACTTGGCATGATTATAAGAAGATCACTGTAGCTTATTACTAGGGGGTGTTACAATTCTCCTCCTCTAAAAGAAATTCTCGTCCCGAGAATTCAGGAGGTAGAAGGGAAGAGGTCGGGGTATTCTTCACGAAGACGATCCTCGCGTTCCCAAGTGGCTTCATCTTCTGAATGATTCGACCACTGAACCTTAAGGAACTTGATTGCCTTCTAACGAGTTCGACGCTTAGCTTGATCAAGAATACGGATCGGATGTTTCTTATAGGACAGGTCATCCAGCAATTCCAGCACTTCATGATCCACTGCTCGGATCGGATCCTTGAAGCATCGGCGGAGTTGTGACACATGGAAAACATCGTGAACCTGAGAAAGGTTCGGCGGTAGTTCCAACTGATATGCCACTTCTCCCCGTCTGGCGAGAATGTGGAAGGGGCCAATGTAGCGAGGAGCTAGCTTGCCCTTGATTCCGAAACGGTGAGTGCCCTTCATCGGGGTGACACGAAGATAAGCCTGTTCGCCAGGTTGATAGACCATTACCTTGTGTTTACGGTTATAATTGCTCTGCTGACGAGACTGAGCAGTCTTCAGATGCTCACAAACGATACGGACTTGCTCTTCAGCGTGTTGGATAATATCCGGAACGAAGAGTGGCCGTTCCCCAGTTTCTGACCAATTCAGAGGAGTTCGGCACTTACGTCCATAAAGAACTTCAAATGGTGCCATCTTCAGACTAGCTTGATAGCTATTGTTGTAAGAGAATTCAGCATACGGGAGAGATTCCTCCCATTTCTTGCCAAACGAGATGACACATGCACGAAGCATATCTTCAAGCACTTGGTTGACTCGTTCAACTTGACCCTGGGACTGGGGGTGAAAAGCGGTGCTAAAGGACAGATGAGTTCCCATAGCTTCTTGGAAACTTTCCCAGAACCTTGAAGTAAAGAGGCTGCCACGGTCTGAACTGATCTCCAATGGAACACCGTGGAGTGACACAATTCTGGAAACATACAAGTCTGCTAACTGACTAGCAGTGATTGTCTCCTTGACTGGCAGAAAATGAGCAACCTTGGAGAATTGGTCAATGACGACAAAAATGGCATCATGACCCTTTTGCGATCTTGGAAATCCAGTAATGAAATCCATTTCAACTTTGTCCTATTTCCATTCGGGAATATCAAGTGGTTGCAGAGTTCCAGCAGGTCTTTGATGTTCTGCTTTGATGCGACGGCAAACGTCACACTCAACAACATAACGAGCAATGTCTCGCTTCATATCAGGCCACCAGTACCGCTGATGAATGTCTTGGTACATCTTGGTACTACCTAGATGGATAGACAAAGGCGTGTCATGTGCTTCTTTCATGACATCCGAGCGCGAGTCCAGATTGTGCTTTCCGGGGACCACTAGGCGGCCTCTGAAGAACAAGGCACAATCACCATCAACAGTGAAGAACGATGAATTTCCTTTGGAGAGATAGCTCTTGATCTTCTCGACTTCGGAATCATACTTCTGCCTTGTCTTGATGTTGTGCTCGAGATCTGGTTCAACAACCAAGATATTTAGATATCCTTGAGGAACTATCTCGAGGTTCATTTTTTGAAGCTCTTCATACAGGAGTGGTTGCTGTAGCTGAACCTCAAGTTCACAGCAGTAGGATTTGCGGCTCAAGGCATCAACCATTACATTAGCCTTGCCAGGCGTATAAGAAATACCCAAGTCATAGTCTGTAATAGCCTCCATCCATCTTTGCTGACGGAGGTTCAAAGATGGCTGAGTGAACAAGTACTTCAGACTTTGATGATCCGTGTAGATCTCGCAACGATTACCAAGTAGGTAATGTCGCCATAACTTCAATGCATAAATAACTGATGCGAGTTTGAGATCATGCGTTGGATAGTTCTCTTCATGAGGACGCAACTGTCGAGAGCCATAGGCAATCACCTTGCGCTCTTGCATCAGGACACAGCCTAATCCTTGACGGGATGCGTCGCAATAAATCACGAAGTCCTTGCGAGAATCTAGAGGAGCAAGTACTGGGGCAGATGTTAGCTTGTCCTTGAGTATTTGAAAACTTTCCTGACATTTTTCTGTCCACGCAAACTTAGCGCCTTTGTGAAGTAAGTCAGTCAAAGACTTGGCAATCTTGGAGAAGTTCTCGACAAAACGGCGGCAATAGCTGGCGAGTCCGAGAAAACTTCTGACTTGCTTGACATTCTTCGGTGGAGTCCATTCAAGAATAGCCTGAACTCGTTCTGGGTTAACAGCAATGCCCTCTTTGGAAATCACGTGGCCGAGATATGTCACTTCAAACAACCAGAACTCACACTTGGAATACTTGGCATACAATTGATGTTCACGCAGCTTCTCCAGTACAAGCCAAAGATGTTCGGCATGTTCTTCTTCATTCTTCGAATATACAAGGATGTCATCTAGATAAACCATGATGAATTTGTCGAGGTAATCCATGAAGATGTAATTCATTAACTGAGAGAAGGTTGCTGGAGCGTTGGTTAAGCCGAAAGACATGACGGTGTACTCGTAAGAACCATAGCGAGTAACGAAGACTGTCTTCGGAATGTCTTCTTCACGAACTCTGATCTGGTGGTATCCCAGCCTCAAATCAAGTTTAGAGAATACCGAGGAAGCAGCAAGTTGAACATACAGATCATTGATTCTGGGAAGCAGATACTTGTTCTGAATTGTTGCCTGGTTGATAGGTCGGTAATCTTGAACCAACCGATTCGTTCCATCCTTCTTCTTAACAAAGAGAGAAGGTGCTCCCCAAGCAGAAGAACTGGGGCGGATGAAACCCTTTTGAAGTGACTTGTCGATTTCCTCCTTAAGTTCAAGGAGTTCATGCGGCGGCATCCTGTATGGGCGCTTGGCAATAGGAGTGGTGCCTGGTTTTAGGTCGATAACAAATTCGACAGCCCTAGCAGGGGGTACTCCTGGAAGTTCCTCTGGGAAGACATCTTGAAAATCATGAACAGCTGGAACGTTCTCGATGCCTTCAAGAGGTGAAGCATTCAATGCATTCAGAGCATATATCTGGCTCTCAGCATTCTGGATTATCCGGGCGGAGTAGTTGATCACTTGGCCAGAAGGGTGTGTGAGCTGGACTGTCTTGGCGGCACAGTTGATCAAAGCATTATAGGCTGCCAACCATTCCATACCAAGAATGATGTCTATGTTGGAAGGTCCGAGCACAGTGAGAGAAGCTAGAAAAATTAGACCTCCAATTTCGATTTGGTTGTGAGGGCTTACCATTGTGATTTGCCACTTCGCTCCCGGAGATTGAACCGCCAAAGGAGTGGGTAATTTTTCCATGCCTAACCCATGTAACTGTGCAAATTGTTGGGACACAAAGGCATGCGATGCTCCTGAATCAAAGAGAACAGAGGCTGGCACTGAATTAACGCGAAGGGTACCCAACATGATTTTTGGGGCCTCACGAGCTTCTTCAATCTTGACATGGGTGACTTGACCACAACTCATGGCAGGCGGCCTGGCATTACAATTTCTGTTGCGATGGTTTCGACGGCCCTTCTTGCGGCCAACAGGAGGACGTGATGCATTGTGCAGCTGATCCGGGCGACAGTTGATAGTAAGGTGCCCTGGCTGTCCACACTTGTGGCATAAACCATCATTATGGGGAGGAGCCATAGCATTGGGCTTTCCACCCCGAATCATTAGTTGTCTCGGCGGCGGAGGCAGACGAGGTGTGACATAAGACGGCCTTGGTGTTGGAGCGGGTCGGTGAAAGACATTGTGCGGGATCCAGACTTGACGTTTCTGAGCAGGCTGACCCGAGGATGGGCCAACATCTCGAGTACGCTTGAGTGATTCCTGGTACTCATTCAGACCAGTTTTAGTCCAGAAAGCTTGGCTGACAAGCGTCACAAAGTCCACGCAATCATGGGCAACAAGTGCGAGCTTTATATCAGGGCACAGTCCTTCACGGAATTTCTCCTGCTTGCGAGCGTCAGTGCAGACGTCATCCTCAGCATAGCGGGATAATTTGAGAAATTTCCTCTGATATTCGTCCATAGTCATCTTGCCCTGCGTGAGTTTGCGGAACTCCTTCTTCTTCTGATCCATCAGACCTTGAGGAATGTGCCGTGCACGAAAGGCTGACTGAAATTCCTGCCAAGTGAATACAGTTCTAGTAGGCAGCATACCCTTGTGACTTTCCCACCATTGAGCAGCTGGACCTTTCAGGTGAAATGCCGCAAAGGTGACGTAACTGTCAGGGGCAACATTAGCTGACTCCATTTCAAACAGGATGTCACGGAGCCAATCATCAGCATCCATAGGATTGGTGGAGTTGCGGAAAATAGACGGATTGAGGCGCACGAATTTTTGCAGAGTTATTGGGGCAGACTGTTGCTGAGCATTCTGAGTTGGAAATTGGGCCATTACCCCAGTCATAAACTGACGATTTAGCTCAAACTACTGCATCATTGCGGCAATATAAGGTGGAGGTGGAGGATCGTCAGCCATCCTGCCAAATCAATAGGGGCAGTTTAGCAAGAACAACTGCATTGAATGAGGCTATTCATGATGTAACATGAGCAATGAACAAGGAGTGCATTAGATACAAATTAGTAGTTGTTAAGACATACAGATCTGTGCACGGAGTTGGATACAAACGGACAGCACAAGTTCGGAAACACTCGCAACTAGACAAACTAGGCGGCACGCAGCACGCGGTGGAGAGATACAACAACGGGACATAGCAAAGGCTACATCACGTCGGAGAAAACTACAGGGGCGAGGAATCTGCAAGGGACAACGCAGGGTGCCCTCGATAAAAGGATCCTGCGGTCCATGAACACTGTGAAGCAGAACCTGGCCCAAAATTCAAAGAAGGTTGATTCAAATCTCCGGATGGATGTGATCACGAGAACCTAGAGTTAGAGTCAGAAAAATCTTTAACCCGAAAGGAAGAGAGATCAGAGTCCCAGAGTAAGGAAGAGGAATAAAAGATCCTAATACCACCCATTGGCGACATGGGCCCGTAAGCCACACAACCATGTTAGTAAAACATTTTTTGAAAGACTAGACTCAACTTCGGCCAAGGAGTTGGAAGGGGGGTTCCTACAGGCAGTCGGCTCTGATACCAACTTGTGATGCCCCCGACTTAATCATACACGCAAATGCACACGATCAAGCCTAAGGACTCACGGGAAGATATCACAACACAACTCTAGACACAAAAATAAAATAATACAAGCTTTATATTACAAGCCAGGGGCCTCGAGGGCTCGAATACAAAAGCTCGCATACAAGCGTTAGCGGAAGCAACAACATAATCTAAGTACAAACACAAAGTTAAACAAATCTGCCTAAGAAGATGAAAACAAACAACGGCTCTGATCGAAAAGGCGCAGGCCTCCTGCCTGGGAGCCTCCTAAACTACTCCTGGTCGTCGGTCTCCATGTAGTAGTAAGCTCCACCGGTGGGGGTTCTAGTAGTCGTCGACGGGATTAGCTGGCTTCGGTACTCCATCATCTGGATGTAGCAATCGGGTATGGGGAAAAGAGGTAGCAAAGCAACCGTGAGTACTCATCCAAAGTACTCGCAAGACTTACATCAGATCTATACTAATTATGCATCAGTATCAAAGGGGAGGCTGTATCTGTGGACTAGACTGCAGAAATACCAGAATAGAGGGAAGGACTAGCCTATCGAAGACTAGCATCTTGAACGTCTTGCAGCATTAGAAGAGTACAGATTAGTAGTATATAATAAAGCAACAAGCATGTAGTTGCAAAGCCCAGAGATCCTTCCTTGACTCCCTGCGAGAAAGCGATCCCGGAGCTTACAATTAGTAGTAGATTGGGATACAACACTGAGCGTCCTGTTACCGTGGACACGGCTATTCAAATAGATAATCTTCCCTGCAGGGGTGCACTACTGTTACCCAACACGCTCGATTAACTCTGGACGGACACACTTTTTTGGGTCATGACCGGCCTCGGCTGATCGACACGACGTAGTCCTACCTAGGCTCAGCAGAGAGGTCCCCGCCGGTCTACATCCTAAGTGCTCAGGGTTCTTGGGCCCGTCGCCCTTTGCACTCCGGGTCGTTGCGAGCAGGGCGAATCCAGGCGCCACCTCTCTCCTGGATGACGCCGGCCCAGCCATGCCGCAATGCTGAACTGGACATCTGACAGAGCTTTCGGCTCATACATACGGCGCCGAGGGCCCCATGAAACCATTATCCCGCATGGTGGTAGTGCGTATAGGCCAGCGGCCAATTCAGATCAATACCCAAATCCGTTAGTGTATTATTAATTTTAGTGACGGCTGTTGGGACAAGTCCGGAGCTACCACCACAACCTGGGTGGTGCCGCTAAACGCCAGCTGCCACAGTAATGTTGGAAATCTGCCCTAGAGGCAATAATAAATTGGTTATTATTATATTTCCTTGTTCATGATAATCGTTTATTATCCATGCTATAATTGTATTGATTGGAAACTCAAATACATGTGTGGGTACATAGACAATACTGTGTCCCTAGTAAGCCTCTAGTTAACTAGTTCGTTGATCAAAAGATGGTGAAGGTTTCCTAGCCATGAACATGATATGTCATTTGATAACGGGATCACATCATTAGGAGAATGATGTGATGGACAAGACCCAAACTATAAACGTAGCATATGATCGTGTCAGTTTATTGCTATTGTTTTCTGCATGTCAAGTTTCTGTTCCTATGACCATGAGATCATGCAATTCACTGACACCGTAGGAGTGCCTTGTGTGTATCAAACCTCACAACGTAACTGGGTGACTATAAAGGTGCTCTACAGGTATCTCCGAGGGTGTCTTTTGGGTTGGCATGGATCAAGACTGGGATTTGTTACTCCGTGTGACGGAGAGGTATCTCAGGGCCCACTCGGTAATACAACATCACAATGAGCCTTGCAAGCAATGTGACTAAAGTGTTAGCCACGAGATCTTGTATTACGGACCGAGTAAAGAGACTTGCCGATAACGAGATTGAACTAGGTATAGAGATACCGACGATCGAATCTCGGGCAAGTAACATACCGAAGAACAAAGGGAACAGCATACAGGATTAACTGAATCCTTGACATAGAGGTTCGACCGATATAGATCTTCGTAGAATATGTAGGAACCAATATGGGCATCCAGGTCCCGCTATTGGTTATTGACCGTAGAGGTGTCTCGGTCATGTCTACATAGTTCTCGAACCCGCAGGGTCTACACACTTAACGTTTGGTGACGATTAGTATAGTTGAGTTATTGTGTTGGTGACCGAAGGTTGTTCGGAGTCCCGGATAAGATCTCGGACATGACAAGGATCTCCGGAAGAGTCCGGAGGTAAAGATTGATATATGTGATAATAGTGTTTTGATCTCCGGAAGGGTTCCGGAATTCACCGGAAGGGGTTCCGGGTGTTTACCGAAGTGTTCGGGTGCAGCAACACTTTATATGGGCCAAAGGGGTAAAGCCCACGAGGTATTGGAAAGTGCAAAAGGAAGTTTTGCTGCTGCCTTAAGCGGTACTACCGCTGGTAAGGTAGTACTACCGCGTAAGCGGTACTACCGCTTGTGTGAAGCGGTACTACCGCTCAAGCGGTACTACCGCTCGTGAGCGGTACTGCTGGAATCCGAGTGGGACTCTTTCCGTGCGGGCCAAACCGACCTTGTGCGGGCAAAACCGACCTTGTGGAGGCTTTCTCTCCAAGTTTAGACCCCAGGGCTCAACATATAAATAGAGGGACAGGGCTAGCACACGGGACACATCAAGATTTCCCCAAGCCGTGTGCCGGCAACCCTAACCCTCTATTTCTTCCTCCGTCATAATCTCCGTAGTGTTTGGCGAAGCCCTGCGGAGATTGTTCTTCACCACCACCGTCATCACGCCGTCGTGCTGCCGAAACTCATCTACTACTTCACCATCGCTCGCTGGATCGAGGAGGTGAAGGCGTCATCAAGCAGTACGTGTGTTGAACGCGGAGGTGCCGTCCGTTCGGCGCTAGATCGTGATTGGATCGAGGGACGACTTGCGATTTGGATCGCGAAGACGTTCGACTACATCAACCGCGTTTCTTAATGCTTCCGCTTAGCGATCTACAAGGGTATGTAGATTCACTCTCCCTCTCGTAGATGCTCATCACCATGGATAGATCTTGCGTGTGCGTAGGAAAATTTTTGTTTCCCATGCAACGTTCCCCAACAGTGGTATCAGAGCTAGGTCTATGCGTAGATGAGATCTCGAGTAGAACACAAAAGGGTTTTGTGGTTGTTGATATTCAGATTGCTTCCTCCCTTGGTCTTTTCTTGTTTCGGCGGTATTGTGGGATGAAGCGGCTCGGACCAACATTACTCGTACGCTTACGAGAAACCGGTTCCTTCAACTGACATGTAACTTCATTGCATAAAGATGGCTAGCGGGTGTCTGTTTCTCCCACTTTAGTCGGATTGGATTTGACAAAGGCGGTCCTTGAGAAGGTTGAAAAGCAATTTTTATATCACCGTTGTGGTTTTTGCGTAGGTAAGAATCGTTCTTGCTAGATACCCGTAGCAGCCACATAAAACTTGCAACAACAATTAGAGGACGTCTAACTTGTTTTTGCAGGGTATGTTGTGATGTGATATGGCCAATTACATGATGAGATATATGGGATGTATGAGATGATCATGTGTTGTATAGAATATCACGACTTGCATGTCGATGAGTACGGCAACTGGCAGGAGCCATAGAGTTGTCTTTAATTATTTTCGCCGTTTTGCTTTACTTTATCGCTATGAGTTAGCAATAGTCGTGGAAGCAACAGTCGGCGCGACAACCTCATGGTGACACGTTGATGGAGATCAAGATGATGGAGATCATGGTGTCATGCCGGTGACGATGGAGATCATGCCGGTGCTTTGGAGATGGAGATCAAAAGCACAAGTTCATGGCCATATCATGTCACTTATGATTTGCATGTGATGTTAATCCTTTTATGCATCTTGTTTTGCTTAGTATGACGGTAGCATTATAAGGTGATCCCTCACTTAAATTTCAAGATAAATTGTGTTCTCCCCGAGTGTGCACCGTTGCGAAAGTTCGTCGTTTCGAGACACCACGTGATGATCGGGTGTGATAGACTCTACATTCACATACAACGGGTGCAAGCCAGTGTTGCACATGCGGAACACTCGGGTTAAACTTGACGAGCCTAGCATGTATAGACATGGCCTCGGAACACAAGAGACCGAAAGGTCGAACATGAGTCATATAGTAGATATGATCAACATGAAGATGTTCACCATTGAAACCACCTCAACTCACGTGATGATCGGACTTGAGTTGGTGGATTTGGATCATGTTACACTCGAATGACCGGAGGGATGTCAATCTGAGTGGGAGTTTTAAGTAATATGATTAACTAAACTCATTATCTTGAACAATAGTCTAAAATTGTCTTTGCAATATTTATGTTGTAGATCATGGCTCGCGCAGTAGCACCCCTGAATTTTAATGCGTTCCTAGAAAAAGCTAAGTTGAAAGATGATGGAAGTAACTTTGTGGACTGGGCCCGTAATCTAAGGATTATCCTTACGGCTTCCCAGAAGGCTTATGTCCTTGATGCACCACTTGGTGATCCACCCGCTCCAGTTGAGTCTCTAGACGTTGTGAACGCCTGGCAGGCTCGTTCTGAAGATTACTCAATAGTTCAATGTGCAATATTGTATGGCTTAGAACCGGGACTTCAAAGACGTTTTGAACGTCATGGAGCATATGAGATGTTCCAGGAGTTGAAGTTTATCTTTCAGAAGAATGCCCAGATCGAGAGGTATGAGATCTCCGATAAGTTCTATGCTTGCAAGATGGAGGAGAACGGGTCTATCAGTGATCACATACTCAGAATGTCTGGGTACTCCACCCGTCTGGCTGAATTGGGGATGCCCCTTCCACCAGAGGCTATCACTGACAGAGTTCTTCAATCATTGCCACCTAGCTACAAGAGCTTTGTGTTGAACTATAACATGCACGGGATGAACAAGTCAGTCGCCGAGCTGTTTGCGATGCTGAAAGCCGCTGAGTCTGAAATTCAGAAGGAGCATCAAGTGTTGATGGTCAATAAAACCACTAGTTTCAAGAAAAATGGCAAGGGTAAGAAGGGTAACTCCAAGAAGAGTGGCAAAGCAGTTGCTCCTCCCGTGAAGAAACCTAAGGCTGGACCCAAACCAGAAACTGTGTGCTTTCATTGCAAGGGAACTGGACACTAGAAGCGGAACTGCCCCAAGTATTTGGCTGACAAGAAGGCAGCCAACAACAAACAAGGTATATATGATATACATGTTATTGATGTGTACCTTACCAACTCTTGTTGTAGTGCCTGGGTATTTGATACCGGTGCGGTTGCTCATATTTGCAACTCAAAACAGGAACTGCGGAATAGACGGAGGCTGGCAAAGGACGAAGTGACGATGCGCGTGGGAAATGGTTCCAAGGTTGATGTGATCGCCGTCGGCACGCTCGCTGTTCGATTACCATCGGGATTAGTGATGAACCTGAATAAATGTTATTTGGTGCCTGCGTTAAGCATGAACATTATATCTGGATCTTGTTTATTGCGAGACGGTTACTCATTTAAATCAGAGAATAATGGTTGTTCTATTTATATGAGTAATATCTTTTATGGTCATGCACCCAATGTGAGGGGTTTATTCTTATTGAATCTCGATAGTAATGATACACATGTTCATAACATTGATGCCAAAAGATGTAGAATTGATAATGATAATACCACTTTCTTGTGGCACTGCCGTTTAGGTCATATTGGCGTAAAACGCATGAGGAAGCTCCATGATGATGGACTTTTGGAGTCACTTGATTTTGAATCACTTAACACATGCGAGCCATGCCTCATGGGCAAGATGACTAAAACGCCATTCTCTGGAACAATGGAACGGGCAAGTGACTTGTTGGAAATCATACATACTGATGTGTGCGGTCCGATGAGTATTGAGGCACGCGGTGGTTATCGTTACTTTCTCACCTTCACCGATGACTTAAGTAGATATGGGTATATTTACTTAATGAAACACAAGTCTGAAATGTTTGAAAAGTTCAAACAATTTCAGAGTGAAGTTGAGAATCATCGTAACAAGAAGATTAAATTCCTACAATCTGACCGAGGAGGAGAATATCTGAGTTATGAGTTTGGCAGTCACTTAAGACAATGTGGAATTGTTTCACAACTGACACCGCCTGGAACACCACAGCGTAATGGTGTGTCCGAACGTCGTAATCGAACCTTATTGGATATGGTGCGATCTATGATGTCTCTTGCCGATTTGCCACTATCGTGTTGGGGTTATGCATTAGAGACAACTGCATTCACTTTAAATAGGGCACCATCGAAATCCGTTGAGACGACGCCATATGAACTTTGGTTTGGCAAGAAGCCAAAGCTGTCGTTTCTTAAAGTTTGGGGATGTGATGCTTATGTCAAAAAGCTTCAGCCTGAAAAGCTGGAACCCAAAGCGGAGAAATGTGTCTTCATAGGATACCCAAAAGAGACAGTTGGGTATACCTTCTACCTCAGATCCGAAGGCAAAGTGTTTGTCGCTAAAAACGGAACATTTCTTGAGAAAGAGTTTCTCTCGAAAGAATTGAGTGGGAGGAAGATAGAACTTGATGAGGTTGATGAACCTTTACTTCAACCTGAGAGTAGCACAACGCAGAAAGATGTTTCTGTAGAGCCTACATCAGCTGAAGAGGAAGTTGATGATGATCATAAAGCTTCGGATCAAGTTGCTATCGAACCTCGTAGGTCGACAAGGACGCGTACTGCTCCTGAGTGGTACGGCAACCCTGTCTTAGAGGTCATTTTGTTGGACAACGATGAACCTACGAGCTATGGAGAAGCGATGATGGGCCCGGATTCCGAGAAGTGGTTAGAGGCCATGAAATCCGAGATGGGATCCATGTATGAAAACAAAGTGTGGACTTTGGGAGTATTACCTGAAGGGCGTAAGGCCATTCAGAACAAATGGATCTTTAAGAGGAAGACGGACGCGGACGGTAATGTCACCGTCTATAAAGCTCGACTTGTGGCAAAGGGTTTTTCACAAGTTCAAGGAGTTGACTACGATGAGACCTTCTCACCCGTAGCGATGCTTAAGTCCGTCAGAATCATGTTAGCAATGGCTGCCTTTTTCGATTATGAACTTTGGCAGATGGATGTCAAAACAGCGTTCCTTAACGGTTTCCTTAAGGAAGAGTTGTATATGATGCAACCAGAAGGTTTTGTCGATCCAGAGAATGCTGACAAAGTTTGCAAACTCCAGCGATCCATTTATGGACTGGTGCAAGCATCTCGGAGTTGGAATCTTCGCTTTGATGAGGTGATCAAAGCGTTCGAGTTTATACAAGTTTACGGAGAAGCTTGTATTTACAAGAAAGTGAGTGGGAGCTCTATAGCATTTCTAATATTATATGTGGATGACATATTACTGATTGGAAACAATATAGAAATGTTGGAAAGCGTGAAGGAATATTTGAACAAGAGTTTTTCAATGAAGGACCTAGGAGAAGCTGCTTTCATATTAGGCATCAAGATCTATAGAGATAGATCAAGACGTTTAATAGGACTTTCACAAAGCACATACCTTGATAAGATTTTGAAGAAGTTCAAAATGGATCAGTCCAAGAAGGGGTTCTTGCCTGTTTTGCAAGGTGTGAAGTTGAGTAAGACTCAATGCCCAGTGACTGCAGGAGATAGAGAAAAGATGAGTGTCATCCCCTATGCTTCAGCCATAGGCTCTATCATGTATGCAACGCTGTGCACAAGACCCGATGTCAGCCTTGCCATAAGTATGGTCGGAAGGTTTCAAAGTGATCCAGGAATGGAACACTGGACGGCGGTCAAGAATATCCTGAAGTACCTGAAAAGGACTAAGGACATGTTTCTCGTTTATGGAGGTGATCAAGAGCTCGTCGTAAAGGGTTACGTCGATGCAAGCTTTGACACTGATCCGGATGACTCTAAGTCACAAACCGGATACGTATTTATTCTTAATGGGGGTGCGGTTAGCTGGTGCAGTTACAAGCAAAGTGTGGTAGCTGATTCTACATGCGAAGCGGAGTACATCGCTGCCTCGGAGGCGGCGAAGGAAGGTGTCTGGATGAAGGAGTTCATGACAGATCTTGGAGTAGTGCCTAGTGCGCTTAACCCAATGACTCTGTTTTGTGATAATACTGGTGCCATTGCTCTAGCCAAGGAACCAAGATTTCACAAGAGGACCAGACACATAAAGCGACGTTTCAATTCCATCCATGATTACATCAAGGAGGACGACATAAATATTTGCAAAGTACACACGGATCTGAATGTTGCAGATCCGATGACTAAACCTCTTCCAAGGGCTAAACATGAACAACACCAGAACTGCATGGGTGTTCGATTCGTTACAATGTAAATCACATAGTGATGTGAACTAGATTATTGACTCTAGTGCAAGTGGGAGACTGTTGGAAATATGCCCTAGAGGCAATAATAAATTGGTTATTATTATATTTCCTTGTTCATGATAATCATTTATTATCCATGCTATAATTGTATTGATTGGAAACTCAAATACATGTGTGGGTACATAGAAAATACTGTGTCCCTAGTAAGCCTCTAGTTAACTAGTTCGTTGATCAAAAGATGGTGAAGGTTTCCTAGCCATGGACATGAGATGTCATTTGATAACGGTATCACATCATTAGGAGAATGATGTGATGGACAAGACCCAAACTATAAACGTAGCATATGATCGTGTCAGTTTATTGCTATTGTTTTCTGCATGTCAAGTATCTGTTCCTATGACCATGAGATCATGCAATTCACTGACACCGTAGGAGTGCCTTGTGTGTATCAAACGTCACAACGTAACTGGGTGACTATAAAGGTGCTCTACAGGTATCTCCGAGGGTGTCTTTTGGGTTGGCATGGATCAAGACTGTGATTTGTTACTCCGTGTGACGGAGAGGTATCTCAGGGCCCACTCGGTAATACAACATCACAATGAGCCTTGCAAGCAATGTGACTAAAGTGTTAGCCACGAGATCTTGTATTACGGACCGAGTAAAGAGACTTGCCGATAACGAGATTGAACTAGGTATAGAGATACCGACGATCGAATCTCGGGCAAGTAACATACCGAAGAACAAAGGGAACAACATACGGGGTTAACTGAATCCTTGACATAGAGGTTCGACCGATATAGATCTTCGTAGAATATGTAGGAACCAATATGGGCATCCAGGTCCCGCTATTGGTTATTGACCGTAGAGGTGTCTCGGTCATGTCTACATAGTTCTCGAACCCGCAGGGTCTACACACTTAACGTTTGGTGACGATTAGTATAGTTGAGTTATTGTGTTGGTGACCGAAGGTTGTTCGGAGTCCCGGATAAGATCCCGGACATGACAAGGATCTCCGGAAGAGTCCGGAGGTAAAGATTGATATATGTGATAATAGTGTTTTGATCTCCGGAAGGGTTCCGGAATTCACCGGAAGGGGTTTCGGGTGTTTACCAAAGTGTTCGGGTGCAGCAACACTTTATATGGGCCAAAGGGGTAAAGCCCACGAGGTATTGGAAAGTGCAAAAGGAAGTTTTGCTGCTGCCTTAAGCGGTACTACCGCTGGTAAGGCAGTACTACCGCGTAAGCGGTACTACCGCTTGTGTGAAGCGGTACTACCGCTCGTGAGCGGTACTACCGCTTGTAAGCGGTACTGCTGGAATCCGTGTGGGACTCTTTCCGTGCGGGCCAAACCGACCTTGTGCGGGCAAAACCGACCTTGTGGAGGCTTTATCTCCAAGTTTAGACCCCAGGGCTCAACATATAAATAGAGGGACAGGGCTAGCACACGGGACACATCAAGATTTCCCCAAGCCGTGTGCCGGCAACCCTAACCCTCTATTTCTTCCTCCGTCATAATCTCCGTAGTGTTTGGCGAAGCCCTGCGGAGATCGTTCTTCACCACCACCGTCATCACGCCGTCGTGCTGCCAAAACTCATCTACTACTTCACCATCGCTCGCTGGATCGAGGAGGTGAAGGCGTCATCAAGCAGTACGTGTGTTGAACGCGGAGGTGCCGTCCGTTCGGCGCTAGATCGTGATTGGATCGAGGGACGACTTGCGATTTGGATCGCGAAGACGTTCGACTACATCAACCGCGTTTCTTAACGCTTCCGCTTAGCGATCTACAAGGGTATGTAGATTCACTCTCCCTCTCGTAGATGCTCATCACCATGGATAGATCTTGCGTGTGCGTAGGAAATTTTTTGTTTCCCATGCAACGTTCCCCAACAAGTAACTCTCACGGGTGCTCTCCGGGCCCGCCCGACTTTCATATGTATCTCTCGCAGGTACCCCTCGGGGTCGACCCGTCTTTATCCAGTGTCTGTAGTAAAATCCAGGTAACTGTGTGTTCATAACATCAAGAAGGAATCCGAGGAATCACCCTCATTGGATTTCCCTCTTGACGTATCCGTCAAGGTGAACCCGGATGAATCACCCTCGATGGTATTCTCACTTGCGGGGTTGCATGACATAAGCTTCGTTGGAGGTGGTGAAAGAGGAATCACCCTCGGTAACCCACAACCAACTAGCTGTACCACAGAGGCAACATCAGGAGTGAGATAAGAGGTATCACCCTCGGCACTCGATGTTAGCTCTGCAGAGTCGAGCAACTTAGGGAGGTGTGTGGTGATATGCTGGTCTCAGCCCGTCGATCACATCGATCAGGGCACTGGTATCTAAGCGGGGCAACTAGGACAAGGAAGAGGGGCCACTGATGGATTTCCATCCAACCTATACTAAGCATTTACGATAGTAGGTAAGGTATCAATAGTAGTTTACCAAAAACAGGCTATGAATCGGAATAGGATCAATCAAAAGCAGTAGCAAATTCTAATGCAAGCAGGAGGGAGAAAGAATAGGTGATATAGGCATGCTCAAGGGGGTTTGCTTGCCTGGTTGCTCTGCAGGCAAAAAGGAATCTTCAACGGTGTAGTCGATCCCCGGGTCGTCAGCGGTCTCAGAGTCTACCGGAGAAGAAGAGGGGGAAGAAACAGATAAATACACGCATACAAATGCAATCACTATGCATAACATGCCTAAATGATATGCAGGGGTGATATACGACATCTCTGAATATTTTAGATATTTTAGGAATTTATTTGGAATTATTTATCTGAGGTCATGCACTATTCATCTATCGGAAACGGACAAAAAGTTCCATGTCCATCTAATTAGAGGGTTCCAACATGAGTGCAGATGACATATTCGGATTCGTTGGATTTTTCTGATCATTTTTCATATATAAATTATTTTCATCCGAGTTACGGTTTAATTTCTATGATTTTTCAAAGTTTTATTGATTTTCTAGAATTGTTTTAATTATTAAACCCGAATTATCCAAAACAGTAGCCCATGACATCAGCATGACGTCATAGTGACGTCAGCGGTCAAACCCAGCTGGTCAGGGTCAAACCTGACCAGTGGGTCCCGCATGTCATAGACACAGCTAATTAAACAGAGTTTAATTTTAACTAATTAGGTTAATTAGCTAGTGGGGCCTACTGTTAGTGACACATTAGTTAACTATTTAATTAAATTAATCTAAAACGATAATTAAGCGGGTGGGACCCGCATGTCAGTGACTGGGATGCCCAGTCAGCACGTTGACTGGGTCAACCCAGTCACTGGGGCCCGCGGAACCCAGCGGTCAGTGGCCCGGAGGGGTGCCACGTCGGCGCCGGCCGGCGTTTAAATGCCGGCGACACAGAATGCGGCGGAGGGCACGGCTAGCGGCGGGTTTCGGCTGTGGTGCCCCATTTTAACCGCGGTCGGGCGCGTTCGAACGGGTAGACGACGCCGCATCGAATGGTGGTGGCCGCGCGAGCTGGGGTGGCCGGAATCGTCGCCGGCGAGCAGCGGGGGCAGTGGCCGGAATCGGGCCTCGGCGGATTCGGCGATGCGGAGCACGAGGAGGCACGCGCGTAAGCTGGCTGGCCTCCTACGAGCTCCAGGAGCTCAGCTGCGAGCTCGTTTGAGCTTGACAACGTCTATGGCTACGACGGCGAGCATGGCGGCGGTGGCGGGTACGGCCACGACTGGAACGGCGTCCACGCATGCGGAAACAAGGGGGGAAATGGCGGGGAGGAAGCGGAGCTCACCGGGTGGCTCAAGACAGGCCCTTGGGTGATCGGGAGCGCAGGGATGAAGCAGATCGGCCGCGGCGGACGGTGATGACCGTCGATGGGAAAGAGCTCGATGTGGTCGCGGTGGGTGTCTCCGGCTCGAATCGAAGCGCGTGGTCGACGTAGACGAGGCAGGGGAGGCTCGGGGACACGGTGGCTCAACGAATGGTGGCCGGTGACCACGCCTACGACGAGGCGTCGGCGACAAGCCCGCTCGGATGAGCTCAAATGCGAGAGAGAGAGAGAGAGTGCGAGCGAGGGGACAAATGGGGGCTAGGGTTCCGTCGACGGGTGGTTGGGAGGCCGAGGACGTCCTTATCCGCGTCGGGGAGCCGGAGGATGGCCGCCGCATGGCCGTCGGCGGCGTGTCGGCGCGCGCGAGGTAGGGGACTGCCAGGGAGATGGGCTGGGCCGGCTGGACGAGCACTGTGCACTTCGGCCCAGTGCACAGTGACCCTTTTCCTTTTTCTTTATTTCTTCTGCTGTTTCTTTTTTACTCTTTTCTGTTGCATTTTCCTTTAGCTAGTAAATGACTTTTGTAAATTGAATAACTTGGCAAATCAAATACTAGGGAATGTATAGCATTGCCACAAAAAGTTTGGGACTGAATTGAATTCATTTTTATTTTTCAAAAATGAAAATGGATTAATAAGGCTGTTTTAGGTACTGTTTTGGTTGCTAGGGTCAAATTGGGAATGCAAATAATGTTGGCTTTATTTTTATAATTACTTTGGGATTATTTTCAATATTGTGAACTATTTTGATTTAATACTTGATCAACTTTTATTCTGACTTGCATTTAGAATTTTTGTTAAAGTGGAATTTGAAATGAGATATGAACAAATGATGATCTAGCATTGCAAATGAAGATTACTTGGCATGATTAGAAGAAGATCACTGTAGCATATTACAAGGGGGTGTTACACCCCCACAAATGGTGGAAAGTGTTGGGAGGTGGTGGGGCCCCATGTTGGGAAGCCATGGACAAGGGGACATGCTTTCTCCTTGTTTGGTGGGTGCATGTTTAGTGGGCTGAAATTTCAGCCCCCCTCCACCCCTTCCACCACTATATAAGGAGGAGGAGAGGTGCTCTCCAACTCCACTCCAACTCTCTCACAAATGCCATGCATGATCTGGCTTTCTTCTCTCCCTCCCACGAAATAGTTTCGTAGAGCCGAAAGGCTGTCTGGGTTACGGTGGGAACTAGTTCTGGACGGCGAAGCCCTGCCGGATAGGTGACACCGTATGTGTGCAACCCTGTAGAGAGGTCGTAGGTTCGATCTTTTACCCGCGGGGTTGTTCGAGTGTCCTCCCGAAGGACTGTCCGAGTGACCGTCCGAATTTCTGTGAGTGCCTCCCGAAGGGCTGTCCGTGACACCGTCCGGGGGACTGTCCGACCGCCTCCCGAAGGGCTGTCCGAGGGACTGACGAGGGAGTACATTCTCGCGTTTCCACCTTCCCTGTTAAAATTGAATAAGCTGTTAAATATCTGGTTAAAACTTTACGGTTGGTAACGTAATGTGAGGATTGTCCTCAAAAGTGCCGAGAAGGACTTTGTCCTATCGCATGCTTCCGGTATTCTCCCGCTAAAGTTATGGATGATGTGACTCTCATCCTTCGATCCAAAAGCTAGAATTCCATTACAGTCAAGTGCAATATGTTTGCTTCAATGAGACCCGAACTTCAAAAGTTTGGGATAGTTATGTGATAATCATGGAACTGAAAATTGTTTTCAGATGCAGACAAAGGCTAAAAGATATGAGATATCCAAAGCAATGTTTGTTTGCAAATTATTAGTAAAGTGTTTACTATGCATTTGACTAATAAGAGAGGGATCCAGAAGAACGCATGTCATGTAATGAAGGTGAATAAAAACAACAACTTAAAGAGAATGGAAGTGTCCAAAGGGTGTTGGTAAAACTACATGCCTAGGAAGTCCGGGGCTAACGCCACTCTTAAGTTGGGTGCTTCTTCTGAGAGTAGGAGAAATATTTGTAGTAAAACTGTTAGAAGTATAAAGGCAAATAGGAGAGAAGACTGGAATATCCAGCTCATGTATGAATGTCATACAAGTTATTGATGTATAGAAGGCTGGTCAAAGAAATAGTTCTTGGGAATTATGATTAAACATGTTAATCACTGATTGTTGGTTATTGTGATTGAAATTTGATCACCGGAATACCCGCTCGATTGCTCTCCATTGCGATTCGATGCAAGAACTACTACGGCCTAAAAGACTTGCCAGGAATGAGGTTTAGATACATGCTGGGAACATAGTAAATGTTACTATACCTTCCATCGGTGTATTTCCATCTATATTTATTTTCATAATTCATTTAGAGTTTTATACACTCTAGCCCATTGCACAATGTTTGTTGCAAGAAGGTTGTTCATAAGAGAACTTTTGATGTTCTGTGTTATGAATAACATAAGGGCCATACTTTCATTATGAATGAGGTGTATGTTATGAATATTGATAATAATATATTACCTCTGTGTTTACTTTCATAATTCATTTTAGAGTTTTATACACTCTAGCCCATTGCACAATGTTTGTTGAAAGAGGGTTGTTCATAAAAGAACAATTGTTGTTCGGTATCATGAATAACATAAGGGCCATGCTTACATCAAGGATGGGATGTATGTTATGAATATTGATGGTAATATGATACATCCATAACACTGACGCTAAATGTCGCAAGACTAAAAGAATACCACATATGTGTGGCACTGCATTTGGTCACATTGGAGAAACCCGCATGGAAAAATTCCATTATGATGGATTTTGAAGTCATTTGATTATGAATCATCTGACACTTGCAACTTTCGTTTGAAAAGTGAAGTGACTGAAATACCATTCACAGGCCATAAGGAACGAGCAACGAACTTATTGGTGATCATACCTTTTGATGTGTGTAGTCCGATAAATGTTGTTACAAGCAGTGGATTTGTCTATCTTCAAAAATGACTCAAGTAGATATATGGATATTTGATTGATGAGACATAAGTCTGGATCTTTTGAAATCATTCGAAAGGTTTTCAAAAATGAAGTAGAAACTATTGTAACAAGAAAATTATGTTTTTACAATTAGATTGCAGAAAGGAATATTTTGAGTTACAAGTTTAGCGAATGTCTGATGAGTTGTGAAAAGAGTTTCATAACTTACACCTCCCGGAGCACCACTGTAAGTGGAATGCCCGTGAAGATGTAATCAAACAATTTATGACATGGTAAGATCAAAGATGACATAAATCAATTTGCCATTATCCCTTTTAAAGTAATGCTTTATAGACTGCGGCTTTTACACTGAATAGAGCGCCATCAGATCTGTTGAAATGACGCCATGGTATGGTACGCCCAACCATGTTTTGTCTTTTCTTAATATTTGAAATATGGGGCTTGTATAAAATATTTACAAACCTATTCCAAATCAGACAAGTGCTACTTTGTAGGTTATCCCAAACTTTGGGAATTCCTCCATCACTATACCGAGGCAAAAGGTTTTGCCACAAAGAGTGGTATGATTTTGAAGAAAATGGTTCTTGCAAAAAGGTCAGTGGGAGGACAGTGCAACTCGATGAGATAACAGTATCTTCGTCATCAGGTCAAAGGAAAGAAACCTTGGAAGTGATTCCAGAGTTTCCTACTGCGACTGATACGGAAGCCTCTACATGAGATGTATGGACTTCGGTCGAACTTGCAGCTGAACCACGTAGGCAAAACTCATGCAAACCCCTCAGGTGCGCAAACGATATATTGTTGTTAGACAACAGTATACCTATGATACACAAGGAAGCGTTGATGGGCCTTGACTCTGGAATTGGCTAAATGCCAATACAATCCAAGATAGTTTTCATATAAACAATTCCAGATTATATCTTGATGAACCCTTCGAAAGACTTAGAGTCTAATGAATGTTAATGGAACTATAAACTGGTATGGATAAAAATGTTTTATCCATAAAGCTCGACTTGTTGCAATAACAAATTTAAGGAATTGACTACGATGAGATTGTCTCACCGTAGCGATGCTTAAAGTCGGTTCGGGTTAAACTAGCAATTAATACATATTTTAATCATGAGATATGAAACATGGATGACAAAAGGATTTCCTTGAAATGGGAATGAAAACTAGGAATTGTATGTGATACAGTCCAAAGTATTTTGTCGATCCAGAGGATGCTAGTGAGTGTGCGAACTTCAGAGTTCCAGCAATGGACAAAAGAGAGCAAAATGGAGTTGGAATCTTCGTTTTTGATGAAATAGTCAAAAGAGTTTGTTTTCATCAATGGATAGCGAAGATGCTTGTTGTTACAAGAAAGTAAGTGGGAGCATAATAACATTTCTAAAACTTGTGTTCTTGACACATTGTTGATTGGAAATAATATAAATTTCTTGACATGAATTAGTACTTCTTTGAAAAAAATGGTTTTTTGATGAAGTGCTTGGGCTAGGTAGCCTCAATATTAGGCATAATTATCTACCGAGATAGAATTGCCTAATAGGGCTAAAGCCAAAAATACATATTGACAAGATGCTAAAACCATTTAGCATTAGAACGCCAAGGAGTGATTCTTGCCGAAGTCACATGGAAAGAGTTTTTGCAAGACTCGGTGTCTCAAAACACTGATGAGCAAAATACATGATGAAGATTCCACACACTTTTGTGTTTGGATTAATCATGTATTCCATGGTATGTAAGACAACCAGATATGTCCAGTACTCCCAAGCAGTTGCGAGTATAGATACCAAAGTGATCAAAATACTAATCATGGGACAACAGTGAAAAATGTCGTTGAGTACTAAAGTAGCATTGATGACATGTTTTCTCACAAACGGAGATTATGAAGTGCTCGTTGTAAGTAGTTACATCGATACAGTCTTCATGAATGCTCCATGCGATTTTCGATTTAAGTTAAGGGTTTTGTGTAATACACAATATGGTGACCCGGTAGTTGGAAATTGTTCCAAACAGATTACTGTGGCGATTTCTATAACAAAGGCTAAGTATGTTGACGCTTTGGAAGCGACAAAGAAGATGTTGAATCATATAGTTCATTCATGAACTTAGTATGGTTCCAAGATGATTTTGGTCAATGGGACACTATTGCAGATAGTTGCTCCATAGCTCAGTCTGAGGAATCAAGGTTTGACCTGTGATTCACATATATACAAAGCCAAGTCCACACAAAATATGTATTTTGTGAAAGCGTGAAAACGCGAGGATATGCAAAGATACACACGGCCCTGAAGTTGTCAGGTCCATTAGACAAATACTATACCACAAGCGAAGCATATTTTACACCGTTAGGCCATAGGTGTAAAGTGCATTAGCATTAACTAGATTATTGACTCTAGTGCAAGTGGGAGTCTGTAGGAGATATGCCCTAGAGGCAATAATAAATGTTATTATTTATCTCCATGCTCATAATTATGTTTATATTCCATGCTATAACTGCTATGGTTCTCGAGTCTACAATAACCACGAGGCTCGGAGGGAAACTCATATGCACGTGTGGAATAATAAACGGCAAAATGTATTCCTAGTCTGGCTTCTAAGACTAGCTCAAGTGTTGCATGATGGTTCTATTTTCCTGATCATGGGCATGACTATGCCGGCAACTTTGAGGACACGATGTTAGAAGAACACTTGTGTTGAATCGACCCGATTGATGTTATGCTATGAGATACATTCGTCACAAGTTAATAGTTAATAACACAGAGAAAGTTAATGTTTGCATGATTCCTTAGACCATGAGAATATCGGGTTTCTTCATGCTTACTTCATGAACTTTGGGGTTTGTTAAACGTCATCCGTAAATGGGTGGGTATTACGGCGGCTTACGGGTTCATGGAAAAGTATGTCAAGGGACTTGATAGCTCGAGATTGGGATTTTCTCCTCCGACAATGGAGAGATATTCTTTGGGCCCTCTCGGTGTTATGGTATCCACCATCGTCTGGTCAGACACATTGTGATTTCATCACAGGGATGCCAGAACACGGGAACAAGAAAAGAGAACAAAACCGGTAACGAGGTAACTGGCATAGTGGACAAGTGTTGATCCACGGGGATGCCGATAAATCTCACCTCGGGTGTTTGTAACATATCGCGAAGCAACAGGAATAGCACACGACAACTGGAGGTTCACTCGAATATTTATTCGTGTGGGTATAGGGGTCAATATGGGTGTCCACGGCACCGATGTTGATCATTGATCGGAAAGTGTTCCGGTCATGTCTATACTTCACCGAACCTATAGGGTCACATGCTTAAGGGTCATCTATCTGCTGAATACTAGACAGGGAGTCTGAGAGAAAGTCACCGGAAAAGTTTCGGAGATGACGGAAAAGTTCCGGAGAGAAAATCGGAAGTGTTTCGGAGCTGCCGGAATTGTTTCGGAGAAAAATGAAAATGTTTCGGAATAAAACCATCATACCAGAAATGTTCCGGAGAGTGTCAAAGATAATTTTAGAAGGTGCCGAAAATGTTCTGGGACCTTCTGGAATTTTTCAGAAGAAATAGTCGCGGAAAACATCTTCTCCCAGCGTGAGGGGACAAGATCCCACGATACGTGGGGGCTATTTTGGGCTGTTTTGGGGGGGCCCCCCTTGATGGGGCAGCCCCTTGTGGCTGGACAAAGGTGTTGCCCCCCCCCCATGGTGGGGGGCAGCCCCCCACAAATGGTGGAAAGTGTTGGGAGGTGCTGGGGCCCCATGTGGGAACACCATGTTGGGAAGCCATGGATAAGGGGACATGCTTTCTCCTTGTTTGGTGGGTGCATGTTTAGTGGGCTGAAATTTCAGCCCCCCTCCACCCCCTCCACCACTATATAAGGAGGAGGAGAGGTGCTCTCCAACTCCACTCCAACTCTCTCACAAATGCCATGCATGATCTGGCTTTCTTCTCTCCCTCCCACAAAATAGTTTCGTAGAGCCGAAAGGCTGTCTAGGTTCCGGTGGGAACTAGTTCTGGACGGCGAAGCCCTGCCGGATAGGTGACACCGTATGTGTGCAACCCCGTAGAGAGGTCGTAGGTTCGATCTTTTGCCCGAGGGGCTATTCAAGTGTCCTCCCGAAGGGCTGTCCGAGTGACCGTCCGAGTTTTGAGGGTCCTCCCAGAGGGCTGTCCGTGACACCGTCTGAGGGACTGTCCAACCGCCTCCCGAAGGGATGTCCAAGGAGCAGACGAGGGAGAACATCCTCGCAGTTGGGAGGTTGTAAATCCTAGCTGCGGGGATCTGCACCAACGATCTCCGCCGACTCTCCTTCCGCTGCGCTACGAGTCGGTAACGATCAGATCAAAAACCTTGTATGCATCCCCATAGTGATCCTGGGCTGGTGCGTAGTTTGGAATTTTTTGTTTTCTACTACGTTACCGTACAGACCAGGCCTCGCGAGTCTGGACAACAATGTCGTCGACGTAGGCTTCCGCGTTACTTCCGATCTGAGGCCCCAAGGCGATGCGCATTAGCCTTTGGAAAGTGGCTCCGTCACTCCTCAGGCCGAAGGGCATGCAGATGTAGTAGTATATCCCACAGGGGGTGATGAAGGCTGTTTTCTCCACATCTTCCGCCGCCATCTTGATCTGGTGGTAGCCTGAGAAGGCACTAGGAAGCACAGCAACTCAAACCCGGCGGTGGAGTCCACGATCTGGTTGATGCGAGGCAGCGGGAAGGGATCTTGAGGGCAGGATTTGTTGAGGCCTGTGAAGTCAACACACATACGCTCCTTGCTGCCTTTCTTGGGTACTATGACTGGGTTGGCGAGCCATTCGGGATGGCGCACCTTGCGGATGACTCCCGCTTCTTGCAGCTTCTGGACTTCCTTGACGATGAACTCTTGCTTCTCTGGCGCCTGGCACCGTGCCTTCTGTTTCACGGGGCGTGCGTTGGGGCACACCGCTAAGTGGTGCTTGATCACCTCCCTCGGCACACCGGACAAATCAGATGCCGTCCAAGCGAACACATCCATTTGCCCGAAGGAAGGTGACAAGCGCGTCTTCCTATGCAGGAGAAAGGCCTGTGCCGATGGTGAAGGCAGGGCCTGAGCCGCTGCCGTCCACTGACACCTTCTTCATCTCGGCGCACACCTCAGAGAACAGCTGCTTCTTCATCGCGGGTGCGGCCTCAGGAGGCTCGACATCGTCTTCATCTGTGGGGTGGGTAGTTGCGGCAGCCTTGTAGGCGCTCACGAGGGAGCAGACTGCGTCCTTCTCGTCGCAGCGGACGGTGATGATGTCGCTGCAGCCCGGCATCTTGAGGACGTTGTAGGTGTGATGGGTCACTGAACTTGGCGAGCGCAGGGTAGCCCAAGATGGCGTTGTACGGCAGGCCGATGTGCGCCACGTCGAAGTCGATGAGCTCAGTGCAGTAGTTTTTGCGGGTGCCGAAGGTGACGGGAAGGCGCACCTGCCCCAGAGGCAGTGTGGAGCCATCAGTGATGCCAGAGAAGGGCCTCGTCAGCATCAGCTGCTCGTAGGGTACTTGGAGCTTCTCGAAGGTCTCGATGGAGATCACGTTGAGGCATGCACCTCCGTCGATGAGCGTCTTGGTGACAGCAATGTTGCTGATGGTGGGGGTGCACAGCATGGGGATCATGCCCACTGCCACCGTGGACTTGTGGTGGTCCTTGGAGTCGAAGGAGATGGCGTACTGCGTCCACTTGAGGGGCTGAGAAGCCTCTGGCCTCGGGAGGGCTGCGTTCACCTCACGAGTGAGCTGCTTGAAGTGGCGGTTGGAAGGGGGGAGCTGGGCCCCGCCAAGGATGCAAGCCACCCCGTGAGGCTCCTGGTATCCCCCGGCGCCATCGTTAGGCTGGTTGCCATTGTTTGCTCGAGGCGGTGGCGGCAGCGGTGGCAGAGCAGCGTTTGCCTGAGGATCGGCCTGCCGCGGATGGTCGTGCCAGCCCTGCCTGAAGTTGCCACTGCCGTTGTTGCCGCGGTCGCCCCAGCGACTGTTGCTGCGGCCGCCTCCACGGCCGGCGCCTCGATCGTTGCGGCTGCCGCGCCCGTCCTGGCGGCTCTCGCGAAACAGCTTGAGCTCGTGGCAGTCTTCCGTGTTGTGGGAGAACATGTCATGGTAGGCGCAGTATGGGCGGCCATCCTTCTTGCGCACGTTGCGGTCATGGCCGCACTTCTGCTCAGGCTCTGCCGCGAGCACGGCAGGGCCCTTGCGCTTGGCGTCCTTGCTTTTGGCCCTGGCGGCGTCAGGCGCCTGATCCGGGTTGTTGTGGATGAAGAGACGGCCCTCCTCAGCCTTGGCGCACCGGTCGGCGAGGTCGAAGAGCTCAACCACGGTGTCAAGCTCATCGTTGATGGCGAGCTTCTCGCGCATCCAGACGTCTGTGACGCCATTGGAGAATGCAGAGACGATGGTGGGGTTGCGCACCTGGCTGAAGCGCTACATGTACTTGTGGAGAGTCTCGTCAGGGCGCTGGCGCACGGCACACAAGTCGTTGAGTGTGAGGGGGCGCTCGTGCGTGCCCTTGAAGTTGGCGACGAACTGCTTGCACAGCTCGGCCCACGAAGAGATGGATGCCTCAGGGAGGTTCATGAGCCAGGAGTGTGTCACGTCCTTGAGGGCCATGGGGAACCAGTTCGCCATGACCTTGTCGTCACCGTTCGCCGCTTCGATGCTCAGAGTGTAGAGCTGCAGGAACTCCGTGGGGTTGGGGGTGCCGTTGTAGCGAGGCGGCAGGTCCGGCTTGAACTTTGTGGGCCACACCACGTGGCGTAGCTCACGGGTGAAGGCACGGCAGCCCCCGATGCTGGAGGTGACGCCGCCGGCGAGGGCGGCATGGTTCTGGCGACCGGCAGCCGCGACCTCCTGGATGGTGCGGTCCTGACGCTGGCCCTGCTGCTCGAGGAGCACGCGTGCCTCGGGTGGCGCACGCCTGATGATCTAGCAGCTCTCGTCATCGGGGTCCGGCGAAGACGCGTTGCAGGACGGCTCCCGCACTCGCGCGCCGCGGTGGCGCCCGGCGTCCCCGTTCGACGGAGGAGGCGGCGGAGGTGGCGCGCCATGCGCCACCTCCCCGGCACGCAGCGACGGAGGATGGAGCGAGTGAGAGGGCGCAGGGGCGTCCCCGGCAGCGTTGACGAGCTCGGTGATGCGGGCGAGCCAGGCGTCGTAGCCGGCATCGGTGGGGCGGTAGCGCAGCAGCTCGTGCGCCATGAGCAGCGTGGCCTGCGGGGCCGGTGGCTCACGGCGGGCGAGTGAAGAGGCAGAGGCGGTGCGGCCAGGCGCCGCCACGGATGGATGGAGGGAGGAGGCCTGCTGCTCCCTAGCAGCTGGGTCGGGGGCGGCACTGGCGCAGCGACGGCGGTTGTCACGGGTGACCGGCTCTGTCTGGGCCACCCTGAACACCCGGCGCTCCGCGCGCTCGCGGCGAGCGTCGGCCATGGTGATGCTGAGGCGGAACAAACGAAACGGAAGCACGCCCCCTACCTGGCGCGCCAAATGTCGGAATCTGGGCTCCGGGGACCGTGGTTCGAACTCTGGGGCGTGCTCGTTCCTATCTGCTCCGTGGTGCCCACGGTGAGACTACGGCGAGAGCGCGCTAAGCACTGGGCATGACAGGGGACACAACAGTTACCCAGGTTCGGGCCACCTCGCGGTGTAAAACCCTACTCCTGCTTTGTGTTTTGGGATTATGGTGAGCAAGAGAGTTCTCGTGTACAAGGTTGAAGACAAAGGAATCCCCCCTTCTCTACGGTGGCAGCACTGCCCCTTTTATAGCCGCCTTGGTCCTCTTCCCCCAAAAACATTGGTGGGAAGGGTTGCCACACACAACGGCAATTTGAAGGGGGACAGGCGCCCAGGCTTATCCTGACAAAAGGCGGTCTTTGCCTGCAAAAGAGCTATCCATGACGCGCCGGTGGGCTCGGTGATGACCTCCGCCCTGTGCTCCTTATCGTCCTGGTCTTCTTTCACCAAACAGGCAGTCTTTGGGACTTGCTTTGGGGACGGGCAGCCAGCGCTGCCCCCTTAGCACAAAAGAGGAAACCCCCTCTGTCCACACTTGCTGGTACGGCTCCTGCCGCTATTCATCGCCAACTGCGTCACCCACGTGGTGGGCACTGAACCGCGTGACTGGCGCCAGGCGTCACCCACCTCGGGCCTCGCGAGGCCTCCTGCTGTTGCTGCTACTGCTAAGTCTCGGCGGTCTGCTCTGCGCGGAGGGGTCCTCGTGAGGCCGGCGCCTCGCGAGGCATCTTGCTTCGCGGCGCCCATGACTGGGCCGCCTCGTGGGCCTTGCCAGGCGTTGCTTCCTGGGCCGCAGGCAGACGGGCCGTGGTACCCCGGTTCCCACTGACCCGACAGAAGCCTGATCTCCTTTTGTGCAGTTCACTAAAATCAAGCAACATTATCGTATAAGTAGCACAACATGTGAAAGCACACTGCATAATCATATGGATGAAGGCCGGTACTGACCTCTTATGACACAGAATTCAAACAACTCACACGAACAAGACCTGCTACAAATCTGCCAACACGGATAGGAAGTCCGATCTCCTTTTGTGCAGTTCCACTAAAATGAAGCAATCAAGCAACATTGTCGGTGTGACGTTTTAGTTGAACTGCACAAAACAATCTTAAAACAAAAGTGTTTTGTGCAGTGCACCAAAAGGTCGCAATAGCAACGAGGTGAAGTAAATATCCCTATTTGCACAGAGGTAGAAAGGAAACAATTACTGGCCAATAACGGTGGATGACACAAAGGCCCACAAAAAAGAAGCATCTAACTTATCAAAATGGGAAAGAAAGCAGGACAGTAGCATTTCTAAAACAGTGGCATGGATTCATATTAACAGAGAGATTATATTAAAAATTACATTTGTTAAACATGTAATTTTATTTTAGCAGTGCCATTGCTTCAATTTTCCAGCGGCATTATTAGATTAACAACAGCTAAACAGTTGTATGGGACAGTGGACTTGATGTCTACTACGCAACTTTTATTCTTGTAGACGTTGTTGGGCCTCCAAGTGCAGAGTTTTGTAGGACAGTAGCAAATTTCCCTCAAGTGGATGACCTAAGGTTTATCAATCTATGGGAGGTGTAGGATGAAGATGGTCTCTCTCAAACAACTCTGCAATCAAATACAAGAAATCTCTTGTGTCCCCAACACACCCAATACAATGGTAAATTGTATAGGTGCACTAGTTCGGCAAAGAGATGGTGATACAAGTGTAGTATGGATAGTAGATATAGGTTTTTGTAATCTGAAAATATAAAAACAGCAAGGTAGCAAGTAACAAAAGTGAGCACAAACGGTATTGCAATGCTTGAAAACAAGGCCTAGGGTTCATACTTTCACTAGTGCAATCTCTCAACAGTGCTAACATAATTGAATCATATAACAATCCCTCAACGTGCGATAAAGAATCACTCCAAAGTTCCTATTAGCGGAGAACATAAGATAGAAATTGTTGTAGGGTATGAAACCACCTCAAAGTTATCCTTTCCGATCAATCTATTGAGCCATCCCTATAAGTGTCACAAACAGCCCTAGAGTTCGTACTAAAATAACACCATATGATACACATCAACCAACTCTAATGTCACCTAGATACTCCAATGTCACCACAAGTATCCGTGAGTTGATTATTCAATATGCATCAAACAACTTCAGATTCATAATATTCAATCCACACAAAGAACTTCAAAGAGTACCCCAAAGTTTCTATCGGAGAAAAGAAGATGAAAACGTGCAATCAACCCCTATGCCTAGATTACCCCAAGTTCACGGGAATCCACAAGTTGATTACCAAAACATACATCAAGTGAATCAATAGAATACCCCATTGTCACCACGGGTATCCACATGCAAGACATACATAAAGTGTTCTCAAATCCAAAGTCTTCAATCCGACAATAACAAAACCTCAAAGGGAAAGACTCAATTCATCACAAGAAGATAGCGAGGGAAGAAACACCATATGATCCAACTATATTAACAAAACTCGCGGTACATCAAGATCGTGCCAAATCAAGAACATGAGAGAGAGAGAGAGATCAAACACATAGCTACTAGTACATACCCTCAGCCCCGAGGGTGAACTACTCCCTCCTCGTCATTGAGACCGTCGGGATGATGAAGATGGCCTCCGATGATGATTCCCCCCCGGCAGAGTGCCGGAACAGGTCTCCGGATGAGATCGCTTCGGTACAGAGGCTTGTGGTGGCGGCGTGGAAGTTCTAGGTTTCTTTCTGGGGTTTTTGGTATTTATAGGAATTTTTGGCGTTGGTTTCACGTCAAGGGGGCCCACGAGGGAGCGACAAGCTCGCCAGGCCCTCCATACCCCCCAGGGCGTGCCTAGCAGGCTTGTCACTTCCTCATGACTCTTCTGGTCCTTCCACGAAGCTTCGGGGGTCTCTTATGTTCCAAAAAAAATCACCAAAAAGTTTCAGCCAATTCCGAGAACTTTTATTTCTACACAAAAAATAACACCACAGTAGTTCTGCTGAAAACAGCGTCAGTCCGGGTTAGTTCTATCCAAATCATACCAAAACCATATAATTTTTTTGTAAACATGGCATGAATACTTCATAAATTATAGATACGTTGGAGACATATCAGCATCCCCAAGCTTAATTCCAGCTCGTCCTCAAGTAGGTAAATGATAAAAGAAATAATTTATGAAGTGTGAATGCTAGCATAGTGCATAAGTTTGATCAATGATAATTTCAATCACTTTTTTTAGCATCATTATATATCATAAACAATAGCTCATGTCATAAAACTTCTCATGATCAAGTAGCAAGCTATTCACATGCTAAAGTATAGACCATAAACTTTCTTGAAAACTAACAAACTATGTTCTTAGTCATAAAACAATTGCAATTCATCTTATTTTCAGGAAGGGTTTATGTAAGAGCTTTGATTTAGCAAATTCCACATACTCCACTATGATATAGTATTCCATGATTGCTGACACTCAAAGCATATTTTTAGAACAAACCGTTTCAGTCAAACACATAGGAAGATAGGGGCTTAATGTTTCGCCTCCCAACTTACTTATCATAGAGATAATGTCAACAATAATAACTCATGATCACCTATATTCAACTGGATATATGTGCTTGGATCTTTCCCCACCACATGATGCTTGCCAAGAGAGAAAATAAAAACGGAATAGAGAAGAATACTATTGACTCTTGCATAAAAGTAAATACATAAAGTAAAAGATAGGCCCTTCGCATAGGGAAGCAGAGGTTGTCATGCGCTTTTTATTTTTGGATGTGCAAACTCTTAATGTAAAGGAACGTCACTTTATATTGCCCCTTGTGATAGCAACCTTTATTATGTAGTCTGTCGCTTTTATTTCTTCACCATCACAAGATCGTACAAAGCTTATTTTCCCTTACAATAAAAGTTCATACATATTTAGAGGCAATTTTTATTGCTTTATGCACCGATGACAACTTACTTGAAAGATCTTATTCAATCCATAGGTAGATATAGTGGACTCTCATGACATGAAACTGGGTTTAAGGGTTTTCGATGCACAAGTAGTATCTCTACTTAGTGCGGATTTTTGGCTAGCAAAGGATAGGGGGCAAGCACCACATGTTAGAGGATCCAAGAACATATAACTTCTATGTGAATATAAACAAACATAACTCATTACGTTGTCTTCCTTGTCCAACATCAACTACTTGATCAAGGTTGAAAATAATTAATGGGGGCTCACAATCATAGAAGATGTCCAAGATAGTATATTTATATGTGAAATCTCTCTTCCTTCAATATTCTTTCATGAATTGTTCAAGTGACCAATGTTGTGTTTGCTAACTTTCAATAAATTTTACCACTTATACTTCTTGTATGTGAAGTCATTACTCCCCATGGGACAAGCATATGAAGCACAGATAATTTCAACTTTATGATGTTCAATTCATTCAACAATTTACTCTTGGGATATAAGTGAAGCACGAGAGTGAATGACAAACTACTCCAAAAGATTTAAGTGAAGATTAATGAGTAGTTAAACAATTAAGTAGCTATGTGAAGACTCTCTCTCAATAAAGATTTCAGATCTTGATAATTTTATTCAAACAGCAAACAAAATGGAAATAAAAGGACACTCCAAGAATAGCACATATCATGTGAACAAGTAAAAACTTAGGCTAACCGATAGGTGTTGATGAAGAAAGGTGGGATGCCTACCGGGGCATCCCCAAGCTTAGTTGCTTGAGACTTCTTGGAATATTATCTTGGGGTGCCTTGGGCATCCCCAATCTTGAGCTCTTGTGTCTCCTTAATTCCTCTCATATCATGGCTTCTCCTAAATCTTAAAAACTTCATCCACACAAAACTCAACAAGAACTCGTGAGATAAGTTAGTATAAATCAACTCAAAACCTTAACATTCTCTACTGTAACAAATCACTAAAATTATAATTAAACATTGCATACTAAATGCCTCTACATATTTAATATTCATATCCACAAATAGAAACATTAAACAAGCAACATATGTGAACAATGCAACTATAACCGAAATATGTCTAAAGATAACAGTCTGTAAAGGGTGAATAAGAATTCATACTTTCCTAACTCCAAAATTCTGAAAAATTACCATGTGACAGAGAACTCATGCATTCTTACTGTGTAAAAATTTCAGATTTTTATCATGTTCTTATTATTCAGGAATATTCTGGACATAACAGAAAACTTTCTGTTTTCAAACAGCAACACATGAACTTGCAAACTGAGCATGGTAAAGTCTATAATTGGCATTTTATTGAAATAAAAGATACAAACCATGATTATAGATAACAGCAAGAAAATCTCAACAAAAGAAAATGACGCTCCAAGCAAAACTCATATTATGTGACGAATAAAAATATAGCTCCAAGTGAGGTTACCGATAGTGTTGAAGACGAAAGAGGGGATGCCTACCGGGGCATCCCCAAGCATAGACGCTTGAGTCTTCCTTAAATATTACCTTGGGGTGCCTTGGGAATCCCCAAGCTTAGGGTCTTGTCACTCCTTATTCTCCTCATATCTATATCTCACCCAAAACTTGAAAACTTCAATCACACAAAACTTAACGGAACTTCGTGAGATGGGTTAGTATGATAAAGAATAAATCATCACTTTGGTACTGTCAAGACAAGATTAATAATTGTTATCACATAATGCCTACTGTATTACATAATTTCCACAATTTATATTACTCAATATAAGCTATGGAAACACTAAAACAAGCAAACTATGCACCGAAAACAGAATCTGTCAAAAACAGAACAACATGTAGTGAGCGAATTAGAAAGCATACTTCTGTACCTCCAAAAATTCTGAAAAATTAGGAAAACGTAAAAAAAATTGTAATACAATACAGTGTAAAAAATTCAGAATTTTATTACTCTCCAGTACAGAATAGAAATTCCAGCACTGGACGCAAAAGTTTCTGTTTTTGCACAGAATCAAATCAACAAGCATCCACACTACCCCAAAGGCTTTACTTGGCACATTATTGAAATAAAACATATAAAACATGAATAATACAGTAGCTTAATCATGTGGACACACAAAAATAGTAGGTATAAATATTAGGTTGTCTCCCAATAAACGCTTTTCTTTAATGCCTTTTAGCTAGGCATGATGATTTCAATGATGCTTGCATAAGAATAAAGAATTGAAACATAAAGAGAGCATCATGAATCATATGACAAGCAAATTTAAGCCTAACCCACTTCCTATGCATAGGGATTTTGCGAGTAAACAATTTATGGTAGCAAGAATCAACTAGCATAGGAAGGCAAAACAAGTATAATTTCAAAACTTTCAACACATAGAGAGGAAACTTGATATTATTGAGATATGTAGAAGCATATATTCCTCTCTCAAAATAATTTTTATTAGCATCATGAAGAAATTCAACAATATATCCATCACACAAAGCATTCCTTTCATGATCCACAAGCATAGAATTTTTACTACTCTCCACATAAGCAATTTTCTTCTCATTCATAATAGTGGGAGCAAACTCAACAAAATAACTATCATGAGATACTTGATTGGCATAATCCAATTGAAAATTAAAATCATGATGACAAGTTTCATAGTTATCATTATTCTTTATAGCATACATGTCATCACAATAATCATCATAGATAGCAACTTTGTTGCCATAATCAATTGAAACCTCTTCCAAAATAGTGGAATCATCATTAAATAAAGTCATGACCTCTCCAAATCCACTTTCATAATTATTACAATAAGATTCAACACCCTCCAAAATAGTGGGATCATTAGTACCTAGAGTTGACACTCTTCCAAACCCACTTTCATCAATATAATCATCATAAATAGGAGGCATACTTTCATCATAATAAATTTGCTCATCAAAACTTGGGGGACTAAAAATATCATCTTCATCAAACATAGCATCCCCAAGCTTATGGATTTGCATATCATTAGCATCATGGATATTAATATAAAGCATACTAACAACATTGCAATCATGCTCATCAATCAAAGATTTTATGCCAAACATTTTATTGAATTCTTCTTCTAACACTTTGGCACAATTTTCCGATCCATCATTTTCAAGAAAGATGTTATAGAGATGAAGCATTTGTGGCAACCTCAATTCCATTTTTTTGTTTTCTTTAATAAACCAAAGTAGTGATAAAAAAAGAAACTAAAAGATTCAATTGCAAGATCTAAAGATATACCTTCAAGCACTCACCTCCCCGGCAATGGCGCCAGAAAAGAGCTTGATGTCTACTACGCGACTTTTATTCTTGTAGACGTTGTTGGGCCTCCAAGTGCAAATTTTTGTAGGACAGTAGCAAATTTCCCTCAAGTGGATGACCTAAGATTTATCAATCCGTGGGAGGCGTAGGATGAAGATGGTCTCTCTCAAACAACCCTGCAATCAAATACAAGAAGTCTCTTGTGTCCCCAACACACCCAATACAATGGTAAATTGTATAGGTGCACTAATTCGGCGAAGAGATGGTGATACAAGTGTAGTATGGATAGTAGATATAGGTTTTTATAATCTGAAAATAAAAAAACAGCAAGGTAGCAAGTGATAAAACGGAGCACAAACGGTATTGCAATGCTTGAAAACAAGGCCTAGGGTTCATACTTTCACTAGTGCAATCTCTCAACAGTGCTAACATAATTGAATCATATAACAATCCCTCAACATGCAATAAAGAATCACTCCAAAGTTCCTATTAGCGAAGAACATAAGATAGAAATTGTTGTAGGGTACGAAACCACCTCAAAGTTATCCTTTCCGATCAATCTATTGAGCCATCCCTATAAGTGTCACAAACAGCCCTAGAGTTCGTACTAAAATAGCACCATATGATACGCGTCAACCAACTCTAATGTCACCTAGATACTCCAATGTCACCACAAGTATCCGTGAGTTGATTATTCGATATGCATCAAACAACTTCAGATTCATAATATTCAATCCACACAAAGAACTTCAAAGAGTACCCCAAAGTTTCTATCGGAGAAAAGAAGATGAAAACGCGCAATCAACCCCTATGCCTAGATTACCCCAAGGTCACGGGAATCCGCAAGTTGATTACCAAAACATACATCAAGTGAATCAATAGAATACCCCATTGTCACCACGGGTATCCACATGCAAGACATACATAAAGTGTTCTCAAATCCAAAGTATTCTATCCGATAATAACAAAACCTCAAAGGGAAAGACTCAATTCATCACAAGAAGATAGAGAGGTAAGAAACACCATATGATCCAACTATATTAACAAAGCTCGCGGTACATCAAGATCGTGCCAAATCAAGAACACGAGAGAGAGAGAGAGATCAAAAATTTTGGCATTGGTTTCACGTCAAGGGGGCCCACGAGGGGCGACAAGCTCGCTAGGCCCTCCCTACCCCCCAGGGCGCGCCTAGCAGGCTTGTCGCTTCCTCGTGACTCTTCTGGTCCTTCCACGAAGCTTCGGGGGTCTCTTATGTTCCAAAAAAAATCACCAAAAAGTTTCAGCCAATTCCGAGAACTTTTATTTCTGCACAAAAAACAACACCACGGTAGTTCTGCTGAAAACATCGTCAGTCCGGGTTAGTTCTATCCAAATCATACCAAAACCATATAAAATTGTTGTAAACATGGCATGAATACTTCATAAATTATAGATACGTTGGAGACGTATCAGGACGCACCAGCACTATGTGCATCCACCGATGTATAAAGGGGTGATGCAGAGTCTGTTGCAACAACAAACCAAGCAGCATATCTGTGTTGGTCCCATTTTTGTTCTCTTTAGCCACCTTTCCCTATGTGAGGGCAGAAAATCTAGTCCTGCTCAAACTCTACTGCCTTGTCCCCCACCCCCCCCCCCCCGGTTTCTTTCCTTTTTCAACATAGAGAGATCTGTTCCTTACAGATGTGTGTACTGCGTTTACCCTTTTTTTCCTTTTCGACCAACAGAGCGGTTGGATGTCTGTACTACTTTCCCCCCTTCCTTTCCTCTTTGAACCACGTCCTAGATTTATGCTATACAACTTTCCCCCCTTACTTTCCTGTTTGAACCAAGACCTAGATTTGACTGCAGAAGCGAAAAAGATGCACATGCAGCTAGACAAATGCCGGTTTGAAAGTAAGTTATACCTTAGGGCCGTCGGGATGTGGCTAGGTGGGCGGCAGGAGGCCAGATATGCCCACACTACGTATGGCAGCGAGGAAGAAGGGGTCGGAGGCCCTCCCGCGCCAGCGCTGGGTGAAAGAGAACAGCGCCGCCGGCAGTGGATTCCTTCCCTCGCTGACGGCGACAAAGTCAATGCTGCACCTCCTCCCCTTCCCCGGCGGACGGGATCCAACCGGCTCTTTGACCAGCGGTGAGGGGAGAGAGAGAGAGAGAGAGGGAGAATCCAACGCAGTCTTGTTTAGATCTGGAGAGGGTGAGAGAGTGTGAGAGAGCCAACCCTAGCAAACAAGCGATGAGGCTCCATCGTGTATATATATAGTGTAGTGGTTTTCTTTTTATCTCCATAACAATCATTTTAAATTATGTACAAAACGAAACACTTTTTTTAACGTAGTAGTGAAGAAAACTACGATCAATTAACGCTCCACGCATCCCGGTCGCACTTTCTATCGTTCACGTGTGATACATGACCCTCCGTTAAGGGAACAACCATACACGTGTCAAATTATCGGAAAGGTGGGCTGCACCATCCTTCAATTTTAAATTCTTTTTGAGAAATTCAATTTTAATTATTTTGTATGTACAGTTTGCCCTTTTCCAGTAATTATGGGCTGTTGTATTCGGCCTAAATCAGTGTGCCACCATATTTCGTAATACCTCCGTCTGGGGTTTTACTCCAGATCATATTTTTTTGTCAAAGTTTGACCACATATTTAACTAGTAAACTGCTAATACATGCCAAAAAAATTATTGCCTTCTTATTTTTTATGTAGTTATATAATATTTTGTATCAAAGTTTGGCAACATAATTAACTAGTGGCAAAAATTCAGAACCAACTCATAAATAAAATGTTTATACAACTCAATGATTGAAAGATCATAGCCAACATTTAGTTCATAGCTGGACAAATAAACTTTGCAGGGGAGCTGAAGACAAAGTTGTGAGAATGCTTAGAAATCAATACAAAACTTTTGCTCTTAGTACTAACACCGATGCTTCTCCAAGGAAACATTTGGTTCATAGTGAAAGACGAAATTGCACCAAGGTGAAAGACGGCTGCGTCTCCAACGTAAATGCTGCCTCTTCGTGTACAAATGCACTCCATCGTGTACTCGCGGGTGGGTCAGAGGGAGAGTGCGTGCATGTACTCCATTTATCTCACTTCCTGTGGTTTCCCTCTCCTATGATATTCCTATCCTATGAACCAAATGAGGCCGTAGAGTATAAGTGTGTGTGTGTGTGTGTGTGCGCGCGCGCTTGTGTGTGTGTGTGTGTGTGTGTTAGAGAAAGCGAAACATCGACCTACAGTGAGATGGTGTGTACGAGTAGTCGCCAGAGAGTCGTGACTATGTGTGGGAGGGAGACCTTGAGTCACATCGATCGATCTGTCGATGGGGGGGGGAAGAGAACTAAATTACGTAGCAATATTTACGAAGGTGTAGCATCTCTCGTTTCCGGTCGTCCGGACTGCTGCCACGCCCGCTCCTGACCGCCTTGGCCCACCCAAACCACCTCCATCGCCCGCGCGCGCTTCCCACCCGAAATGGTCAGCGCCGCTCCAGAGCGTCAGTGACGCATTCATGCCCGGCCAGAGCAGACGCGACCTGTCACTGGCGCCGGCATTGAAGCGGCCCGGCGGCCGAGAGAGCGCCGCTGGCGCCGCTTCCCGGTGCACGGGACTGCTTAGCATTCGAATGACAGCACGACCATCAGTCCGTCTGTCTAATGCCCACATTAATGACACACGGTTGCCAAGGAACCTACTCCGGCCCCACCCGTGCATCCATCTGCCGCACACCATTGCCATTCGCCCGCTATATGAACTACAGCGCCGGCCATAGCCGCATTCATCCTCCTCCGGCCCCTTTCTCCTCTCCCCAGCACTCCAACCATGGCCTCCTCGTGCTCCATAGCTCTCTAGGACGGACTGTCGCCGGAGCCGAAGAAGGAGATGGCCGCCATTGCTTTCGGCTCCACGGAGGCCGCGCCCCGCCGCCACGACCATGAAGCTGGCACGTCCACGGGCGCCGCCGGCAGTGAGGAAGAGTAGTGCATGGTAGGTCACCGCCGCTCGGGTCCCAGGAATGCCACCGCTCTTCCCCTCCGCCTAAAGCCAAGCTTGGCGGGTCGAAAATCGGCGGCCGATTAGTCGCTCAAGCTACGGTGGCGGAGGCTACGGAGGCAGAGCTGGAGAGCGCCGAGGTAGAACTGGAGAAGGCGAAGGCAAGTGCCGGAGCCTAAGTTGTCAGAGCTCATGGCCGGACACGAGGAATCATTTAGATTAGGTTTAGAATAAAAGTATGTCCGAAATTGTACCTCCAGAGTCCGACGAGCTACGCTTTTAGTTGAAGTATGTCCGAAATGTAATAAATTTCGTCATATTCATATGAAATCCGACGTGTTTGCATGAATCTGTTCCGGTTGTATATGAAAATCTAACCGGTTTGCACGAATTTTGGCCGTTTAGTTCAAAATGTGATTGAAATGTACCATGCGGGCAGCGGTGGATAGTAGCCTCCGACATCGGTGTCCTCGGCCAGAGCAAATTTGCGGGTCAGCGTTGGGGATGCCCTATTACGCGCACATGCCACCTTATCGAAGGCCCGCCACAACATGCATGCAAGAAAGTTCTTGGGAGTCTGTGCTACAGCTAGCTGTCCTCTCCCTCCTCGTCTATCTCTTACTAGGAGTAGTACAACTCAGCCGACGCGCGGGCGGGGAAGTTTGTGTATAGTCAGTCTGCGGTGAGTGGCGTGCCGAGTGCACGTGTGGGGGTGAGACGCGAACGCGACAGACGTGTTCTAAATGTACGCCTTTTGCTTTTATATTATATAAACTTGTAAAGTGTAACACTTGGTTTGCTCCATGGCGCGATCAATCGACACGAAACCAGATTTGAATGGCGAGGGCCAGGCAGTTTCGCCTAGTCGGTTTGACGGAGAGAGGAAGAGAAAGATGTACGTACCTTTTTTTCGTGAATGTGTAGTGGACACCTTTAGATCATTCGGAGGACAAGACAAAATGGAGTAACACTAGTGAATGTGTAGTGGACATAGTTTTAAGGGGCCTAGAGAGGGGGTTGTGCGATGGGCATATACCCGGAGAACTGGAGAGTGAGAGATGGGCCCACCGTTGCCTTTTAGTGGGTGCTACCGTCCAATCATAATGACTTGTGGTTTCCGAACGAATACTAGTACTGTAGTACTACTACTGTACTGTATGCGGGAGAAGCGGATTCAACGAAGAGTGATGGTTGCTTCATCCGTCCAACCTACTGCCGGGTCTATGTGATTTGACGGCTCATTGGTCACTATTACAGCGGCGATACAACCGTGGTGAGTCTCAGTTGTACTACTACACTCTACTTTGATGCATGACACGTGGACCCAGATGCTGGATGTCCCATGTTTCGGCGAAAGGAGGTAGAATTATTTTGGATCCAGGAACCGCGCCGTAGAGCGTCTGCACTCTTATTTTTTTATTCTGTGATAAAACTAATTTTCTCCACTCTTACACTAGAGGAGTGTGAAACACGGCAGCCCAGTGAGTAAATGGCCAGTAAATGACCCACCTCACACTATCATAATATTTCTTGGACACCGTGCGACACCTAGCTCTTTAGTGGAGTACATAATATAATTTCTTAGCGAGATCAAATTGTACAACAATGCTATGAAACGTTCAGCTTTTGTTTCATGTATCTTGCCTCCAGGGTTGCCCCATTACAACATTCCATCAAATACAAAGGAAACTAACATGCATGCTGATGCATCTCAATGATCCACAGATCATAGCCAATATTTACTTCACAACTAAAGACAAAATTTGTGAGAAGGTGTAGTATACTCGTGGATTAGATTACTCAGAAAAGTGCTAATATTTCCAACACAAATAAAGAAAAAAACGATCCATGCAGTCCCTAGGCCTTGAACCCTAAACCCTAAACATGCTTTAATTTCCTGGCGAGATTGAACCTTCCGAAGGAAAGAAGTCTGGAACCCATGGACCATCCGATCATTTTGTGCAGTTCCACTAAAATCGAGCTGAGCATCCCTGTTGGCAAAGATATTGAAGAAGTGTGGTTAGAATAATAGTGGTGGCACTACTTGATGAGACATAAACTCACAAATAGAAGCCTGTAGAGCTACGTGTGGGGCAAAGAATTAAAGAAAGATCCACGTGGAGCGACGTGGGGAGGTGGGGAAGTTGTACCCGAGGGACGTATGGATGTAAAATAGGAGGGCGGTGGGAGGCGGCATCTGCCCACACCACACCGCGGCAGTGAGCAAGGGGCGAAGGCTACCGCGCCGGAGCTTTCTGAGAGATAATGGCGGGGACCCCTGATCGGGACGCGCCGACAGTGGGTTTTCTCCCTCGCTAACGGTGACCGCGTCTACGCAAAACATCCTCCCCTTCCCCCGGCGGACGGGATCCGGCCGGATATGTGACCAGCAGTTTTGTGTGAGAGAGTGTGAAGAGAGCAACCCCAGCAAGCAAACGTGTAGGCTCCTGGATATATTATGTGTATGTATATATAGTGGAGCGGTTTCCTTTTTCTCTCCATATCAACATTTTTATATTGCGTACGTGCCATTGAAGAAACAAAACTATATTTAGTAGTATAAAACTATAAATAACGAGCAACCGCATCATGGTCGCACTTGGATTCGTTAACGCATGGTTCTCGACCCTCCATTAAGTGAACAACTACTACACGCGTCAAATTATCACGTGGGTTGCCTCTTCGTACACAAATGAGTGCTACTTGTAGCTTGCATTGGTATTTTCCCCGAAGAGGAAGGGATGATGCAGCACAGTAGAGATAAGTATTTCCCTCAGTTATGAAACCAAGGTTATCGAACCAGTAGGAGAATCACGCAGCACCTCGTTAGCAGCACCTGCACACAAACAACAAATCCTTGCACCCAACGCAAACGAGGGGTTGTCAATCCCTCGGCGGTCAATTGCAAGATTAAATTGTATGTGACAGATAGATATATTGAAACAAAAATACAAAATAAAATAAATAAAAGAAAATGGCAGCAATATTTTTAGGGTTTTAGTAATATGATTTAGATAGACCCGGGGGCCATAGTTTTCACTAGAGGCTTCTCTCGAGAAAATAGCATACGGTGGGTAGACAAATTACTGTTGGGCAATTGATAGAAAAGCAAATAATCATGACGATATCCAAGGCAATGATCATGTATATAGGCATCACGTCCGAGACAAGTAGACCGACTCCTGCCTGCATCTACTACTATTACTCCACACATCGACCGCTATCCAGCATGCATCTAGTGTATTAAGTCCATAAAGAACGGAGTAACGCCTTAAGAACGATGACATGATGTAGACAAGATAAACTCAGGCATGAATAAACCCCATCTTTTTACCCTTAATAGCAATGATACATACGTGTCATGTCCCTTTCTGTCACTGGGATTGAGCACCGCAAGATCGAACCCATTACAAAGCACCTCTTCCCATCTCAAGATAAATCAATCTAGTTGGCCAAACCAAATCAATAGATTGGAGAAGAAATACGAAGCTATAATAATCATGCATAAATGAGATCAGAGAAGACTCAAATAATATTCATGGATAATCTGATCATAAACTCACAATTCATCGGATCCCAACAAACACACCGCAAAAAGTGATTACATCGGATAGAACTCCAAGAACATCGAGGAGAACATTGTATTGAAGATCAAAAAGAGAGAAGAAGCCATCTAGCTACTGCCTATGGACCCGAAGGTCTGTGGTAAACTACTCACGCATCATCGGAAGGGCAGCAAGGTTGATGTAGAACCCCTCCGTGATCGATTCCCCCTCCGGCGGAGTACCGGAGAAGGCCTCAAGATGGGATCTCTCGAGAACAAAAACTTGCGGCGGCAGAAAAAGTATTTCGTGGACTCCCCTAAGGGTTTCTGATTTTTCCTGAATTTATAGTGGTGGAATTAGGTCAAACGGAGCAAAGGGGGGCCCACGAGGCACCAGGGCGTGCCTGCCCCCCCCCCCAAGCGCGCCCTGGTGGCTCGTGGCCACCTCCTGGGTCTTCTGGCCCTCTCCCGAAGCTTCTAGTGTTTATCTTGTCCAGAAAAAAATCTCCAAAAAGTTTCGTGGCATTTGGACTTCATTTGGTATTGATTTTCTGTAAAACAAAAACAGGGCAGAAAACAGCAACTGGCACTGGGCACTAAGTTAACAGGTTAGTCTCCAAAAATGATATATAATTGCTGTAAATGCATATAAAACATCAAAGATTGATAATATAACAACATGGAACAATCAAAAATTATAGATACGTTGGAGACGTATCAGCATCCCCAAGCTTAATTCCTGCTCGTCCTCGAGTAGGTAAATGATAAAAACTGAATTTTTGATGTGGAATGTTGCCTATCATATTCATCACATATTTTTTTCTTTGATAGAATGGACATTGGACTTGAATGATTCAAAGCAATAGTCTATAATTTGACATGAAGATATAAATACTCAAGCATGCTAACAAGCAACCATGTCTTTCAAAATATCAACGCTAAAGAAAGTTATCCCTAGCCCATTATGCTCAATCATTGATCCATTCATGAAACACACTCAAATATTAGCTACATCCAATGCACAAGTATGACAATAGTGCTATCTAGTTGGTGATTTATAAGACAAGATGGAGACTCAAGAAAATGAAAATTGCATAAAAGTAAATAGATAGGCCCTTCGCAGAGGGAAGCAGAGATTTGTCAAATGTGCTAGAGCTCAAAGCTGAAATTAAAGAGATAAAAATATTTTGAGAGGCATGCTTTTCCTGTCAACGAAAACGACCGAGAATTCCCAATATTTTCCATGCTAGACACATCATAGGTGGTTCCCAAACAAAAAGTAAAGTTCATTTCCTTTCCATCATTCTTTCACAATCCATGGCTAGCCATATCCACGAGTGCCCTCCATACCAACATTTTCCAAGGAATTTTGTTGTTATTAATTTTTGATTTCATTGTGGGACTGGGCATCCCTATTACCAACCATTCTCTTGTGCAATGACAAGTGAATAAACACTCATCGTGAGAATAACACACCTAGCATGGAAAATAATGGCCACCCCCTGCCGCTTCATGAGCGGTACGGGCACACAAAACGGAAAAATTATTTTGAAAATTAGAGTTGGCACACGCAAATTTACTTGGAACGGCATTGAAATACCGCATATAGGTAGGTATAGTGGACTCATTTGGCACAACTTGGGTTTAAGGATTTTGGATGCACAAGCAGTATTTCCGCTTAGTACAAATGAAGGCTAGCAAATAGATTGAGAAGCAACCAACCAAAAAACGAAAACGGTCATAAACATGCATTAAACATAACTAACACCGAATAATGCACCATGAGTAGGATATAATTTCTTTGCATAACTATTGACTTGATGTGCATGCATAGGGAATCACAAACCTTAACACTAATATTTTTACTAAATCACAATTACTCACTAACATGACTCACATATTATCATTTCCATATCACAAAACTATTGCAAGGAATCACACTTATCATATCCAATGATCTATATGAAAGTTTTTATTATATCCCTCTTGAATATTCATCACTTTGGGACCAAATTCATATCTTGTGCAAATTACCGTTACTATCATCAACTCTCAAAAATATTTAAGTGAAGCCTGAGAGTGCAGATATTTCTTCAAAATTTCAATCTTATCAATTCTCAAAATAATATAAGTGAAGCATGAGAATTCATTTCTTCAAAATTTTAATCTTATCAACTCTCAAAATAATATAAGTGAAGCATGAGAGTTTATTTCTTCAAAATATAGCCACCACTGTGCTCAAAAAGATTTAAGTGAAGCACTAGAGCAACTGCCTAGCTCAAAAAATTTAATTGAAACACATAGAGTATTCTAACAAATTATGATGATAAACTTGTGGCTCTCTCAAAATAGGTGTGTTCAGCAAAGATGATTGTGACAAACTAAAAAGCAAACAAAGCAAAGACTCATATAATACAAGACGCTCCAAGCAAAACTCATATCATGTGACGAATAAAAATATAGCTCCAAGTAAAATTACCGATGGTTGGTAGAAGAAAGAGGGGATGCCTTCCGGGGCATCCCCAAGCTTAGACGCTTGATTCTTCCTTGAATATTACCTTGGGGTGCCTCGGGCATCCCCAAGCTTAGGCTTTTGCTACTCCTTATTCCTTCATCCATCGTGATCTCACCCAAAACTTGAAAACTTCAATCACACAAAACTCAACAAAACCTTCGTGAGATCCGTTAGCATAACAAAATAAATCACTACTTTAAGTACTGTTGCAAACCCATTCATATTTTATTTTTGCATTATACCTACTGTACTCTAACTTCACCATGGCTTATACCCCCCAATACAATACATAGATTCATCAAAACAAGCAAGTAGTGCATCGAAAACAGAATCTGTCAAAACAGAATAGTCTGTAGCAATCTATTTAAAAGCCATACTTCTGTAACTCCAAAAATTCTGAAAAATTAGGAAAACGTGGAAATTCATATACCAATACTGTGTAAAAATTTCAGATTTTTCTGACGCCCCAGTACAGAAAAAAAATTCAGGCACTGGACGCAAAACTTTCTGTTTTGCAAACATCATCAATTATACTATCTTCCAAATCATCCTAAAGGCTTTACTTGGCACAAACACTAATTAAAAACACAAAAACACAATCATACCAGTAGCATAATTGTGAAAACACACAACAACATTAGGTAAAGGTAAAAAATTATTTTATTCATTGGGTTGCCTCCCAAGAAGCTCTTTCTTTATAGCCATTAAGATAGGTTTTGAGATTTCAATGATGCTCACATGAAAGATAAGAATTGAAGCACAAAGAGAGCATCATAATACATGTGATAAACACATTTAAGTCTAACATACTTCCTATGCATAGGCATTTTATAAGAAAACAAATTATCAAGACAATAATAACCTAGCATATGCAAGGAAGGAGAAAGAAACAATAGCAATCTCAACATGAAGAGAGGTCAGTTAGTAACATGAAAATTTCTACAACCATATTTTCCTCTCACATAATAATTACATGTAGGATCATATTCAAATTCAACAATATAGCTATCATATAAAATTTTCTCTTTATGATCCATATGCATAAAAAAATTATTATCTTCCAAAATAGTGGGATTATCATCAACGAAAGTTATGACCTCTCCAAACCCACTTTTATCAAAAATTTCATAGGATTGATAATTCTCCAAAGTAGTGGGATCATTATTACCTAAAGTTGACGCTCTTCCAAACCCACTTTTAATAGTGTTGCAAATTTTATTATCAATAACATATTCATCGTGAGGCTTAAATAAATTTTCAAGATCATAAAAAGCATCATCACCCCAATCATGATCATTGCAATAAGTAGTGCACATAACAAAATTATCATCCACAAGCTAATAGTTTTGCATATTATTAGCACAATTGACATTCATAGAATTTATAATAACGTTGTCACAATCATGCTTTTCATTCAAGGAGCTATCAAGCGTGGGTGCAATATAAATAATTTCATTTTTCACATAAGGAACTATAGCAAGTTAATCTCCATAAGCATCATTAATATTGGTATCATGGCCATAAGAATAGCAAGCATCATGTTCCTCAAGAGGGGATATTTTAATCGAATCATCGGAATCATAATTATCTATAGATTCATGTGTATCATTATTCTCTTCCAAAGCAGTAGACATTCTCTCAATAAATTCACTAACATAGGCATTAGATGCATAAATTTCATAGCAATACTTAAGTATGGCAAAATTTTCAGATTTGTGGAAAGTAATATCATACTTTTCAATCAAAGAAGCAACTTCATAAGCACCCTTAAAAGCAACAAATTCTTCAATTTGTTCGATATCATAGTAATTATAAACACCCTTGGCATAAGAAGACAAGATTTCATTATCATTGAACTAACATAGGTAGGGAAGGTGTTTTTTAGGGTTCTTAGAGCAACAAGTAAAAACATAAATTTCACATAGATTCCAAGCATAGCATAGCAAACAATTTATTTGACGCCATAAGAGTCTCCCTTTTTCAGACAAACGGTGACGCACAAAATGAGCATGCTCCTTTAAAGATTTTCTCTCAACTAAACTAGTTGGGGTTTCAGCATGAGCAATAATGGATCGAAGATGATCCAAGTAGTAAACTTTAAGTGAATCCATAGTATCTTATATTTTTACTTTTAGTTTATGTTCTTGTGTGTTCGACATGAAGGCAATAAAAGCAAGCAAGTAAAGAAGCAAACAAGAAAAGGGCAAATGGAAAATATTTTTGTACTTTTGTAAAAACGTTTTGGAAGTGGGGGAGATGAAAACGAGAGGCAAATGGCAAATAAAATAAATGCAAGGAGATGAGAGTTTATGCAAAGGTACTTGATAGATGTTGATGATGTCTCCCCGACAACGTCACCAGAAATTCTTCCTGCTACTTGTAGCTTGCGTTGGTATTTTCCCCGAAGAGGAAGGGATGATGCAGCACAGTAGAGATAAGTATTTCCCTCAGTTATGAAACCAAGGTTATCGAACTAGTAGGAGAATCACGCAACACCTCGTTAGCAGCACCTGCACACAAACAACAAATCCTTGCACCCAACGCAAACGAGGGGTTGTCAATCCCTCGGCGGTCAATTGCAAGATTAAATTATATGTGACAGATAGATATATTGAAACAAAAAAACAAAATAAAATAAATAAAAGAAAATGGCAGCAATATTTTTAGGGTTTTAGTAATATGATTTAGATAGACCCGGGGGTCATAGTTTTCACTAGAGGCTTCTCTCGAGAAAATAGCATACGGTGGGTAGACAAATTACTGTTGGGCAATTGATAGAAAAGCAAATAATCATGACGATATCCAAGGCAATGATCATGTATATAGGCATCACGTCCGAGACAAGTAGACCGACTCCTGCCTGCATCTACTACTATTACTCCACAAATCGACCGCTATCAAGCATGCATCTAGTGTGAAAGCACATTTGCTCCCTTGGTGGTTTTGGTAATTCATGCCAACATACATGTTGTTGGACTAATGCTTTTATCTAGTGAATTTCAGACAAGTTCAACAATGGCGTGGCATGGACAAGAGGACGTGGAACCCCTTCAAAATGCTAAGAACAAGGATTGGCAAAAGCTCACGACTCTACATTTTTGGTTTAGTGATCCAAGATCACATTGAGTCCATAGGAAAGCCAATACTATTAAAAGGGGATGAGGTGTTGCTTAATGATCTTTTTGCTCAAGTGCTTAGTGACAGTACTCCTAAACCCTCAACCACTCTCTCTACCCAAATATGTCCAAAACCCACATTCCAACTCGGCCCCACAGAAATTCTCTATCCGGCCCCACCGAGTTCATCCAAGACTTAGCCACTGCCAAAACCCTAACAAATCGGATCCACCGAAATGGATCTCAGTCCCACCGAGATGGCCTTGCCAACTCTCTGTAATCGTTTGCACTTACTTCGGTCCCATCGAGTTTTGCAAATCGGTCTCACCTAGATGGCTTGCCAACTCTCTGTTGCCTTATTGCTTCACTTCGGTCCTACTGAGTTGATGCAATCGGTGCCACCGAGATGAGGATTGCCCTAGCCATTGCACTTCGGTCCATCCGAGTTGTTCGTATCGGTCCCACCGAGATTCCTAAAGTTCATATCTTTTACACAGTTCGGTGCTACCGAGATGATCGTTTCGGTGCCACCGAGTTGGGTCAACAGTGTGTAACGGTTGGATTTTGTGTGGAGGCTATATATACCCCTCCACCACCTCCTTCTCAGTAAGGAGAGCCATCAGAACGTGCCTACACTTCCACCATACATTTTCTGAGAGAGAACCACCTACTCATGTGTTGAGATCAAGATATTCCATTCCTACCATTTGAACCTTGATCTCTAGCCTATCCCAAGTTGCTTTCCACTCAAATCCTTCTTCCACCATAGCCATATCTGTGAGGAGTTGTTTGAGTGCTGGGAAGACTATCATTTGAAGCACAAGAGCAAGGAGTTCATCAACAACACACCATCTATTACCTTTTGGAGAGTGGTGTCTCCTAGATTGGTTAGGTGTAACTTGGGAGCCTCCAACATGATGTGGAGTTGAACCAAGCAGTTTGTAAGGGCAAGGAGATCGCCTACTTCGTGAAGATCCACCCCGAGTGAGGCTAGTCCTTCGTGGACGTAAGCCATGGTAGAATAGACAAGGTTGCTTCTTCGTGGACCCTTCGTGGGTGGAGCCCTCCGTGGACTCGCGCAGCCGTTACCCTTCGTGGGTTGAAGTCTCCATCAACGTGGACGTACGATAGCACCACCTATCGGAACCATGCCAAAAACCACCGTGTCTTCATTGCGTTTGATCTTCCATACTCTACCCCTTTACTTTCCGTACTCTTGCATGCTTTACCATTTTCGCTGCTCCATCTCTAGATATGCATGTGTAGAAAGTATTGGAGTGATCTTAACTTGTGCCAAAATCTGCCTAAGTTCCAAGAGAAATTAAAATCTGCTAATTTTGGCTGGTTAAGGGTCTATTCACCCCCTCTAGACCTATCTCCTTGATCCCACAATTGGTATCAGAGCATTGGTCTCCTTTGCCTTGGTTTCATCACCATTGGAGGGAGATGGATGTGTCTACGTTGGGGAGTCTTAGACGTAGAGTGCCTATTATCGATGGGGAGTATTACAACTTTTGGAAGGATGAAATGCTTAATATCTTTGATGAATTTAACTTGAGCAAGTATATTCATAATCCTTATGTGCCCCCTATTGATCCCTTGCATCCTACTCATGAAGAGGAAATTGACATGCTTCGTAATCTTAGAACCGTCAATCTTATCATTAGAGGATTACCTAAGGTTGTACTTGGTTGTATGCAAAACTTTGCATGTGCTTATACTCTATGGCATGATTTAGAAAAGCGATATCCTGATTACTCCTTAAAGAGTCTCGATAAGATTCTTCATAAGGCTGTTGCTTTTCACAAGATGAGTCCTAGTGATCCTAAGTTTGATAATTGCTTGTTTGAGCTTCGTGATCTTATGCGTGCCAAAGGAGATGTTAGAACTATTAGCAACATTATCATGGAAACCATTAGAAGTCATAAACTTGAACATTGTCATGATCATGAAACTAATGAGTATATTACCCCAGGAAATGATCACACGCATGATGATGAAAATGTTGAGCATGGCTACTATGATGAGAATGAAGAATTCGGTATTGAATTCGAGAAGACCATGAGGAATCTCAGTCTTATGGCAAATCTTCGAGATTACATGGACGGAGGAAAAGAATGGATTCTTGATAGTAGATGTACCGATCACATGACCGGAGATAGAGACATGTTCCGTGAGCTTGCTAAAAATGATGGTCCACGCAAGTATGTGACTTTTGGAGACAACTCCAAGGGTAAGGTACTTGGCCTTGGTAAGGTGGCCATATCCAATGATAGCTCCATACAAAATGTTATGCTTGTTGAATCTCTTGGTTACAATCTTCTTTCCGTATCTAGACTAGCCGATTTTGGTTTTAATGTTCTATTTACCAAAGTAGATTGCCAAGTGTTTCGCCAAGATAATCATAATATGGTCTTTACTGGCATTCGTAGAGGTGATCTATACATTGTTGATTTCACTAAAAGAGCTCAACCTCGTACATGCTTAATTGCTAAATCTTCTAAAGGTTGGTTATGGCATAGAAGACTTGGACATGTTGGTATGCGTAACCTTGATAAACTTGTTAAAGGAGATCACATTCTTGGAGTGAAAGATGTTATATTTGACAAAGACCGACTTTGTAGTGCTTGCCAAGCAGGAAAACAAGTTGGAGGAAGCCATCCCGTGAAGAACATTATGACCACAAGGAGACCACTCGAGCTACTTCATATGGATCTTTTTGGTCCCAACTCCTATAAGAGTCTTGGTGGTAACTCTTTCGGTTTGGTCATTGTTGATGATTTTTCCAGATTTACGTGGGTGTTCTTTCTTGATGACAAATCGTAGGTACAAAAGATCTTCAAGAACTTCGCAAGAAAGGCTCAAAATCAATTTGAAGTGAAGATCAAGAAGGTTCGGAGTGACAACGGAACGGAGTTCAAGAACGCAAATGTGGACACCTTTCTTGATGAGGAGGGTATTTCACATGAGTTCTCGGCTACGTACACACCTCAACAAAATGGAGTTGTTGAGAGGAAGAACCGGACACTTATTGAGATGGCAAGAACAATGCTTGATGAATACAAGACGCCAAGACATTTTTGGGCGGAAGCGGTTGAAACAGCTTGTCATGCAACAAATCGACTTTACCTTCACAAGCTTCTTGGTAAAATGGCATATGAATTACTCACCGGTAACAAACCACAAGTTGGATACTTTCGAGTATTTGGCTCAAAATGTTACATTCTTGATAAGCATCGTTGTTCAAAATTTGCTCCTAAATCTCATGAAGGTTTTCTACTCGGTTATGGATCGAACTCTCACACTTACCGTGTCTACAACAACTTCACTCAAAAAGTTGAAGAGACGGTAGATGTGAAGTTTGATGAGACTAACGGCTCGCAAATCGAGCAATTGCCACTTGATGTAGGAGATCAAGAACCATCGGAAGCAATCCAAGACTTGCCCATTGGCAAGATTCGCCCCGTGGAAGTGAAGGAGAGTACCTCATCTATTCAAGTGGAAGCCCCAACTTCACATCAAGGTGAACGACAAGTCGATATGGAGGCATCCACAAGTGGAACACGTCAAGAAGAAGGGAATGAGGAAGTGCAACAAGATGATCCACCTCAACCTCCTTCTCCACCTCCACAAGCGAACAACGACAACATCAACGAAGAAGAAGAAGATGACGATGATGAGGAAGCCTCACCACAACCCAAGAAAAAGCAACCTCGAGTTAGAGCAAGAATCGACAAGGATCATCCCGTCGAACAAATACTTGGAGATATCCAATCCGGGAGAATCACTCGCTCTAAATCTCGTTTAGCTAACTTTTGTGAGCATTACTCATTCATCTCTAGTGTTGAACCTTTGAAGATGGAAGATGCTCTCAAGGACCCCGATTGGGTGAACGCAATGCATGAGGAGCTACACAACTTTGAGAGGAACCAAGTTTGGACATTGGTTGAGAAGCCTAAGGAAGAGCAAAAGATCATCGGAACCAAATGGGTGTTTCGGAATAAGCAAGATGAAGATGGACAAGTTGTACGCAACAAGGCTCGTCTCGTAGCACAAGGTTACACACAAGTCGAAGGTATGGACTATGGTGAGACCTATGCCCCCGTTGCAAGACTTGAGTCCATTCGCATTTTACTTGCTTATGCCAATCACCATGATATCACTCTTTACCAAATGGATATTAAAAGTGCTTTCTTAAATGGAGAAATTGAGGAGGAAGTGTATGTTAAACAACCTCTCGGTTTTGAGAATCCCAAGAAACCTAATCATGTGTACAAACTTCGTAAAGCTCTTTATGGTCTTAAACAAGCCCCTAGAGCTTGGTACAAATGCTTGACAAAGTTTCTTCTTGAAAAAGGTTTTGAAATTGGGAAGATTGATTCAACTTTGTTCACTAAGAGGGTTAATGGAGAATTATTTGTATGTCAAATTTATGTTGATGATATTATCTTTGGATCTACTAACCCCTCTTTTAGTGAAAAGTTTGGAAGGTTGATGTCGGAAAAGTTCGAGATGTCTATGATGTGTGAACTCAAATTCTTTCTTGGTTTGCAAATCAAGCAAACTAGGGAGGGTACCTTTGTTTCTCAAACAAAGTATACCAAGGACTTATTCAAGAAGTTCAACATGCAAGAGAGTAAAGGTATGAAAACCCCCATGCCCACGAGTGGACATCTTGACTTGGCCAAGGATGGCAAACCAGTTGATCAAAAGGTTTATCGATCTATGATTGGTTCATTGCTATATCTATGTGCCTCCCGTCCCGACATTATGCTAAGTGTGTGCATGTGTGCACGATACCAAGCGGCACCAAAAGAGTGTCACCTTAAAGCGGTGAAAAGAATTGTGAGATGCTTGATACATACACCAAACTTTGGCATATGGTATCCCAAAGGATCTTCTTTCAATCTTGTTGGCTACTCCGATTCGGACTATGCCGGAGACAAGGTTGACAGAAAATCTACTTCGGGTACATGTCAAATTCTTGGTAGATCTCTTGTATCTTGGTCATCCAAGAAACAAAATTCCGTATCTCTATCTACTGCCGAAGCGGAATACATTGCCGCGGGATCATGTTGCGCTCAATTACTATGGATGACACAAACTCTTAAAGACTATGGTGTGCATGTGAAACATGTACCATTACTATGTGACAATGAGAGTGCTATTAAGATTGCACACAATCCCGTGCAACATTCTCGAACTAAGCATATTGAGGTTCGTCACCATTTTATTCAAGATCATGTTGAGAAAGGTGATATTGACCTTAAACATGTTCGTACCGACAAACAATTGGCGGACATCTTTACCAAACCCCTTGATGAGAAAGTGTTTTGTCACTTGAGAAGTGAATTGAACATCATTGATGCTTCAAACGTGAACTAGAGGTTCATGTGGATGCATACAAGGGCATGAGCATTCTTGACTAATCCATGATACCTTTCATGATTATCTTATATCTTGGACATTTTGCTCCCTTGTATTGTATCTAACCTTTTGTAGGTACTTGGACAAGCTTCATGACACAAGATTGCATCTCACTATTATCTTGAGCAATCTTGCATAACCCAAGTATCAACAATTGATGGTGGAACAAGGAACAAGACAACCTAAACATATCCTTTGACAAATTCTTGAGATATGCTTCATACTTGTCATATTGGATATACATGTTGTTCCTTGCAAAACTAACCCATGTAGGAAGATGAACTACAAATGTTAGGATAGCTCCAAACTTCAACTCATGAGCATCCACTTCAAGTTCAATTACATGATGGACATCACCAAAATCTAAATGTAAGTTATCACATCTTAGAGAAGCTTCACTCCAAGACATGAGCTAAAGCAACTCAACAAGATGTGAATACATTGAAATGCTTAAAGGAAAAATGGCAACCCCATTTCGAGCTTAAACGATGAGTATGACCTATGATCAAGTGCTCCCACTTGACTCCTAAGTCAATATACTCAAACATAGGTGACCCAGTCGCCGACCCATCTAGATGAAGTTCTCTAGTGTTTCTTCTGGTTGTTCTCTTCTTGCTAGAGTGTTCTTTAAAAAAAACTTCATCTAGACATTTCTTTGCTTTTTTGTGTGTTTTTTCTTTCAGTTAGATTCGCAGCAAATTCATTGCAAATCTTTGTGAGAATTCCTTTGCCTAGTGAGCTGAGTTGACAAAATGCTCCATTGCATCAAACTCGGTTCTACCAAATTGCCTCAACTCGGTGCCACCGGTTTTGGCTGCTCTAAGGAATTTTCTATCAAAAAAATTTCCTGAGTTTTTCTGCTCCAGCTCCACTCAATGATTCTTATCCTCTACTTGCATCTAGAGCCACTCCATGGCTGGATGTGTTACTCAAGGACCAAACCCACTTGATCAATAACCTTGAGGTCCCTTCTTGGAAATTGATGTCAAAGGGGGAGAGAGGAATACATCAAAGCTCCTTACCATTATAAGAGATGCACCTTACAAGAGGAGAGAATGTTACATGTTTGTAAGAGGGAAGAAACATGATCAGTTTGTTCTTTGGTTGTTCTAGTTTTCTCACCCTACCTACTCCCAATATCCAATGTCAGATTCAGGGGGAGAGGAAGTTCTTTAAGGGGAGACAACTATTTCTTTTGGGGACATGTCTGCTTCAAAGAAGTATTCACCTAGTGATACTCCATTCTACATGTCATCCCAATCTTGGTTTCTTGTTGATCTTGTGTCTTTTCTTGAAGAAATTATCTTGTGTTATCTAACCTTGTTTTCTCAAGTGTATTTCTTCAGGTACTTGATCAAGAACTTCAAGGTAAGTATATGCATCACACTCATGAACATGATTGACCTCTTGCTAGTATATATTGTTTGCAAGAAGACAATCATGGACATATGGATATCTAAATGTCATATATATTGCTCTGATGCACATAGCCAAGGTACATGTTGCTTGTATATTTCCCATGAGATATCATCATGTTATGCACATCTTCAGGGGGAGCTCCAGGGAGTTCATACATGTTACATCGAGGAGAACATTGTATTGAAGACTAATAGCATACGGTGGGTAGACAAATTACTGTTGGGCAATTGATAGAAAAGCAAATAATCATGACGATATCCAAGGCAATGATCATGTATATAGGCATCACGTCCGAGACAAGTAGACCGACTCCTGCCTGCATCTACTACTATTACTCCACACATTGACCGCTATCAAGCATGCATATAGTGTGAAAGCACATTTGCTCCCTTGGTGGTTTTGGTAATTCATGCCAACATACATGTTGTTGGACTAATGCTTTTATCTAGTGAATTTCAGACAAGTTCAACAATGGCGTGGCATGGACAAGAGGACGTGGAACCCCTTCAAAATGCTAAGAACAAGGATTGGCAAAAGCTCACGACTCTACATTTTTGGTTTAGTGATCCAAGATCACATTGAGTCCATAGGAAAGCCAATACTATTAAAAGGGGATGAGGTGTTGCTTAATGATCTTTTTGCTCAAGTGCTTAGTGACAGTACTCCTAAACCCTCAACCACTCTCTCTACCCAAATATGTCCAAAACCCACATTCCAACTCGGCCCCACCGAAATTCTCTATCCGGCCCCACCGAGTTCATCCAAGACTTAGCCACTGCCAAAACCCTAACAAATCGGATCCACCGAAATGGATCTCGGTCCCACCGAGATGGCCTTGCCAACTCTCTGTAATCGTTTGCACTTACTTCGGTCCCACCGAGTTTTGCAAATCGGTCTCACCGAGATGGCTTGCCAACTCTATGTTGCCTTATTGCTTCACTTCGGTCCTACCGAGTTGATGCAATCGGTGCCACCGAGATGAGGATTGCCCTAGCCATTGCACTTCGGTCCATCCGAGTTGTTCGTATCGGTCCCACCGAGATTCCTAAAGTTCATATCTTTTACACAGTTTGGTGCTACCGAGATGATCGTTTCGGTGCCACCGAGTTGGGTCAACAGTGTGTAACGGTTGGATTTTGTGTGGAGGCTATATATACCCCTCCACCACCTCCTTCTCAGTAAGGAGAGCCATCAGAACGTGCCTACACTTCCACCATACATTTTCTGAGAGAGAACCACCTACTCATGTGTTGAGATCAAGATATTCCATTCCTACCATTTGAACCTTGATCTCTAGCCTATCCCAAGTTGCTTTCCACTCAAATCCTTCTTCCACCATAGCCAAATCTGTGAGGACTTGGTTGAGTGCTGGGAAGACTATCATTTGAAGCACAAAAGCAAGGAGTTCATCAACAACACACCATCTATTACATTTTGGAGAGTGGTGTCTACTAGATTGGTTAGGTGTCACTTGGGAGCCTCCAACATGATGTGGAGTTGAACCAAGCAGTTTGTAAGGGCAAGAAGATCGCCTACTTCGTGAAGATTCACCCCGAGTGAGGCTAGTCCTTCGTGGACGTAAGCCATGGTGGAATAGACAAGGTTGCCTCTTCGTGGACCCTTCGTGGGTGGAGCCCTCCGTGGACTCGCGCAGCCGTTACCCTTCGTGGGTTGAAGTCTCCATCAACGTGGACGTACGATAGCACCACCTATCGGAACCACGCCAAAAACCACCGTGTCTTCATTGCGTTTGATCTTCCATACTCTACCCCTTTACTTTCCGTACTCTTGCATGCTTTACCATTTCGCTGCTCCATCTCTAGATATGCATGTGTAGAAAGTATTGGATTGATCTTAACTTGTGCCAAAATCTGCCTAAGTTCCAAGAGAAATTAAAATCTGCTAATTTTGGCTGGTTAAGGGTCTATTCACCCCCCTCTAGACCTATCTCCTCGATCCCACATAGTGTATTAAGTCCATAAAGAACGGAGTAACGCCTTAAGAACGATGACATGATGTAGACAAGATAAACTCACGCATGAATAAACCCCATCTTTTTACCCTTAATAGCAACGATAGATACGTGTCATGTCCCTTTCTGTCACTGGGATTGAGCACCGCAAGATCGAACCCATTACAAAGCACCTCTTCCCATGGCAAGATAAATCAATCTAGTTAGCCAAACCAAACCAATAGATCGGAGAAGAAATACGAAGCTATAATAATCATGCATAAAAGAGATTAGAGAAGACTCAAATAATATTCATGGATAATCTGATCATAAACTCACAATTCATCGGATCCCAACAAACACACCGCAAAAAGTGATTACATCGGATAGAACTCCAAGAACATCGAGGAGAACATTGTATTGAAGATCAAAAAGAGAGAAGCCATCTAGCTACTACCTATGGACCCAAAGGTCTGTGGTAATCTACTCACGCATCATCAGAAGGGCAGCAAGGTTGATGTAGAACCCCTTCGTGATCGATTCCCCCTCCGGCGGAGTACCGGAGAAGGCCTCCAGATGGGATCTCTCGAGAACAGAAACTTGCGGCGGCGGAAAAAGTATTTCGTGGGCTCCCCTGAGGGTTTCTGATTTTTTTGAATTTATAGTGCTGGAATTAGGTCAAACGGAGCAAAGAGAGGCCCACAAGGCAGGCGCGCCCTGGTGGCTCATGGCCACCTCCTGGGTCTTCTGGCCCTCTCCCGAAGCTTCTAGTGTTTATCTTGTCCAGAAAAAAATCTCCAAAAAGTTTCGTGGCATTTGGACTTCATTTGGTATTGATTTTCTGTAAAACAAAAACAGGGCAGAAAACAGCAACTGGCACTGGGCACTAAGTTAATAGGTTAGTCTCCAAAAATTATATATAATTGTTGTAAATGCATATAAAAACATCCAAGATTGATAATATAACAGCATGGAACAATAAAAAATTATAGATACGTTGGAGACGTATCAATGAGCTCCAGCGTACAGCCCGCCTACATCACCCTATTGTACTTGCTTGTATGTGTTCTCCTTCTCCTTCTCCCTCCTCATCTCTCTCATGGAGCGGCGGGTTGGCGATTTTGCCGTCAATTGGTCGGTTTGCTCACACTCGCTGAGATATGCCAAGAAGAAGCCCAGTGTAAGAGAAAACTAACCAATGCATGTACTCCCTCTACCCATATAAATAGGGTCTAATGTGTTTTTCGAGGCAAACTTTGACACTTAGAGATATATGACATGCAAGTTACGTTGCATGCGTACGTGGTCATTGTATTGCTCACGCATGCATGCGTCGTAATTAATACTACATGTACATGATACTAGTAAACACTCACCATCTAGTAGTTCATTGGTTGGTTTAGTCGTTTAGATTTTTGAATTGAGCCCCATAAACCGGAAGGGAGGGACTATTGTTTTCTGGAACCATTCCCATACACTTGATGCTTTGCTGCTACCGTCCAATGTACGTGTGTGGTGTTTTTTCTTGAATAAAATGACGTAGGAGCAAATTCAACGAAGATTGAAATGATGGTTGCATTGTCTTTGCAACTTACTAGTACTACTACTACTAGGCCTGTGTGATTTGATTGCTCATTAGTCATTATTACTGCGTCCCTGCACGTACTCCACCTACTCCCTCCATCCAGGTGCATAAATCACTTTACGAAAACCAGGTATTCACTTGTACTCACTAATTATCTCTGATTTGTTGCATGACACATGGACCCGGATACTGATTGTCCCACGTGTTGGTGAAGGAAGAAGAACGAGTTTCGATGACAGAGAAGGAGCTAGGAACCGCACGGTGGAGCGTCTGCACTCTTATTTTATTTTAACCTATCATAAAGCAATCTTCTCCACATTTACTCTAGAGCAGTGCGAAACACGGCAGCCCAGTGAAGTATTCATACATCATTGATGGTGTCCTAGACTACGGGGTCCCAACCCCGTAGGCCCATAGTCCTCAGGTTGGGCCCGAAGGCCCTCGTTCTCACTCGGATGGACTCCGGAGGATACGGCGTGATCAAGATTGCATCTACCGAAGACTTGGAGTATACCCCAAGACATCTCCTACCGCCTCCATACGCATCCCTGGATACCGCCTATGTAACTGATGTCTACTACACAACTTATTCTTGTAGACTCGTGTTGGGCCTCCAAGCACAGAGTTTTGTAGGACAGTAGCAATTTTCCCTCAAGTGGATGACCTAAGATTTATCAATCCGTGGGAGGCGTAGGATGAAGAAGGTCTCTCTCAAACAACCCTGCAATCAAATACAAGAAGTCTCTTGTGTCCCCAACACACCCAATACAATGGTAAATTGTATAGGTGCACTAATTCGGCGAAGAGATGGTGATACAAGTGTAGTATGGATAGTAGATATAGGTTTTTATAATCTGAAAATAAAAAACAGCAAGGTAGCAAGTGATAAAACGGAGCACAAACGGTATTGCAATGCTTGAAAACAAGGCCTAGGGTTCATACTTTCACTAGTGCAATCTCTCAACAATGCTAACATAATTGGATCATATAACAATCCCTCAACGTGCGATAAAGAATCACTCCAAAGTTCCTATTAGCGGAGAACATAAGATAGAAATTGTTGTAGGGTATGAAACCACCTCAAAGTTATCCTTTCCGATCAATCTATTGAGCCATCCCTATAAGTGTCACAAACGGTCCTAGAGTTCGTACTAAAATAACACCATACGATACGCATCAACCAACTCTAATGTCACCTAGATACTCCAATGTCACCACAAGTATCCGTGAGTTGATTATTCGATATGCATCAAACAACTTCAGATTCATAATATTCAATCCACACAAAGAACTTCAAAGAGTGCCCCAAAGTTTCTTATCGGAGAAAAGATAATGAAAACGTGCAACCAACCCCTATGCCTAGATTACCCCAATGTCACCACGGGAATCCGCAAGTTGATTACCAAAACATACATCAAGTGACTCACTTGAATACCCCATTGTCACCACGGGTATCTGCATGCAAGAAATACATCAAGTGTTCTCAAATCTGAAATATTCAATCCGACAATAACGAAACCTCAAAGGTAAAGACTCAATTCATCACAAGAAGATAGAGAGGGAAGAAACACCATATGATCCAACTATATTAACAAAGTTCGCGGTACATCAAGATCGTGCCAAATCAAGAACACGAGAGAGAGATCAAACACATAGCTACTAGTACATACCCTCAGCCCCGAGGGTGAACTACTCCGTCCTCGTCATGGAGACCGCCGGGATGATGAAGATGGCCTCCGGTGATGATTCCCCCCTCTGACAGGGTGCCGGAACAGGGCTCCAGATGGTATTTCTTCGGTACAGAGGCGTGCGGCAGCGGCGTCGAAGTTCTAGGGTTATTTCTGGGGGTTTTGGTATTTATAAGAATTTTTGGCTTTGAAATCACGCGAAGAGGGGCCACAGGGGGCCCACGAAGCACCAGGGCGCGCCCAGGGTGGAGGGCGCGCCCAGGTGGCTTGTGGGGCCCCTGTGGTTCTTCTGCTACTCCCCCGAAGCTTCCTGGGTCTGTTTCCTTCCAGAAAAAATCGTCAAAAAGTTTCGCTGCATTTGGACTTCATTTGATATGGATTTTCTGGAAAACCAAAAACAAGCAGAAAACAGCAACTGGCACTGGGCACTAGGTCAATATATTAGTCCATAAAAATAATATAAAAGCCATATAAAAGTCCACCAAAATAATACAAAACTATAATAAACATGGCATGAATACTTCATAAATTATAGATACGTTGGAGACGTATCAATAACCCAAGATGCCCTACCTGGCGTGTATATAAGCCAGAGGGTTTAGCCTGTAGAGGACACGGAATCACAATTATCATTCACCTAGCCCTAGGGTTAGACTTCTCCTTATGATCTCGAGGTAGATCAAGCTTGTACTCGATACTTCACCATCAATATAATCAAAGCAGTGTAGGAGATATACCCTAGAGGCAATAATAAATGTTATTTTTTATCTCCATGTTCATAATTATGTTTATGTTCCATGCTAAAACTGCTATGGTTCTCGAGTCTACAATAACCACGAGGCTCAAAGGAAGACTCATATGCACGTGTGGAATAATAAACGGTAAAATGTATTCCTAGTCTGACCTCTAAGACTAGCTCAAGTGTTGCATGACGGTTCTGTTTTCCTGATTATGGGCATGACTATGCCGGCAATTTTGAGGGCACATTGTTTGGAGAACACTTGTGTTGAATCGACCCGAATTGATGTTATGCTATGAGATACATTCGTCACAAGTTAATGGTTAATAACACAGATAAAGTTAACGTTTGCATAATTCCTTAGACCATGAGAGTATCGAGTTTCTTCATGCTTGCTTCATGAACTTTGGGGTTTGTTAAACGTCATCCGTAACTGGGTGGCTATTACGGCGGCTTACGGGTTCATGGAAAAGTATGACAAGGGACTTGATAGCTCAAGATTGGGATTTGCTCCTCTGACGATGGAGAGATATCTCTAGGCCCTCTCAGTGTTACGGTATCCATCATCGTCTGGCCAGACACAATGTGATTTGATCACAGGGATGCCGGAACACGGGAACGAGAAAAGAGAACAAAACCGGTAACGAGGTAACAGGCATAGTGGACAAGTTGTTGATCCATGGGAATGCCAATAAATCTCACCACGGGTGTTTGTAACATATCGCGAAGCAACAGGAATAGCACACGGCAATTGGAGGTTCACTCGAATATTTATTCGTGTGGGTATAGGGGTCAATATGGGTGTCCACGGCTCCGATGTTGATCATTAATCGGAAACTGTTCCGATCATGTCTATACTTCATCGAACCTATAGGGTCACACATTTAAGGGTCATCTATCTACTGAATACTAGACAGGGAGTCTGAGAGAAAGTCACCGGAAAAGTTTCGGAGACAACGGAAAAGTTCTGGAGAGAGAACACGGGAATACTTTCGGTAAAACCGAAAGGTTGTTTCGGAGTATACCATTAAGTCAAAATGGTTTCGGCACATGCCTGGAAATTCTTAGAGGGTGCCAGAATTGTTCTGGGAACTTCTGGGATTTTTCCGGAGAAAAAACCCGGAAATGTTCCGGAGCTGCCGGAACCGCTTTGGTTGCTTTTCGCAGATGAAAATCACTAATCCGAAATTGTTTCGGAACGCGTCCAAAATTATTTTAGTGGGTACTGGAAATGTTCTAAGACCTACAGAAATATTTTCAGATCTAACAGTCGCGGAAAAATGTTTCCGTGAATAGTGAAAAGCACTTTTTGGTTGCTTTTTGGAAAGCCACTTTTTTGGGCTTTTACCAAAAGATCTTGGAGAAGGCTTGGGAGGGAAGGAACCCCTTTTGTGGCTGAAATTTCAGCCCCTCCACCCCTCCTTCTCCTATAAATAGAGGTGGAGAGGAGCTCTCCACACTCACTCCAACTCTCTCACCAAATGGCATGCATGATCTGCCTTTCTTCTCTCCCTCACACGAAATAGTTTCGTAGAGCCGAAAGGCTGTCTGGGTTCCGGTGGGAACTAGTTCTAGACGGCGAAGCCCTGCCGGATAGATGACACCATATGTGTGCAACCCCGTGGAGAGGTCGTAGGTTCGATCTTTTTTGCCCGAGGGGCTGTTCGAGAGTGCCTCCCGAAGGGCTGTCCGAGTTACTGTCCGAGTTTCGAGGGTCCTCCCAAAGGGCTGTCCGTGACATCGTCCGGGGGACTGTCCGACCGCCTCCTGGAGGGCTGTCCGAGGGGCAGGCGAGGGAGTACATCCTCGCGGTTGGGAGGTTGTAAATCCTAGTTGCGGGGATCTGCACCAAGGATCTACATCGACTCTACTTCCGCTGCGCTACGAGTCGGTAACGATCAGATCCAAACCTTGTATGCATCTCGATAGTGATCCTGGGCGTGCTCGTTGTACCGAAATTTATTGTTTTCTGTCACGTTCCCCTACAGTGGCATCAAGAGTCGTGCTATGCGTAGATGCAGGTTACGATCTAGAATACATAGAGATGTATGGGTGTTGCACAATATAATTTGTAGTAGATGAGTTCTATTATTGAAAATTATTTGTGCGGGTAGCACATGAAATCTGTTACCCGATGTTCCTATTGCTTCCCTTGAATTTGCGTAGTCCTGATCTTGACGGCATGGTGAAATCTGACAAAGTTTTGGCAATCCACGATCCTTTCATGCTGCTCCTGAGTATGCTGATTGACAGATCAACAAAGTGCTTCAGTGTCTTTGGGTTCCACCAAGATAAAGAAAGATGGATGTTTCGCAGACAAAAGGGCAATGCAGATATGATCTGCACGGGGGTCATTGCTACTTGTAGTTTGCGTTGGTATTTTCCCCGAAGAGGAAGGGATGATGCAGCACAGTAGAGATAAGTATTTCCCTCAGTTATGAAACCAAGGTTATCGAACCAGTAGGAGAATCACACAACACCTCGTTAGCAGCACCTGCACACAAACAACAAATCCTTGCACCCAACGCAAACGAGGGGTTGTCAATCCCTCGGCGGTCAATTGCAAGATTAAATTGTATATGATAGATAGATAGATTCAAACAAAAATACAAAATAAAATAAATAAAAGAAAATGGCAGCAATATTTTTAGGGTTTTAGTAATATGATTTAGATAGACCCGAGGGCCATAGTTTTCACTAGAGGCTTCTCTCGAGAAAATAGCATACGGTGGGTAAACAAATTACTGTTGGGCAATTGATAGAAAAGCAAATAATCATGATGATATCCAAGGCAATGATCATGTATATAGGCATCACGTTCGAGACAAGTAGACCGACTCCTGCCTGCATCTACTACTATTACTCCACACATCGACCGCTATCCAGCATGCATCTAGTGTATTAAGTCCATAAAGAACGGAGTAACGCCTTAAGAACGATGACATGATGTAGACAAGATAAACTCACGCATGAATAAACCCCATCTTTTTACCCTTAATAGCAACGATACATACGTGTCATGTCCCTTTCTGTCACAGGGATTGAGCACCGCAAGATCGAACCCATTACAAAGCACCTCTTCCCATGGCAAGATAAATCAATCTAGTTGGCCAAACCAAATCAATAGATCGGAGAAGAAATACGAAGCTATAATAATCATGCATAAAAGAGATTAGAGAAGACTCAAATAATATTCATGGATAATCTGATCATAAACTCACAATTCATCGGATCCCAACAAACACACCGCAAAAAGTGATTACATCGGATAGAACTCCAAGAACATCGAGGAGAACATTGTATTGAAGATCAAAAGGAGAGAAGAAGCCATCTAGCTACTGCCTATGGACCCAAAGGTCTGTGGTAAACTACTCACGCGTCATCGGAAGGGCAGCAAGGTTGATGTAGAACCCCTCTGTGATCGATTCCCCCTCCGGCGGAGTACCGGAGAAGGCCTCCAGATGGGATCTCTCGAGAACAGAAACTTGCGGCGGCGGAAAAGGTATTTCGTGGACTCCCCTGAGGGTTTCTGATTTTTTCTGAATTTATAGTGCTGGAATTAGTGCAAACGGAGCAAAGGGGGGCCCACGAGGCAGGCGCGCCCTGGTGGCTCGTGGCCACCTCCTGGGTCTTCTGGCCCACTCCCGAAGCTTCTAGTGTTTATCTTGTCCAGAAAAAAATCTCCAAAAAGTTTCATGGCATTTGGACTTCGTTTGGTATTGATTTTCTGTAAAACAAAAACAGGGGAGAAAACAGCAACTGGCACTGGGCACGAAGTTAATAGGTTAGTCTCCAAAAATGATATATAATTGTTGTAAATGCATATAAAAACATCCAAGATTGATAATATAACAGCATGGAACAATCAAAAATTATAGATACGTTGGAGACGTATCAATCATGCGTATGACGAAGTTCAGTATGGGGCTCGAGATTTTATTATCTCGTGTTTCATACTCCCCGCAAAGTTAATCTAGCGACTTGAATAATCATACTTGATGATAGACGTTGGTAGCTTCGGTTTGTTTCGAAACCTTAGAAGCCACGTAAAATAAAATTTTGCATAAACCGATTAGAGGCGTCTAACTTGGTTTTGCAGGATGACATGAGATGTGCATGTGATGTGGTATAGCAGTGCTCATATTAATTTGATTATGTATGAGATTACTATATAATGTAAATTAACATGACCTGCGAGTCATGATTCGGCATGATGGCTAGAGCCATATGATTGTCAATTTAAATGACCTGCGTGTCAACCTTGTTGTAATGCATTATTTTATTAGCTATAGAGATAGCAATATTATCTGGTGCATCGACAAGGTGGTGGCAATCTTCGCGAAGGTGAACACTGTCGTGGTGTGACGACCATCTATGGGGCCATGCAGCCCCTTGTGGTTCGGCGAGGGAGATCAACGTGCACAAAGAGCATGAACAATGGAGGGCGCAAGGGATTTTACCCAGGTTCGGGCCGCAGAGAAGCGTAAAACCCTACTCCTGCTTTTGGTGTATTAATGGTGTGGGAGCACAGTACAAGGAGCGCTTCTCCCGGCAAGGTGGGAGGAGCAGCTACACGAGACGTGCTTGTGTTCGAAAAGGGGTCCGACCCCTCCTAACTGTTGCCTTGGCCCTCCTTTCATAGCTCAAAGGGGTTACCACAGTGGCAAAACAGTAATTACATAGCAATTAGATAGCAAACAGTGCTATCATACCTAACTCTGCCAGTTTAGGACAAAGGCATTAAATGCGCCGTTAGGTGTCATGTGGAGAGGTAGTCCCGGCAAGGTTTATGCACCGCTTGCCCAGCTACCTCGTATTATCCTGACACGCCTCCCGGACGTGTGTCATTAGAAGCAAATCATGTCCCAGCGTGCTGACACATGCCCGATAAGCCTTACCAACCAGCCCGCGCGGTCGACACCTCGCCCACTAGCGAACACCTGTGCGGTGAGGTCGAGCGCTGGAGGGCTGGCAGGAGCTCGCCGGTACGGAGCTTGCCGGGTCCTCACCTTGCCGGCTTAGCCTTGCCGGCAAGGAATGTCTTCATCTTTGGTACTGGTTGAGTGCTGTGTCTTGAGCTTCTTTCTAGTAGCTTCCGCGACTGGACTCTGAATCTTGGTCTTGACGGTTCCCGGCAAGGCTTGGCCGGCAAGGAGGCTGCTACTGTCTGTGCATAAGTCAGGGTATAAAATACCCATATTTTATACACCGACAGGAGCCCCCGGGCCTGGGCCACACGCGCATTCAAAGCGGCGTTGGGCTAGGCCCAAACAATGCACAGATACGCGGCGGGAAACTGCCGCTGTAATTTTTGTCATGACGGTTATCCTCTCTCTTTGAGAGCTTCTTTGCTTCCTCATTAATCTGAATTCGGGTGTGTTCTCGGTCGTCTTCCGGTAACCCTTGTCGTCAAACGGGCGGCCACTTGGTGTGCTCATTGGTGGAGCGCCGCGGGTTCAAACCGTACCAGCACACAGCCACGCATGGCAAAGGATAACTGCCATGTCCGTCTTTACTCCTCCTTTTCCTGTGCCTCTCCATCATGCGCACTTGCATGCATGCAAGGCAGCGGATTGGTGGAGAAGGGTGGCCGTTGGAGTGACGCGCCGGGCCAGGGGGCGCAGGGCGCGGGATTGGCGATCGTGGGCGGTTGCTGGAGTAATGCGCCCGGCCAGAGCACAGGTCGTGGGATTGGCCAACGTGGGCGGCCACCCGAAGACGGTGAGGAGCCAGCCTCCCGTACTCCCCCTATAAAGAGGGGACTGCAGGATGCGATGCTCACTCATCTCTTTCTGCCTCAATCTCCAGCGACTGTTGCCTCTTTCTTGTATCTTCTTCCTCCGCATCCGACGATGGCATGGCGAGGGGAAGGGGTCGCGGTCGTGCTTCTGCCACCGTGGCGAGAGCTTCTTCTCGGCTCCAAGCTCATGCTTCGGCTGCAGCTGCGGAGGCTGACTCCAGTGCTCAAGGGAGGGCCGCGGCCCGTGGCCGTGGGCGACGCGGTGCCCGTGGTCGGGGCGGCCACATCGGGGCACTTGCCACTCCGTCTTTGACCCTTCTTCCACCGGCAGAAGGCCACACGATGGATACGGCGGAAGAGTTCGTCTTGGAGCTGTGCGACCAGCCGCGGAGCTGGCTGCGGCTCCCTCGCCCTTTTGCTAGGGAGATGGAAGGCCGCCACCTGCACGGCTTATGGCTGCGTGTGGACGGTTGCTGCAACGGCCCGGTCCAGGTGACCATTAAGACTTCCAACAACGGCATCATGTACCTCACGCGAGGGTGGAAATCCTTTGCCCGTGCCCGTTGTCTGGGGCAGAGGCACCTTCTTCACTTCAGGCTGGATGGACCAGACACGCTCGTCGTGAAGTTCTTCGGGGATTCAGGCGCTCGTCTGGAGTGTTGCGCGGAGAGCTCGAGCGACAGCGACACCGCTTCCTCCAGCGATGCTGAGGATGATGATGATGACGGCGATGACGACGGCGAAGAGTCTGGCTGATCGCCGGCAGCACCATCATCTGGCCTTCCGGGAACAAGCCGGACTCCGCCTAGGCGCCCCTTTTGCCCTCTTCGCACTCGAACTCGAGATAAACCCTGGCAAAGGGCCGATGAAAATGTAATCGAGTACCTTTTCAATGAATATCTAGTGTTTGCCGGGTTTAAATAAATGTGTGTTGTTTCCCTTGTTTTATTTTGCCTTTGTATGATTGTGTTCCCTACGCTCATTGGAAGCTTGCCGGTGCGCACACTTGCCGCGAGCGCTTCGAGGAACGGGTCCTTAGCAGCCTGCTGGAAGTGCCGCCGCCAGCAAGGTAACTCACCGGGTCAGGACGCGGCTGCTAGGATTGCCGAGCGGACTCGAGGCAAGCTAGAGCGCAGACCGATCGCGACAAGGTTCCTCTCGCGTGCAGGTTTCTCATACATAGCACAGAATTGTTCAAGGGAAATTGCGAATGTAACAAGGAAAAGTTTTCAAAGTTTTTCAACTTAGCTTTTCCTTGCGTTGCTTCTCTTGTTGTATGAAATGATCTCTTGAATGTCATTAGAAATGGTACCCGTCTCCACCCCCCCCCCCCCCCGGAAACTTGTGCGCGAGGGATCCTCCTGTCCTTTTAAGAAGAAAGAAGAGAAAAAGAGTGGGTTGGGAACCTTGACGGTCCAACAGTCGCTCCACACAAACTAAGGTGTAAGTCACAATCATCACGTGTATCACATATAGAACGAATATGTACAAGGAGTTGCAAAATACTTAGCTTTATTATGCACAGGATCTGTGCCTGGCTTTGTATAAAGGGTTACATGTCTTGCCGGCAAAGCTCGTACAAAAGGGGTTGTCGAGAGGCCCGGCAACTGCGCCTTACGGGTAGTACTTGCGAAGATGTTCAATATTCCATGAGTTTTGCACTGGGGTGCCATCTTCGGTCTCCAGACGGACTGCGCCAGGTCTGGTGACTCGTGCTACCCGATAAGGGCCTTCCCACTTCGGCGTCAACTTGTTTGATCCCTTGGCGGATTGAACGCGCCGAAGAACAAGGTCGCCTTCCTCAAGGCTTCGGGCATGCACTTTGCGGCTATGGTAGCGACGCAAGGCTTGCTGGTAGCGTGCAGCTCGCACAGCCACCCGAAGACGATCTTCCTCAAGGAGCAATGCGTCGTCTTGCCGCAGCTGCTCTTGCTCAACTTCATCGTAAGCGAGTACTCGAGGTGACCCGTATATGAGTTCCGTGGGGAGTACCGCTTCTGCACCATAAATTAGGGAGAAGGGTGTTTGGCCGGTAGCTCAATTTGGTGTCGTTCTGAGTGACCAAAGAACCGCCGGCAACTCATTAATCCAGTGCCTTCCACACTTGCGCAGCTTGTCAAAGGTTCTCGTCTTGAGGCCACACAGCACTTCGGCATTCATCCTTTCCGCCTGGCCGTTGCTTCTCGGGTGAGCAACGGATGCAAAACAGATCTTGCTACCAAGGTCTTGGATGTACTGCATGAAGGTGCGGCTCGTGAATTGTGTGCCATTGTCGGTGATGATTATGTTAGGAACCCCGAAACGGCAAACTAATCCTTTGAAGAACTTGACGGTTGATTGCGCTGTCACCTTCCTCACCGGCTCCACTTCAGGCCACTTTGTGAACTTGTCAATTGCGACATACAAGAACTCAAAGCCCCCGGCAGCACGAGGGAAGGGGCCCAAGATATCGAGCCCCCAGACCGAAAAGGGCCAGGAGAGAGGGATTGTTTGGAGAGCTTGAGCTGGCTGATGTATGTTCTTTGAATGGAACTGCCATGCTTCACACTTGGTTACTAGCTCAGTCGCATCCTGGAGTGCAGTGGGCCAATAGAAGCCTTGCTGGAATGCTTTGCCGGCAAGTGCCCTTGATCCTATGTGAGAGCCACATATGCCTCCGTGTACCTCCGCCAACAGCTTTAGTCTATCTTCCTGGCAAATACACTTCAATTTCATGCCGTTTGGCCGTTTTCTGTACAGGATGTTATCCACAAACTGATACATACTTGACTGGCGGGCTACTTTCTTCGCTTCTTCTTGCTTATCGGGAAGTTCTCCTGTTTGAAGGAATCAAACTATTTGATGTGCCCATGCCGGAGCCTGCGGCTCGACGACAAGGACTAAAGGCATCTCTTCGGCTGCGGGAGCGCTCGCTTCTGCTGCAAGAACCTGGGGTTCTGCGCTAAGTGGCTGCTCACCGGCAACCGTGTCGTTGTTCCCGGCAGCATCCTTGTCGGCGACTTCCGGGAGCTCTGCCGGAAAATACTTGCCGGTATTCAACTTTCTTCTCTTACTGGCCTGCGTTGATGGGGTGACTGTCGGTTGATTCAAATGGAGCACAAAAGTTCCCGGTTCCACGGGAAGCTTTTGAGCGGCACATTTTGACAGGCTGTCAGCGATGCTGTTTTCCGCACGAGCTTGCCGAGTCCTCACCTTGCCGGCTTAGCCTTGCCAGCAAGGAATGTCTTCATCTTCGGTACTGGTTGAGTGCTGTGTCTTGAGCTTCTTTCTGGTAGCTTCCGCGACTGGACTCTGAATCTTGGTCTTGACGGTTCCCGGCAAGGCTTGGCCGGCAAGGAGGCTGCTACTGTCTGTGCATAAGTCAGAGTATAAAATACCCATATTTTATACACCGACGCAAATGCCGAAGACGAAGAAATTAAAGACTTCTCCGTCAGAAAGGGCTATACCATATCATGCTATTATGAATTGCCTGAGATGTTTATCCCTTATGATGCACCCTTTTGATTGCACGGTAGTCGCCTTTTATTAGGGTGATCTCTCACTTAAAATATCAAGTAGTTAGTGTTCTCCCAAGTGTAGCACCGTCACAGCATCTTTCCTTTCGGGGTGCGCCATGATCTACATGGGTACGAACGATTGTACGGGTGTAAGGCGGGTGAGGTCAGACCTCACAGCAAGATCACTTGGTTGTCTTGACGTTTATGGCAGGATCGTCCTGAGCTCGGAACACACGCATCGAAAGATGAACAAGAGTCACATAGAGATGTGATTGGCAAGTTTGCCTACCGATTGAAGTTGGCGCCATCAGTGTTCATCTCGAACAATGGCGTTGAATGGAAATGCGGGTCTTGCATCACTCACAATCAATTATGAGAGATATTGATTTGAGTGGGAGCGCACTATAGAATTAACTTGTTTAATTCTCGGTGCAATTAATTATGGACACTGTCTAAGTGTGATTTGCATAATAGTTGTAGAATAATGGCTCGCATTTCCACCTTCCCTATTAAAATTGAATAGTTGTTAAATATCTGGTTAAAACTTTACGGTTGGTAACGTAATGTGAGGATTGTCCTCAAGAGTGCCAAGAAGGACTTTGTCCTATCGCATGCTTTTGGTATTCTCCCGCTAATGCTATGGATGATGTGACTCTCGTCCTTCGATCCAAAAACTAGAATTCTGTTACGGTCAAGTGCAATATGTTTGTTTCCATGAGACCCGAACTTCAAAAGTTTGGGATAGCTATGTGATATTCATGGAACTGAAAATTAGTTTCAGATACAAACAAAGGCTAAAAGATATGAAATATCCAAAGCAATGTTTGTTTGCAAAGTATTAGTAAAGTGTTTACTGAGCATTTGACTGATGAGAGAGGGATCCAGAAGAACGTCTGTCATATGATGAAGGTGAATAAAACAACAACTTAAAGAGAAAGGAAATGTCCAAAGGGTGTTAGTGTGACTTACACGCCTAGGAAGTCCGGGGCTAACGCCACTCTAAAGTTGGGTGCTTCTTCTGAGAGTAGGAGAAATACTAAAAGTTAAACTGTTAGAAGTATAAAGGCAAAAAGAAAGAAGACTGGAATGTCCAGCTCATGTATGAAAGTCATACAAGTTATTGATGTATGGAAGGCTGGTCAAAAGAAATAGTTCTTGGGAATTGTGATTAAACTGTTAGTCTGTAATTCTTGGGTATTGTGAGTTGATCACAAAGATACCCGCTCGGTTGCATTCTGTTGCGACTCGATGCAAGAACTACTATGGCCTAAAAGACTTGCCGGAGTGAGGTTTAGATACGCGCTGGGAACATAGTAAATGTTACTATACCTTCCATCGGTGTATTACCGTCTGTATTTATTTTCATGATTCATTTTTGGAGTTTCATACACTCTAGCCCATTGCATAAAGTATCTTGCAAGAAGGTTGTTCATAAGAGAACTTTTGATGTTCGGAGTTATGAATAACATAAGGGCCATACTTTCATTATGAATGAGATGTATGTTATGAATAATGATAATAATATATTACCTCTGTGTTTACTTTCATAATTCATTTTAGAGTTTTATACACTCTAGCCCATTGCACAATGTTTGTTGCAAGAGGGTTGTTCATAAAAGAACAATTGTTGTTCGGTATCATGAATAACATAAGGGCCATGCTTCCATCCAGGATGGGATGTATGTTATGAATATTGATGGTAATATGATACATCCATAACACTGACGCTAAATGTCGCAAGACTAAAAGAATACCACATATGTGTGGCACTGCATTTGGTCACATTGGAGAAACCCGCATGGAGAAATTCCATTATGATGGATTTTTGAAGTCGTTTGAGTACGAATCATCTGACACTTGCAACTTTCGTCCGAAAAGTGAAGTGACTGAAATACCGTTCACAGGCCATAAGGAACGAGCAACAAACTTATTAGTGATCATACATTTTGATGTGTGTAGTCCGATAAACGTTGTTGCTAGTAGTGGATTTATCTATCTTCAGAAATGACTCAAGTAGATATATGGATATTTACTTGATGAGACATAAGTCTGGATCTTTTGAAATCATTCATAAGGTTTTTAAAAATGAAGTAGAAATTATTGTAACAAAAAGATTATGTTTCTGCAAACTAGATTGCAGAAAGGAATATTTGAGTTACAAGTTTAGCGAATGTCTGATGAGTTGTGAAAAGAGTTTCATAACTTACACCTCCCGGAGCACCACTGTGAGTGGAATATCCGTGAAGATGTAATCAAACCATTTATGACATGGTAAGATCAAAGATGACATAAATCAATTTGCCATTATCCCTTTTAAAGTAATGCTTTAGAGACTGCAGCTTTTACACTGAAAAGAGCGCCATCAGATATGTTGAAATGACTCCATGGTATGGTACACCCAACCATGTTATGTCTTTTCTTAACATTTGGAATATGGGGCTTGTGTAAAATATTTACAAACCTATTCCAAATCAGACAAGTGCTACTTTGTAGGTTATCCCAAGTTATTGAGTATTCCCCCGCCACTATACCGAGGCAAAAGGTTTTGCCACAAAGAACGGTATGATTTTGAAGAAAATGGTTCTTGCAAAAAGGTGAGTGGGAGGATAGTACAACTCAACGAGATAACAGTATCTTCGTCATCAGGTCAAAGGAAAGAGACCCTGGAAGTGATTCCAAAGTTTCCTACCGCGACTGATACGGAAGCCTCTACATGAGATGTATGGACTTCGGTCAAACTTGCAGCTGAACCACGTAGGCAAAACTCGTGCAAACCTCTCAGGTGCGCATACGAGATATTGTTGCTAGACAACAGTATACCTACGATACACAAGGAAGCGTTGATGGGCCCTGACTCCGGAATTGGCTAAATGCCAATATAATCCGAGATAGTTTCCATACAAATGATTCAAGATTATATCTTGATAAACCCTCCGCAAGACTTAGAGTCTAAAGGATTGTAATGGAACTATAAACTGATACGGATAAAAATGTTTTATCCATAAAGCTCAATTTGTTGCAATAACAAATTCAAGGAGTTGACTACGATGAGGTTGTCTCACCGTAGCGATGCTTAAAAGTCGGTTCGGGTTAAACTAGCAATTAATACATATTTCAATCTTGAGATATGATACATGGATGCCAAAAGGATTTCCATGTGATGGAAATACAACCTAGGACTTGCATGTGATATAGTTCGAAGTATTTTGTCAATCCAGAGGATGCTGGTGAGTGTGCAATCTTCAGAGTTCCAGCAATGGACAGAAGAGAGCAAAATGGAGTTGGAATCTTCGTTTTTGATAATCAAAAGATTTTGATTTCATCAATGGATAGCGAAGATGCTTGTGGTTACAAGAAAGTAAGTGGGAGCATAATAATATTTCTAAAAACCTTGTGTGCTTGACACATTGTTGATTGGAAATAATATAAATTTCTTGACACGAATTAGGACTTCATCGAAAATAGTTTTTCGATAAAGTGCTTAGGCTAAGTAGCCTTGATATTAGGCATAATGATCTATGGAGATAGATTTGCCTAATAGGGCTGAGCCGAAATACATATTGACAAGATGCTAAAACAGTTTAGCATTAGATCGACAAGGAGTGATTCTTGCCGAAGTCACATGGAAATAGTTTTTGCAAGACTCGGTGTCCTAAAACACTGATGAGCAAAATACATGATGGAGTTTCCACACACGTTTGTGTTTGGATTAATCACGTATTCCATGGTATGTAAAACAACCAGATATGTCCAGTATGATGGAAATATGCCCTAGAGGCAATAATAAAGTTGTTATTATTTTATATTTCCTTGTTCATGATAAAGGTTTATTATTCATGCTAGAATTGTATTGACCGGAAACTTAAATACATGTGTGAATACATAAACAAATACCGTGTCCCTAGTGAGCCTCTACTAGACTAGCTCGTTGATCAAAGATGGTTAAGGTTTCCTAACCATAGACATGAGTTGTCATTTGATAACGGGATCACATCATTAGGAGAATGATGTGATGGACAAGACCCATCTGTTACCTTAGCATATGATCATTCTGTTTATTGCTATTGCTTTCTTGAATGTCAAATACATGTTCCTCCGACCATGAGATCATGCAACTCCCGGATACCGGAGGAATACCTTGTGTGCTATCAAACATCACAACGTAACTAGGTGATCATAAAGATGCTCTACAGGTATCTCCGAAGGTGTCTGTTGAGTTAGCATGGATCGAGACTGGGATTTGTCACTCCGTGTTTCGGAGAGGTATCTCTGGGCCCTCTCGGTAATGCACATCATAAGAAGCTTGCAAGCAAAGTGACTAAGGAGTTAGTTACGGGATGATGTATTACGGAACGAGTAAAGAGACTTGCCGGTAACGAGATTGAACTAGGTATGGAGATACCGACGATCGAATCTCGGGCAAGTAACATACCGACGGACAAAGGGAATTACGTATGTTGTCATTGCGGTTCGACCGATAAGATCTTCGTGGAATATGTAGGAACCAATATGGGCATCCAGGTTCCGCTATTGATTATTGACTGGAGAGGCGTCTCGGTCATGTCTACATCATTCCCGAACCCGTAGGGTCCGCACGCTTAACGTTCGTTGACGATATAGTGTTATATGAGTTATGTGAATTGGTAACCGAATATTGTTCGGAGTCCCGGATGAGATCCCGGACGTCATGAGGAGTCTCGGAATGGTCGAGAGGTAAATATTTATATATGGGAAGTCATATTTTGGGTTCCGGAAAAAGGTGTAGTTTTTTCGGTATTGTACCGGGAAGCTTCCAGAAGGTTCCGGAGGATTCCGGAGGGGTCCGGAAGTCCACAAGTGGGTCCACCACGTCCCAAGGGCTGGCATGGGCTAAGGGGAGACGCCCTGGCCTTATTGGGCCAGGCGCACCAAGTCCTCAAAAGCCCACGCAGCTAGGGAAGGAAAAAAGGAGAGTCCTAGTAGGAATAGGATTGGACTTTGGAGTCCAAGTCCACGTGTGTACTATTCACATGGTACTGTTCACGTGGCACTATTCCTTCTACTCCAAGCCCCTACACATATATAAATAGAGGAGAGGGGGCGCCCCAAACAAGACACAACATTGTTTTAGCCGTGTGCGGCGCCCCCCTCCACAGTTCCGTCCCTCGGTCATATTTTCACAGTGCTTGGGCGAAGCCCTGCGGAGATAGCATCACCATCACCGTCACCACGCCGTCGTGCTGCCGGAACTCATGCACTACCTCGCCATCTTGCTGGATCAAGAAGTCGAGGACGTCACCGAGCTGAACATGTGCTGAACGCGGAGGTGTCGTACGTTCGGTACTCGGTCGGTCGGATCGTGAAGTTGTTCGACGACATCAACCGCGTTGTTCTAACGCTTCCGCTTACGGTCCACGAGGGTACGTAAACACACTCCCCCTCTCGTAGCTATGCATCTCCGTGGATAGATCTTGCGTGTGCGTAGAAAAAATTTTGTTTTCCATGCAACGTTCCCCAACAGTGGCATCAGAGCCAGGTCTATGCGTAGATGATATGCACGAGTAGAACACAAAGAGTTGTGGGCGGTGATCATCATACTGCTTACCACCAACGTCTTATTTTGATTCGGCGGTATTGTAAGATGAAGCGGCCCGGACCAACCTTACATGTCCACGTACATGAGACCGGTTCCACCGACAGACATGCAACTTGTTTTGCATAAAGGTGGCTGGCGGGTGTCTGTTTCTCCTACTTTAGTTGAATCAAATTTGACTGCGATCGGTCCTTGTTGAAGGTTAAAACAGCAAACTTGATAAATCACTGTTGTTGTTTTGTGCCGTAGGTAAGAACGGTTCTTGCTAGAAGCCGGTAGCAGCCACGTAAAACTTGCAACAACAAAGTAGAGGACGTCTAACTTGTTTTTGCAGGGTATGCTGTGATGTGATATGGTCAAGACATGATGTGATATACGTTATTGTATGAGGTGATCATGTTTTGTAATTTATCGGCAACCGGCAGGAGCCTTATGGTTGTCTCTTTATTGTATGAAATGCAAGCGCCATGTAATTGCTTTACTTTATCGCTATGCGTTAGCAATAGTTGTAGAAGCAATAGTTGGCGAGACGACCACGACGCAACGATGGAGATCAAGGTGTCGAGCCGGTGACGATGGAGATCATGACGATGCTTTGGAGATGGAGATCAAAAGCACAAGATGATGATGGCCATATCATGTCACATATTTTGATTGCATGTGATGTTTATCCTTTATGCATCTTATTTTGCTTAGAACGACGGTAGCATTATAAGATGATCCCTTCACTAAATTTCAAGATAAAAGTGTTCTCCCCGAGTATGCACCGTTGCTAAAGTTCGTCGTTTCGAAGCACCTCGTGATGATCGGGTGTGATAGATTCTACGTTCACATACAACGGGTGTAAGCCAGTTTTACACAAGCAGAATACTTGGGTTAAACTTGACGAGCCTAGCATGTACAGACATGGTCTCGGAACACTGGAGACCGAAAGGTCGAACATGAGTCATATAGTAGATATGATCAACATGGAGATGTTCACCATTGATGACTATCCCATCTCACGTGATGATCGGATATGGGCTAGTTGATTTGGATCATGTATCACTTAGTTAACTTGAGGGATGTTAATTTAAGTGGGAGTTCATTAGTAATTTGATTAATTGAACTTAATTTATCATGAACTTAGTCTTGATAGTCTTTGCAAATTATGTTGTAGATCAATAGCTCGCGTTGTAGCTCCCCTGTTTTGATACGTTCCTAGAGAAAGCTTAGTTGAAAGATGATGGTAGCAATTACACGGACTGGGTCCGTAACTTGAGGATTATCCTCATTGCTGCACAGAAGGATTATGTCCTTGATGCACCGCTAGGTGATGGACCTGCTGCAGGAGCTGCTACAGACGTTGTGAACGCCTGGCAGGCTCGATCTGATGACTACTCGATAGTTCAGTGTGCCATGCTCTACGGCTTAGAACCGGGACTACAAATGCGTTTTGAACGCCATGGAGCATATGAGATGTTCCAGGAGCTAAAATTGATATTTCAAGCTAATGCCCGGGTTGAGAGATATGAAGTCTCCAACAAGTTCTTCAGCTGTAAGATGGAGGAGAACAGTTCTGTCAGTGAACACATACTCAGAATGTCTGGATACCACAACCACTTGACTCAGCTGGGAATTGATCTTCCAGTTGAGAGTGTTATTGACAGAGTTCTTCAGTCACTACCACCAAGCTATAAAGGCTTCGTGATGAACTATAATATGCAAGGGATGGAGAAGACAATTCCCGAGCTCTTCGCGATGCTGAAATCGGCGGAGGTAGAAATCAAGAAGGAGCATCAAGTGTTGATGATTAACAAGACCACTAGTTTCAAAAAAAAGGGCAAGGGAAAGAAGGGGAACTTCAAGAAGAACGGCAAGCAAGCTGCCGCTCCCACAAAGAAACCCAAAGTTGGACCCAAGCCTAAAACTGAGTGCTTCTACTGCAAAGGAACTGGTCACTGGAAGCGGAACTGCCCCAAGTATTTGGCGGATAAGAAGGATGGCAAAGTGAACAAAGGTATATTTGATATACATGTTATTGATATGTACCTCACTAGTGCTCGTAGCAGCGTCTGGGTATTTGATACCGATTCAGTTGCTAATATTAGTAACTTGAAGCAGGAGCTGCAGAGTAACGGAGACTAGCTGAGGGCGAGGTGACGATATGTGTTGGAAGTGTCTCCAAGATTGATATGATCAATATCGACACGCTCATAATACCTTCGGGATTAGTATTAAACCTAAATAATGGTTATTTGGTGCTTGCGTTGAGCATAAAACATTATATCTGGATATTGTTTATTGCAAGATGGTTATTCATTTAAGTCAGAGAATAATGGTTATTCTGTTTATATGAATAATATCCCTCGTGATCATGCACCCTTGTGAATGGTTTATTCTTGTTGAATCTCGATCGTAGTGATACACATATTCATAATATTGATGCCAAAAGATGCAAAGTTGATAATGATAGTGCAACATACTTGTGGCACTGCCGTTTAGGTCATATTGGTGTAAAGCGCATGAAGAAACTCCATGCTGATGGACTTTTGGAATCTCTTGATTATGAATCATTTGATACTTGCGAACCATGCCTCATGGGCAAGATGACTAAAACTCCGTTCTCCGGAACAATGGAGCGAGCTACTGATTTGTTGGAAATAATACATACCAATGTATGCGGTCCGATGAATGTTGAAGCACGCGGCGGGTATCGTTATTTTCTAACCTTCACAGATGATTTGAGTAGGTATGGGTATATCTACTTGATGAAACACAAGTCTGAAACATTTGAAAAGTTCAAAGAATTTTAGAGTGAAGTAGAGAATCATCGTAACAAGAAAATAAAGTTTCTACGATCCGATCGCGGAGGCGAATATTTGAGTTACGAGTTTGGCCTTCATTTAAGAAAATGTGGAATTGTTTCACAACTCACGCCACCTGGAACACCACAGCGTAATGGTGTGTCTGAACGTCGTAGCCGTACTTTATTGGATATGGTGCGTTCTATGATGTCTCTTACTGATTTCCACTATCGTTTTGGGGTTATGCATTAGAGACAGCTGCATTCACGTTAAATAGGGCACCGTCTAAATCCATTGAGACGACACCGTATGAACTGTGGTTTGGCAAGAAACCTAAGCTGTCGTTTTTTAAAGTTTGGAGATGCGATGCTTATGTGAAAAAGCTTCAACCTGATAAGCTCGAACCCAAAGCGGAGAAGTGCGTCTTCATAGGATACCCTAAAGAAACAATTGGGTACACCTTCTACCACAGATCCGAAGGCAAGGTCTTTGTTGCCAAGAATGGGTCCTTTCTAGAGAAGGAGTTTCTCTCGAAAGAAGTGAGTGGGAGGAAAGTAGAACTTGATGAGGTAATTGTACCTTCTCTTGAATTGGAAAGTAGCTCATCAGAGAAAACCGTTCCCGTGATGCCTACACCAATAAGAGAGGAAGATAATGGTGAAGATCATGAAACTTTAGATCAAGTTACTACTGAACCTCGTAGGTCGACCAGAGTACGTTCCGCACCAGAGTGGTACGGTAATCCTATTCTGGAAGTCATGTTGTTAGACAACGGCGAACCTACGAACTATGAAGAAGCTATGATGAGCCCAGATTCCGACAAATGGCTTGAGGCCATGAAATCTGAGATATGATCCATGTATGAGAACAAAGTATGGACTTTGGTGGACTTGCCCGATGATCGGCAAGCCATTGAGAATAAATGGATTTTTAAGAGGAAGACAAACGCTGATGGTAATATCATTGTCTACAAAGCTCGACTTGTCACGAAAGGTTTTCGACAAGTTCAAGGGGTTGACCACGATGAGACTTTCTCACCCGTAGCGATGCTTAAGTCTGTCTGAATCATGTTAGCAATTGCCGCATTTTATGATCTGGCAAATGGATGTCAAAACTGCATTCCTTAATGGTTTTCTCAAAGAAGAGTTGTATATGATGCAACCAGAAGGTTTTGTCGATCCTAAGGGTGCTAAAAAAGTGTGCAAGCTCCAGCGATCCATCTATGGACTGGTGCAAGCATCTCGGAGTTGGAATATACGCTTTGATGAGGTGATCAAAGCATATGGTTTTGTACAGACTTACGGTGAAGCTTGTATTTACAAGAAAGTGAGTGGGAGCTCTGTAGCATTTCTAATATTATATGTGGATGACATATTGTTGATTGGAAATGATATAGAATTTCTGGATGGCATAAAAGGATACTTGAATGAAAGACCTCGGTGAAGCTGCTTATATATTAGGCATCAAGATCTATAGAGATAGATCAAGACGCTTGATAAGACTTTCAATGAGTACATACCTTGACAAGATTTTGAAGGAGTTCAAAATGGATCAGTCAAAGAAGGAGTTCTTGCCTGTATTGTAAGGTGTAAAGTTGAGTAAGACTCAAAGCTCAACCACGGCAGAAGATAGAGAGAGAATGAAAGTCATTCCCTATGCCTCAGCCATAGGTTCTATAATGTATGCCATGCTGTGTACCACACCTAATGTGTGCCTTGCCACATGTCTGGCAAAGGGGGTACAAGAGTGATCCAGGAGTGGATCACTGGACAGCGGTCAAAATTATCCTTAGTAACTAAAGGACTAAGGAAATGTTTCTCGATTATGGAGGTGATAAAGAGTTCGTCGTAAAGGGTTGCGTCGATGCAAGCTTTGACACCAAACTGGATATCTCTGAGTAGCAAACCGGATACGTATAATGGAGCAGTCATTTGGAATAGCTCCAAGTAAAGCGTGATAGCAGCATCTACAGTATGACATAAGGATTTGCAAAGTACACATGGGTCTGAATATTGCAGACCCATTGACTAAAATTCTCTCTCACGAGCAAAACATGATCACACCTTAAGAACTTTTTGAGTGTTAATCACATGGTGATGTGAACTAGATTATTGACTCTAGTGAACTCTTGGGTGTTAATCACATGGCGATCTAAACTAGATTATTGACTCTAGTGCAAGTGGGAGACTGATGGAAATATGCCCTAGAGGCAATAATAAAGTTGTTATTATTTTATATTTCCTTGTTCATGATAAAGGTTTATTATTCATGCTAGAATTGTATTGACCGGAAACTTAAATACATGTGTGAATACATAAACAAATACCGTGTCCCTAGTGAGCCTCTACTAGACTAGCTCGTTGATCAAAGATGGTTAAGGTTTCCTAACCATAGACATGAGTTGTCATTTGATAACGGGATCACATCATTAGGAGAATGATGTGATGGACAAGACCCATCTGTTAGCTTAGCATATGATCGTTCTGTTTATTGCTATTGCTTTCTTGAATGTCAAATACATGTTCCTCCGACCATGAGATCATGCAACTCCCGGATACCGGAGGAATACCTTGTGTGCTATCAAATGTCACAACGTAACTGGGTGATCATAAAGATGCTCTACAGGTATCTCCGAAGGTGTCTGTTGAGTTGGCATGGATCGAGACTGGGATTTGTCACCCCGTGTTTCGAAGAGGTATCTCTGGGCCCTCTCGGTAATGCACATCATAAGAAGCTTGCAAGCAAAGTGACTAAGGAGTTATTTACGGGATGATGTATTACGGAACGAGTAAAGAGACTTGCCGGTAACGAGATTGAACTAGGTATGGAGATACCGACGATCGAATTTCGGGCAAGTAACATACCGACGGACAAAGGGAATTACGTATGTTGTCATTGCGGTTCGACCGATAAGATCTTCGTGGAATATGTAGGAACCAATATGGGCATCCAGGTTCCGCTATTGATTATTGACCGGAGAGGCGTCTCGGTCATGTCTACATCATTCCCGAACCCGTAGGGTCCGCACGCTTAACGTTCGTTGACGATATAGTGTTATATGAGTTATGTGACTTGGTAGCCGAATGTTGTTCGGAGTCCCGGATGAGATCCCGGACGTCACGAGGAGTCTCGGAATGGTCGAGAGGTAAAGATTTATATATGGTAAGTCATATTTTGGGTTCCGGAAAAAGGTGCAGTTTTTTCGGTATTGTACCGGGAAGCTTCCAGAAGGTTCCGGAGGATTCCGGGGGGGTCCGGAAGTCCACAAGTGGGTCCACCACGTCCCAAGGGCTGGCATGGGCTAAGGGGAGGCGCCCTGGCCTTATTGGGCCAGGCGCACCAAGTCCTCAAAAGCCCACGCAACTAGGGAAGGAAAAAAGGAGAGTCCTAGTAGGAATAGGATTGGACTTTGGAGTCCAAGTCCACGTGTGTACTATTCACGTGGTACTGTTCACGTGGTACTGTTCACGTGGCACTATTCCTTCTACTCCAAGCCCCTACACATATATAAATAGAGGAGAGGGGGCGCCCGAAACAAGACACAACATTGTTTTAGCCGTGTGCGGCGCCCCCCTCCACAGTTCCGTCCCTCGGTCATATTTTCGCAGTGCTTGGGCGAAGCCCTGCGGAGATAGCATCACCATCACCGTCACCACGCCGTCGTGCTGCCGGAACTCATCCACTACCTCGCCGTCTTGCTGGATCAAGAAGTCAAGGACGTCATCGAGCTGAACGTGTGCTGAACGTGGAGGTGCCGTACGTTCGGTACTCGGTCGGTTGGATCGTGAAGTTGTTCGACGACATCAACCGCGTTGTTCTAACGCTTCCGCTTACGGTCTACGAGGGTACGTAGACACACTCCCCCTCTCGTAGCTATGCATCTCCATGGATAGATCTTGCGTGTGCGTAGAAATTTTTTTGTTTTCCATGCAACGTTCCCCAACACAGTACTCCCAAGAAGTTGCAAGTATAGATACCAAAGTGATCAAAATATTGATCATAGGACAGCAGTGAAAATGTCGTTGAGTACTAAAGTAGCACTCATGACATGTTTTCTCGCAAGTGGAGATTATGAAGAGTTCGTTGTAAGAAGTTACAAAGATACAGTCTTCATCAATGCTCCAGGCGATTTTTTATTTAAGTTAAGGGTTTTGTGTAATACACGATATGGTGGCACGGTAGTTGGAAATTGTTCCAAACAGGATACTGTGGTGAATTCTATAACAAAGGCTAAGTATGTTGACGCTTTGGAAGTGACAAAGAAGATGTTGAATCATATAGTTCATTCATGAACTTAGTATGGTTCCAAGATGGCTTTGGTCAATGGGACACTATTGCAGATAGTTGCTCCATAGCTCAGTCTGAGGAATCAAGGTTTGACCTGTGATTCACATATATACAAAGCCAAGTCCACACAAAAAATGAATTTTGTGAAAGCGTGAAAACGCGAGGAGATGCAAAGATACACACAGAACTGAAGTTGTCAGATCCGTTGGACATCAGGCTATACCACAAGCGAAGCATTTTTTACACCGGTATGCCATAGGTGTAAAGTGCATTAGCATTGACTAGATTATTGACTCTAGTGCAAGTGGGAGTCTGTAGGAGATATGCCCTAGAGGCAATAATAAATGTTATTGTTTATCTCCATGTTCATAATTATGTTTATGTTCCATGCTATAACTGCTATGGTTCTCGAGTCTACAATAACTACGAGGCTCGGAGGAAGACTCATATGCACGTGTGGAATAATAAACGGTAAAATGTATTCCTAGTCTGGCCTCGAAGACTAGCTCAAGTGTTGCATGATGGTTCTGTTTTCCTGATCATGGGCATGACTATGCCGGCAATTTTGAGGGCACATTGTTTGGAGAACACTTGTGTTGAATCGACCCGAATTGATGTTATGCTATGAGATACATTCGTCACAAGTTAATGGTTAATAACACAGAGAAAGTTAACATTTGCATAATTCCTTAGACCATGAGCGTATCGAGTTTCTTCATGCTTGCTTCATGAACTTTGGGGTTTGTTAAACGTCATCCGTAACTGGGTGGCTATTACGGCGGCTTATGGGTTCATGGAAAAGTATGACAAGGGACTTGATAGCTCAAGATTGGGATTTGCTCCTCCGACGATGGAGAGATATCTCTGGGCCCTCTCGGTGTTACGGTATCCATCATCGTCTGGCCAGACACAATGTGATTTGATCACAGGGATGCCGGAACACGGGAACGAGAAAAGAGAGCAAAACCGGTAACGAGGTAACAGGCATAGTGGACAAGTTGTTGATCCACGGGGATGTCGATAAATCTCACCTCGGGTGTTTATAACATATCGCGAAGCAACTGGAGGTTCACTCGAATATTTATTCGTGTGGGTATAGGGGTCAATATGGGTGTCCACGGCTCCGATGTTGATCATTAATCGGAAAGTGTTCCGGTCATGTCTATACTTCACCGAACCTTTAGGGTCACACACTTAAGGGTCATCTATCTACTGAATACTGGACAGGGAGTCTGAGAGAAAGTCACCGGAAAAGTTTCGGAGACAACGGAAAAGTTCCGGAGAGAGAACACCGGAATAGTTTTGGTAAAACCGAAAGGTTGTTTCGGAGTATACCATTAAGTCAAAATGGTTTCGGCACATGCCTGGAAATTCTTAGAGGGTGCCAGAATTGTTCTGGGAACTTCTGGGATTTTTCAGGAGAAAAAACCCGAAAATGTTCCGGAGCTGCCGGAACCGCTTTGGTTGCTTTTCGCAGATGAAAATCACTAATCCGAAATTGTTTTGGAACGCGTCCAAAATTATTTTAGTGGGTACTGGAAATGTTCTAAGACCTACAGAAATATTTTCGGACCTAACGGTCGCGGAAAAATGTTTCCGTGAATAGTGAAAAGCACTTTTTGGTTGCTTTTTCGAAAGCCACTTTTCGGGGCTTTTACCAAAAGATCTTGGAGAAGGCTTGGGAGGGAAGGAACCCCTTTTTGTGGCTGAAATTTCAGCCCCTCCACCCCTCCTTCTCCTATAAATAGAGGTGGAGAGGAGCTCTCCACACTCACTCCAACTCTCTCACCAAATGGCATGCATGATCTGCCTTTGTTCTCTCCCTCACACGAAACAGTTTCGTAGAGCCGAAAGGCTGTCTGGGTTCTGGTGAGAACTAGTTCTGGACAGTGAAGCCCTGCCGGATAGATGACACCGTATGTGTGCAACCCCGTAGAGAGGTCGTAGGTTCGATCTTTTTTGCCCGAGGGGCTGTTCGAGAGTGCCTCCCAAAGGGCTGTCCGAGTTATTGTCCGAGTTTCGAGGGTCCTCCCGAAGGGCTGTCCGTGACATCGTCCGGGGGACTGTCCGACCGCCTTCCGGAGGGCTGTCCGAGGGACTGTCCGAGGGGCAGGTGAGGGAGTACATCCTCGCGGTTGGGAGGTTGTAAATCCTAGCTGCGGGGATTTTCACCAACGATCTACATCGACTCTACTTCCGCTGCGCTACGAGTTGGTAAGAACCAGCCCTACCACACATAACCCAGACTCTCGCAGATTGTACCCCTACTCCGATGGACAGAGAACCAGCTTCACCCAATCTAACCCCAACCCCAGCAGATAGTAAACCGGTTTCAGTTAACATAGCACTATCTCGACCACCGAGCTCCCAAACAAGAGCAGATAGTAAGGAAACTCCAGTGCCCAAGGTTGGGGAACGCGACAGAAAACAAAAAAAATCGGTACAGTGAGCACGCCCAGGATCACTATGGAGACTGCATACAGGGTTTGATCTGATCATTACCGACTCGTAGCGCAGCGGAAGTAGAGTCGATGTAGATCGTCAGTGCAGATCCCCGCAGCTAGGATTTACAACCTCCCAACCGCGAGGATGTACTCCCTCGTCGGACAGTCCCTCGGACAATGTCACGGACAGCCCTTCAGGAGGACCCTCGAAGCTCGAATGGTAACTCGGACAGCCCTTCGGGAGGACCCTCGAACAGCCCCTCGGGCAAAAGATCGAACCTACGACCTCTCTATGGGGTTGCACACATACGGTGTCAGCTATCCGGCAGGGCTTCGCCGTCCAGAACTAGTTCCTGCCGGAACCCAGACAGCCTTTCGGCTCTACGAAACTATTTCGCGGGGAGGGAGAGAGAAGGCCAGATCATGCATGGCTTGTGTATGAGAGTAAGGAGTGAGTGTGGAGAGCACCTCTCCACCTGTATTTATAGGAAAGCCAAGGGGAAGGGTGCCTCCAAAAATTACCAAAACACCCATGCATTAGGTCACATATGATGGGTATTAAGGGCATAATGGGAGGCCATGTGGAGCTCCAAGGAGGAGCACCACCCTTGGCCGGCCACCCCATGCCCCCCCAAAGGGGTTCCTTCCCTTGCAAGCCAATCCCTTCTAGAACTTGGACTAAAGTCCCAAAAGGTGGCTTTCCAAAAAGCAACCCAAAAAGCACTTTCACTATTCACGAAGACATTTTTCTGCGACCGTTAAATCCGAAAATATTTCTGTGAGTCTTAGAATAATTCTAGTACCCACTAAAACAATTCTGGACGCAGTCCGAAACATTTCCGGATCAATGTTTTTCTTCAGCGAAAAGCAACCAAAGCGGTTCCGGCAGCTCCGGAACATTTCCGGTTTTTATCCCGGAAAAATCCTAGAAGTTTCCAAAACAATTCTGGCACCCTCCAAGAATTTCCAGGCGTGTGCCGAAACCAATTTGACTTAATGGTATACTCCGAAACAACTTTTCAGTTTTACCGAAACTATTCCGGTGTTCTCTCCGAAACGTTTCCGTTGTCTTCGAAACTTTTCCGGTGACTTTCTCTCAGACTCCCTGTCTAGAATTCAGCAGATAGATGACCCTTAAGCGTGTGACCCTATAGGTTCGGTGAAGTATAGACATGACCCGGAATACTTTCCGATCAATGATCAACATCGGAGCCGTGGACACCCATATTGACCCCTATACCCACACGAATGAATATTCAAGTGAACCTCCAATTGCCGTGTGCTATTCTTGTTGCTTCGCGATATGTTACGAACACCCGAGGTGAGATTTATCTGCATCCCCGTGGATCAAAAACTTGTCCACTATGCCAGTTACCTCGTTACCGGTTTTGTTCTCTTTTCTCGTTTCCGCGTTCCGGCATCCCAGTGATCAAATCACAATGTGTTTGGCCAGACGATGATGGATACCATAACACCGAGAGGGCCGGAGAATATCTCTCCATCGTCGGAGGAGCAAACCCCAATCTTGAGCTATCTCGTTCCTTGTCATACTTTCCGTGAACCCGTAAGCTGCCGTAATAGCCACCCAGTTACGGATGACGTTTAACAAACCCCAAAGTTCACGAAGCAAGCACGAAGGAACTCGATACTCTCATGGTCTAAGGAATTATGCAAACATTAACCATCTCTGTGTTATTAACCATTAACTTGTGACGAATGTATCTCATAGCATAACATCAATTTGGGTTGATTCAACACAAGTGTTCTACTAACATTGTGCCCTCAAAATTGCCGGCATAGTCATGCCCATGATCAGGAAAACAGGATCATCATGCAATACTTGAGCTAGTCTTAGAGGCATGACTAGGAATAATTTTTACCGTTTATTATACCACACGTGCACATGAGTTTCCCTCCGAGCCTCGTGGATATTGTAGACTCGAGAATCATTGCAGTTATAGCATGGAACATAAACATTCATTACAAACTTGGAGATACAAAATAACTGTTATTACTGCCTCTAGGGCATATCTCCTACAGACTCCCACTTGCACTAGAGTCATAATCTAGTTACATGGCTTCCCTAACACCAATGGCTATCCGGTGCTGCGCATGCTTTGCTCGTGGTAGAGGCTTTGTCATCGGGTCTGACACGTTCAGATCCGTGTGAACTTTGCGTACTTTCACTAAACCCGCTTCGACATGATGTCGAATGAGTTTATATTTGCGTTCAATATGTCTTGTCTTATGGTGCGAAGATGGCTCCCTAGCCTGAGCCACGGCGCCACTATTATCACAATAGATCTCCACCGGGTCCATCGCACTTGGAACCACACCAAGGTCTTCAAGAAATTGCTTGATCCAGACCGCCTCCTTGGAGGCTTCTGAAGCTGCAACATATTCCGCCTCCGTCGTAGAATCTGCCATAGTCTTTTGTTTGGAACTTTTCCAATCAACTGCGCCGCCGTTCAATATGAAAACATAGCCTGATTGAGATTTGAAGTCATCTGGGTCAGTCATGAAGCCTGCATCAGTGTAACCACTTACAATGAGCTCTTCATCACCTCCGTACACAAGGAGTAAGTCCTTGGTCCTTCTGAGGTACGTAAGAATACTTTTGACTGCGGCCCAGTGTTCCAGCCTTGGATCACTTTGGTACCGGCTGCTAACACTTAGCGCATAGGAAACATCCGGTCTTGTACATAGCATGGCATACATAATAGAACCAACTGCCGAAGCATATGGAACATCATTCATTTGTACTCACTCATCGAGAGTCCGAGGACACTGATTCTTGCAAAGCACTGTGCCAGGTGACATGGGGAGTAGGCCTTTCTTGGAGTTCTCCATGTTGAACCTTTTCAACACCTTGTCAATGTACGTGCTTTGACTAAGCGCTATCAGGCGTTTTGATCTATCTCTATAGATTCTTATGCCCAATACATATGCCGCTTCGCCTAAGTCTTTCATTGAAAAACTCTTCTTCAATGAGTCTTTTATTTCGCTAAGAAAATTCACGTCATTTCCAATCAACAATATGTCATCCACATACAAGATTAGAAATGTTTTTGCACTCCCACTAAACTTCTTGTAAACACAAGATTCTTCGTCATTCCTGATGAAGCCAAACTCTTTGACTACTTCATCAAAATGAATGTTCCAGCTCCTTGATGCTTGCTTCAGACCATAAATGGCTTTCTGAACCTTGCATACCTTTCTAGCATTCTCATGAATGATAAAACCTTCAGGCTGTATCATGTATACATCTTCTTTAAGATTTCCATTTAGGAAAGCCGTTTTGACGTCCATCTGCCATATTTCATAATCGAAATAAGCAGCTATTGCTAGTAATATCCGTACAGACTTAAGCATAGCTACAGGCGAGAAAGTCTCATCGTAGTCCACTCCAGGAACTTGCGTGAACCCTTTCGTGACAAGTCTAGCTTTATGGATAGTAATGTTACCATCCGCGTCCGTCTTTCTTTTGAAAATCCATTTACAACCAATGGGCTTTATGCCTTCTGGAAGTTCTACCAAGTTCCAAACTTGATTTTCGTACATGGATTCCATTTCGGATCTCATGGCTTTGTGCCATTCCCTTGAGCTGGGCCCCGCCATTGCTTCCTTGTAGTGCGCAGGTTCATCGTCTTCAAGAATGAAGATTTCGTTATGAAACCACTCAGGTGGCTCGATAGCCCTACCTGATCTGCGTGGTTCAAATACAAACTTGTCTGAAGTTTCCGCATCACATGCGACAACTTCCGGCTCGGTTGTAGGGATAATTAGCGGAATTTCTTCCGGTTCCTTAGCCATATCAACGGTTGCCGAAGATTCACTAATCTCATCAAGCTGCACTGTCCTCCCACTTAATTCTTTAGCGAGAAACTCTTTCTCGAGAAAGACTCCGTTTTTAGCGACAAACACTTTGCACTCGGAGGGTTGGTAGAAAGAATACCCAACTGTTTCATTGGGATAACCTACAAAGTAACATTTGTCTGATCTGGGATCGAGTTTGCTTGGTTGTAAACGTTTTACATAAGTTTCACAACCCCAAATTTTGAGATGTGACAAATTGGGTTTCTTCCCATGCCATAACTCGTATGGTGTCATCTCAACAGACTTAGACGGTGCTCTGTTTAATGTATAAGCGGCAGTGAGTAGTGCGTGACCCCAAAAAGATATCGGCAGATTTGTAAGAGACATCATCGACCTTACCATGTCTAACAAGGTTCGGTTACGTCGTTCTGACACTCCGTTTCGCTGTGGAGTTCCGGGAGGCGTAAGCTGTGAAACGATTCCACGATCACTCAGATGTTGGCTAAACTCATGACTAAGATATTCGCCCCCCCCCCCCCCCCCCGATCTGATCGCAGAAACTTAATCCTTTTGTTATGATGATTTTCTACCTCATTCTGAAATTCTTTGAACTTTTCAAAGGTTTCTGACTTATGCTTCATCAAATAGATATATCCATACCTACTCAAATCATCAGTAAAAGTCACGAAGTAGAAATAACCACTCCGTGCGGCCGTGCTCATCGGACCACATACATCACTATGTATTATTTCCAACAATTCACCCACCCGTTCAGGATGACCCGTGAACGGCGTCTTGGTCATTTTCCCCATCAAGCAAGCTTCACATGTGTCAAATGATTCAAAATCAAAGGACGGTAAAACTCCATCTTTATGGAGTCTTTTCATGCGTTTCTTTCCGATGTGGCCAAGCCGACAGTGCCACATGAAAGTGGTGGTGGTATCAGCCTTCTTAAGGCGTTTAGCATTCACGTTAAAGACATCATTTCCACATTCAAGATTCAGTATGAAAAGGCCCCCAACAATGGGTGCAAATCCATAAACCATATCCTTACAATAAAGTGAACAACCATTGTTCTCAGACTTGTAGGAATACCCATTGTGTACTAAACATGATCCAGAGATAATGTTTCTACACAATGCTGGAACAAAATAACAGTTACTTAGTTCTAGGGTAAATCCTGAAGGGAGACGTAGAGGCATAATGCCGACGGCTTGAGCGACGATCCTAGCGCCTTTCCCGACACGCATCACGACTTCATTCTTTGCCATCTTACGCACCTTCTGAAGCCCCTGCATCGAGTTGCAAATGTGAGCAACCGATCCGGTATCAAATACCCAAGACTTAGAATTTTCGCTAGCAAGCAAAACGTCAATGACATTAACCTGTATAACAATTATACCTTTTCCTGTTTTCCCGGACTTCTTATCTTCCAGATACTTCTTGCAGTTTCTCTTCCAGTGTCCTGTGCCCTTGCAGTAGAAGCACTCAGTTTCATTCTTGGCTCCGCCCTTCGAGTTGCTTTGGGAGCCGGTATTACCGGCGCCCTTTCCCTTCCTGGACTTGCCTTTCTTTTTGAAACTGGCGGTTTTATTCACAAGCAACACTTGCTTGCGATTTTTCCGCAGTCCTCCTTCCGCAGTTTTCAGCATGGCGAGCACCTCATTTGGTGTCTTCTCCATCCCACTCATGTTGTAGTTCATGACAAAACCGTCGTAAGACGGGGCAAGTGAAGAAAGCAACATGTCCATCATATGGGCTAGTGGAATTGGAAATTCCAGGGTTTTAAGCCTTTCAGCGTAGCCAATCATTTTGACCACGTGTTCGCCAACTGAACTGCCCTCAGCCATCTTGCAATCCATCACGGCCTTCATGATATCAAACCGTTCAGACCGTGTGGTTTTGTACAGAGCATCCAATTCCCGGATCATATCGCGGGCATTATGGAATTCAAAACGTTTTTGAAGCTCTGGACTCATGCAAGCTAGCATAAGGCACTGCACTAAATTGTAATCATCATCCTTAGTGGCCCAGACATTTTGTTCATCTTCCGGGGCAGTTGCCGCCGGTTTAGCTGGAAGAGGAGATTCAAGCACATACATCCTCTTAGCGCTCCTGAGGACAATCCTCAGGTTACGGACCCAGTCCGCATCGTTGTTTCCAGTCGCAACTAACTTCTCTTTCTCTAACATCGGGCCTAAGTTGAACGCGGTGTTGCGAGCCATTTGATCTACAACGGTAAACACAAGTTTCACTTAGACTTTGTTCATAATTAATTTGCACTAGTGAATAAACAATTTTATTCTAAAGTGCGCTCCCACTCAAATCAATATCTCTCAAAATTGATTGTGAGTGATTCAAGATCCACATTTCAATTCAACGCCATTGATGTGGACATCACTGATGACGAGAATTTCAATCGGTAGGCAAACTTGCCGATCACATCTCTTATGTGACTCTTGTTCATCTTTCGATGGGTGTGTTCCGAGCTCAGGACTATCCTGCCTGAACGTCAAAGACAACCAAGTGATCTTGCTGCGAGGTCTGACCTCACCCGCCTCATTCCTCTCGATTCGTTCGTACCCATGTGGACATGGCGCACCCCGAAAAGATACGAATTTCAGACGGTGCTACACTTGGGTGAACACTAACTACTTTGATATTTTTTAAGTGAGAGATCACTCTAATAAAAAGCGACTACTGCGCAATCAAGAAGTGTGCATCAAGAGGGATAAACATCTCAGGCAATTCATAATAGCATGATATGGTATAGCCCTTTCTGACGGAGAAGTCTTTAATTTCTTCGTCTTCGGCATTTGCGTTGGTGTTCACCTTCGCGAAGATTGCCACCACCTTGTCGATGCACCAGATAATATTGCTATCTCTATAGCTAATAAAATAAGTGCATTACTTAAGGTTGACACGCAGGTCATTAAAGTGACAATCATATGGCTCCAGCCATCATGCCGAATCATGACACGCAGGTCATGTTAATAAATTTACATCATATAATCATCTCATACATAATCGAATTAATATGAGAGCTGCTATACCACATCACAAGCACATCCTGCAAAACCAAGTTAGACGCCTCTAATCGGTTTATGCAAAAATTTATTTTACGTGGCTTCTAAGGTTTTGACTTAAACCGCAGCTACCAACGTTTATCATCAAGTATGATTATTCAAGTCGCTAGATTAACACTGCGGGGTGTATGAAACACGAGATAATAAAATCTCGAGCCCCATACTAAACTTCGTCATACACATGACCCCCGTGCAGATCATATCTGCATTGCCCTTTCGTCTGCGAAATTTCATCTTTCTCTCAACTATGGTGGAACCCAAAGAACTGATAGCACTTCGTTGATCAATCAGGATCGCGGATTGCCAGAACTTTGTGAAATTCCACCATGCCGTTTCAAGATCAGAAATACGCAAATTCTAGGGAAGCAACAAAAACATCGGGTAACAGATTTCATCTGCCACATGCATAAATAATTTTCAGCAATAGATCTCATCTACTCCAAAATTATATTATACAATACCCATACATCTCTATGTATTCTAAATCGTAACCTACATCTACGCATAGCAAGGCTCTGATACCACTGTTGGGGAATGTGACAGAAAACAAAAAAAATCGGTACGGCGAGCACGCCCAGGATCACTATGGAGACTGCATACAGGGTTTGACCTGATCATTACCGACTCGTAGCGCAGCGGAAGTAGAGTCGATGTAGATCGTCGGTGTAGATCCCCGCAGCTAGGATTTACAACCTCCCAACCGCGAGGATGTACTCCCTCGTCGGACAGCCCTTCGGGAGGCGGTCGGACAGTCCCTCGGACGATGTCACGGACAGCCCTTCGGGAGGACCCTCGAAGCTCGAACGGTAACTCGGACAGCCCTTCGGGAGGACCCTCGAACAGCCCCTCGGGCAAAAGATCGAACCTATGACCTCTCTACGGGGTTGCACACATACGGTGTCAGCTATCCGGCAGGGCTTCGCCGTCCAGAACTAGTTCCTGCCGGAACCCAGACAGCCTTTCGACTCTACGAAACTATTTCGCGGGGAGGGAGAGAGAAGGCCAGATCATGCATGGCTTGTGTATGAGAGTAAGGAGTGAGTGTGGAGAGCTCCTCTCCACCTCTATTTATAGGAAAGCCAAGGAGAAGGGTGCCTCCAAAAATTACCAAAACACCCATGCATTAGGTCACATATGATGGGTATTAAGGGCATAATGGGAGGCCATGTGGAGCTCCAAGGAGGAGCACCACCTTGGCCGGCCACCCCATGGGGGCCCCCCTAAAAGGGGTTCCTTCCCTTGCAAGCCAATCCCTTCTAGAACTTTAACTAAAGTCCCAAAAGGTGGCTTTCCAAAAAGCACTTTCACTATTCACGAAGACATTTTTCTGCGACCGTTAAATCCGAAAATATTTCTGTGAGTCTTAGAATAATTCTAGTACCCACTAAAACAATTCTGGACGCAGTCCGAAACATTTCCGGATCAATGTTTTTCTTCAGCGAAAAGCAACCAAAGCGGTTCCGGCAGCTCCGGAACATTTCCGGTTTTTATCCCGGAAAAATCCTAGAAGTTTCCAAAACAATTCTGGCACCCTCCAAGAATTTCCAGGCGTGTGCCGAAACCAATTTGACTTAATGGTATACTCCGAAACAACTTTTCAGTTTTACCGAAACTATTCCGGTGTTCTCTCCGGAACGTTTCCGTTGTCTTCGAAACTTTTCCGGTGACTTTCTCTCAGACTCCCTGTCTAGAATTCAGCAGATAGATGACCCTTAAGCATGTGACCCTATAGGTTCGGTGAAGTATAGACATGACCCGGAACACTTTCCGATCAATGATCAACATCGGAGCCGTGGACACCCATATTGACCCCTATACCCACACGAATGAATATTCAAGTGAACCTCCAATTGCCGTGTGCTATTCCTGTTGCTTCGCGATATGTTACGAACACCCGAGGTGAGATTTATCTGCATCCCTGTGGATCAAAAACTTGTCCACTATGCCAGTTACCTCGTTACCGGTTTTGTTCTCTTTTCTCGTTTCCGCGTTCCGGCATCCCAGTGATCAAATCACAATGTGTCTGGCCAGACGATGATGGATACCATAACACCGAGAGGGCCCGAGAATATCTCTCCATCGTCGGAGGAGCAAACCCCAATCTTGAGCTATCTCGTTCCTTGTCATACTTTCCGTGAACCCGTAAGCTGCCGTAATAGCCACCCAGTTAAGGAATTATGCAAACATTAACCATCTCTGTGTTATTAACCATTAACTTGTGACGAATGTATCTCATAGCATAACATCAATTTGGGTTGATTCAACACAAGTGTTCTACTAACATTGTGCCCTCAAAATTGCCGGCATAGTCATGCCCATGATCAGGAAAACAGGATCATCATGCAATACTTGAGCTAGTCTTAGAGGCATGACTAGGAATACTTTTTACCGTTTATTATACCACACGTGCACATGAGTTTCCCTCCGAGCCTCGTGGATATTGTAGACTCGAGAATCATTGCAGTTATAGCATGGAACATAAACATTCATTACAAACTTGGAGATACAAAATAACTGTTATTACTGCCTCTAGGGCATATCTCCTACACCCAAAGCGCCAGGACTACCACGGCGAACCCCAACTCCACCAGTTAGTACACCTATTCCTGTGGACGAAGCACAACCAGTCATCCGTAGTTTAGCGTCTATCGCATTTGATGTTGTTAAATCCTATGTGCATCTTCCCGTCATAGAAATATTATACTGAAGATGAAGGAAGAAACCAGTTGTAGGTGTTCCTCTAGGAGTTATGTGTAAGTAATGTTATTCATGGCAATTACTTTGCTTTGTCCCATACTTTCTACCTCCCTGTTGGTTATAACACAGCAAATGTTCCCATTTTTCTCTATAGAGAATGACCGATTTGGAAAATCAGGATGAGGTAACATGTGCTAATACCTGTACTATCTTCAAGAATGCTTTGCGGCAGTATCAGAATTACCTGAAGAAAACGTACTTCACTGGCAAGGAAACTCATCAAATTCCCTTGCTTTCTCTGGAGACACATTTACGGGACGATGACTGGGAACGCCTTGTTCCGTATGGGTCCAGACCCAAGAATCTGGTAGGGTCTATGAGATCATATTTCATTTTGAAATATTATATGCCTGCGTCTTACTGTACTCTCTTCTTGTAGAACAAGTGCTTAAACCTGAAGAACAATTGTTCTGAGGTAAGATTCCATAGCTATGGTGCATACTGCCTTGCTCTTGTATCACTGTATTTACTCATACCAACTAATTTTTAAATTGAAGGATCCATTCAAAACTCCAATGGCACAACAGGTATGTTTAAACATGTTTTTTAACTGGTTTGCTCTTCTAAATTGCTCTATGTTGATTTCAATTTCAATTGTGTAGACAGTTGTCTTCTCATATCATGCACATTACTAGCATCAAAACAGAGCCAATAGTGTTGTTAGTTGTACATGTATACCCTTGGTACCCATCTGAAATCTTGTGGTGTCGTGTAGTTTCCCACACTTATATTCTTTCAATGTTGCTTTGTCTTGAACTGATATGATTTCAACTGTGTCTCTATTTTGATTTGGCAAGACAATGCAGTGACCATAGCACATAGATATATGTTTGTTTGATGCTTTTATCATGTACTACTTTGCAATAGAAGACTTGTTAGTTTAATCCTATCCACCTTACTACTGAACTGGTTCACCAAAATGAGTTTCATATACTACATGCTAAACCTGTTATGTGTCTTCTTGTTTTTTCTTTTAGAATGCTGACAGAATATTGGAGAAGAGTACCCCATTAAGCAATGGAAAAAGGAAGTAATGTAGATAGGGTTCAAGATAGTGAGACAGCCTTGTTAGTCTCCAACAAAGCTGATAAAACAGATAAGGAAAACTATCTTGAAGACAGTAAGACAACCCCAAAGTTCTGTCTTGATGTAGTGTTCGAGTTACTGGCCACTACCACCGGCACAAGCTCTTCAAAGTCGTTGTCTGAATCAGTTCGGTTTCTTGAGTCTCAACTACAAGCTGAAAGACATCAATCAGCTATGCTGCGACAAGAAGCCGAAGGACTGAGGAAGTCCCTGGAGAATTCAGATGCATACTTTCTGGTGCAACAGCAAGTGTTGGAGGATTTTAGCGCCAAACAAGAGAAAGCTAATAAGACTGCTAAGCTTATTGACGGCATGGTGGATACCCAGGATAACGTTTCTTGAGCTCTTCTGAAGTTGTTTCAGTTCTGTACTTGTTTTGCTGCCGCATTTATTTGCACTGGTGGCCAATTTAGACGCCCAGTGTATGTAATATGCTGCTTTGTTGTTCCCTTTATTTGCACTGGTGACGAACTTTGATGCCCAATGGATGTAATATGTGTAATAGCCGTAATAGCCTAGCGTTAGTTGCTTGCTTATTTATTTCCGTATTGTCTTGTTTATTTTTTTTGCTTGTAGTCACTGTAGTTCTTTTTCCGCGGTTTGCTAGTGGCCACAATAACCATGGGCCATATACGGACCATTGTAACCATGGGCCTGCTACCTGCTGTAGTGACCATTGGCCTCCTACGGGCCGTAGGATCCATGGGCCTCCTACGGGTCATAGGTTCCATGGACCACACATGGAGCATACTATTCGTGGACCAATAACAGACCGCAATATGGGCCGTAAACGGGCCAAAATCAGAATCGTCCCTTTATGGGCCCGACCATAACGGGCCGTTAATAGGTCGGTATGTATCACAAGCTTAATTCTATCGACATGCATAACGGGTCCTTAATGGGCCGGAATACATGACGGGATGAGAACGGCCCAATGGGTTAACAGGCCACAAAAGGGCCGACTGTATCCATGGGTTGAATTTGGCCCATTAGCGGAACACGCCCGTAACGGACCGTAAGTAATCGAGTGCCGAAAATGAGCCCAAGAATATATGGGCGCTTAGAAGGCCGAAAGTTAACACGGGCTGGAAACGGCCCAACTAAATCATGGGTCGTTAATGGGTATAAAGCAATTCACTGTTCATTATGGGCCAGAATCATCACGGGCCATTAAAGGGCCTAGAGTTACGAAAAGGCTTCATATGGGCTGAAAGACGTCATGGGCCATACATGGGCCAAAAGTGACAACGGGCTGGAATTATATTGGACGGCCCACATGACGCTACTGGGCCAAATTTGGAAAGGCCATAATGGGCCGTGAGTTACTGGGCCGTAAATGGGCTATATGCGAACAGGCCGTTAACAGGCTTTCCATGGGCTGGGCCGCTAACTTTTGACCAAGTCAAACGGGACGGCCTTTTTAAACTAAATGGGCCACTGTTGGGCCGTGCCACGTCTCACATTTTCATAGGCCCGTCTCGTCCATTAGATGAATGACATCTGTCGCGACGCCAAGCTAACATGTGGTTCCTTTGGCGAATGAGAATTTTACACGTGGAAATCCCCATTGGTCCGAGTTGTTAATGGGTTATCGGATCCAAACTGGAACCCGATAGCTTAACGGCGACCCATTACGGTGGATGCCACGTGTTGGTTACCCTTGACGAAAACACTTCCATGACGCGTCCTTTATCGTCATGGAAGTGGATACTTCCGTGATGATAATTTGAGTATTGTCATGGAACACTTCTACGACAGCACAAGTATGACTATCACGGATGTACATGCATGACAGAAAACGTGACCTACTGTGACAAACATGTATCATCACGGAAGTGTTTTTTTTTGTAGTGTATGATGGTTTTCAACTGCTCCACCCTGGAGTCCGGACCCTGGTGTTGCAGGATGCTAAGGGGATTGCGGTGGATGTTCGTGTTCTACGCAAGGAGGACAGATTTATGATAGGCACGTCATAGACACGAGACACGTGCCCACATAGGGATGTTGTCGATGCGGACGTCTCCCGACCTTGCACGTCTGTGGTTCAGGCTGCAAGTGGGAGCGGGCTGTCTGCGGCGCCGCTTAATCAAGCCCGCATAACAGCATCTGCGGACGCCCACGGTTGAGAACAAAAATATGTGGGATTTGTGGACCTTTCTGCTAAGCCCATATCTAGCCCACATAACCCACTTAATTCCTCCTCGATAGAAACACTTGATGATAGGTTTACTGTGAGGAGCCAGCGGCTAGCTCCTACATGGCCCCGGCGCCCCGCACTTCTCCATGGCCGCTGCACCTCCTTGACAACGCTAATCCTCCTGTCACTCCCTCTCCTGCACTAGCATCCCATTCTCTGTCACCCAGACTTGCGGGCATCCTGAGTGTGATGAATGGTCAAATCCGTTGGCCAGCAAGGTTTCAAGGAGCAGCTGATTGTAGGCGAGCAACCACGTTCGGGAGCGACTCAACTGACAAGATCTGCAGGAACAGCCTGTTGACGGCGAGCTCCAGTCCAGAGTGAAATCCAACCGTAGTGCTAAATGATTGACATGTTGTGTTCGGCATGCAGCTGTGTTGGGGAGCTTGATTGATCACCACCCGGCTTCCTTCCACACGAGCTATTATAACGATTGATCTATTATGTTTCGTTCTGTCTACGGCATTATGCGGGCAAGTGGACGCCGCGAACAATAGATGCGGCTGATGCGGGCAGCTCGCATAAGCCCACATAATTACGTGGACAATTGCGGCATAATGCGGGTAGCCCGCAGGCAGTCCCACTTGCAGCCTGATCTGTGGTACTCCTTCACGAGGAATGCTTCACTGCGGTGCGTCCAGGGGCCGTGGTCGAGGACGAAGTGAAGATCGCTGCGAGGATGATCCCAGGTAGCGGCCTTCTTCGTATGATGGAGGAAGAGCATGATGCGGGAGGAGATGTCAAGAAGCACATATGTACGGATGGTGATCACTCGCAGAAGTGATCTTGCAAAGATGTGTTTCCTATTTTTTTTGCACCAGCCCGTTGCGAACCTCTAGGGGCCTCGGTACCCTGTCTCAGTGCAGTGTGTGGCGATTTGTAGTGTCTGGCCTTTGAACACTATGTTTCTTTTTTTTCTCTTTTGCTTTTGGTGGTGTTATAGGAGGTGAACATTTTTGTAATACAAGATAAACATTTTTTAAATATGCCATGGGAATTTTTTAGATACAAGATGTATATTTTTTAAAAAATAAATGATGAATATTTTTAAAATAAATGCTGAATATATTATAGATACACGATGAAATACACAATGAACCTTTTGAAAATAAATTGTGATTTTTTAATATGAGGTAAACAGTTTTTTAAATACACAATGAACATTTTCTAAAAACACGAGGAACATTTTCTAAAGACATGACGAGATACACTATAAGAATTTTATAAATATATGCAATGGAAAAAATATTTTAGTAAATATGTACTATTTTAGAACATTTTTGAAATATATGTATTAAAAGGAAAAACGAAAAAAAAAGGAAAATATAATAAAAAGAAAAAACAAGCGAACCATACAAGGAGGCATCGGCAAATACTAGTTGACGCTCGCGGGAGGGCGTCAACTAGGCGAGGCCACACTTGCAGTGAAGTGAGGTGAGCTGGCCCTGTTCGTGTGCGTCGCTGTTTTGTGTGCGTCGCTGTTTTGTGTACGGTCGCTGGCTGCTGCTTTTTTTTTCTTGCATGGTTTTTTGTTTTGGTTGTTCAATTTTATTTTTTATTTTCAGATGGTTTTTATTACATTTCTAGTTTTTCACATTTTCATTTTTTTTGCAATTTGTTCGATATAAGGTGAACATTTTTCTAATACACACTGAAAAACATTAATATATGATGAACATTTTTTTGTATATAGTGAAAAAATATTCATTGATTTTTTCCTAATACAAACTAAACTTTTTAAAAAATATATTTTAAAAATAGGATTTTAAATTCAATCACTTTAAAAATGTCCAACTAGAAAACCAAAGAGAGAAAAGAGCAAAGCAAACCGGTGTAACTAACCGCGTCAGAGTGAGCCGGCCCATTAACGACTCAGTTAAGGCATAGCCTCCTCTATTGGAGGCTAATGGGCGTTCACTAGGAAGTCTCCTAGCCATCACCTAAAAAAAATCAACTATTGAGACGCATATATGGGTCGTCCATTAGCGTCCGTCCCTCCCTTTCATTGGTTTTTTTCGTTCGTCCCATCGCGCTGGTTTTTTTCATTCGTCTCGCCATGGTTTCTCTCTCTCTCTCTCTCTTGACTCTTGCCATGAACCTGATGCTCCATCTTGACCCCTCCCCCCCCCCCCCCCCCCCCCGCCCCTGCCCCCCAAACAACCTTGCCCCACTCCCTCCCCACTCGGCTTGGTTTCCATCGTCTCCCAAAACCCTAGACGTGATAGCATCACCAAGGACAACGACCCATATCGCTCGATTAAGCCACGACCGGCGGCGGCTCCACCTAGCCTGCACCAGCGGTCATTCTAGGTGTGATGGACAAGCACCGCCGTAGTATCCATGACCACTGGATCGACCTCCCCGCCGTCTTTGTCGGTGTCGCACCTTTAAGACAAATCTCCCGGTTTTCCTCTTAAGCATAACACGTGGGGTTAAGAAAGACTTCTTCCTACTTGCCTTCATCCCGACCGCCCCAGGATGGTTGCCTCCCGATACCGTCCTTTTCATCTCACCGAATCACACCTGGACGGTGCCCTGCCTCGCGCACGCAGAATCATAGGAGTGCCGAGGATGACGTTTTGTCCTTCATCATTATTTTTAAGTTAGGTTTTACTGATAAGTGCATCATTTGAAAAATAAGCATGACATTGAATTGGTTTTCTATAAATATTGATGCTTTACATTGAATTTGTGTTCTGTAAATTATGATGATTTAGCTTGAGTACACTCAGTAATAAGTTTATTTGGTTTTCCTGTGTTATTTGCGACAAATATATGGTTCGTGCTTATCATGCTTATTTCATATGTGAAGGCCGTTTTGGTGCCCGGACTCAGCTGCTCCGGGATTTTTGTACATTTTTTGTATTCGCTAACATTTCTTTGAATTTGGTTAAAATGAAAAAATGAAGAGCTAAAAAAAAAGAAACGGCAATTTTTTTTAAAAAATAGGCACCCTCGCTCCTGGACTGGGCAGGCTCAAAGTGCATGATGGGTAAGTGTTTACTAGTCTCCCCCTATGCGGTGACCGGACCTCCTATGTCTCGCTTATTGTTGTGAATTGTTCGAGATTCACATAGGGGAGTCCCCCATGCGGTAGACGCCGCACGCAAGCAGTGTAAAAATCCCCCAAAAAAACGCGGCGCCATAGACAGAATCCGAACTTGTGACCCTCGACTTCTGGACACATGTAGCTAGCCAGTGGAGCTAGTGAGTGTTTCTCACTAATAAGAACTAACTGCAGCAGCAGATCCGTTTTTTTTATAATTGTTGTAAATATTTCTTGAAATTTAGAAAAAAAATCAAATTCCGAACAAATTTTTACAAACACAACATTTTTCTGAAAAATATGAACATTTTTTGAAAAATGTGCACATTTTATTAACTTCCCGAACAAAATTTTGAAAACAAATTTTTTGAAAAAATTGTGAATAAGTTCTATAAAACGTGATTTTTTTTTTGAAAACACGATTTTTCTTGTGATTTTGTGAACAAAAATTTAATACCTGAACTTTTTTGAACGTCCGAACAATTTTTGAAAAGTGCAAACATTTTTCAAATTCCACAAACATTTTTTAAAACGCAAGTATTTTACAATTTCTGTACAAATTTTGAAAACAGAAACGTTTTCAAAAGCTTTTGATGATTTACAGAAAACACAAACATTTTTAGAAAATAAATGGACATGGAAAAAACAAAAACAAACCAATGAAAGTTGGGCCGGCACAACTCTCTGCGCGAAGCCTTGACAATGTGCCAAAAAGGTCCCAAGGACCTCTCGCTTGGGCATTTCCTATTTCCCGCGGCGATGGACGCGAGAACTATAACTAACTTATAGGCACGGCAGCCTCCGTCCGACTGCAGGGTTTTCTCCCACGCGAGCATACTGGCCCGACCGATTTAGCCTGTTTTTTTTTTGTTTGCTACATTTTTTATCTAAGGCGCTCACTCATGGGTGGCTTTTTCTACCGTTTTTAATGTTTTTGGCCTACTTTTATTTGGGTTTTTTAATACTTTTCCTTTTTGCAACTTATTTTCTTCACATGTTTTCTCCGGTTTTTTGTGTTTTTTCCCTAACTTCCTTTGTTTGTTTATCGGTTTTCATTGAGTTTTTTCTGTCGTTTTCCTATGTTTTCTTATGATTTCTTGTTTCTTTCTTGGGCTATCACTGGTTTTTTCTTTCTTATTTTTAATTCAGAGTTTTTGTTTATTTCTTGGTTTCATCAGTTTTCTATTTTTACCATGTTTTTACTCTGTTTTACTGTTTTCCATTCTTCTGCAATGGTTTTCTTAGGTTTATCTTTTTCTATTTTCTTTGGTTTTCGCTGTTTTTCTTTGTTGGTTCCTTTTATTCATTTTCCTCATTTTCTATGATTTAATCAATTTCTTTGCTTTTTCCTCGGTTTTAACTGGTTTTTTCTCATCTTTTCTTTTCCTTGTATTTTTATTTCTTTTTTGTTTTTTTTTTTTCAGTTTTCACAGTATCCCTTCATTTGCACTTGTTCTCACCGGTTTCCTTTTCTTTTCTTTTCTTTTTATTTGTTCTTTTCTTCAGCTTTGGTTTTTTTTTGTTTCTTTACTGGTTTTCATTGGTTACTTTTCTCTTCAACACATCTCTGCATTTTTAGTACACAAGGTACAATTTTAGTGTGCACGTGAAACATTTTCGTTAACATTGTACCTCTTTATAATAGACAATGTACATATTTTTTCAAATGCAACTTTTTGAACACTTGTAATTTAATACATGGTCAACATTATTCGAATATACGGTGGAATGTTTTCTTAATAGCAATAAAAAAATCACACAAAATGTACATTTTATAAAACATTAGGAACATTTTTTATACATGTTTAATATATTTTAATACACATTTTTTTAAATATATATATTGTGATTTCTAATTTTATTCAATGTATGTCATAAATTTTTCTTATACATAAGGATCATATTTTATACATGTTTAATATTTTTTACATACATGAACAACATTTTTTCATACACATTGTATATTTCCGTATACATTTTCCAAATACATAAGAATTTTTTTTTCTATACACATTTAAAATTTTTGAACTGCTTGATTAACATTTTTGAAATACTTGATTAATATATTTTTTTAAGTAAATAATCAACTTTTTTCATACACATTGTTTATTTTTTTAATACATTTTTCGTATACATGAGAACATTTTCTCTATACACATTTAACATTTTTCAAATGCATAAATAACCATTTTACAAATGTTTTATATAGTGTTTGTTAATATTATATAATAATTTAGAATATTGGGAAGTAAAAAATGTAACGGATATAAATCAAAAAATGAAAACAAAAAATCCGATAAAACAGAAGAAATAAAACTAGGCTGTGGCCTCCTGCACGCTGCGCCGGCCATGTCTTGAGTATGCCCAGGCGAGGCTGCCCTACATTGTCGACATTTTTTGAATTCACTAACAATTTTTTAATTCATGAATACTTTTTGAATTCACAAATATTTTTCGAATAGATGAACATTTTTTGAATTTAGAAACAATTTCCCAAATTCGTAAACATTTATTAGAAATTCGCGAACATTTTTGAAACTCATGATCATTTTTTGTATTTCAATCAACTTTTTTTGGAATTTTGTACATTTTTTGAACTCACGAATAATTTTTGAATACGTGAACATTTTTTCCATGAACATTTATTTGATTCACAAACATTCTTATAAATTGTCGAACCTTTTTTGAAACAACAAACATTTTATGATTTCCCAAATGTTTTTTCCAAAATCAGGAACACTATAAAAAAAAGAATTCATGATATGTTTTTCCTGTACGACGCCCACGGGCGTCCAATAGTCGAGTTTCACCGAAGGCGCACGCCAACGGGCCGACACATTCGCAGGCGTCTAGTCCAGGGAATTTATATTTCGAGAAAAATAAAGTACTTATTTTGGGACAGAACGTTTTGGCCCTCGGGTGAACAGTAAGTTAGTTAGAAATAAATAAAAGGAATTACAAAATTCTACTCTTTTTGTGCGTTTAGATGCTCAGGTGCGTGGTTGCCATGCCAACTTTCGGGCTTGTGAGAACCTTTTGAAAACAACCCATTTTGTTTGGAGCTCATTTTGTCTTTGTTGCCACGAGCTCCTTGAATGTCATTGACCCACGAATTTTTGCACGCACCTTGCGCACTCAAGCACCTTGTATTAAAAAAATTCAGATTTTTCTGAATTGTTCTCCTATTTTTTTATTAAATTTTACGGTTCATTGGGTGCAGATGAGCCCGGGCTCGAATTGAATCACCGCTCCCTTTGTACTAAATCAGCAACACATATTTTGGGACGGAGGGAGTAGTCGCACGGAGAAGAACTCCAGACCTGACGTTGGATAGCAGCGTCGCTTACCAGTCGAAATGGCGATTGAGGTTCGCTAAAACGCAACACTAAATCTGAAGTAATAAGAATAGCGGGCAGATCCATTTCTTAAACAGATTTTCAAAATTTCTTGGAAAAAATGTGAACAATTTTCTTTAAAATTTGAATCATGTGTTAAACTTGTGAACAAAATTTTAAATTCGAAACAAACTTTTAAAATGTGAGCAAACAAAAAATTTAAAACATGAACAAAATTTTGAAATTCCAAACATTTATTGAAAAATATTATGAAGGCTGAACAATTTTTATATATAGATTGAACATTTTTTAATATATGAGGAACATTTTTTATATACATGTTGAATATTTTTTTGATATATGCTGAACAATTTTTAAATGCACACTGAACATTTTTCGATATATGTTGAAAAGTTTTTAAGTAAACAAGGAATATATTTTTTAAATACATTGAACATTTTCTTAATATACAGTGAACATTTTCTTAAATATATGATTGTAAGACATGATTAACACATGTATAATACACACAAAAATAGAAGAAACGAAAAAAATGGACAGAAGAAACACAGATTGTTCATGGTACTAAATGTATTAAGGAAAAAAAATGATGAAGGATTCTTAATGTATTAAAGGAAGAAAAAGGAAAAAAAGAATTAAAACACCAAACCAACAAAAAACCATAAGAAACATGAAAGGACTAGAAAGGAAAACAACGAAAAGATAAATCAAAACAAAAATGCAGTAGAAGAAACGAAAGAAAAAACCGAAGCAGCGAACGCGCAGCAGGCACTGCCGCGAACTGGTCAGCCACCCGTGGGAGCTGCGGGCGTTGCCAAGCGGGCAGCAAATAGGATCTGCCTACGGAAAACCCTATACGCCGCTTTCTGCGTCGTAATGTCGACGCTTCGCACACGGTTGCGCGAGCGAACGATGCAGTGGGCCGGCCCAATTGGTTGCCAAGTTTTGTGTTTTCTGTACAGTATTTCTACCAGTTTTAGGAACCTTGTAGAAGGTTCCTCAACCGGGTTTTTCTTGGTGGTTTATTCTTCTGGTTTTTTGTTTTCTCTTTCTCTTTCCTTTTTTCGTTTTTCCTGTTTCTTTTTTTTCTCTTTCTTTTCTTTTTTTCGTAACTGCAGAATTTTCATAAAATGTTCAGGATTTCAAATTTTGTTCAGAATTTCAAAAAAAATCACTTTTCCAAAAAAATATTTGGATTCCTAAATTTAATCACGTTTTCTAAAAAAGGTTCAGAATTTCAATATTTTCTTCATTTTTAGAAAATTCTTCACTTTTTAAGAAAATTGTTCACATTTTCCAAATATGTTCAAAAATCTGAAATTTGTTCATGTTTTTGTATAGAATTTCGGAATTTTATATACATTTTCCAAAATTATTCAAGGTTTTCGAAATTTGTTCACATTTTTAAAAATTGTTCATAATTTCAATATTTTATTCATGATTTAAAATTTTGTTCACTTTTTCAAAAATTGTTTTAAATTTTGAAATTTGTTCACGCTTTCAAAAGTTGTGCACGTTTTTTGTATAGTATTTCAGAATTTTGTTCACATTTTTCAAAAGTTGTACACTTTTTTAAAAAATGTTTGGTATTTTTATGTTTTGAAAATTTTGTTCAGTTTTTCAAAAACTGTTCAGAATTTCTAAATTTGTTCAGGTTTTTTATATAGAAATTCGGAATTTTGTTCACGTTTTATAACAAGTGTTCAAAAATTCAAAAAGGGATGGAATTTTCAAATTTTGGTCATGATTTCAAAAATTGTTCACAAAATCGATTGTTCACATTTTCCAAAAATTGTTCGCGTTTGTGAGAAAATGTTCGGAATTTTAAAAAAGTGTTCAGATTTTTCTGCAAATATATTCGGATATGCCGTCGTAATTAGTTCTTAAAAGTTTGTAGTGCCTATTAGTCACTAGCAGGTATCATGTGTAGCGGTCAGCTACACGAGTTATGTATCGAGGGGGTACCGAGTTGGATCACTGGTAGTGCGTGCCTTTTTTTTTGGGGAATTTTACATAGCTCGCTACAGTACCACCTAATGGGCTGGCCCACTTGCGGTTCCCGCCTGTGCGAACCTCCGCCAATCTGCCGCAGCGTGCGGCAGACAGGAAGTCCCCTGCCCTACGTCTCCTAGAGAGCTCCTAATGAGCGCCGGTTGCCAGTTCTGGCGCCTACGCGCCCGCGAACTGGACCGCCCAGGTCGCCTCGTTCGCTCGTTCGGCACGTCACCTCGTTCACTCGATCATGGTTGACCGTTCAACAGTTGACCGGTCAACCGTTGACTTTAAAAAAAAGAAATCCAAAATCCGAAAAAAAACGTAAATTCAAAAATGTTCACTAAATCTGAAAGAAAAGTTCACATACTTCAAAAATAGTTCACAAAATTGGAAAAAAGTTCAACGATTTTAAAAATAATTTCATCAAATTTTAAAAAAAGTCCACCAATTTTGAAAAAAGCTCATCAGTTTTGGAAAAAAGTACACAAACTTCAAAAAAAAGTTTACGAATTTTATAAAAAGTTCATCAAATTTGAAAAAAAAATTCACCAATAGTGAAGAAAGTTCATCCACTTCAAAAAAAGTTCTTCAAATTAGAAAAATCAATTCATTGAAATTGGAAAAAGTTCATCAAATTTTTTAAAAGTTCACCAATTTTGAAAAATGTTCATCCAATTAGAAAAAAAGTTCATCAATTTTTAAAAAAGTTTATCGAATTTGGAAAAACGTTCATAAAATTTGGTGTAATTTTTCCATCGAATTAGAAAAAGGAAAAAGAAAAAGAAAAAAAGAAGAATGAAAACGAAAACAGAAAAGGAAAAAAGAAAAAGAAAAGGATAACAGAAAGAAAGAATAAAAGAGGAAAGAAGCTGTACGTTATCACAGAAGGAGGTGTGGTTGGGGTGGTTAGCACGTCTTGCACTGCACCCCGGCGGCGCTGGTTTGAATCCCACCTGAGCTTGCTTTTTTGCAGCAATTTATAAAAGGTAAAAAGTTGAAAATGGGCTGGCCCATCGCGGACGGGTGGTGTGCGCCCTGTACCGTTAAACCTATAACGGGCGCTTAGAGCGCCGTTTAGGATTTGCCCGTCTCGTAGTAGGTGCGTCCCGGCAAGGGATAGCAAGGAAACCCATACTGGGCCAGCCCAATTACCTGTTCCCTTTGTCTTCTGCCTCGTCATTTTTCCATTTTTTTTTTGCGTTCCTTTTTAAGTCGTTTTATTTTTATTTTTATTTTAGTTCCCACATTTTTTTCTATTTATGGTCTTGTTTATCGATTTTTTTGAATTTCGTAAGGAAAAAAGCAAAAAAAGCAAAATAATTGTGCCACATGATTTTTTCAAATCCTGAACATTTTCCGAATTCCAAAATATTTCTCAGATGCACAATTTTTTTTAATGAATGAAGAGTTCTTGAGTACATGCAAATTTTTTGAATTCATGGATATTTTTTAATCCGTGAATAGTTTTTGAATTCGCAAACATTTTTTGAATATGTAAACATTTTTTTAATGCACAAACATTTATAGAATTGAGGAATATTTGCCAGAATTCTAAAAAAAATTGAATTCACAGACTTTTTTTGAATTCACGATCATTTTTCATATTCATAAACAACAGTCAAACTCACGAGCATTTACTATATTCAATAATATTTTTTGAGAGAATGTGTAGCATGAAATTCGCAAATACTTCAAATTCCTGAACATATTGTAATTTTGGAAGTATTTTATATAAAAGAACCAACCAAAAAAACTAAATGACAGACAACGATAAAAAACCAGAGCAGGCTTTTCTAGAAATAGCAGAGAATAGGCACATAACTTTTTAGTACCCTAGTATGCCCAGTTAGCGTCGGCGGAGGCCAGTAGGTACGCGATTGGCGGCTATGCACGGCACAACGTGAGTGAAATCCCAATTTGACGCGCTCTACGTAAACTGCCGAGGCTTCGCACAGGAGCCAGCCAGCTGGGGCGGCCCATTGTCCGAAGTACTTTGGGTTTTCTTTTTTCAAAAAGTTATCTTATAAAGAGTATTAAAAATTCAAAAGTACTTCTGAATTTCAAATACAATCAAAGTTTTCAAAAAATGTCCGTGTTTCAAATTTTGTTATAATTTTTAAAAATATTCCTTTTTTGAAAATATATATTTGCGTTTTCAAAAATTATTCAGAATTTCAATAAATGTTCTCCTTTTCAAAAAAAATATCATGAATTCAATAAATGTTCAGGATTTTTGTAACATTTGAGAGGTGTGAGACGGATGAAGGTCAGACCTCACTGCGAGATCACTTGATTATTTTGGCGTTCGGGCAGGATAGTGCTGAGGTCGGATACTACAATTGAAAGATGAACAAGAGTCACATAGAGATGTGATAAGCAAGTTGACCTACCGATTGAAATTCACGTCACCGTAATCATCCCGATCAATGGCGTTGAATTGATTATAATAATAATTTTACTACAATATAATAATTAAATATATTGAATTATGTGTGCTTGAGTTTCTATTCAAATAATGCTAATTAGAACACTAAAATTTCATACCGTTAAATATCATAGAGTTACAGCATCCAATTCCTGCTACAAGCCGCGGGTATCATCTCTAGTTTTTTCTGGAAGACAACCCAGCCAGCATCAGCATATGATCATAGTCTCCCCACGATGTCTCTCGGAGACTGCAAACACTGTCGACTCTCTTTCTTTTCTTTTTAGAAAGACACAGTCGATTCTCAGAAAAAAAAAAGAGTACTCTCGATCACACATGCTGTGACGCGTCACCATAGAAACGTGTGTACGTGTCACATCGCCACGGACGCGCGCTCTGTTGTCCAGTACGGCAATGCGCAGCCCGGACACGTCGGACCAGAGGGTCGAGAGCTATCCCTCCTCGTGGTCGACGCCGCTCGGAAGATGAGATAAGCATCACCACCAAGTTCGAGATTAATTCGTTCACGTGCGGCCGCTTCCGCACCGTACCGTACGACACCGACAAAATTACACTAGCACTCCATTTGTGCAGTACAAAGGCTGATTTACATTTTTATTTAGCACGAGAAGATCCAAACACAAGCTCATATACGAACTATTTACACATATATGCACTACACTACAGTACTAGTCGTACCCAATACACTCTTGGCTAGACGGGCAGCTAGCGGATTGGACTCACATCACTTGTCGCCACCACTGTGCCGCCGTACTCCTACACCAGCGTGGAGCAGGCGGAGGTGTCGGGGTCGAACAGCGCCGGGAGCAGGTACTTCCTCCCGTGCGCGCCGTGGGCGTTGTAGCTCGCTCCGGTGGCCCCGTCCACCAGCAGCTGGCCGGCGTACCCGGGGTACGAGCCCTTGCCGTACACCCCCGGGCACGCCGTCGCGGCCTCCAGCGGCGCCTCGCGCTCCCCCTGGTAGAACCCGTCGCCGAACGGGTTGGTCACCGCGCCGGCCACCATGCTGGCCACGTTGATGATGAGCCCGTCCATGCCCACGTCGCCGTTCGGGGCCGCCAGCGGCGGCGCCTGGGGCCCGTACGCCGGCTGGTGGAACGGCCACGCGCACTGCCCGGCGCACTGCGTCGCCGGGTTGCCGGCCCACACGTACGCCGGGCCGGACTTGGCGTCCACAGTCCCGTGCCGGCCGCACCGGCTCATGCAGAACCCCTCCACGCCCACGTCCTGCGCCGTGAGCACCAGCGCGATGCCGCCCTTCGCGGGCCTCGCCTTCGCCGCCAGCGCCGGGAGCTGGGAGAGCTTCAGGCTCTTCCCGAGCGAGCACGCCTCGTCGGAGACCTGGCCGGACAGGACCACCCGCGAGGCCCTGGTGGCGCCGGCGCCGCGCTCGCCGTTCTTGCCGGCGGCCGCCGCCTTGGAGAGGTACAGCTGGTGGATGCTGCTCCACCACTGGGACACGGACGGCGCCGGGGACGCGCGCGGCGCGGAGGAGAGGGAGAGGAGGAAGTCGGAGACGATGGCCTTCTGCGCCGCCGTGAAGCGGCCGTACCAGAGGACGGAGACGGGGATGTCGCCGTGCAGCACGGCGCCGTTGTGGTACGTGAGTTGGTTCGGCTGGGGCTGGACCAGGAACATGAGCTTCCTCGTGCTCGTGGTAACCGACGCGGCTGCCATGTTAGCGGCGAGCGCCATTAGCGCCAGGAGGAGGAGGTTTCTCTTGGCCATTTGGGGAAGAGAGGGGTTTAGATTTGGGAGGAAGGTTTTGCGTACGTGTCCGTGTCTTGTATGGTGCTGGCTGTGAGTGTGTGGGAAGCAAATGCCAAGCGGGGATCAGTTTATATAGGGAGCCCGGTGCGAAATGTGAGTGCCGCTGCGCATATGCTAAACGAGCCGTTCCCAGTGTCCAAGTAATCAGGGCTGTTGCCAGCCAACAGGTTGCTTTAATACAAACGCGTGTGCACTAATGCAGTCACTTACTCAGTTGCTTTTTCTGAAAACGTACTGAAACCACCTATTTATATAAACGTAAAACAACTTACGTTTATGCAATTTTACCCATAGGTGTTGGGTTTGTGATAGATTATACCCAATTCGACAAACAAAACAAAAACTTCTAGAAAAAATAAGCAATTTGCTACCAATTTTTACCCCTTATATAGAAAAAGAAATACGTTTTGACTGGTCGGTCCCATATTCCTAAAACGAACATAGTATTTGTACACGGACGCGTTCGGACTGGTGCGCGGACAGTGATACGGGAGCCGGCCATGCAAAGCTAGCCATAAACGTCCACTCACAATACAAACAAATTTAGATGAAATTCATGCAAACACGAGTACACGATGGAATTCATTTAATTTCGTACATGATTTACATAAACCTAGGGACGGAGCCAGGGGCGCGCTGGGGCCATGGCCCCCCATGGTGGAAATTTTTCTAAAAACCTCCTTATTAATTTATGGATTTGACCCCAAATTTACTCAAAATTACCTATATGGCCCCCTCCAAGATATTTTGTGTGCAATTGGCCCCCCTTATGTTGTGTTCCTGGCTCCGTCCGTGCATAAACCGGACGATATTTCGTCCGTTCAACTAATAAAACCGAAAGTAAATTGTAGTGGACGGTGACCTCGCACGGTTGGCGGGGTTGGCCGATGGCACCTCCGTCGATGTCCGTGCCACCGCCGCCGTAGTCGTCGAAGTGGTGGAAGGGCGCAGCAACCCTGCTTGGCCTCCGCATGGCGCTCGGAAGAGCCGTTCCGCTTTCCCCTGCGCCGTGCGGAGGGCCGATGTGGCAAACTCCAACCTTGGCTGGGGAGCCTTTGCCCTTTCTCCTGCTGGCAGCGGCAGCAACGGTCTAGCTGAGAGACCATTGCTCACCAATCTTGGCGAACTCCCCATCGAGGCGGCCTAGTCGTCGCTCGGGTGTCTCAGCAATGGTCACCGACCGATCGCATGCACAGACCTCTGCGAGGTCGAGGTCCGTGCGGACCCAGGTTGGCGTCTCGTCGGACTACACGAACGCGGAATGGCGCGCCGCGTTGCGCCACCTTCCTGGATGCTCTTTCCTCGGCCACCACGATGCTCAGCGGCGACGAGGAGCCGCGGCCGCCGCGTCCACCAAGGTAGTGAAGGAGGTGCCCACACGCCACCCCAATCGCTGGCGGCACCTCCTCCTTCACTGCCTTGCCACGCCAAATGTGTCGCGACGGCGACGCCGGCTAGCTAATGCTGCCGTAGCGGCTGTGCGCAGGTGAGGATAGCTCCTCCTTCACTCGACACCCGATTGGAAGTTGCTGTTGCACGTGGGAGCGTCGAAGAGGCAGCGACGCCAGCTTCTCCTTGGTGTGGGCTCGCGGTGCCGAGGGCCGCGCCGGACCACGGTCTCGGAGCGACCGCACAATCATCGTATGTGACCGCCGCATCCTAGCAAAGGCGCGGCTGCTCCTCCTCGTCATCGGAGGAGATGACGATATTCTCGTACTCTGAGGAGGCGGCCGCTGTGGAGGTCAAGGACCCGGGAGAGTGATGTCTACTACACAACTTATTCTTGTAGACTCGTGTTGGGCCTCCAAGCGCAGAGTTTTGTAGGACAGTAGCAATTTTCCCTCAGGTGGATGACCTAAGGTTTATCAATCCGTGGGAGGCGTAGGATGAAGATGGTATCTCTCAAATAACCCTGCAACCAAATACAAGAAATCTCTTGTGTCCCCAACACACCCAATACAATGGCAAATTGTATAGGTGCACTAGTTCGGCGAAGAGATGGTGATACAAGTGTAGTATGGATAGTAGACATAGATTTTTGTAATCTGAAAATAAAAAAACAGCAAGGTGGCAAGTAACAAAAGTGAGCACAAACGGGATTGCAATGCTTAGAAACAATGCCTAGGGTTCATACTTTCACTAGTGCAATCTCTCAACAATGCTAATATAATTGGATCATATAACCATCCCTCAATGTGCGATAAAGAATCACTCCCAAGTTCCTATTAGCGGAGAACATAAGATAGAAATTGTTTGTAGGGTACGAAACCACCTCAAGTTATCCTTTCCGATCGATCTATTGAGCCATTCATATAAGTGTCACAAACAGTCCTAGAGTTCGTACTAAAATAACACCATATGATACATATCAACCAACTCTAATGTCACCTAGATACTCCAATGTCACCACAAGTATCCGTGAGTTGATTATACGATATGCATCAAACAACTTCATAATCATAATATTCAATCCACTCAAAGAACTTCAAGGAGCACCCCAAAGTTTCTATCGGAGAAAAGATAATGAAAATGTGCATCAAGCCCTATGCATAGATTACCCCAATGTCACCGCGGGAATCCGCTAGTTGAGTGCCAAAACATATATCAAGTGAATCAATATAATACCCCATTGTCACCACGGGTATTCATATGCAAGACATACATCAATTGTTCTGAAATCTGAAATATTCAATCCGACAATAACGAAACCTCAAAGGAAAAGATTCGATTCATCACAACAAAGATAGAGAGGGAAGAAGCACCATATGATCCAACTATATTAACAAAGCTCGCGGTACATCAAGATCGTGCCAAATCAAGAACACGATAGAGAGATCAAACACATAGCTACTAGTACATACCCCTAGCCTCGAGGGTGAACTACTCCCTCCTCGTCATGGAGACCGCCGGGATGATGAAGATGGCCTCCGGTGATGATTTCCCCCTCCGGCAGGGTGCCGAAAAAGGCCTGTAGATGAGATCGTGGAGGTACAGAGGCTTGCGGCGGCGTAAAAACTCATCTAGGTTAACTTTCGGGGGTTTCTGAATATATATGATTTTTCAGCGTTGGAATCACGCAAAGAGGTGCCACAGAGGGCCCACGAGGCACCAGGGCGCACCTGGGGGGGCAGGCGCGCCCAGGTGGCTCGTGGGGCCCCTGTGGCTCTTCTACTGCTCCTCCAAAGCTTCCTGGGTCTGTTTCCTTCCAGAAAAAATCGTCAAAAAGTTTCGCTGCATTTGGACTTCGTTTGATATGGATTTTCTGGAAAACCAAAAACAAGCAGAAAACGGCAACTGGCACTGGGCACTAGTACAATATGTTAGTCCATAAAAATCATATAAAAGCCATATAAAAGTGCACCAAAATCATACAAAACTATAATAAACATGGCATGAATACTTCATAAATTATAAATACGTTGGAGACGTATCAGCATCCCCAAGCTTAATTGCTGCTCGTCCTCGAGTAGGTAAATGATAAAAGAAATAATTTATGAAGTGTGAATGCTAGCATAGTGCACAAATTTGATTAATGATAATTTCAATCACTTTTCCTAGCATCATAACAGCAACTTTTTTTCATAAAAGTCATCATGATAAAGTAGCAATTAAAAACAGAAATTTTGATGTGGAATGCTACCTATCATAATCATCATATAATCTTTTCTTTTGTTGCATGGACACTTGGACTTGAATGATTCAAAGCAATAGTCTATAATTTGACACGAAGACATAAATACTCAAGCATACTAACAAGCAACCATGTCTTTCAAAATATCAACGCTAAAGAAAGTTATCCCTAGCCCATTATGCTCAATCATTGATCCATTCATGAAACACACTCACTATTAGCTACACACAATGCACAAGTATGACAATAGTGCTCTCTAGTTGGTGCTTTGTACGAGAAGATGGAGACTCAAAATAAAAATAAAAATTGCATAAAAGTAAATAGATAGGCCCTTCGCAGAGGAAAGTAGAGATTTGCAAATGTGTCAGAGCTCAAAGCTTAAATTAGAGAGATAAAATTATTTTGAGAGGCATGCTTTTCCTGTCAACGAAAACGACCGAGAATTCCCAATATCTTCCATGCTAGACACATCATAGGCGGTTCCCAAACAGAAAATAAAGTTTATTTCCTTTCCACCATTCTTTCACAATCCATGTCTAGCCGTATCCACGGGTGCCCTCCATACCGACACTTTCCAAGGAATTTTGTTGTTATTAATTTTTGATTCATTGTGGGACTGGGCATCCCTATTACCCGCCACTCTCTCGTGCAATGACAAGTGAATAAACACTCATCGTGAGAATAACACACCTAGCATGGAAAATATTGGCCACCCCCTGCCGCTTCATGAGCGGTACGAGCACACAAAACGGAAAATTATTTTGAGAAATTAGAGTTGGCACATGTAAATTTACTTGGAACGGCATTGAAATACCGCATATAGGTAGATATGGTGGACTCATTTGGCACAACTTGGGTTTAAGGAGTTTGGATGCACAAGCAGTATTCCCGCTTAGTACAAATGAAGGCTAGCAAATAGATTGAGAAGCAACCAACCAAAAAGCGAAAACGGTCATAAACATGCATTGAACATAACTAACATTGAATAATGCACCATAAGTAGGATATAATTTCGTTGCATAACTATTGACTTTATGTGCATGCATAGGGAATCACAAACCTTAACACCAATATTCTTACTAAATCACAGTTACTCACTAACATTACTCACATATTATCACCTTCATATCGCAAAACTATTGCAAGGAATCAAACTTATCATATTCAGTGGTCTACATAAAAGTTTTTATTATATCCTTCTTAAATATCCATCACATTAGGACCAAATTCATATCTTGTGCAAATTACCATTACTATTGTCAACTCTCAAAATAATATAAGTGAAGCATGAGAGTGAATGACAAACTACTCCAAAAAGATATAAGTGAAGATCAAATGAGTAGTTAAGTAAATAGGTAGCTATGTGGGGACTCTCTCTCATTTAAAAAATTTAGATCTCAAGTATTTTATTAAAACAGCAAAGAAAACAAAATAAAATGACATTCCAAGAATAGCACACATCATGTGAAGAAGCAAAAACTTAGGCTCAACGGAAACTGACCGATAGTTATTGAAGAAGAAAGGTGGGATGCCTACTGGGGCATCCCCAAGCTTAGATGCTTGAGACTTCTTGAAATATTAACTTGGGATGCCTTGGGCATCCCCAAGCTTGAGCTCTTGTGTCTCCTTAATTCCTCTCATATCATGGTTTCTCTAAATCTTAAAAACTTCATCCACACAAAACTCAACAAGAACTCGTGAGATAAGTTAGTATAAATCCACTCAAAACCTTAACATTCTCTACTGTAGAAAATTACTAAAATTATAATTAAACATTGCATACTAAATGCCTCTTCATATTTAATACTCCTATCCACAAATAGAAACATTAAACACACAAACATATGCAAACAATGCAACTATAACAGCAATCTGCCAAAACAGAACAGTCTGTAAAAGGGGAATAAGAATCCATACTTCCCTAACTTCAAAAATTCTGAAAAATTACCACGCGACAGAGAAATCATGCATGCTTGCTGTGTAAAAATTTCAGATTTTTATATTGTTCTGACTATTCAGGAATACTCTGGACCTAACAGAAAACTTTCTGTTTTCAAACAGCAACACATGAACTTGCAAACTGAGCATGGTAAAGGCTATAATTGGCGTTTTACTAAAAGATACAAAACATGATTATGGATAACAGCAAGAAAATCTAAACAAAATAAAATGACGCTCCAAGCAAAACACATATCATGTGATGAATAAAAATATAGCTCCAAGTGAGGTTACCGATAGTGTTGAAGACGAAAGAGGGGATGCCTTCCGGGGCATCCCCAAGCTTAGACGCTTGAGTCTTCCTTGAATATTACCTTGGGGTGACTTGGGCATCCCCAAGCTTAGGGTCTTGCCACTCCTTATTCTCCTCATATCGATATCTCACCCAAAACTTGAAAACTTCAATCACACAAAACTTAACGGAACTTCGTGAGATAGGTTAGTATGATAAAACTAAATCATCCACTTAGGTACTATCAAGACAAGATTAATAATTGTTCTCACATAATGCCTACTGTAGTCTATCATGTCCACAATTTATATCACATAATATAAGCTATGGAAACACTAAAACAAGCAAACTATGCAATAAAAACAGAATATGTCAAAAACAGAAGAGCATGTAGTGAGCGATTTAAAAACCATACTTCTGTACCTCCAAAAATTCTGAAAAAATAGAACGACGTAAAAAATTTGTAACCCAATACTGTGTAAAAATTTCAGAATTTTTTCACGCTCCAGTACAGAATAGAAATTCCAGCACTGGATGCAAAAGTTTCTGTTTTTGCACAGAATCAAATCAACAAGCATCCACACTATCCCAAAGGCTTTACTTGGCACATTATTGAAAGAAAACATATAAAACATGATTACTACAGTAGCTTAATCATGTGAACACACAAAAACAGTAGGTATAAATATTGGGTTGTCTCCCAACAAGCGCTTTTCTTTAATGCCTTTTTAGCTAGGCATGATGATTTCAATGATGCTCACATAAAAAGTGAAGAATTGAAACACAAAGAGAGCATCATGAAGCATATTACTAGCACATTTAAGCCTAACCCACTTCCTATGCATATGGATTTTGTGATCAAATTGTTTATGGGAGCAAGAATCAACTAGCATAGGAAGGCAAAACAAGCATAACTTCAAAACTTTCAACACATAGAGAGGAAACTTGATATTATTGCAACACCTACAAGCATATGATCCTCTCTCATAATAATTTTCAGTAGCATCATGAATGAATTCAACAATATAAGTATCACATAAAGCATTCTTTTCATGATCCAAAAGCATAGAAAATTTATTACTCTCCACATAAGCAAATTTGTTCTTATCAACAATAGTGGGAGCAAACTCAACAAAATAACTATCATGAGATACTTGATTGGCATAATCCATTTGAAAATTAAAATCATGATGACAAGTTTCATAGTTATCATTATTCTTTATAGCATACATGTCATCACAATAATCATCATAGATAGCAACTTTGTTGTCATAATCAATTGAAACCTCTTCCAAAATAGTGGATTCATCATTAAATAAAGTTGTGACCTCTCCAATTCCACTTTCATAAATATAATCATCATAAATAGGAGGCATGCTATCATCATAATAAATTTGCTCATCAAAACTTGGGGGACTAAAAATATCATCTTCATCAAACATAGCATCCCCAAGCTTGTAGCTTTGCATATCGTTAGCATCATGGGTATTCAAAGAATTCATACTAACAACATTGCAATCATGCTCATCATTTAAAGATTTTATGCCAAACATTTTATTGAATTCTTCTTCTATCAATTGAGCACAATTTTCCGCTCCATCATTTTCAAGGAAGACATTATAAAGATGAATAATATGAGGCAACCTCAATTCCATTTTTTTGGTAATTTTATTTTATAAACCAAACTAGTGATAAAACAAGAAACTAAAAGATTCAATTGCAAGATCTAAAGATATACCTTCAAGCACTCACCTCCCCGGCAACGGCGCCAGAAAAGAGCTTGATGTCTACTACACAACTTATTCTTGTAGACTCGTGTTGGTCCTCCAAGCGCAGAGTTTTGTAGGACAGTAGCAATTTTCCCTCAAGTGGATGACCTAAGGTTTATCAATCCGTAGGAGGCGTAGGATGAAGATGGTATCTCTCAAACAACCCTGCAACCAAATACAAGAAATCTCTTGTGTCCCCAACACACCCAGTACAATGGCAAATTGTATAGGTGCACTAGTTCGGCGAAGAGATGGTGATACAAGTGTAGTATGGATAGTAGATATAGGTTTTTGTAATCTGAAAATAAAAAAACAGCAAGGTAGCAAGTAACAAAAGTGAGCACAAACGGTATTGCAATGCTTAGAAACAAGGCCTAGGGTTCTGAAAGGATCGAGATGGACCTAGAGGGGGGGGGTGAATAGGTACAATTACAAATTTTAATTGTTACTTAGCAATTTTAGGCAATATTGCGGAATACGAAAGTGGGCCTAACAATTGCAATGGAGATTCTAGTGCTAAGCAAGATAGACAAATGCAACAAGTAATTAGATAGCCAAGCACAATGTAATGCAAGTAAAGACTAAGAGACAAAGAACCACGAGTAGAGAGCTAGGGTTAGGAATAACCGCAACTCCGAGAGACAAGGATGTATGCCGATGTTCACTTCCTTGGAGGGAAGCTACGTCACCGTTTAGAGAGGTGGATGTTACCACGAAGGCACACCAACGCCACAAAGGCTCACCCTATTCTGTCTTTGGGATATCACCACGAAGGCAATTCCCAACCACTAGTGGTAGACCTTGGGGTGGTCTCCAAACCCTTACAAACTTTCCGGGGGTAATCACAATGAACGATTCCTCGCCGGAGTACTCCTACCGCCTAGGAGTCTCCAACCTCCAAGAGTAACAAGATGCACCACAAAAACAAGGGGGAATCAACTTTCGCTTTGGTGAATGTGTAGATCGGGCACTTCTCCTTCGCCTCTCAAAAGATCAAGAGCTTTGGTGGGCTAAGGAGGGAGTTCTCCAAGAAATCGAGGTCTGAAAATGGAGGAGAGAGAATTGGAGTCGTCAACCCCTTCGTGGGGAAGAAGAAGACTATTTATAGGTGGGGACAGAATCCAGCCGTTGGAGCCAGTTTTCTGCGAACCCCGGAAGTTCCGGGGATAGACGGAAGCTCCGGACCCCGGAAGTTCCGGGCAGGTTCCGGGCTACACAGAGAGTTTGCATAACTGCATCCTCTCTGGGTACTCCGGAAGCTGCCAGACCTAGGGACGGAAGTTCCGTGGCCCGGAAGTTCCGGAAGGCCCGGAAGTTCCGGGTGACGGAAGTTCCGGCCATGGTTCCGGCAAGGTTCCGGGATACACAGAAAGATTTCACAAAAGTGCAACTTCTCTGGGTGCCCCGGAAGCTTCCCGGAATCACGCCGGACCTTCTGGTCCCCGGAAGTTCTGGCCATCCCGGAGGTTCCGGCCTGGGCAGAAACTTTCCACGAGATAAAAGATTAAGTCCACTTGAGACTTTAGTTGTGCCAGATCAAATGTATACGTGAAGTTGATTCCCAGGTGTTTTCATGATGCACCCCCTCTTAATAGTGCGGCTGCCCTAAGAACTCAATAAAACAAAAATATATGGCACTCCGCTTTTTCCTTTTTCCGAGTAGAGGGGAAATAACCATCCATGCTTCTCTTCAATTTAGACGGTGTTGTTTACACTAGAGCATGTGGTTAGACACACAGATTAAGCTGTCATAGATGTCAAAAATATTAAGGGCAATAATGCACTTTCAATCTCCCCCTTTTTGACATAGATGACAACAATGCTTGAGAGGGTAACAACACAAGATATGTATGATGTAGATTAGTTATAGTGAGCGGCAAGAACTCCCCCACAACCAATGCCTTATTTTAACTTTGCATTTGAATACAAAAGACATGGTTGGGAGCAGCTCCCCCACACACCTAGCTACCCAAACAAGAAAGAAACAAAGACATAGAATGATTTACTAACCTTGTTTTAACATGTGACGCGACATAAATGGATATATCACTCATGATAGATGTCGCCCACAATATGAGATGAGAGTATAATATAAACCATGCATCACATGCAACCATAAAGTGCTCATACTGGGATAGATAGTTAACGAGCATATAACGACAAGGTTCAAATAAGAACAGCAAGGTTCAAATAAGAGCAAATAGGTTCAAATAAACTGAAACACCATAAAGTAGGCAAATGGGCAACACCAAAACCTATCAAGCAACAACCACATCTCCCCCTTTGTCATCAAGATGGCAAAAAGGAAAATGATGGATGCACTACTCATCCCGAGAGGGGTCCTCCGACGACTCTCCAGAAGAAACCGTGCCATGAGGGCGATGGGAAGAGGCTTCATCACCATCCTCGACAACAAACCGAGCAAACTTGGACTGGTAACGATCAAATGGAGTCACATCAGACTCGGAGCCGTGAGCAAGAGTCATACCATTGGCACGCAGACCATCCTTAAGAACCTTCATGCCCTCCTTCCTAGACTTGTGCTCCTCCCACTACTTCTTGTGCATGTCTTGCTGCAGACAGAACATGTTCTTGAGGAGACGCCAAATTTTGCTGCTCTTCGCAGACCCGGAACCACTTGGTTCCCCATGACGTGGAGCCTGAGAGCGAGAACGAAATTCAAAGTGATGGGCACCTCCAGCATGGAGATCCTCTTCCTCATCATCACTAGCCACATTAACTATAGCCTTTCCTTAATATGTTAGTCCATAAAAATAGCAACTGGCACTGGGCGCTAGGTCAATATGTTAGTCCATAAAAATCATATAAAATCCATATAAAAGTGCACCAAAATCATAAAAAACTATAATAAACATGGCATGAATACTTCATAAATTATAGATACATTGGAGACGTATCAGAGAGCGATGGCGGCGACGCCGAGATCCGGTTCCGAAGTGAGAACCGGAGCCGTCGCCTCCCGGCATGGTGTTGTGTGGTGTGTGTCGGAAGTCGGGCTCCGGGGACCCAAAGGTTCGAACACTGGGGTGAGCTCATTCTACCGCTTCGTCTCCTACCACGGCTAAGCGACGGCGAGGCTACGGCAAGAGCGCGCTAGCGAGGGATGGAGCGAGGACTCAGCGGTTTACCCAGGTTCGGGCCACCTTGCGGTGTAAGACCCTACTCCTGCTTGTAGTTGGGATTGCAAGGGGCAAGAGAGTTCTTGCGTACAAGGTATTAGATGAAGGAATCGATCCCCTCTACAATGGCAGCACTGCCCTTTATACCTGCCTTGGTCCTCTTCCCCCTCGAAAACTTAGGCGGGAAGGGTTGCCACACTTGGTGGTTTTGAAAGGGGACAAGCGCTCAGGCTATGCTGACTAAAGGCGGTCTTCGCCTGCCAAAGCATGATCCATGACGCGCCGGTGGGCTCGGTGATGACCTCCGCCCTGCGCGCCCGTCGTCTTGGTCTTCCTTCGCCGATCGGGCAACCTTTGGGGTTGCTTTGGAGAGTAGATAGCTGGCCCTGCTCCCTTAACACAAAAGAGGAAACCATCTTCATCCGCGCCTGCTGGCGCGGCCTCTGTTGCCGCTCGTCGCCGCGCGCGTCACCCACATGATGGGCTCCAGACCACGCGGCACGCCGAACGGCCTTCGTCTCGACCGCCTGCGGGAGGGGGCCTCGGGAGGCCACCCCGGAAAGCCGCCTCGCGAGGCCACCTCGGGAAGCCGCCTCGTGAGAGGACCTTGCGAGGCCGTTGATGGTGGTGCTGAGCCTTGCTCGCCACTTCCTGAGGAGGGGGCCTCATGAGGGGTCTTGGTGAGATGCTTGGTGGAGACGGCCCGCTGGGCCCACACCAGGCGTTGCGCCCTGGGCCAAAGGCAGACGGGCCTGGATACCCCGGGTTCCATGGGCCCGACAGTAACCCCCGGGCCCGCGATGCGCATGTTCCCGCCTACTGAGGGGCGAAACGGCGCGGGCCCTAACCGCCTGCGGCCAGGCGTGACGCGTGGCGCACGATGTGACGGGAGACGCCCCCACTTCCCCACGACGCCTCGGTAACTGCCGCGCTGACATAAATCCTGGCGCGGGCGGCACGAGGCCATCATTGCCTTCCTTCACACGTTCCACCTCTCTGTGCCTTTCCTTCTCGCGCGCGGTTCCTCGCGACTCCCCCCTTCGAACTCCGCCTCTTCTCGCTTCTGATCCGTGCCTCCGCCGCGCAGATGGCGCCCGCCGGCAATAGGGGGAAGGAGGCGGCCCCGTCCCCAAGCGTGCCCGTCCTTGGGGCGGCGCTGCAGCGCTCCACCATCGACGACGAAGAGGGCTTGGACAGGGTGCTTCCGTTCATGGCCGGCGGCCAGAACGAGGACCAGGCGACCCAAATCTGGCCAGGGTCGCGCGCGCGGCGCAACCTGGGGGCGACGACCTACCCCTTCTTCCTCCACAGCGTATATGCCGGGTTGGTGCCACCATTTTCAAACTTCTTCTATGCCATACTCACCCACTATCAGGTTCACGCTCTTCATCTTCAACCCAACTCCATTTTCCTCCTGGCCACATTCGCCTTTTACTGCGAGGCTTTCGTGGGTGTGATGCCCTCTGTGGCGCTCTTCCGCCACTTCTTCTGCCTGCGGCTAACCGGGGCAGACCAGCGCTCCGGATGCGTGTCGTTCCTTGCCGTCAAGGGGATGGAGGACGGCATTATCAACTTCAGGGTCGCGAAGAAGGAGGAATGCTACCGGCAGCGTTGGGTCTATATGGACGCGCGCCAGACCAACCGGCTCCTGATGATCCCGACGGACCCGGCCGAGAAGATGTCCGTGTGGGGGCACGAGAAGCTCGCCGAGGCGAGGATGGAGCCCGTCTTGGAGCGGATGGCGGCGCACCGGGCCGCAAAACTGTCGGGGACGGCGGTTGTCAGGGAATACCTGCGGCGGCGCATCGCGCCACTTCAGCAGCACTCGCGCCCCATGTGGGAGTACACCGGCGCGGGCGACGCCATGAGGCTGAGGCCGGGCAACCTGGGGCCAGACGTGCTGGACGGGGCCCTGGTGATTCTGCTCAGCACCCCTGCCACGGAAACGCCGGAGGGGGCGCTCCCGCTTTTCCGCTATCCGGAGAAGGCGGAGCTGGTGAAGGAAATGCCCCTCTTCGACCAGTGGGGCCTCGTGCCGGAGGGCCACGTCGGGCCCCGCGACAACCCCCTCGTGGTGGAGGTGGACTCGGGAGGCAGCAGCGGAGATTCGGAGGAGGCTACGGAGGAGGACGCCAGCCGGGCGCCACTGCGCACCCGCCGTCAGCTCATCTGCGAGCTCGAGGACGACGATGCCGAGAGCAACCCGCCCGCAGCGGAGGGGGCTCCCGGCCCGGGGGCGGGCGAGCCCCCAGCACCTGAGGCCCGTTATGAGGCTGAAGCCCCCCAGGGCCCCGAGACGGGCGACGATGCGTCCAGGTCTACCGCGGCACGCCCCGGGGGCCCGAGCGGTGGCGCCGAGGCGATGCTCGGCGGGGGTAGCGTCGGCCTGCTGTCCGCGGGGGAGAAGAAGAGGAAGTGGCACGTCAGTGACGAGTAAGCCTTCTGCCTCCTCCTGGCGCTCTTAATTCTTGCTCCTCTATCCGGGCTCGGAGCTGAGCCACCATTCGCGCATGAGGTCTGCCGCGGATCAAAAGAAGAAGAAGAAGAAGAAGAAGACAAAGGCGAGGGTTACCCCCAGCCCGCAGGGGGTGTCGACACCCGCCGCCGGTGCCGGGGGGCGTGGAGAGGCTACCCGCCGTCCCGACGCCGAAGCGGGGCGTATGGAAACCGAGGAGGGAGCAGTCGCTCCTCCGGGGTCGCATGAGGGTGCATCCCGTGAGGCCGAGGCGGAGGAGCTTCGGGATGCAGCCTCAGGAGGCGGGGACGCCCTCCCCCCTGACCCGGCCGCGAGCAAGGAAGCGGCGACGGAGGAGGCCGAAGCGCCTACCCCGCCGGGGGCCTCCTTGGGCGCGGGGAAAGGAGCTGTGGGGCGTGCCATGACCGGCACGGAGAGCCCCAGTAGCGCACCGCCGCGGCCGAACGAGGGGGACGGCCTGGCAAGCCCGCCGCCCCAGGCAAGCGGCGCCGTGTGTTCCCTCGCCGCTGCGGTGGAGAGTGCCAGAGGGCCCGACCCGGACTGGCCCCTGGTCCTTCTGAGTGACCGCACTTTGCTCAGGCCTGAAGCCTTGCGCGACGCCAAGGCCGTGCTGGCCCGACTCAGCACGGACTTCCAGGACGCGGAGATGCGCCTTGCCGAGGAATGCCTAAAGCTTGCCGACGGGTGGCGCCGGCTCAGCGTCGCCATCGATACGGCCCGGCGCTGTGACGAACGTGCTCGCGCACAGTACGAGAAGGACACCGCCGAAGCGAAGGGGGCTCGCGTGAGAGTCCTCCAAGAGGCCGAAGTAGCCATCGCGCGCCGCGAAGAAGCGGAGGCCCTCCTGAAAGAGTTCCAGGACCAACACGCCGAGCAGGCGCAGTCGCTCCTCGCGCGGGAAGGTGCCCTCGCCACTCGCGAGAAGAAGGCCGCAGCCCGCGAAGCGGACCTCGAGACTCGCATAGAGGGCCTCGAGAAGACGACGACCGAGCAGGCCGCGGAGAAGGAGCGTCTGGAGACGCTGGGGCGCCAGCTGGCCGATGCCCAGGAGGCTCACACGAAGCGTGTCACCGAGGCCAACGCCCAACTGGAGGCCAAGGATAAGAAGGTCCAAGAGGATGCTGACGCAAAGGTAGCGGAAGCGCGCCTGGCGCTTGCCGAGGAGCACGATAAGGCGCTGTCGCAGCAGAGGGACGCCTTCGAGTCAGAGTGCGAGCGGTTCCGGCAGGAGGTCACTGATCTCAAGGCGGCACTCGCCGAGGTGGAGACCCGCCGGGGAGCCGCGCCGCAGCCTGGCTCTGGCGCCGCCGATCAGGAACAGGAGCAACGCGAACGCGTCAAGGCGCTTCACTCCCTCGAGATCCGCACCCACGACGCCCTGAATTCCATTTGCCAGGGAAGGCTTGGGGCCCTCCGCGAGTCCCGTGATGCCGACTACGTCGGCTTCTCCACCAAGCTCGTGGAACGGCTTGAGAACGGAGCCAAGGAGGTGGACGGTATCTTGGAGGAGGAGTGCCGCAGCCTCTTCTCCCTGGCGGCGACTCGCGTCTTCAGCCACCTCCTTCACACCGATCCCAACTTCGATTTTGACAAGGTGATAGCCCCAGTCCCCGAGGAGCTTCGCGATGGGCTCGCAAGGGTGGTGGAAGGCCATGTGGGCGCGTTACTCGGGAAGTACTCCTGCGGCAGCGGCGAGACCTCCGGCGGCGACGACGGCGCCGGTGAAGACGACGACAGTGCGAGCTCCTAGGGTCCTTTTCCTTTCGTCACCTTGCGCTAGATCGATGTGGCCCGTGGGGGCGTGAAGACGATGCCTTGGTGTTTAAATACTTTATGATTTGCTGTAATGAACACTCGTGCCCTCGCGAGGCTCTCTCTTAAGGCCTGTTTTTCTCTTTTTGCTTGCCATGATGCTCTACGTTGTCAGGACCTAGCCTCCGAGCGGCCATAGCCGTCGCTGGTATGTCAGGTTGCGATGCCTAAACAAGGCCAGGAGGTGAGGGGCACCGGGAGCTAGTGAGGGTTCCTGAGGCGCGATGCTCAGGGAGCCCCCCTTTAACGCACAAGTGGCTTGCGCCCAGAGAAACACTAGCGCTCGTGAGGCCGTCGGAGGAGAAGGCTCGAGAGACGGCGAGGGTGGCTCGCGAGACGGGAGACTTAGCTCTATACGAGGTAGTATGGTGGGCCATCTCTTGTAGGGTGCGCCTTGTGAGGGTTCCGCTCGCGAGATCTCCTGCTGGGGCGGCCGCCGAGGGTTAGTTCCCGAGGCGGGGCCTGCTGGCCTCCTGAGGTCCTGAGGGAGCTACCTCGCGAGATCCTTCAGGGGACCTGCATGTAGAGTACTTAACGACAGCGTGCGCACGTCGATTCGCTCATGGGTATTACGTGAGGAGACAGGACACCAAGGACCTTGGTGGGGTGGCGTGCACGGGAGCAGGCCCGTGAGCCAGAGCCCGGTTGCTTGGGTTTTCCAGTGCTGCTGGGACTGACCCGAGTGCAAGCACCGTGTCCTGCCCCCACTCGCGTGAGGCTCATGAGGGAAGTCGTGAGCGCGCGAGGCTCGTGATGCGAGGGGGAAATGAAACGCCATATAAGGAAATGGAAGCTTTACTGAAGCAAGATAGCAACCCATTACATAACCAAATAAAGATGCGGCTGCCGTGTCCGGCACGGGTCAGCTTGAGGTTGGTGCAACCCGTGGGGCGCCCTCAATTACACATCAAAATGAGAAAAAGGGTGCTGCCGTGTCCGGCACGGGTCAGCTTGAGGTTGGTGCAGCCCATGGGGCGCCCTCAGTTGATTGTTCCACCAGCGCGGAGCATGGGGCTTCCACAGGGGTGTGGGTATGATCACGGGCCGATCGTTCCGCCAGCGCGGAGCATGGGGCTTCCACTTGGGCCTGGGCGGGAGCTCTCGCGGGCCCATCAGGCGAACGCAATGAGAGGCTCCGGGGCGTGTGCAACCCCGTTTCGTTCGTACGCGTGAGGGTCACGGGTAGAACTTGCGGAGGTGTTGGATATTCCAGGCGTTAGGCACAGGAACTCCATCCTCCGTCTCCAGCCGGGCTGAGCCGGGCCTGGAGACATGAGTAACCCGGAAAGGTCCTTCCCACATGGGTGAGAGTTTGTGAAGTCCCTCTCGGGAGAGGATTCTGCGCAGGACGAGGTCGCCGACCTCGAGAGTACGAGGGCGGATGCTACGGCTGTGGTAACGACGCAAGGCCTGCTGGTACCTCGCGGCACGAAGGGCAGCCTGACGGCGGCCCTCCTCGAGGAGCAGCAGATCGATCTCTCGCGAGCCCTCCTGACGCGCCTCGTCGAAGGCAAGGACTCGCGGGGAACCGTGCTTAAGCTCCAATGGGAGGACCGCTTCAGTGCCGTAGACGAGGAAGAAGGGCGTCTCGCCAGTCGGCTTGCTTGCCGTCGTGCGGATGGACCACAGCACAGACTGCAGCTCGTCGAGCCAGCCCTTGCCGCAAGCCTCAAGTTTCTTCTTGAAGCTCCTTGTTTTGAGGCCCTTGAGGACCTTAGCGTTGGCGCGCTCGGCCTGGCCATTGCTTCGCGGGTGCGCCACCGAGGCGTAGCAGATCTGCGTGCCGAGGCTGGCGCAGTAGGACTTGAAGAAGCCGCTTGTGAACTGGGAACCGTTGTCGGTGATGATGCGGTTGGGAACTCCAAAGCGCCTCACGAGGCCCTTGATGAACTTGACGGCGGAGCCGGCCGGAATGGTGCGCACCGGCTCGACCTCTGCCCACTTGGTGAACTTGTCGATGGCGACGTAGAGATAGCGGTAACCACCAGCCGCGCGTGGGAAGGGCCCTAGGATATCCAGCCCCCAGACCGCGAAAGGCCATGAGAGGGGAATCGTCTAGAGGCCCTGCGCCGGCTGGTGGATCTGCTTGGCGTGGAATTGACAGGCCTCGCAGGCTTGGACCAGTGCGGTAGCGTCGCGCAGCGCAGTGGGCCAGTAGAAACCGCTGCGGAACACCTTGCCGATGAGGGTGCATGACGAGGAGTGGTGACCGCAGTCTCCTCCGTGGATATCAGCGAGCAATTCGCGCCCTTGCTCTTCAGAGATGCACCGTAGCGAGACGCCATTGGGGCGCCTACGGTACAGCTCGCCATCCTGTAGGCAGTAGGCGGTGGTCTGCCGAGCCATGCGCTCTGCTTCCGAGTCTTTCTCAGGGAGGGTGCCGCGAAGCAAATAAGCCTTGAACTCCGCGGCCCAGCTATCCGCCTGAGGCTCGAGCGCCAGCAGCAGGCGAGGTCCTGAGGCCGGGCCACACTCTGGTGCGCCTGTGGGTGGTGCGGGCGGGAGTTCCTCGCGAAGGAGCACCGTGCTCGCGGCTGGGGGTGCAGCAGATGGCTTGAGGAGCCTTTCCTCAAAGACACCGGGGCTCTGGGGCTCGCGGCGTGATGCTCGTTTGGCGATGTCGTCGGCTTCTTTGTTGCCGCCACGGGGGACGTGCTGCAGCTCCAGGCCAAGAAAGCGCTTCTCAAGTTTACGTACCTCTTCTAGGTAGGCGGCCATGTGCTCGTCCTTGGGCTTATAGCTTTTGTTGGAGAAGTTGACGAGGAGTTGCGAATCGCCCTTGATAGTCAGACGCTTGATGCCTAGGGCGAACGCGGCCTTGAGGCCGGCGATGAGGCCCTCATACTCTGCGATGTTGTTGGAGACCTTGTCGGTGTGCCTGAAGCAGAGCTGTACAGCGTAGTAGAGCCTGTCTCCTGTTGGCGAGGTGAGCATGACCCCAGCCCCTGCGCCCTGTCGGGAGAAGGCGCCGTCGAAGTGCATGGTCCATCCGCCAGGCGCCTCATCCCCTGGCAGGAGGGACTGGGCCTCGCGAGGCTCGTCCTCGTACGTGTCCGTCCATTCTGCCACGAAGTCAGCCAGAGCCGCGCCTTTGATGACTCTGGTGGTGGAGAACTCCAGCTGGAAGGCTTGCAGCTCGATGTTCCATTCGGCGACGCGGCCGGCGGCGTTGGGGCTGCGCAGAACTTGCTCCAAGGGGTAGGAGGAAATGACCTTGATGGGATGACCCTGAAAGCACTGGCGCAGCTTCCTGGAGGCGACGAGGAGCGCGAGGAGGAGCTTCTGCTGCATGGGGTAGCGCTCGTGTGCGTCCCTTAGCACGGTGTTGACGAAGTACACGAGGTGCTCGACGAGGCGCGTAGTTGTTGCGACAGCTTGCTCTTCAGACGCCTTGCGGGGCTCGGAAGGCTTGGGAACCTCACGAGGCTCAGGAGGCTCGCGAGGCTCGGAAGGCCCACGGGGGATGGCGGCCTCACGAGGCTCAGGAGGCTCGCAAGGCCCGGGGGGCTCGCGAGGCTCAGCGGGCTCGTGAGCCTGAAGGGGCGCCGAGGGTTTTTCCTTGGCACAGACGCACTCCTCCCGCACCGCCACCAGCGCCGCACTGGCCGTCTGGGGGGTGGCCGCCAAGTACAGGAGCAAGGGCTCGCGAGAGCGCGGCGCGACCATGATGGGCGGGCTCGGAGGTACCTCTTGAGGGTTTCAAAGGCGGCGTCTGCCTCAGGAGTCCACTTGAAGGAGCCGGGCCTCTTCAGGAGCTTGAAGAAGGGCAGGGCTCGCTCGCCAAACTTGGAGATGAAACGCCCTAGGGAGGCCATACACCCTGCCAAGCGCTGCATTTCCTTGAGGGTCCGGGGAGGACGCATTTTCTCGATGGCCTTGATCTTCTCTGGGTTGGCCTCGATGCCACGGTGCGAGACTAGGAAGCCGAGGAGCTTGCCGGAGGGGACTCCGAAGACGCACTTCTCCGGGTTGAGCTTGAGGTTGACTTTGCGCAGGTTGGCAAATGTTTCCTGAAGGTCCGCGATGAGGGATCCAGCCTCGCGAGATTTGACCACGATGTCCTCGACGTAGGCCTCCGCGTTCCTCCCCATCTGAGGCCCCAGAGTGATGCGCATTAGCCGCTGGAAGGTGGCGCCCGCGCTCCTTAAACCGAAGGGCATGCAGACGTAACAATATACGCCGCAGGGGGTGATGAAGGCCGTCTTCTCCACGTCTTCGGCCGCCATCTTGATCTGATGATAGCCTGAGAAGGCATCCAGGAAGCATACCAAGTCGCACCCGGTGGTGGAATCCACGATCTGATCGATGCGGGGCAGTGGGAATGGATCTTGAGGGCAGAACTTGTTGAGGCTGGTGAAGTCGACGCACATGCGCTCCTTGCCGCCCTTCTTGGGGACGACGACTGGGTTGGCGAGCCATTCGGGATGGCGCACCTCACGAACGACTCCGGCTTCTTGGAGCTTCTGAACTTCCTTGACGATGAAATCTTGCTTCTCTGGCGCCTGGCGCCGTGCTTTCTGCTTGACCGGGCGTGCATTGGGGCACACCGCTAAGTGGTGCTCGATCACCTCCCTCGGGACACCAGACAAGTCGGATGCTTTCAAGGCGAAAACATCCGAGTTTGCCCGAAGGAAGGTGACGAGCGCGCTTTCCTATGCAGGAGGGAGGCATGTGCCGATGGTGAAGGCAGGGCCGGAGCCGCTGCCGTCCACCGACACCTTCTTCGTCTCGGCGCGGTCCTGAGAGAACATCTGCTTCTTCTTCGCGGGCGTGGCCTCGGAAGGCTCGGCCGCGTCCTCGTCGGTCGGGTGTGCGACAGCGGCAGCCTTGTAGGCGCACTCGAGGGTGCTGGCCGCGTCCTTCTCGTCGCAGGCGACGGTGATGATGCCGTTGCAGCCGGGCATCTTGAGGACGTTGTAGGCGTGATGGGTGGCCGCCATGAACTTGGTGAGAGCTGGGTAGCCCAAGATGGCGTTGTAAGGCAGGCCGATGTGTGCCACGTCGAAGTCGATGAGCTCGGTGTGGTAGTTCTTGCGGGTGCCGAAGGTGACGGGGAGGCGCACTTGCCCCAGTGGAATGGTGGAGCCATCAGTCACCCCAGAAAAGGGCCTGGTCGGCATTAGTTGGTCGTAGGGCACTTGGAGCGTCTCGAAGGTCTCGATGGAGATCACGTTGAGGCCGGCACCCCCATCGATGAGTGTCTTGGTGACCGCGACGTTGCTGATGGTTGGAGTGCACAGCATGGGGAGCGCGCCTGCAGAGGCCGTGGACTTGGGGTGGTCCTTGGAGTCGAAGGTGATGGCGTACTGCGACCACTTGAGGGGTCACGAAGCCTCTGGCCTCGGGAGGGCGGCATACACCTCGCGAGAGAGTTTCTTGAAGTGGCGGATGGACGCGGGGGCTTGGGACCTGCCAAGGATGCAGGCGACCGCGCGAGGTTCCTGGTAGCCCCCAGCGCCCTCGTCAGGCTGGTTGACGTCGTTCCTCCGGGGTGGCGGCGGTAGTGGCGGGAGAGTGGCATTGGCTTGAGGATTCACCTCACGAGGCTGGTCACGCCAGACGCCCTCACGAGGCTGGTCGCGCCAGCCCTTGCGGTAGTTGCCGTTACCATTGCGGCTGTCCCAGCGGTTGCCGCTGCGGCCACCTCCGTGGCCGGCGCCGTGGCCATTGCGGTCGTCCCGGCGGCTCTGGCGCTCGTCGCGGAGCAGCTTGAGCTCCTGACAGTCTTCGGTGCTGTGGGAGCGGACGTTGTGAAAAGCGCAGAGTGGCTGGTTGTCCTTCCTGGGCTCGTCGTGGTCACGACCGCGCTTCTACTCTGGCTCTGCCGCAAGCACGACAGGGCCCTTGCGCCTGGCGTCCTTGCTCTTGGCCTTGGCGGCGTCGAGCACCGCGTCGGGGTCGTTGTGGACGAAGAGGCGGCCTTCTTCAGCCTTGGCGCACTTGTCGGCGAGGTCGAGCAGCTCGAGCATGGAGTCGAGCTCACCGTTGATGGCGAGCTTCTCGCGCATCTTGACGTCCGTGACACCGGTGGAGAACGCAGAGATGACGGCCACGTCGGAGGCGCGCGGGATCTTGTTGCGCACCTGGCTGAAGCGCTGGATGTACTTGCGGAGGGTCTCGTCTGGGCGCTACCGAATACGCCGCAGGTCGTTGATGGTGAGGGAGCGGTCCTGTGTGCCCTTGAAGTTGGCGATGAACTGGCTGCAGAGCTCGGCCCACGACGAGATGGAAGCCTCAGGGAGGTTCATGAGCCAGGAGCGCGGGCCGTCCTTGAGGGCCATGGGGAACCAGTTCGCCATGACCTTGTCGTCGCCGTTCGCCGCCTCGACGCTCAGCGCGTAGAGCTGGAGGAACTCCATGGGGTTGGGGGTGCCGTCGTAGCGCGGAGGCAGCTCAGGCTTGAACTTCGCGGGCCAGACCACGCGGCGCAGCTCGCGGGTGAAGGCACGGTAGCCCACGCCGCTTGAGGGAACGCCGCCAGCGAGGGCGGCGCGGTTTTGATGCCCGGCCGCTTCAACGTCCTGAATGGCCTGGTCCTGGGGCTGGCGCTGCCGCTCGAGGAGCACTCACGTGTCGGGGGCGCGCGGAGGATGATCTGGCAGCTGGCCTCATCTCGGCCTGGCGAGGACGAGCCACGGGATGGCTCACGAGCCCGCGCGCTGCGCTGGGGCCCGGCGCGTTCGTCGCGCAGAGGAGGCGGCGGGGGAGGGCCATGTGCCAGGTCCCCAGCACAAGACGGCGGAGGGCGGAGCGAGTGAGAAGGCGCCGGAGCGTCCCCGGCGACGTTGACGAGCTCGGTGATGCGACCGTGCCAGGCATCGTAGGCGGCGTCAGCCGGACGGTAGCGGAGCAGCTCACGCGCCATGAGCAGCGCGGCCTGCGGGTTCGGCGGCCCACGGTGGGCGAGGGAGGAGGCTGTGGCGGTGTGGCCGTTCGCCTACACGGAAGGGTGCAGGGAGGAGTCCTGCTTCTCGCGGGCAGCGGGGTCGGTGGCGGCAGCAGCCTCAGCTTCAGGACGGCGGCGATTGCCGCGGGCCACCGGCTCCGTCTGAGCCACGCGGCCAGCCCTGCGCTCGGCGCGCTCGCGATGTGCGTGGGCCATGGGGTTGGTGGAGCTGAGGGCGGAGCAGAAGAACAGTAGCGCACCCCTACCTGGCGCGCCAAATGTCGGAAGTCGGGCTACGGGGACCCAAAGGTTCGAACACTGGGGTGAGCTCGTTCTACCGCTTCGTCTCCTACCACGGCTAAGCGACGGCGAGGCTACGGCGAGAGCGTGCTAGCGAGGGACGGAGTGAGGACTCAGCGGTTTACCCAGGTTCGGGCCACCTTGCGATGTAAGACCCTACTCCTGCTTGTAGTTGGGATTGCAAGGGGCAAGAGAGTTCTTGCGTACAAGGTAGGAGATGAAGGAATCGATCCCCTCTACAATGGCAGCACTGCCCTTTATACCTGCCTTGGTCCTCTTCCCCCTCGAAAACATAGGCGGGAAGGGTTGCCACACTTGGCGGTTTTGAAAGGGGACAGGCGCTCAGGCTTTCCTGACTAAAGGCAGTCTTCGCCTGCCAAAGCATGATCCATGACGCGCCGGTGGGCTCGGTGATGACCTCCGCCCTGCGCGCCCATCGTCTTGGTCTTCCTTCACCGATCGGGCAACCTTTGGGGTTGCTTTGGAGAGTATATAGCTGGCCCTGCTCCCTTAACACAAAAGAGGAAACCATCTTCATCCGCGCCTGCTGGCGCGGCCTCTGTTGCCGCTCGTCGCCGCGCGCGTCACCCACGTGATGGGCTCCAGACCGCGCGGCACGCCGAACGGCCTTCGTCTCGACCGCCTGCGGGAGGGGGCCTCGGGAGGCCACCCCGGAAAGCCACCTCGTGAGGCCACCTCGGGAAGCCGCCTCGTGAGAGGACCTCGCGAGGCCATTGATGGTGGTGCTGAGCCTTGCTCGCCACTTCCCGAGGAGGGGGCCTCTGGAGGCCAGGGCCTCATGAGTGGTCCTGGTGAGATGCTCGGTGGAGACGGCCCGCTGGGCCCACGCCAGGCGTTGCGCCCTGGGCCAAAGGCAGACGGGTCTGGATACCCCAGGTTCCATGGGCCCGACAGTGTGGGAGGCGCCGGAGCTGAGAAGATCGGAGAGGAGAGGCTGTGAGCAGAGGGCACTAGTGCGGTGTGGTGTGGACGATGCTGGAGCCATATTTAAATAGGCGCGGCCAGACAAAGGGACGGAAAGCTGGCTTCAATGCAGTGCACCGGCCGAAGTAGGCTTCTCGGTCACCGTGTCAGCATTAAAGCAGCGCCGCCTGCTCGTCCGGTTGAGTCGCTCTGACCGGCATCAATGTCGTGGAATCTCATCCGCTCTGAAGCAACATTGACCGGCATGAATGCGTGGCAACCGCTTCAGACGAAGAGGTTTTTGGGTGGGTCCGGGGTGTCAGACGCGTACGTGAGAGCGGTCCGGGCGCCTACAAATCCCGCCGGTTTGTGTTCGGATTGCGGAATTTCGGACAACCAGATTGGTCCGCGGACCGATGGGGTACCGCGTTGGATGGCAAATTGCATCCAGACACATTGGTTCGGACGTTTGCGGGCATTTTGAGGGTCCGCGTTGGAGATGCCCTTAGGGCAGGGCATCTCCAACGCTGACCCTCAAACCGCCCGCATACATCTGGACCGCATGGTCTGGACGTGTTGTGCCATCCAACGCGGGCATGTAGCGGTCCATCGAGCGGTTCGGACGCACTTTTTCCTGCAAAATGGGGACAAAACTAGGGGGGCTTTTGCTGGAGTCTAGACAACAGCCACGTAGGACTCGGACACCCCCGGCCCACTAAATCCCTCTCCCGGTCCCATTTTCTACCAATCCTCCCCTTCTCCCCTTACTCTGCATCCCCACCCTCCTCCTCCGATGTCGCCGCTATACCTCTCTGGCCGGCAGACAGACATTGCCGGACCTCCGCAACCAACACCGACGCGCCCGTTCGCTTTTTACGACGGTGTCGTGCACCCAGGACCCGTCCATAGGCAGGTACACTCCGCCCCCCTGTCGAATTCGTCCATGGCGATCACCACGCCCAGTAGGTGTTCGGTCAAATGCCATTGAGTTTATTTTCGAACGCCTTGTTGATGTCTACTATGCAACTTTTATTCTTGTAGACATTGTTGGGCCTCCAAGTGCAGTGTTTTGTAGGACAGCAGCAAATTTCCCTCAAGTGGATGACCTAAGTTTTATCAATCCATGGGAGGTGTAGGATGAAGATGGTCTCTCTCAAACAACCCTGCAATCAAATACAAGCAATCTCTTGTGTCCCCAACACATCCAATACAATTGTAAATTGTATAGGTGCACTAGTTCGGCGAAGAGATGGTGATACAAGTGTAGTATGGATAGTAGATATAGGTTTTTGTAATCTGAACAAATAAAAATAGCAAGGTAGCAAGTAACAAAAGTGAGCACAAACGGTATTGCAATGCTTGAAAACAAGGCATAGGGTTCATACTTTCACTAGTGCAATCTCTCGACAATGCTAACATAATTGAATCATATAACTATCCCTCAACGTGCAACAAAGAATCACTCCAAAGTTCTTATCTAGCGGAGAACATAAGAAGAAATTGTTGTAGGGTACGAAACCACCTCAAAGTTATCTTTTCCGATCAATCTATTGAGCCATCCCTATAAGTGTCACAAACAACCCTAGAGTTCGTACTAAAATAACACCATATATACACATCAATTAACTCTAATGTCACCTAGATACTCCAATGTCACCATAAGTATCCATGAGTTCATTATTCGATATGCATCAAACAATCTCAGATTCATAATATTCAATCCACACAAAGAACTTCAAAGAGTACCCCAAAGTTTCTATCGGAGAAAGAAGGATGAAAACGTGTACCAACCCATATGCCTAGATTACCCCAAGGTCACGGGAATCCGCAAGTTGATTACCAAAACATACATCAAGTGACTCAATAGAATACCCATTGTCACCACGGGTATCCACATGCAAGACATACATCAAGTGTTCTCAAATCCAAAGTATTCAATCCGACAATAAACCTCAAAGGGAAAGACTCAATTCATCACAAGAAGATAGAGAGGGAAGAAACACCATATGATCCAACTATATTAACAAAGCTCGCGATACATCAAGATCATGCCAAATCAAGAACACAAGAGAGAGAGAGAGAGAGAGAGAGATCAAACACATAGCTACTGGTACATACCCTCAGCCCCGAGGGTGAACTACTCCCTCCTCGTCATGGAGACCGCCGGGATGATGAAGATGGCCTCCGGAGATGATTCCCCCCTCCGGCAGAGTGCCGGAACAGGGCTCCAGATGAGATCGCTTCGGTACAGAGGCTTGCCGCGGCGGCGTGGAAGTTCTAGGTTTAGTTTCGGGGTTTTCTATATTTATAGGATTTTTCAGCGTTGGAATCACGCCAGGGGGGGCCCACGAGGGAGCGACAAGCTCGATAGGCGCGCCCTAGGGGGGACCCGCGCCCCTTGAGCTTGTTGCTTCCTCGTGAGGCTTTTGGTCCTTCCTCGAAGCTTCGGGGGTCTCTTTTGGTCCATAAAAAATCACTGTAAATTTTCATCCCAATCCGAGAACTTTTATTTCTGCAAAAAAAACAACACCACGATAGTTCTGCTGAAAACAGCGTCAGTCCGGGTTAGTTCCATTCAAATCATACCAAAACCATACAAAATTGTTGTAAACATGGCATGAATACTTCATAAATTATAGATACGTTGGAGACGTATCAGCATCCCCAAACTTAATTCCTGCTCGTCCTCGAGTAGATAAATGATAAAAGAAAATTTTATCAAGTGTGAATGCTAGCATAGTGCACAAGTTTGATCAATGATAATTTCAATCACTTTTTCTAGCATCATTATATATCATAAACAGTATCTCATCTCATAAAACTTCTCATGATCAAGTAGCAAGCTATTCACATGCTAAAGTATAAACCATAAACTTTCTTGAAAACTAACAAACTATGTTCTCAGTCATCAAATAATTACAATTCATCTTATTTTCAGGAAGGGTCTATGTAAGAGCTTTGATTTAGCAAATTCCACATACTCAACTATCATATAGTCTTCCATGATTGCTGACACTCAAAGCATATTTTTAGAACAAACCGTTTCAGTCAAATACATAGGAAGATAGGGGCTTAATGTTTTGCCTCCCAACTTATTTATCTCATGGAAAATGTCAACAATAATAACTCATGGTCACCTATATTTGATACGTCTCCATCGTATCTACTTTTCCAAACACTTTTGCTCTTGTTTTGGCCCCTAATTTGCATGATTTGAATGGAACTAATCCGGACTAACGCTGTTTTCAGCAGAATTGCCATGGTGTTGTCTTTGTGCAGAAAATCAAAGTTCTTGGAATTGGATGAAACTTTTTGGAGATTTTTTATGGAATATATAAAAAATATTGGAATCAATAACTACTGGAGGGGGGCCACCCGGTGCCCACGAGGCACCAGGGCGCGCCACCCCTCCCCCCCAGGCGCGCCCTGGTACCTCATGGGGCCCACGTGGCTCCGTCTGACCTAATTCCAACGCTATAAATTCATTTTTCCAGAAAAAAAATAAGAGAGGAAGTTTTATTGCGTTTCACGATACGGAGCCGCCGCCACCTCCTGTTCTTCATCGGGAGGCCAGATCTGGAGTCCGTTCAGGGCTCCGGAGAGGGGGATCTTCCGGCATCGTCATCATCAACCATCCTTCATCGCCAATTTCATGATGCTCACTGTAGGAGATATGCCCTAGAGGCAATAATATATGTTATTGATTATCTCCCTGTTCATAATTAGGTTTATGTTCCATGCTATACTGCTATGGTTCTCGAGTCTACAATAACCACGAGGCTCGGAGGAAGACTCATATGCACGTGTGGAATAATAAACGGTAAAATGTATTCCTAGTCTGGCCTCTAAGACTGGCTCAAGTATTGCATGATGATCCTGTTTTTCTGATCATGGGCATGGCTATGCCGGCAATTTTGAGGGCACAATGTTAGAAGAACATTTGTGTTGAATCGACCTGAATTGATGTTATGCTATGAGATTCATTCGTCATAAGTTAATGGTTAATAACACAGAGATGGTTAACGTTTGCATAATTCCTTAGACCATGAGAGTATCGAGTTACTTCATGCTTGCTTCATGAACTTTGGGGTTTGTTAAACGTCATCCGTAAATGGGTGGCTATTACGGCGGCTTACGGGTTCATGGAAAAGTATGTCAAGTAACTTGATAGCTCAAGATTGGGATTTGCTCCTACGACGATGGAGAGATATCTCTGGGCCCTCTCGGTGTTACGGTATCCATCATCGTCTGGCCAGACACTTTGTGATTTGATCACGGGGATGCCGGAACACGGGAACGAGAAAAGAGAACAATACCGGTAATGAGGTAACTGGCATAGTGGACAAGTTGTTGATCCGCGGGGATGCCAACATGTTTCACCTCGGGTATTTGTCACATATCGCGAAGCAACAGGAATAGCACACGGCAACTGGAGGTTCACTCGAATATTCATTCGTGTGGGTATAGGGGTCAATATGGGTGTCCACGGCTCCGATGTTGATCATTGATCGGAAGGGGTTCCGGGTCATGTCTATACTTCACCGAACCTATAGGGTCACACGCTTAAGGGTCATCTATCTGCTGAATACTAGTTGGGGAGTCTGAGAGAAAATCTCCGAAAAAGTTTCGGACGAAACGGAAACGTTCCGGAGAGGATATCGGAATAGTTCTGGTGAAACCGAAAAGTTGTTTCGGAGTACACCATAAAGTCAAAATGGTTTCGGCACATGCCTGATAATTCTTGGAGGGTGCCAGAATCGTTCTGGAAACTTTCTGGAATTTTCCGGGATGAAAACCGGAAATGTTCTGGAGCTGCCGGAACCGCTTCAGATGCTTTTCGCAGATGAAAATCACTAAACCGGAATTGTTTCGGATCGCGTTGAAAATTATTTTAGTGGGTACTGGAAATGTTCTAAGCCCACATGAATATTTTCAGTTCGAACGGACGCTGAAATATGTCGTCGTGAATAGTGATAGTGCTTTTTGGTTTACTTTTTGGAAAGCCACCTTTTTGGGCTTTTGCTCTAAAATATCTTGGAGATGACATGGATGGATGTGGCTGAAATTTCAGCCCCTCCACCCCTCCTTCTCCTATAAATAGAGGTGGAGGGGGCAGCCCAAAGCTCACTCCTTCTCACATACAAGTGCCATGACATTTCTGGCTTCTCTCTCCCTCCCAGCGAAATAGTTTCGTAGAGCCGAAAGGTTGTCCGGGTTCCGGTGGGAACTAGTTCTGGACGGCGAAGCCCTGCCGGATAGATGACACCGTATGTGTGCAACCCCGTAGAGAGGTCGTAGGTTCGATCTTTTTGCCCGAGGGGCTGTTCGAGGGTCCTCCCGAAGGGCTGTCCGAGTTTCCGTCCGAGTTTCGGGGGTCCTCCCGAAGGGCTGTCCGTGAGGCCTCCCGGAGGGCTGTCCGAGGATCCGTCCGGTGGGACTATCCGAGGGACTGTCCTGAGGCCTCTCGAAGGGCTGCCCGGAGATCCATCCGGTGAGCTGACGAGGGAGTACATCCTCGCGGTTGGGAGGTTGTAAAATCCTAGCTGCGGGGATCTACACCGCCGATCGTCATCGACTCTAGTTCTGCTGCGCTACGAGTCGGTAACGAAAAAGATCAAACCTTGTATGCAGTCTCCATAGTGATCCTGGGCTGGTACGTAGGTCGGAAAATTTTTGTTTTCTGCTGCGTTACCCTACAGTGGTATCAGAGCCGTGCTATGCGTAGATGCAGGTTGCGATCTAGAATACATAGAGATGTATGGATGTTGCACAATATAATTAGGTAGTAGATGAGTTCTATTACTGAAAATTATTTGTGCGGGTAGCAGATGAAATCTGTTACCCGATGTTCCTGTTGCTTCCCCTTAATTTGCGTAGTCCTGATCTTGACGGCATGGTGGAATCTCACAAAGTTCTGGCAATCCGCGATCCTTTCATGCTGCTCCTGAGTATGCTGATTGACAGATCAACGAAGTGCTAACAGTTCTTTGGGTTCCACCATAGTTGAGAAAGATGGATGTTTCGCAGACGAAAGGGCAATGCAGATGTGATCTGCACGGGGGTCACGCGTATGACGAAGTTTAGTATGGGGCTCGAGATTTTATTATCTCGTGTTTCATACACCCTGGAAAGTTAATCTAGCAACTTGAATTATCATACTTGATGATGGACGTTGGTAGCTTCGGTTTGTTTCGAAACCTTAGAAGCCACGTAAAACAAGTTTTTGCATGAACCGATTAGAGGCGTCTAACATGGTTTTGCAGGATGGTTTGCATGTGCATATGATGTGGTATAGCAATGCTCATATTAATTTGATTATGTATGAGATGACTATGTGATGTAATTTGATTAACATGACCTGCGTGTCATGATTCGGCACGATGGCTGGAGCCATATGATTGCACTTTAATGACCTGCGTGTCAACCTTATGTAATGCACTTATTTTATTAGCTATAGAGATAGCAATATTGTCTGGTGCATCAACAAGGTGGTGGCAATCTTCGCAAAGGTGAACACCGACGCGAATGCCGAAGACGAAGAAATGAAAGACTTCTCCGTCAGAAAGGGCTATACCATATCATGCTATTATGAATTGCCTGAGATGTTTATCCCTTATGATGCACCCTTTTGATTGCGCGGTAGTCGCTTTTAATAGGGTGATCTCTCACAAAAATATCAAGTAGTTAGTGTTCTCCCAAGTGTAGCACCGTCACGGCACCTATCTCTTCGGGGTATCACATGGATACATGGGTACGAACGATTAGAGAAGTGTGAGGCGGGTGAGTTGAGACCTCGCAGCGAGATCACTTGGTTGTCTTGACGTTCTAGCTTGAAAGTCCTGAGCTCGGAACACGCCCATCGAAAGATGAACAAGAGTCACATAGAGATGTGATTGGCAAGTTGGCCTACCGATTGCAATTCTCGTCACTTGAGATGGTTACATCCTTGGCGTTGAATTGTAATTTGGATCTTGAATCGCTCACAATCAATTATGAGAGATATTGATTTGAGTGGGAGCGCACTGTAGAATTAATTCTTTTAATTCTCAGTGCAATTAATTTTGAACACTGTCTAAGTGTGATTTGCATAATAGTTGTAGAATAATGGCTCGCGTTTCCACCTTCCCTATTAAAATTGAATAGCTGTTAAATATCTGGTTAAAACTTTACGGTTGGTAACGTAATGTGAGGATTGTCCTCAATAGTGCCGAGAAGGACTTTGTCCTATCGCATACTTTCGGTATTCTACCGCTAATGCTATGGATCATGTGACTCTCGTCCTTCGATCCAAAAGCTAGAATTCTGTTTCAGTCAAGTGCAATACGTTTGCTTTCATGAGACCCAAACTTCGAAAGTTTGGATAGTTATGTGATATTCATGGAATCTGAAAATCAGTTTCAGAGACAGACAAAGGCTAAAAGATATGAGATATCCAAAGCAATGTTTGTTTGCAAACTGTTAGTAAAGGAGTTTACTATGCATTAGACTGATAAGAGAGGGATCCAAAAGAACGCCTGTCATATGATGATGGTGAATAAAACAACAACTTAAAGAGAAAGGAACTATCCGGAAGGGTGTTAGTGAAACTTTCACGCCTAGGAAGTCCGGGGCTAACGCCACTCTTAAGTTGGATGCTTCTTCTGAGAGTAGGAGAAATACTAGAAGTTAAACTGTTAGAAGTATAAAGGCAAAAGGAAAGAAGACTGGAATATCCAGCTCATGTATGAATGTCATACAAGTTTTTTGATGTATAGAAGGCTGGTCAGAGATATAGTTCTTGGGAATTATGGTTAAACATGTTAATCACTAATTCTTGGGTATTGTGAGTAATCACAAAGATACCCGCTCGATTGCATTCTGTTGCAACTCGATGTAAGAACTACTATGGCCTGAAAGACTAGCCAGGAATGAGATTTAAATACACGCAGGGAACATAGTAAATGTTACTATGCCTTCCATCGGTGTATTCCCTATGTATTTATTTTCATAATTCATTTTAGAGTTTCACACTCTAGCCCTTTGCATAAAGTATCTTGCAAGAAGGTTGTTCATAAGAGAACTTTTGATGTTCGGTGTTATGAATAACATGAGGGCCATACTTTCATTATGAATGAGATGTATGTTATGAATATTGATAATAATACAGTACCTCTGGGTTTACTTTCATAATTCATTTTAGAGTTTCATACACTCTAGCCCATTGCACAATGATTGTTGCAAAAGAGTTGTTCATAAAACAACAATTGTTGTTCAGTATTATGAATGACATGAGGGACCATGCTTCCATCCTAGATGGGATGTATGTTATGAATATTGATGGAAATATGATACATCCATAACACTGACGCTAAATGTCGCAAGACTAAAAGAATACCACACAAGTGTGGCACTGCATTTGGTCACATTGGAGAAACCCGCATGGAAAATTCCATTATGATGGATTTTGAAGTCGTTTGATTTTGAATCATCTGACACTTGCAACTTTCCTCTAAAAAGTGAAGTGACTGAAATACCGTTCACAAGCCATAAGGAACGAGCATAGAACATATTGGTGATCATACATTATGATGTGTGTAGTCCAATAAATGTTATTGCAAGTAGTGGATTTATCTATCTTCATAAATGACTCAAGTAGATATATGGATATTTACTTGATAAGACGTGAGTCTGGATCTTTTGAAATCATTTGAAAGGTTTTCAAAATGAAGAAGAAAATATTGTAACAAGAAAATTATGTTTCTACAATTCGATTGCAGAAAGGAATATTTGAGTTACAAGTTTAGCGAATGTCTGATGAGTTGTGAAAGGGGTTTCATAACTTGCACCTCCCGGAACACCACTGCAAATGGAAAGTCCGTGAAGATGTAATCGAACCATTTATGACATGGTAAGATCAAAGATGACATAAATAGATTTGCCATTATCCCTTTTAAAGAGTAATGCTTTAGATCAGGTCTGTTGAAATGACGCCATGGTATGGTACGCCCAACCATGTTATATCTTTTCTTAACATTTGGAATATGGGGCTTGTGTAAAAGGTTACAAACCTATTCCAAATCAGACAAGTGCTATTTTGTAGGTTATCCCAAGTCATTGGGTATTCCCCCACCACTATACCGAGGCAAACGATTTTGCCACAAAACGGTATGCTTTTAAAGAGAATAGTTCTTACAAAAGGTGAGTGGGAGGACAGTGCAACTCGACGAGATAACCAGTATCTTCGTCATCAGGTCAAAGGAAAGGAACCTTGGAAGTGATTCCGGAGTTTCCTACTGCGACTGATACGGAAGTCTCTACAATAAAATGTATGGACTTCGGTCAAACTTGCAGCTGAACCACGTAGGCAAAGCTCGTGCAAACCTATCAGGTGCGCAAACGAGATATTGTTGTTAGACAACAGTATACCTACAATACACAAGGAAGCGTTGATGGGCCCTGACTCCAGAATTGGCTAAATGCCAATACAATCCGAGATAGTTTCCATATAAGTGATTCAAGATTAAAATCTTGATACACCTTTCGGAAGACTTAGAGTCTAACGAATATTTATGGAACTAAAAACTGATACGGATAAAATGTTTTATCCATAAAGCTCGACTTGTTGCAATAACAAGTTCAAGGAGTTGACTACGATGAGATTGTCTCACCGTAGCGATGCTTAAAGTCGGTTCGGGTTGAACTAGCAATTAATACATATTTCAATCATGAGTATGAAACATGGATGACAAAAGGATTTCCATCTGATGGAAATGAAACCTAGGACTTGTATATGATACAGTCCAAAGTAATTTGTCGATCCAGAGGATGCTAGTAAGTATGCAAACTTCAGAGTTCCAGCAATGGACAGAAGAGAGCAAAGTGGAGTTGGAATCTTCGTTTTTGATGGAATGGTCAAAAGGGTTTGACTTCATCAAATGGGTATCGAAGATGCTTGTGATTCAAGAAAGTAAGTGGGAGCATAATAATATTTCTAAAAACCTTGTGTACTTGACACATTGTTAATTGGAAATAAATTTCTTGACATGAATTAGGACTTCATTTGAAAATAGTGTTTCAAATGAAGTGCTTAGGCTAAATAGCCTCAATATTAGGCATGATGATCTATGCAGATAGATTTACCTAATGGGGCTAAGCGATAAATACATATTGACAAGATGCTAAAACCTTTTAGCATTTAAAACGCCAAGGAGTGATTCTTGCCGAAGTCACATGGAAAGAGTTTTTGCAAGACTCAGTGTCCCAAAACACTGATGAGTGAAATACATGATGGAGATTCCACACACTCTTGTGTTTGGATTAATCATGTATTCCATGGTATGTAAAACAACCAGAAATGTCCGATACTCCAAAGTAGTTGCGAGTATAGATACCAAAGTGATCAAAGTACTGATCATGGGACAACAGTGAAAGATGTCATTGAGTACTAGAGTAGTACTGATGACATGTTTTCTCGCAAGCGGAAATCATGAAGAGTTCGTTGTAATATGTTACATCGATACAGTCTTCACCATTTCTCCATGCGATTTTCGATTTGATTTGAGGGTTTTGTGTAATACACAACATAGTGGCACGGTAGTTGGAAATTGTTCCAAACAAGATACTGTGGTGAATTCTATAACAAAGGCTAAGTATGTTGACGCTTTAGAAGCGACAAAGAAGTTGTTGAATCATATAGTTCATTCATGAACTTAGTATGGTTCCAAGATGGCTTTGGTCTATGGGACACTATTGCAGATAGTTGCTCCATAGCTCAGTCTGAGGAATCAGGTTTCGACCAATGATTCACACATATGCAAAGCCAAGTCCACACAAAATATGAATTTTGTGAAAGCGTGAAAACGCGAGGATATGCAAAGTTACACACGGAGCTGAAGTCATCAGATCCGTTGGACATCAGGCTATACCACATGCGAAGCATATTTTACACCAGTATGCCATAGGTGTAAAGTGCATTAGCATTGACTAGATTATTGACTCTAGTGCAAGTGGGAGTCTGTAGGAGATATGCCCTAGAGGTAATAATATATGTTATTGATTATCTCCCTGTTCATAATTAGGTTTATGTTCCATGCTATAACTGCTATGGTTCTCGAGTCTACAATAACCACGAGGCTCGGAGGAAGACTCATATGCACGTGTGGAATAATAAACGGTAAAATGTATTCCTAGTCTGGCCTCTAAGACTGGCTCAAGTATTGCATGATGATCCTGTTTTCCTGATCATGGGCATGGCTATGCCGGCAATTTTGAGGGCACAATGTTAGAAGAACATTTGTGTTGAATCGACCCGAATTGATGTTATGCTATGAGATTCATTCGTCATAAGTTAATGGTTAATAACACAGAGATGGTTAACGTTTGCATAATTCCTTAGACCATGAGAGTATCGAGTTACTTCATGCTTGCTTCATGAACTTTGGGGTTTGTTAAACGTCATCCGTAAATGGGTGGCTATTACGGCGGCTTACGGGTTCATGGAAAAGTATGTCAAGTAACTTGATAGCTCAAGATTGGGATTTGCTCCTCCGACGATGGAGAGATATCTCTGGGCCCTCTCGGTGTTACGGTATCCATCATCGTCTGGCCAGACACTTTGTGATTTGATCACGGGGATGCCGGAACACGGGAACGAGAAAAGAGAACAATACCGGTAACGAGGTAACTGGCATAGTGGACAAGTTGTTGATCCGCGGGGATGCCAACATGTCTCACCTCGGGTATTTGTAACATATCGCGAAGCAACAGGAATAGCACACGGCAACTGGAGGTTCACTCGAATATTCATTCGTGTGGGTATAGGGGTCAATATGGGTGTCCACGGCTCCGATGTTGATCATTGATCGGAAGGGGTTCCGGGTCATGCCTATACTTCACCGAACCTATAGGGTCATACGCTTAAGGGTCATCTATCTGCTGAATACTAGATGGGGAGTCTGAGAGAAAATCACCGAAAAAGTTTCGGACGAAACGGAAACGTTCCGGAGAGGATATCGGAATAGTTCCGGTGAAACCGAAAAGTTGTTTCGGAGTACACCATAAAGTCAAAATGGTTTCGGCACATGTCTGATAATTCTTGGAGGGTGCCAGAATCGTTCTGGAAACTTTCTGGAATTTTCCGGGATGAAAACCGGAAATGTTCCGGAGCTGCCGGAACCGCTTCAGATGCTTTTCGCAGATGAAAATCACTAAACCGGAATTGTTTCGGATCGCGTTGAAAATTATTTTAGTGGGTACTGGAAATGTTCTAAGCCCACATGAATATTTTCAGTTCGAACGGACACTGAAATATGTCGTCGTGAATAGTGAAAGTGCTTTTGGATTACTTTTTGGAAAGCCACCTTTTTGGGCTTTTGCTCCAAAATATCTTGGAGATGACATGGATGGATGTGGCTGAAATTTCAGCCCCTCCACCCCTCCTTCTCCTATAAATAGAGGTGGAGGGGGCAGCCCAAAGCTCACTCCTTCTCACATACAAGTGCCATGACATTTCTGGCTTCTCTCTCCCTCCCAGCGAAATAGTTTCGTAGAGCCGAAAGGCTGTCCGGGTTCTGGTGGGAACTAGTTCTGGACGGCGAAGCCCTGCCGGATAGATGACACCGTATGTGTGCAACCCCGTAGAGAGGTCGTAGGTTCGATCTTTTTGCCCGAGGGGCTGTTCGAGGGTCCTCCCGAAGGGTTGTCCGAGTTTCTGTCCGAGTTTCGGGGGTCCTCCCGAAGGGCTGTCCGTGAGGCCTCCCGGAGGGCTGTCCGAGGATCCGTCCGGTGGGACTATCCGAAAGACGGTCCAGAGGCCTCCCGGAGGGCTGTCCGAGGATCCGTCCGGTGGGACTATCCGAAAGACTGTCCAGAGGCCTCCCGGAGGGCTGTCCGAGGATCCGTCCGGTGGGACTATCCGAGGGACTGTCCCGAGGCCTCTCGAAGGGCTGCCCGGAGATCCGTCCGGTAAGCTGACGAGGGAGTACATCCTCGCGGTTGGGAGGTTGTAAAATCCTAGCTGCGGGGATCTGCACCGCCGATCGTCATCGACTCTACTTCCGCTGCGCTACGAGTCGGTAACGAAAAAGATCAAACCTTGTATGCAGTCTCCATAGTGATCCTGGGCTGGTACGTAGGTCGGAAATTTTTTGTTTTCTGCTGCGTTACCCTACACTCACCGCTGGGAGTGAGTAATTCCTTTCGTAGGCTTGCTGGACGGCGATGAGTTGGATGAGATTTATCATGTAATCGAGTTAGTTTTGTTAGGGCTTGATCCCTAGTATCCACTATGTTCTGAGATTGATATTGCTATGACTTTGCTATGCTTAATGCTTGTCACTAGGGCCCGAGTGCCATGATTCCAGATCTGAACCCTTTATGTTTTCATGAATATATTTGTGTTCTTGATCCGATCTTGCAAGTTATACGCACCTGCTATGTGTTATGATCCGCATACCCCAAGGTGACAATAATTGGGATTCTTTCCGGTGATTGCCATAGTTTGAGGAGTTCATGTATTCACTAAGTGTTAATGCTTTGTTCCGGTTCTCTATTAAAAGGAGACCTTAATATCCCTTAGTTTCCTTAAGGACCCCGCTGCCACGGGAGGGTAGGACAAAAGATGTCGTGCAAGTTCTTATCGCAAGCACGTATGACTATATACGGAATACATGCCTACATTACATTGATGAATTGGAGCTAGTTCTGTGTCGTCCTAGGTTATGACTGTTACATGATAAATGTTATCCAACGAATATCACCGATTCAATGCCTACGAGCTTTTCACATATTGTTCTTGCTAAGTTACTACTGTTGCTACTGCTGTTACAATTGCTACTACTACTACTGCTGCTACCGTTACTGTTACTGTTACTATCATTGCTACTGCTATCAAACTATCACATTACTGTGCTACTGATCACTCTACTGCAGATATTTAGTTTCCAGGTGTGGTTGAATTGACAACTCAACTGCTAATACTTGCAAATATTTTTTGGCTCCCCTTGTGTCGAATCAATAAATTTGGGTTGAATACTCTACCCTCGAAAACTGTTGCGATCCCCTATACTTGTGGGTTATCAATATTCAACTGGATATATGTGCCTGGATCTTTTCCCACCACATGATGCTTGCCAAGCGAGAAAATAAAAACGGAATAGAGAAGAACACTATTGACTCTTGCATAAAAGTAAATACATAAAGTAAAAGATAGGTCCTTCACAGAGGAAGCAGAGGTTGTCATGCACTTTTTATTTTTGGATGTGCAAGCTCTTAATGCAAAGGAACGTCACTTTATATTGCCCCTTGTGATAGAAACCTTTATTATGCAATCTCTCGCTTTTATTCCTTCACCATCACAAGTTCGTACAAAGCTTATTTTCCCTTACAATAAAAGATCATACATATTTAGGATCAATTTTTATTGCTTTTGCACCGATGGCAACTTACTTGAAGGATCTTATTCAATCCATAGGTAGATATAGTGGACTCTCATGGCAAGAAACTGGGTTTAAGGGTTTTTGGATGTACAAGTAGTATTTCTACTTAGTACGAAATTTTGGCTAGCAAAAGATTATGAGCAAGCACCACATCTTAGAGGATCCAAGAACATATAACTTCTATGTGAATATAAACAAACATAACCCATTACATTGTCTTCCTTGTCCAACATCAACTACTTGATCAAGGTTGACAATAATTAATGCGGGCTCACAATCATAGAAGATGTCCAAGATAGTATATTTATATGTGAAATCTCTCTTCCTTCAATATTCTTTCATGAATTGTTCAAGTGACCAATGTTGTGTTTGCTAACTTTCAATAAATTTTATCACTTATACTTCTTTTATGTGAAGTCACTACTCCCCATGGGACAAGCATGTGAAACACATATAATTTCAACTTTATGATATTCAATTCATTCAAAAAAATTCTCTTGGGATATAAGTGAAGCACGAGAGTAGATGACAAATTACTCCAAAAGATATAAGTGAAGAACAGAGAGTAGTTAAGTGAATGGGTAGCTATGTGAAGACTCTCTCTCAATAAAAACTTTCAGATCTAATGAGATTATTAAACAGCAAACAAAATGAAAACAAAAGGACACTCCAAGAATAGCACATATCATGTGAACAAGTAAAAACTTAGGCTAACCGATTGGTGTTAATGAAGAAAGGTGGGATGCCTACCGGGGCATCCCCAAGCTTAGTTGCATGAGACTTCTTGGAATGTTATCTAGGGGAGCCTTGGGCATCCCCAAGCTTGAGCTCTTGTGTCTCCTTAATTCCTCTCCTATCTTGGCTTCTCCTAAATCTTAAAAACTTCATCCACACAAAACTCAACAAGAACTCGTGAGATAAGTTAGTATAAATCAACTCAAAATCTTAACATTCTATACTGTAGAAAATCACAAAAATTATAATTTAACATTGCATACTAAATGCCTCAGCATAATTAATACTCCTATCCACAAATAGAAACATTAAACAAGCAAACATATGCAAACAATGCAACTATAACCGCAATCTGTCTAAACAGAATAGTGTGTAAAGGGGGAATAAAACTTCATACTTCCCTAACTCCAAAAACTCTAAAAAAATACCACATGATAGAGAACTCATGCATGCTTACTTTGCAAAAATTTCAGATTTTTATAATGTTCTGACAATTCACATAAATTCAGGACATAACAGAAAACTTTGTAATTTTTTTGTATTCTGCATTTTTTTTTGTTTCACCCAAAACTGAAGAAAGAAAACAAAAACAAAAGAAAAAGCAAAATCTACTTAGTGAAGAAAGTAAATAAACATACACGAAAATATCAACCCCACGCTATTGCTCCCCGGCAACAGCGCCAAAAAAGAGCTTGATAATCCCCAAGTGCAAGGAATCATCGTAGCAATTTCCAAAGATGGAAGTGGTAAGTATGGAATGTCGAACCCACAAGGAGCTAAAGGTAAGATCAATATTCTCTCAAGTCCTATCTGCCACTGATACGACCCTACGTACACCGAGCGTTTGCTTTTATCTAGAAACAAGAAATAAAACTACATTGTGGGTATAAAGAGGATATCTTTGCATGATAATGGAGAACTAAAACATAAAAATAGGTGCTGCCTAAAAAAAGTTAGAATATATCACAATATATTACAAATAGCGAGTGTGGAATAATGATGGATCGGTGTGCGGAATTATCCTAGGCAATTGATAACAAGATCGGTAATCATTATTGCAATTTTATATGAGGGAGAGGCATGAGCTAACATACTTTTCGTAGTTGGATCATATGAACTTATGATTGGACCTCTAGCAAGCATCCGCAACTACTTGAAATCATTAAGGTAAACCCAACCATATATAGCATTAAGTATCAAGTCCCCTTTACTCCCATACGCAACAACCCCCTTATTCGGGTGTAAGCTTCTGTCACTCTAGCTGCACACTATAAGAGAATCATGAACGTATTGCAAAATCCTACAGCGGGAATCCCCCACGTGTGCGCGGCACGGAAGGCACCATAGGACAGCACCAAAATAAAACATACAACTCAAACCAATCAAGATCATCAATCAACCCAAAGGACAAAAGAAATCTACTCAAACATCATAGGATGGCAACACATCATTGGACAATAATATGTGGCATAAAGCACCATGTTCAAGTAGGGGATTACAGCGGGGTGCGGGAGAGTGGACCGCTGAAAAGAGATGAGGGAGGTGATGAAGACGGTGATGTTGATGAAGACGATCACCGCGGCGATGGTTCCCCCGGCGGCACTCCGGCGCCACCGAGAGTGAGGGGAAGAGAGGTTCCCCCTCCGGCTTGCTCCTCCATGGCCTCCCCCCCTAGATGGGGAGAGGTTCTCCCCTCTGGTCCTTGGCCTCCATGGCACCCGGAGGGGCGGGAGCCCCTCCGGGATTGGATCTCTCTCTCTCTGTTTTCTTCTCTGGTTCACCCCTCAGATGAGATCGCTTCGATATAGAGGCTTGCGGCGGCGGCATGGGAGTTCTAGGTTTCTTTCTGGGGTTTTTGGTATTTATAGGAATTTTTGGCATTGGTTTCACATCAAGGGGGCCCACGAGGGAGCGACAAGCCTGCTCCGCGCGCCATGGGTGTTGGAAATATGCCCTAGAGGCAATAATAATTTAGTTATTATCATATTTCCTTGTTCGTGATAATCGTTTATTATCCATGCTATAATTGTATTGATTGGAAACTCAAATACATGTGTGGGTACATAGACAACACTGTGTCCCTAGTATGCCTCTAGTTAACTAGCTCGTTGATCAAAAGATGGTGAAGGTTTCCTAGCCATGGACATGAGATGTCATTTGATAACGGGATCACATCATTAGGAGAATGATGTGATGGACAAGACCCAAACTGTAAACGTAGCATATGATCGTGTCAGTTTATTGCTATTGTTTTCTGCATGTCAAGTATCTGTTCCTATGACCATGAGATCATGCAACTCCCTGACATCGGAGGAGTACCTTGTCTGTATCAAACGTCGCAACGTAACTGGGTGACTATAAAGGTGCTCTACAGGTATCTCTGAGGATGTCTGTTGGGTTGGCATGGATCAAGACTGGGATTTGTTACTCCGTGTGACGGAGAGGTATCTCATGGCCCACTCGGTAATACAACATCACAATGAGCCTTGCAAGCAATGTGACTAAAGTGTTAGCCACGAGATCTTGTATTACGGAACGAGTAAAGAGACTTGCCGGTAACGAGATTGAACTAGGTATAGAGATACCGACGATCGAATCTCGGGCAAGTAACATACCGAAGAACAAAGGGAACAGCATACGGGATTAACTGAATCCTTGACATAGAGGTTCGACCGATAAAGATCTTCGTAGAATATGTAGGAGCCAATATGGGCATCCAGGTCCCGCTATTGGTTATTGACCGTAGAGGTGTCTCGGTCATGTCTACATAGTTCTCGAACCCGCAGGGTCTACACACTTAACGTTTGGTGACGATATAAGTATAGTTGAGTTGTTATGTTGGTGACCGAAAGTTGTTCGGAGTCCCGGATGAGATCCCGGACATGACGAGAAGCTCTGGAATAGTCCGGAGGTAAAGATTGATATATGGGATAATAGTGTTTGGTCTCCGGAAGGGTTCCGGAATTCACCGGAAGGGGTTCCGGATGTTTCCCGAAATGTTCGGGTACGAGAACACTTTATTTGGGCCAAGGGGTAAAGCCCACGAGGCTTTAGGAAGGTGCAAAAGGAAGTTTTGCGGAGGCCAGGGGCCAGACGCCAGGGACCCTGGCGTCTGGGGCCAGACGCCGAGGACCCTGGCATCTGGTCCTGGAGTCCGAGCAGGACTCTTGCCTTGCGGGCCAAACCGACTTTGACGAGGCTCTTTCTCCAAGTTTCGACCCCAGGGCTCAACATATAAATAGAGGGGCAGGGCTAGCACCCGGAATACATCAAGATTTCCCCAAGCCGTGTGCGGCAACCCTAACCCTCTAGTTCCTCCGTCATAATCTCCGTAGCGTTTGGCGAAGCCCTGCAGAGATTGTTCCTCACCACCATCACCACGCCGTCGTGCTGCCGGAACTCATCTACTACTTCACCATCGCTCGCTGGATCGAGGAGGTGAAGGCGTCATCAAGCCGTACGTGTGTTGAACGCGGAGGTGCCGTCCGTTCGGCACTAGTTCGTGATCGGATCGAGGGACGACTTGCGATTTGGATCGCGGAGACGTTCGACTACATCAACCGCGTTTCTTAAACGCTTCCGCTTAGCGATCTACAAGGGTATGTAGATTCACTCTCCCTCTCGTAGATGCTCATCACCATGGATAGATCTTGTGTGTGCGTAGGAAATTTTTTGTTTCCCATGCTACGTTCCCCAACAGTGGCATCATGAGCTAGGTCTATGCGTAGATGAGATCTCGAGTAGAACACAAACGAGTTGTGGGCGTGGGTGTATACATATTGCTTGCCGTTACTAGTTGATACTTGATTCGGCGGTATTGTGAGATGAAGCGGCCCGGACCGACATTACGCGTACGCTTACGCGAGACAGGTTCCTTCAACTGACATGTAACTTCGTTGCATAAAGATGGCTAGCGGGTGTCTGTCTCTCTCACTTTAGTTGAATCAATTTCAATGAAGAGGGTTCTTTTAGAAGATCAAAAAGCAATCACTACACCACGTTGTGGTTTTGCGTAGGTAAGAACGGTTCTTGCAAACCCGTAGCAGCCACGTAAAATTTGCAACAACAATTAGAGGACGTCTAACTTGTTTTTGCAGGGTATGTTGTGATGTGATATGGCCAATTACATGATGAGATATATGTGATGTATGAGATGATCATGTGTTGTATAGAATATCACGACTTGCATGTCGATGAGTACGGCAACTGGCAGGAGCCATAGAGTTGTCTTTAATTATTGTATGACCTGCGTGTCAATCATTAAGCGCTATGTAATGCTTTACTTTATCGCTAAACATTAGCAATAGTCGTGGAAGCAACAGTCGGCGCGACAACCTCATGGCGACACGTTGATGGAGATCAAGATGATGGAGATCATGGTGTCATGCTGGTGACGATGGAGATCATGCCGGTGCTTTGGAGATGGAGATCAAAAGCACGAGTTCATGGCCATATCATGTCACTTATGATTTGCATGTGATGTTAATCCTTTTATGCATCTTATTTTGCTTAGGACGACGGTAGCATTATAAGGTGATCCCTCACTTAAATTTCAAGATAAATTGTGTTCTCCCCGAGTGTGCACCGTTGCGAAAGTTCGTCGTTTCGAGACACGCCGTGATGATCGGGTGTGATAGACTCTACGTTCACATACAACGGGTGTAAGCCATGTTGCACGTGCGGAACACTCGGGTTAAACTTGACGAGCCTAGCATGTACAGACATGGCCTCGGAACACAAGAGACCGAAAGGTCGAACATGAGTCATATAGTAGATATGATCAACATGAAGATGTTCACCATTGAAACCACCTCAACTCATGTGATGATCGGACTTGAGTTGGTGGATTTGGATCATGTGACACTCGAATGACCGGAGGGATGTCAATTTGAGTGGGAGTTTTTAAGTAATATGATTAACTAAACTCATTATCATGAACATAGTCAAAATGTCTTTGCAAATTATGTTGTAGATTACTAGCTCGCGCTGTAGCTCCCTTGAATTTTTATATGTTCCTAGAGAAATAGATTTGAAAGATGATGGTAGCAATAATGCGGACTGGGTCCGTGATCTGAGGATTGTCCTCAATGCTGCACAGAAGGCTTATGTCCTTAATGCACCGCTCGGTGCGCCACCCCCTCAAGCGTCGTCTGTAGATGTTGTGAACATCTGACAGACACGTTCTGATAACTACTTGATAGTTCAGTGCGTCATGCATTACGGCTTAGAATTGAGGCTCCAAAACGTTTTGAACGTCACGGAACATATGAGATGTTCTAAGAGCTGAAATTGGGATCTCAGGCTCGTGCCTGCAAGATGATGGAGAATAGCTCAATCGTTGAGCATGTGCTCAGATTGTCTGGGTACTACAATTGCTTGAATCGAGTGGAAGTTGATCTTCCAGATAAGATAGTGATTGGTATAGTTCTCCAAGTCACTGTCACTAAGCTACTAGAGCTTCGTGAAGAACTATAAAAGGCCAGAGATGGAAATAATGATCCCTGAGCTATTCGCGATGTTTGACCCCGCGAAGGTAGAAATCAAGAAGGAGCATCAAGTGTTGATGGTTAGTAAAACCACTAGTTTCAAGAAGGGCAAGGGCAAGGAGGGATACTTCATGGATGGCTAGCCAGTTGCTGCTCCAGTAAAGAAACCCAAGGTTGAACCCAAACCCGAGACTGAGTGCTTCTATTATGAGGAGAACGGTTGCTGAAGTGGAACAACCCTAGATGCTTGGTAGATAAGAAGGTTGGCAACGTCGACAGAAGTATATTTGATATACGTGTTATTGATGTGTACCTTACTAGTACTCCTAGTAGCACCTGGGTATTAGATACCGGTTCGGTTGCTAAGTGTTGGTAACTCGAAATAAAAGCTACGGAATAAACGGAGGCTAAGGGTGAGGTGAAGATGAGTGTTGGAAGTGTTTCCAAGGTTGATGTGATCACCATCGCGCGCTCTCTCTACCTTTGGGGTTAGTGATGAACCTAAATAAATGTTATTTGGTGTTTGCGTTAAGCATGAACGTGATTAGATCAAGTTTATTGCAATACGGTTATTCATTGCAGTTAGAGAATAATGGTTATTCTATTTACATGAATAATACCTTCAATGGTCATGCACCCAATAAGAGTGGTTTATTGAATCTTGATCGTAGTGATACACATGTTCATAATATTGATGCCAAAAGATACAAAGTTAATAATGATAGTACCACATACTTGTGGCACTGCCGCTAAATGTCATATTGGTGTAAAATGCATGAAGAAACTCCATGCTGATGGATCTTTGGACTCATTCGATTTCGAATCGGTTGAGACATGCGGACCATGCCTCATGGGCAAGATGACTAAAACCCCGTTTTCCGGTATGATGGAGCGGGCAATTGACTTATTGGAAATGATACATGTTGATGTATGCGGTCCAGTGAGTTTTCTAGTGGGCGGTGGATATCGTTATTTTCTTACCTTCACTGATGATTTGAGTAGATATAGTGTATATTTACTTAATGAAACACAAGTCTGAATCGTTTGAAAAGTTCAGAGTGAAGTTTGAGATCATCGTGACAAGAAGATAAAATGTCTACGATATGATCGTGGACGTAAATATCTGAGTTACGAGTTTGGTATATAACTTAAGACAATGTGGAAGTTGTTTCACAACTCACGCCACCTGGAACACCATAGTGTGATGGTGTGTCCGAACGTCGTAGTTGTGCTCTATTAGATATGGTGCGAACTATGATGTCTCTTATCGATTTACCACTATCGTTTTAGGGTTATGCATTAGAGACAACCACATTCACTTTAAAAGGGGCACCATAAGTCCGTTGAGATGACACCGTATGAATTTTGGTTTGGCGGAAACCTAAGCTGTCATTTTTTTTTAATGTTTGGGGCTGCGACGCTTATGTGAAAAAGGGTTTTCACCTAATGAGCTCGAACCCAAAGCGGACAAATGCATCTTCATAGAATACCCTAACGTAACAGTTGGGTGAACCTTCTATCTCAGATCCAAGCACAAAGTGTTTGTTGCTAAAACGGATCCTTTCTCGAGAAATAGTTTCTTTCGAAAGATTGAGTGGGAGGAAGATAGAACTTGATGAGGTTGTTGAACCTTTGTTTCAACCAAAGAGTAGCGCAGCGCAGAAAGTTGTTTCTGTGGAGCCTACGTTAGTTGAAGAGGAAGTTAATGATGATGATCATGAAACTTCCGATCAAGTTACTATCGAACCTCGTGGGTCGACAAGGACGCGTACTGCTCCTGAGTGGTACGGCAACCCTGTCTTAGAGGTCATGTTGTTGAACAACGATGAACCTACGAGCTATGGAGAAGCGATGATGGGCCCGGATTCCGAGAAATGGTTAGAGGCCATGAAATCCGAGATGGGATCCATGTAAGAAAACAAAGTATGGACTTTGGAAGTATTACCTGAAGGGCATAAGGCCATTCAGAACAAATGGATTTTTTAAGAGGAAGACGGACGTGGACGGTAATGTCACCATCTATAAAGCTCGACTTGTGGCAAAGGGTTTTTCACAAGTTCAAGGAGTTGACTACGATGAGACTTTCTCACCCGTAGCGATGCTAAAGTCTGTTGGAATCATGTTAGCAGTTGCTGTATTTTTCAATTATGAAATCTGGCAGATGGATGTCAAAACATCGTTTCCTTAACGGTATCCGTAAGGAAAGGTTGTATGTGATACAACCGGAAAGTTTTTGTCAGTCCTAAGGATGCTAAAATGTATGCAAACTCCAGCGATCCTTCTATGGACTGGAGCAAGCATCTCGGAGTTGGAATATACACTTTGATGAGGTGATCAAAGTTTTTATGTCTATACAAAGTTTATGAGAAACTTGTATTTACAATAAAGTGAGTGGGAGCACTATAGAATTTCTGATAAGTATATGTGGTTGACATATTGTTGATCGGAAATGATGTAGAATTTCTGGAAAGCATAAAGGGTCGTTTGAAAGGAGTTTTTCAAGGAAGACCTGGAATAAAGCTACTTAAATATTGGGCATCAAGATCTATAGAGATAGATCAAAGACGTCTGATAAGACTTTCAATGAGTACATACCTTGACAAGATTTTGAAAGAGTTCAAAATGGATCAGTCAAAGAAAGAATTCTTACCTGATTTGTAAGGTGTGGAGTTGAGTGAGACTCAAAGCTCGACCACGGCAGAAGAAAGAGAAAGGACGAAGGTCGTCCCCTATGCCTTATCCATAGGCTCTGTATAGTATGCCAAGCTGTGTACCGCACCTAGTGTTTGCCTTGCCATGAGTCTGTCAAGGGGTACAAGAGTGGTCCAGGAGTGGATCACTGGACAGCGGTCAAGATTATCCTTGGTAACTAGAGGACTAAGGAAATATTTCTCGATTATGGAGGTGATGAAGAGTTCGTCGTAAAGGGTTACGTCGATGCAAGCTTTGACACCTATCCAGACGACTCTGAGTAGCAGTCAGGATACATATAGTGGAGCAGCCATTTGGAATAGCTCCAAGTGGAGTGTGGTAGCAGTGTCTACAGTATGACATAGAGATTTGTAAAGTACACACGGATCTGAATGTCGCAGACCCGTTGACTAAAGACCTCTCTCACATGCAAAGCATGATCGAACCCCGAAACACATTGGGTGTTAGAACAATGTAAATCACATAGTGATGTGAACTAGATTATTGACTCTAGTGCAAGTGGGAGACTGTTGGAAATATGCCCTAGAGGCAATAATAATTTAGTTATTATCATATTTCCTTGTTCGTGATAATCGTTTATTATCCATGCTATAATTGTATTGATTGGAAACTCAAATACATGTGTGGGTACATAGACAACACTGTGTCCCTAGTATGCCTCTAGTTAACTAGCTCGTTGATCAAAATATGGTGAAGGTTTCCTAGCCATGGACATGAGATGTCATTTGATAACGGGATCACATCATTAGGAGAATGATGTGATGGACAAGACCCAAACTGTAAACGTAGCATATGATCGTGTCAGTTTATTGCTATTGTTTTCTGCATGTCAAGTATCTGTTCCTATGACCATGAGATCATGCAACTCCCTGACATCGGAGGAGTACCTTGTCTGTATCAAACGTCGCAACGTAACTGGGTGACTATAAAGGTGCTCTACAGGTATCTCCGAGGATGTCTGTTGGGTTGGCATGGATCAAGACTGGGATTTGTTACTCCGTGTGACGGAGAGGTATCTCAGGGCCCACTCGGTAATACAACATCACAATGAGCCTTGCAAGCAATGTGACTAAAGTGTTAGCCACGAGATCTTGTATTACGGAACGAGTAAAGAGACTTGCCGGTAACGAGATTGAACTAGGTATAGAGATACCGACGATCGAATCTCGGGCAAGTAACATACCGAAGAACAAAGGGAACAGCATACGGGATTAACTGAATCCTTGACATAGAGGTTCGACCGATAAAGATCTTCGTAGAATATGTAGGAGCCAATATGGGCATCCAGGTCCCGCTATTGGTTATTGACCGTAGAGGTGTCTCGGTCATGTCTACATAGTTCTCGAACCCGCAGGGTCTACACACTTAACGTTTGGTGACGATATAAGTATAGTTGAGTTGTTATGTTGGTGACCGAAAGTTGTTCGGAGTCCCGGATGAGATCCCGGACATGACGAGAAGCTCTGGAATAGTCCGGAGGTAAAGATTGATATATGGGATAATAGTGTTTGGTCTCCAGAAGGGTTCCGGAATTCACCGGAAGGGGTTCCGGATATTTCCCGAAATGTTCGGGTACGAGAACACTTTATTTGGGCCAAGGGGTAAAGCCCACGAGGCTTTAGGAAGGTGCAAAAGGAAGTTTTGCGGAGGCCAGGGGCCAGACGCCAGGGACCCTGGCGTCTGGGGCCAGACGCCGAGGACCCTGGCATCTGGTCCTGGAGTCCGAGCAGGACTCTTGCCTTGCGGGCCAAACCGACTTTGACGAGGCTCTTTCTCCAAGTTTCGACCCCAGGGCTCAACATATAAATAGAGGGGCAGGGCTAGCACCCGGAATACATCAAGATTTCCCCAAGCCGTGTGCGGCAACCCTAACCCTCTAGTTCCTCCGTCATAATCTCCGTAGCGTTTGGCGAAGCCCTGCAGAGATTGTTCCTCACCACCATCACCACGCCGTCGTGCTGCCGGAACTCATCTACTACTTCACCATCGCTCGCTGGATCGAGGAGGTGAAGGCGTCATCAAGCCGTACGTGTGTTGAACGCGGAGGTGCCGTCCGTTCGGCACTAGTTCGTGATCGGATCGAGGGACGACTTGCGATTTGGATCGCGGAGACGTTCGACTACATCAACCGCGTTTCTTAAACGCTTCCGCTTAGCGATCTACAAGGGTATGTAGATTCACTCTCCCTCTCGTAGATGCTCATCACCATGGATAGATCTTGTGTGTGCGTAGGAAATTTTTTGTTTCCCATGCTACGTTCCCCAACAATGGGGGGGGCGCCCCCTAGGCTTGTCGCTTCCTCGTGAGGCTTCTGGTCCTTCCTCGAAGCTTCGGGGGTCTCTTTTGGTCCACAAAAAATCACCGTAAATTTTCAGCCCATTCCGAGAACTTTTATTTCTGCACAAAAAACAACACCACGATAGTTCTGCTGAAAACAGCGTCAGTCCGGGTTAGTTCTAATCAAATCATACCAAAACCATATAAAATTGTTATAAACATGGCATGAATACTTCATAAATTATAGATACGTTGGAGACGTATCAGCATCCCCAAGCTTAATTCCTACTCGTCCTCGAGTAGGTAAATGATAAAAGTAATAATTTATGAAGTGTGAATGCTAGCATAGTGCACAAGTTTGATCAATGATAATTTTAATCACTTTTCCTAGCATCATCATATATCATAAACAGTAGCTCATCTCATAAAACTTCTCATGATCAAGTTGCAAGCTATTCACATGTTAAAGTATAGACCATAAACTTTCTTGAAAAGTAACAAACTATGTTTTCAGTCATCAAACAATTGCAATTCATCTTATTTTCAGGAAGGGTCTATGTAAGAGCTTTGTTTTAGCAAATTCCACATACTCAACTATCATTTAGTCTTCCATGATTGCTGACACTCAAAGCATATTTTTAGAACAAACCGTTTCAGTCAAACACATAGGAAGATAGGGGCTTAATGTTTTGCCTCCCAACTTATTTATCTCATGGATAATGTCAACAATAATAACTCATGATCACCTATATTCAACGGGATATATGTGCCTGGATCTTTCCCCACCACATGATGCTTGCCAAGAGAGAAAATAAAAACGGAATAGAGAAGAACACTATTGACTCTTGCATAAAAGTAAATACATAAAGTAAAAGATAGGCCCTTCGCAGGGAGAGGCAGAGGTTATCATGCGCTTTTGATTTTTGGATGTGCAAACTCTTAATGCAAAGGAACGTCACTTTATATTGCCCCTTGTGATAGCAACCTTTATTATGCAGTCTGTCGCTTTTATTTCTTCACCATCACAAGATCGTACAAAGCTTATTTTCCCGTACAATGAAAGTTCATACATATTTAGAGGCAATTTTTATTGCTTTATGCACCGATGACAACTTACTTGAAGGATCTTATTCAATCCATAGGTAGATATAATGGACTCTCATGACATAAAACTAGGTTCAAGGGTTTTGGATGCACAAGTAGTATCTCTACTTAGTGCGGATTTTTGGCTAGCAAAGGATAGGGGGCAAGCACCACATGTTAGAGGATCCAAGAACATATAACTTCTATGTGAATATAAACAAACATAAGCCATTACGTTGTCTTCCTTGTCCAACATCAACTACTTGATCAAGGTTGAAAATAATTAATGGGGGCTCACAATCATAGAAGATGTCCAAGATAGTATATTTATATGTGAAATCTCTCTTCCTTCAATATTCTTTCATGAATTGTTCAAGTGACCAATGCTGTGTTTGCTAACTTTCAATAAATTTTACTACTTATACTTCTTATATGTAAAGTCATTACTCCCCATGGGACAAGCATATGAAGCACATATAATTTCAACTTTATGATATTCAATTCATTCAACAATTACTCTTGGTATATAAGTGAAGCACGAGAGTAAATGACAAACTACTCCAAAAGATATAAGTGAAGAACAAAGAGTAGTTAAGTGAATGGGTAGCTATGTGAAGACTCTCTCTCAAATAAATATTTTAGATCCAAGTATTTTATTCAAACAGCAAACAAAATGAAAATAAAAGGAAACTCCAAGAATAGTACATATCATGTGAACAAGTGAAAACTAAGGCTAACCGATAGGTGTTGATGAAGAAAGGTGGGATGCCCACCGTGGCATCCCCAAGCTTAGTTGCTTGAGACTTCTTGTAATGTTATCTTGGGGTGCCTTGGGCATCCCGAAGCTTGAGCTCTAGTGTCTCCTTAATTCCTCTCATATCATGGCTTCTCCTAAATCTTAAAAACTTCATCCACACAAAACTCAACAAGAACTCGTGAGATAAGTTAGTATAAATCAACTCAAAACCTTAACATTATCTACTGTAAAAAATCACTAAAATTATAATTAAACATTGCATACTAAATGCCTCTGCATATTTAATACTCCTATCCACAAATAGAAACATTAAACAAGCAACATATGCAAACAATGCAACGATAACCGAAATCTGTCTAAACAGAACAGTCTCTAAAGGGTGAATAAGAATTCATACTTCCCTAATGCCAAAAATTCTGAAAACTTACCACATGACATAGAACTCATGCATGCTTACTGTATAAAAATTTCAGATTTTTATCATGTACTGACTATTCAGGAATATTCTGGACATAATAGAAAAGTTTCTGTTTTCAAGCAGCAACACATGAACTTGCGAACCGAGCATGGTAAAGGCTATAATTGGCATTTTATTGAACTAAAAGATACAAAACATAATTATTGATAACAGCAAGCAAATACAAATAAAATAAAATGACGCTCCAAGCAAAACTCATATTATGTGACGAATAAAAATATAGCTCCAAGTGAGGTTACCGATAGTGTTGAAGACGAAAGAGGGGATGCCTTCCGGGGCATCCCCAAGCTTAGACGCTTGAGTCTTCCTTGAGTATTACCTTGGGGTGCCTTGGGCATCCCCAAGCTTAGGGTCTTGCCACTCCTTATTCTCCTCATATCGATATCTCACCCAAAACTTGAAAACTTCAATCACACAAAACTTAACGGAACTCGTGAGATAGGTTAGTATGATAAAAATAAATCATCCACTTACGTACTGTAAAGACAAGATTCATAATTGTTCTCACATAATGCCTATTGTATTCCATCATTTCCACAATTTATATTACTCAATATGAGTTATGGAAACACTAAAACAAGCAAAGTATGCATTGAAAACAGAATCTGTCAAAAACGGAACAACATGCAGTGAGCGAAATATAAACCATACTTCTGTACCTCCAAAAATTCTGAAAACTTAGGAAAACGTAAAAAATTTGTAGCCCCATACTCTGTAAAAATTTCAGATTTTTCTCACGCTCCAGCACAGAATAGAAATTCCAGCACTGGACGCAAAAGTTTCTGTTTTTGCACAGAATCAAATCAACAAGTATCCACACTATCCCAAAGGCTTTACTTGGCACATTATTGGAAGAAAACATATAAAACATGATTACTACAGTAGATTAAACATGTGAACACACAAAAACAGCAAGGATAAATATGGGGTTGCCTCCACACAAGAATTTTTCTTTAAAGCGTTTTAGCTAGGCATTGATATTTTAACTAGCATAGGAAGGTATAACAAGTGCAAATTTCAAAATTTCAACACATAGAGAGGGAACTTAGTATTATTGAGAGGATATTCATAATTATGACAAATTTTACAACAATAACTATTACTACTTTAAGTACCATCACAATAATTATCATAAGTAGCAACTTTGTTCTCATCATAATCAATTGAAATTTCTTCCAAAATTGTGGAATCACCACTAGATAAAGTTATGACCTCTCCAAATCCACCTTTATCATTATTCAAATAAGATTCAAGACCCTCCAAAATAGTGGGATCATTTCTACATAGAGTTGACACTCTTCCAAACCCACTTTCGATGATAATTTTATTCATACTCTAAAAGATATAAGTGAAGTTCATAGAGCATTCTACAATGAATATAGAGAGACCAATATCCAAGCTCAAAATATATAAGTGAAGCACACGAAGCATTCTATAAAATCATACTCAAAAGATTTAAGTGAAGCACAAAGAGCATACTATAAATCCATACTCAAGAGATTTAAGCGAAGCACAAAGAGCATTCTATAAATCCATACTCAAGAGATTTAAGAGAAGCACAAAGAGCATTCTATAAATCCATACTCAAAAGATTTAAGTGAAGCGCATGAAGCATTCTATAAATAAACCAAGAACCATAAGAAATCATCCCCAACAAGCATGGTGCATAAAAGAAAAGGGAAAAACAAACACAAAAGACGCTCCAAGAATTTACGCATATTATGTGAACAAAAAAAAACCGAGACATACCAATAATTGTCGAAGAAGAAGAATGGGATGCCTTCCGGGGCATCCCCAAGCTTACACGCTTGAGTATCCTTGAATATTTACATGGGATGCCTTGGGCATCCCCAAGCTTGAACTCTTGACTCTCCTCATTCTTCTCATATCGATACCTTCTCGATCTTCGAACACTTCATCCACACAAAACTTAACCGAACTTTTTATTAGAGGAGTTAGTACATATAACATCAAGTCCCATCATGTCCTGCTGTGACATTATTGTATAATTATAACCAAACATTACCCACTGTATGCTATCACAATTCTATGGCTCCCAAGTCAATGGGGCTCAACAAGATTTCAAACATAAGCAAGTAAAGAAACTAAAACAGCAATCTGTGAAAACATGACAGTCTATAAAGATGCAGATGGTACATATACTTCTGTAACTCAAAAAATTCTGAAACATTAGGAAAAAATAAACAATTTGCATAGCAGTACTGTGTAAAAAATTCAGAATTTTTGCACATTCCAGTAAAATATAGAAATTGAAACACTACAGCAAAAGTTTCTGTTTTTTCACAGCACACACAAAACAAGCAATTTAAACATCCTAAAAGTAAATCTTGGCACATTATTTTTATGGTACAGTGGTATATACAAGGGGATAATTATTTTTATGAGAAACTTTCATGAATTTTTTTACATTGTTTCCATGAGCATGAACACAAGTGTTCAAGGTCGACCCTCACTTTTTCAATGCATAACTTTCCAATCGCTTCTCTTTTTGAAAAAGTTTTAGGTTCCCTCTATATTTTTTGTTTTTAAATATTTAAATGGCACACATAATAAAGTTTATATTACATAAAAGAAGAGAAAAAAAAATACTCTCTAAAAATTCCGGGTTGTCTCCCAGGCAGCGCTTTCTTTAAAGCCATTAAGCTAGGCATGAGAGGCAAGTAATTTTTTCGTATTTTGCATTTAATTTTTTTTTTTGTTTCACCCACAACTAAAGAAAGAAAACAAGAAAACAAAAACAAAAGGAAAAGCAAAATCTACTTAGTGAAGAAAGCAAACAAGCATACATGAAAATATCAACCCCACGCTATTGCTCCCCGGCAACAGCGCCAGAAAAGAGCTTGATAATCCCCAAGTGCAAGGAATCATCGTAGCAATTTCCAAAGATGGAAGTGGTAAGTATGGAATGTCGAACCCACAAGGAGCTAAAGGTAAGATCAATATTCTCTCAAGTCCTATCTGCCACTGATACGACCCTACGTACACCGAGCGTTTGCTTTTATCTAGAAACGAGAAATAAAACTACATTGTGGGTATAAAGAGGATATCTTTGCATGATAATGGAGAACTAAAACATAAAAATAGGTGCTGCCTAAATAAAGTTAGAATATATCACAATATATTACAAATATCGAGTGTGGAATAATGATGGATCGGTGTGCGGAATTGTCCTAGGCAACTGATAACAAGATCGGTAATCATTATTGCAATTTTATATGAGGGAGAGGCATGAGCTAACATACTTTCCGTACTTGGATCATATGAACTTATGATTGGACCTCTAGCAAGCATCCGCAACTACTATAAATCATTAAGGTAAACCCAACCATAGCATTAAGTATCAAGTCCCCTTTACTCCCATACGCAACAACCCCCTTATTCGGGTATAAGCTTCTGTCACTCTAGCCGCCCACTATAAAAGAATCATGAACGTATTGCAAAACCCTACAGCGGGAATCCCCCACGTGTGCGCGGCACGGAAGGCACCATAGGACAACACCAAAATAAAACAGACAACTCAAACCAATCAAGATCACCAATCAACCCAAAGGACAAAAGAAATCTACTCAAACATCATAGGATGGCAACACATCATTGGATAATAATATGTGGCATAAAGCACCATGTTCAAGTAGGGGATTACAGCAGGGTGCGGGAGAGTGGACCGCTGAAAAGAGATGAGGGAGGTGATGAAGACGGTGATGTTGATGAAGACGATCACCGCGGCGATGGTTCCCCCGGCGACACTCCGGCGCCACCGAGAGTGAGGGGAAGAGAGGTTCCCCCTTCGACTTGCTCCTCCATGCCCCCCCTAGATGGGGAGAGGTTCTCCCCTCTAGTCCTTGGCCTCCATGGCACCCAGAGGGGCGGGAGCCCCTCCGGGATTGGATCTCTCTCTCTGTTTTCTTCTTTGGTTCACCCCTCAGATGAGATCGCTTTGATACAGAGGCTTGCGGCGGCGGCGTGGGAGTTCTAGGTTTCTTTCTGGGGTTTTTGGTATTTATAGGAATTTTTGGCGTTGGTTTCACGTCTAGGGGGCCCACGAGGGAGCAACAAGCCTGCTCCGCGCGCCCTGGGGGGGGGAGGGGGCGCCCCCCAGACTTGTCGCTTCCTCGTGAGGCTTCTGGTCCTTCCTCGAAACTTCGGGGGTCTCTTTTGGTCCACAAAAAATCACCGTAAATTTTCAGCCCATTCCGCGAACTTTTATTTCTGCAGAAAAAACAACACCACGATAGTTCTGCTGAAAACAGCGTCAGTCCGGGTTAGTTCTAATCAAATCATACAAAAACCATATAAAATTGTTATAAACATGGCATGAATACTTCATAAATTATAGTTATGTTGGAGACGTATCAGTCCCCAACACACTCAATACAATGGTAAATTGTATAGGTGCACTAGTTTGGCGAACAGATGGTGATACAAGTGTAGTATGGATAGTAGATATAGGTTTTTGTAATCTGAACAAATAAAAACAGCAAGGTAGCAAGTAACAAAAGTGAGCACAAACGGTATTGCAATGCTTGAAAACAGGGCTTAGGGTTCATACTTTCACTAGTGCAATCTCTCAACAATGCTAACATAATTGAATCATATAACAATCCCTCACCGTGCGACAAAGAATCACTCCAAAGTTCTCAAATCCACATCAAGTGTTCTCAAATCCAAAGTATGCAATTCAACAATGACGAAACCTCAAAGGGAAAGACTCAATTCATCACAAGAAGATAGAGACGGAAGAAACACCATATGATCCAACTATATTAACAAAGCTCGCGATACATCAAGATCATGCCAAATCAAGAACAAGAGAGAGAGAGAGATCAAACACATAGCTACTGGTACATACCCTCAGCCCCGAGGGTGAACTACTCCCTCCTCGTCATGGAGACCGCCGGGATGATGAAGATGGCCTTCGGTGATGATTCCCCCCTTCGGCAGAGTGCCGGAATAGGGCTCCGGATAAGATCGCTTCAGTACAGAGGTTTGCGGGGCGGCGTGGAAGTTCTAGGTTTAGTTTCGGGGTTTTCTATATTTATAGGATTTTTCAGCGTTGGAATCACGCCAGGGGGGCCCACGAGGGAGCGACAAGCTCGGTAGGCACGCCCTAGGGGGGACCCGCGCCCCTTGAGCTTGTCGCTTCCTCGTGAGGCTTCTGGTCCTTCCTCGAAGCTTCGGGGGTCTCTTTTGGTCCATAAAAAATCACCGAAAATTTTCAGCCCAATCCAAGAACTTTTATTTCTGCACAAAAAACAACACCACGGTAGTTCTGCTGAAAACAGCGTCAGTCCGGGTTAGTTCCATTCAAATCATACCAAAACCATATAAAATTGTTGTAAACATGGCATGAATACTTCATAAATTATACATACGTTGGAGACGTATCCCTTGTCATTTTTTTAGAGTACGGAGGATGGCGGGGTACTCGACCATGGAGGATGAGTTGTTGTGCGATGCGTGGTTGGACGTATCCGCGGGTTTCGTAGGCAAGAGTAGAGGGGGACCTTCTGGCAGCAAGTGCATGAAACGTTTCGCGCGCGAAAGCACATTGCGCCCTACGACATGCACATCATCCAACAACGTAATGTGAGGTCGTTGTTGTATTGATGGTACGCCATTCAGACCTCTGTCACCAAGTTTTATGGCGCGGTTGATATGCTGGAGGTAACGTAGCCATTGCACGCGACAGAGGAGGAGATCGTAAATTTTGCTTCTTCTTGCTCAACTTGTTGATTGATTGATTGATTCATTCATTCAATGTTGTTTTACACATTGTGTAGCCTGCACGTCCTGCCGTGATGTACCGTAGGATGGAGGGACGGCCATTTATGCACATGCACTGTTGGATGAAGCTGAAGGGGCAGTATGCGTGAGAGGACAGGATCCGTTAATCTCGTTGAATTTGAACTATTATTGTACTAGACTTATTTGCAAGCCATGTATGAATTTGTGCTATTTTTTATTTGAACTTTTATGAAAATCCATCTTATTTGACTGAATTACGTCCGGTTAGTTTGAACCGTGGTTGAAATGTATGAGGGTATCGTTGGATGGCGTCCTTCGGCATCAGTGTTCGCATACTGGTCCCTGGGCGAATACCGGAGCAAATTTGCGGGGCAGTGTTGGAGATGCCTTTAGTTGACATGTATAATACTTCATACGATACTCGCATTGCGGGCAGCCTCATAGCGGCAGTGTTTCTCTGTGACGCTGGATCTTCGGCTCAAGGCTCTTGATCACGTAATTGCAGCTCACCGGGTCGTTGATGCCAACCTCTTCCACCTTCTCGCTCCGGCACGATCCCCCGCTTAATTTCCCGTATCAGCGAAACATGGTTGTCTTGAGCGCCCGCTCCGCCTCGGCAACCGACGAGTAGCGTCGGTACTTACATGAGGTCAGGGCGAGGCGACCTATGACGTGGTAGGCGAGGCCCAGCTCGATGACGGGCAAGAGGTCGAGCAACATGGCCTGGTCATGGTGTTTGATGAAATTTGTTCGGTTTATTTAAAATTGCTTTTAAATGGATACAAACACGGTTGGATGGCTGACTTTCGCATCACTATCCGCTGATTGATTCAGACCAGTCGTGTTTGTTTGGAGGGTTAGCGTCAGAGGTGCCCTAACACCAAACAGCAAAGAGGGACTACTCGCGCCTAGATACGGTCGACGCACGCGGAGTGCAACATGAGAAGCGAGCACCACGGAGCAGCCTAGCACGCTGCCACTGCTCCCCCTCTCGCCAAAAGGCTAGCTCAATGTCCTTGGCCGAGGGGGCGACCCTGTTGGCCTGTTCCGGTGACGCCAGTTGCACCAGAACGTGAGCATGATGACAGTCCAAAACTCTCTCGCGTCTGATGGCGAACGAATCGTCCTACGAACCCGTCATCGGCGAACTGAAGGATGAGCGATAGAATCGATATTACCACAGCCTGTACAAACAAGTTTTACTATGGTGCTCCTAGTACTCCGGAGTATTTTGGATTAGAACACATGCTTGCATGCATTTAGGATTTTAGAACGTCTCGCCAATCTCCCAGCTAAAACCCACGCGCGTGTACGTGGGAGTCAAGCAGTCAACCAAGTACTACCACATACGGGCCACATATAATTGGAGGCGGGGGCCCTCGTCATGATACCACCCGAGAGGCCGAGACGAGACGGTGGCCTCCCATAACGTAGAAACTGGCTTTCTATCGTCCGGAGTTTCGTTGGAGCTTTCCGCCGGGGAACGGAAAGGTCGCTGCCGAACTTGACGGATACGTCGATGGCCATACATGCACCATGGGGACTCCATGCATGTACGCATCGGCGCAAGCGCAAGGAGGATGGATGTACCCGTGGGCGATCGCGATCCGGTCGTCCTATCGTGATGATGGACAGGACCGGCCGCTGGATGCCCTTCTCCATGCTCCCATGAGAATCAGATGGGTGTAAACATGGCGCCGTTTCCTGTGGGATACAGTGGTGAACAGTTATCATTGCCCATTTGTTTTCCTGGATCTCAATCATTGCCATTGTTTTGATGGTCTGGTGTCGAAATTTAAGGTAGAGTAGATCTTTTTGCTGATTGGGTGTGACCTGCCTAGCCGGAGTCGAAACAAACATTGGTGGTGGTGGTACCCTTGCTTAGGAAAATACAACCCCTATTAGCTTCTGATAACCAGGAGCTTTGTTTATCCTGTACAGTACAAGTTTCTTGGCCACACCAACGGAGTCACATTCTGATAACCAGGAGTTTATCCTTATCCTTGTTCTAGCTTTTCTTTAGAATATCCTGCTGGCTTTTTGGCCGCTAAACTATACAGTAGATATATTCAAATTCAATCTGCTTACTGCTGATGCCGGCGGTGATACTCCAAGTCTCCAACACAGTACAGCTAATGATTGTCAGTAGGTAGGCCGCTAGCATTCGAAAAAATGGCAGTAGGCCGAGCCCCCACAAGTGCTAGCCAGTACTCCTACATCATGCTCCATGAGTGACCCACCCAACCGGCTTAGCCACACTGACAAAGATTGTTGACAAAGCGAGCAGAGCACTTAAACAAAAAATAACATCATCGAAGGCGCAGCCCAGCTGGCGCGCATGCATGCACGGGCACGGCCGGAGGAGGACGTGTCGTCACGTCACCGGCGGCAGGCGAGCTCCCAGCTGACATCAACGACGACGCGACGACGCTCCTGCTCGCCCGAGGGACGCAGACGGGGCGCCTGTCGCCATTGATTAAAGCCAGCCTGTGCGACGCTCAGGGAATCGTCAGGCATCGAGCCGCGGGCCGCCATCAACGCTTGCACGCACGCTTCATTTCCCCCGGCCCCGCGTGTTCCCTCCGCTCGTCTCGTTTCCGTTTCTCGCTCACTGCTGCACGGTGACGTGCGGTGCAGTGCGTGACAGGAGGAGGATGGCCGAGCACGGCTTCACGTCCAACAGCGGGGAGGTCAGGGGATGGGGAGGGAGGTTGAGGGGTCTATTGGCAACAGCTGCGGCCGCCTGTGTCGGCTTTGGCCAGCGGCGACGTCCACGTACGAGCGCGACGGCAGCCGACGGGGACGCGCGCGGGCAATGCCGACCGGCGACGGCAGCTAGCATGGGTCACGTGTGGCCGGGCTGGACGGCACAAGCACGGAGCTGGTCCAACCGGCGGCCACCTGACCTGATTGGCTGATCCGGCCCGGGCCATCGTATCGTATCGTCGTGGGGTTTTGTCCTCGGCTGGGCGGGTCGTGCGGGTCGGCGGGGCGCGGTGCGGCCCGGTGTTGGGTGGCTCCTTCACGGTTCCAACTTGTTCAGGCTACAGCTGATGATCGTGAGGACCACCGGATCAGATCAGCCGAGGGAGGGCTCGTCTCGTGGGCAGGATAAGGTGTGGTGTGGGGCTATAGGTCGCTCGCTTGCGAACCGTGATGGCTGAAACTTTGGACTGGGTTCATGTATTTCTGTACTGTACGTACCGTCTTTACCAAGCTACAGTGCAATTGGAGAGATGCATGCATCGAGGGCGAGGAGGTGACGGTACACGGGCCTGTCAAGCACAGACGTATTAGAACGTCTCTTTGTAATCTGTACTAACGAGTCTTGACACCAAAGATTCTCTAAGGACCTCTTTAGGTTTAGGGACATACATTATCGATGCTCTAATACTCCGAATCGTTGATTCGCTCCACAAGTTAGAGCATCTACAGCCACAGTTTACAAATATGGCCCTCAAACGCGCCTCCATGGACACTGATCGGGCATGCCTCATATATTTGCTTCCACGGCCGCGTCCCTAGTATCCGAAACCTCAAACACATGCAACGTTACGATCAACACGTAGTTCGTCTATATAGCCGGATCACCGTTTCATCACCGAACAAAAGGACCATAGTTCATCGGCGGACAGTGCAAATCCATACTACAAACTACTTAAAACATATATAAAACATAGATAAAACGGGGAAGGACGGAGGAAATCACCATTTCCTCGTTGGCCCCTTCCCCTTCCGGTCGCCGGCGCGGCTGTGCCCCTCCTCCATGTAGGCATCGGTGTGCGGCGGTGCGTCGTCATCAGAGCTGGAGGTGGAGTCGTCCGTCAGGTCGGAGTCGTGAGAGCACATTGGCCCCGAGAGCCTCCGAAGCAGGCGGTCCTGCTCCTTCGCATGGCGGGCAACCTTCACCTTGGCCGCCGCCTCCTTGTTTGCCTCACGCTCCGACAACTCGATGGCTAGTCGGAGCGCCTTGGCATTCTTGCGGCGGAGGCGCCGCGCATCCGTCTCCGCCATCGTGAAAGAGCGGCGGAGGACCGACGCGAGGAGCGCGGCCTCGGGATCCACCAGCACGCTCACCGCCTCTCCCGCCACCGCCCTGTCCCTCGCCCGTTGCCACTCGCGGCGGGCTGCCCGTGCCTCTGACTCGAGCGTCCTTGTGCGCGCTGGCGCCGGTTCGGGCACGAGGACCCTATGGTGCCCAGGTACCACTTCCGGCCCAAATGAAACCCGCATTGGTGGTGGTGGGCGGCGTACCTGAAGGAGATTGGGAGCAGAGCGGTCGGAGCTGCGCTCCGGGCGGGAGGGGTCGGCGACGTTGCCGGCGCTACGTCGGCAGGCGACGGGCGCAGAGGAAGCGGAGCCGCCGCCGCTACCTTGGTCGAGCCGCGACCGCCTCGACGTGATGCGGAGGGCGACCTCCACATCGCCGGGCTCCGCGTCGCGCGGCAAGCTCAACCAGTCATCGGAGCAGCCAGATTCTCCACCGGAACCAGCGCTGCTGCCGTCGCCGGCCATCAATTCAGATAGGAGGGGATTGGGAGTGAAGTGGACGGAGAGGGGAGTGAAGTGGAGTTCGGATTGAATGTTGTCTAGGGTTTCTGGATGGGAATATTTGTGGGGCACGGGTGGGCCAGGCTGGGCCAAGCAGACGTGGAGGACGCGTCCCGGCCGCCCCATATCTGCCCTACATTTGGGCTGGATATGAGGGGTGCCGGACAGCCTAGGCGTTCGAGGTCGGGTTAAGGCGCCCGACTGGGTCGTTTTTTCTCGACCGGTCAGTGACCGGGGCGTCTGCCCGGGCGTTTTGGGGACGGTTTGGGGTGTCCGACTGTAGATGCTCTTAGACCACGTCATATATAATCATGTACGACCAGTCACCTGTATATCAGCTTTGTCGAAATGTACTACTTGGAGTTTAGAACACAACCTCTCTCAACCCTAGCAGTCCCCAAGTTTTTATCCGACCCCGCCGGATCGGCCCCACTCTCTTCCCTTGGCAACAAGAGGAGTGACTAGTGAGGACTCATATGTCCCATTTTTTTCTCTCCTTAGATTTTGTTTAACCAGCGACATCAACGAGGTGGTGGCGGCGATGACGTATTGGAATAAGGCCTCTTTCTATCTCGTCGACGTCCGATCCGGCGCCGGCAAAGAGCCTGTAAAAGTTTGTGTCCCTAGATCTGTTGGATCTCTTTAGATCTTGGCAGCTGTTGTGTCCTTAAAAGAGTGCAAATGGCTGACCATTGGTGCGACGACGTCGACATCTTTTTCTGTGTTGTTCTGTGGAATGGTTTGGTTTCTCCAATCCTCTGGACCTATGGTGATGGACTGCAAGTCTGTTCTGCGTGGGATGATGATTCAATCGATGCTTCTTCATCGACTTCTAGATTTTGTTTCAAGGGACGAGTGGTTATTGCGGTCTTTAAAATCCGTTATGACGAAGGCGTTTGTGGGTGTCTCTTTTCTTTACTGTTGGTTTAGTGCAATCTTCTTCGACGAGGGAAGTACAATTGGAGGAAGAACAAGACTAGCCTGTTTTGTAATGTAATTTACTTTTTACTGGTCAATCTGCATCCAATTATCTTTCCAATGTATTGCCTATTATTACTTCTATTATAAATATCAAATATAAGATGCCCTTTGCATATCTTTTTTTAAAATGTAGTACTATTTGGAACAGTCATTAGCTGACCATGTCTTTCTTCTAAACTTAAGATCCTTGAGACAACCAAGCGACCAGACTAGTCAATTTGTGCATTTAAGCGTCCCTTTGGTTAGCACGAATGAGGAAAAATATATTAGAATTAGACAAAACACGTGATTGAAATGTTCATTATTGATTTTTGTCAGTCCTCAAAACTATTCAGTGATCATTATTACGTCTAGTGATTGCACCCACAAGACCAGACTTCCGCGCATCATCACGATGAAGTGAGTACCACATACTGTTCCAATGACTAGCACCGTAGGCTGTAGATAATTTGCAAAAGGTTCCTTCTTCTCTAGTTATGCACTTATGCATTACCTTGCTGAAACCTCTAAATGTTAGGGCTCATAGTGCAGTCCTTGTGCTCCATGGGCTTGCTAATGGATTGACCAATATTAGCTAGAAAAATGAACTAGAGTTGTGGTGGAGCATTGGCATGTCAAAAAGTTGGTCATACTCCAAACAAAGGACCAATGTTTTGACCATGACTAAAATATTGACAGGTCTCACTTTGGTCACAGATCCAAATACACCCAAAATAACGAAGTGCTTGAGCATGTGCTTGGACTTGAATTGGAGCAGACTGTTTGACGTGTCCAAACTGGCTCACATTTCCCGTTCATTTTCACACCAACAATTTGGCGAGACGCGGGCGGCCGGATGGGTCGCCAATTTCTTGGCGCACCAATGCTTTGGCAGTGCTAGCTTCGGCGGCATCCAAACAGCCACCGGCAGGCAGTGGCGGGCGAGGCAGACCGCTCAATCGGTGACACAGGGCTGGTCGTCCGTGATGGCTCAAGCTTTGGGCTTGGTTCATGTATTCCTGTACGTACGGTCTTTAACCAGCTACAGCGCCAATGGAGATGCATGCATCGAGGACGAGGAGGTCACGGTACAAGGGCCGGCCAAGCACAAACGTATTACACTCTCTCTTTCCACACTGTACTAACGAGTCTTGACACCAAAAGATTCTCTACGGACCTCTTTAGGGACGTACAGTACATTACGGTTGCTCTAAGGCTCCGAGCCGTTGATTCGGCAAATCCGGCCCCTCAAACGCCCGCGGACGCACCGCGCATCCACGGGCACTGACCGGACACGTCTTAAATTTGCCTCTCTGCATCCGCGTCTCTTATATCCGGCGCCTTATATCCATACTACGCATGCAACGTTGATCTACTCTTTGTGATCAAACGACGGACAACAAAAATCGGCTGCAAAGGAACATAAGATCGGCTGCAAACGGACATACAAACTTTGCCACATCCAAAAGATCATAGTTCGTCACCGGACAAGTTCTTAAACTTCTACAACTAAAAAACGATATAAACAGAGAGGGGGGGGGGGGGGGGGGGGGGGATCACCACTTCCTCGCCGGGACTTTGCCCTTCCGGTCGCCGGCGCAGCTGTAGGCGTCCGAGGCTGGTGGAGGGTCTTGGTCGTCCGACGAGGAGGTGGAGCTGTCGCCGTCGTCGGAGTCGGAGAGGACGATGAGCCCCTTCATCCGACGGACCGCCCTGTCCTGCTCCCGCTTCAGCCTGGTGACCCGAGCCTTCTCCGCCGCTGCCTCCTTCGCCTCGCGCTCCGACTGCTCCATAGCAAGCCGGAGCGCCTTGGCGTTCTTCCGTCGGAGGCGGCGAGCGTCCGTCTCCGCCGTCGTGAGGGAGCGGCGGTAGACCCATGCGAGGAGACGCGCGTCCTCGTCGGGGTCCGCCTCCGTCCCGCGGCGGCGGTGCGCGGACTGCTCCGCCGCGTCCCTCTCCCGTGCACGCTGCCTCTCGCGGCGCGCGCCTCCGACTTCGGAGTGCGCGTGCGGGCCGGCGGCGCGGGGACAAGCATCCACCGCTGGCCGCGTGGAGGAGCGGCCGGCGGGGGAAGGAAACGGCGCGAGGCGGCCGGTGCGGACTGCGCTGTCCTGGCGTCGCTAAGCGTGGGCCGGGAGGGTCCAGCTCCGGCGTCCGCGCTGCGCCAGCGCGGGAGCTGCGGCGACGCTCCAGATCCGGAGCTGCCGCCGGTCTCCACCTTGGACCGCTCCAGCGCAATGCGGAGGGCCATCTCCTCCTCGTAGTCGAGCTCGGAGCCGGAGTCGCTGCCGGAGCTGCTCATCGTGGTGGATGGGATCGGAATTGGAGAGGGAGAGGAGTGGACGGAGCAAGAGAGAAGGAGAGAGTGAGCTAGGGTTCGTAGCGACGTGCCCGGATTGGAGTTTTTTGTGGGGCAGCGGTGGGGTCGGTGGTGGGGCGGGCCTGTCAGGCGGACCGCCTCGACGTGATGCGGAGGGCGACCTCCACATCGCCGGGCTCCGCGTCGCGCGGCAAGCTCAACCAGTCATCGGAGCAGCCAGATTCTCCACCGGAACCAGCGCTGCTGCCGTCGCCGGCCATCAATTCAGATAGGAGGGGATTGGGAGTGAAGTGGACAGAGAGGGGAGTGAAGTGGAGTTCGGATTGAATGTTGTCTAGGGTTTCTGGATGGGAATATTTGTGGGGCACGGGTGGGCCAGGCTGGGCCAAGCAGACGTGGAGGACGCGTCCTGGCCGCCCCATATCCACCCTATATTTGGGCTGGATATGAGGGGTGCCGGTCAGCTCGGACGTTTGAGAGTGGTTTGAGGCGTTTGGTTGGGTTGCTTTTTTACGACCGGTCAGTGACCGGACGGCCTGCCCGAGCGTTTGAGACGGGTATGAGAGGTCCGGCTGTAGATGCTCTTAGACCACAGCATATAATGATGTACGACCGGTCACCTGGATATCAGCTTTGCCGAAATGTACTATTTGGAACAGGCACTGCCTGACCATGTCTTTGTTCTAAACTTAAGATCATGTAAACTCTTGAGACAAACAAGCGACCAGACTAGTCAATTATGCATTTAAGCCTCCCTAAAAGGACAAAACACACTATTGAGATGTTTATTACTCCCTCTTTCCCAAAAATATAAGGCGTGATTGACTTTTCACGGTCTTTGATGCACGACTTTGACCACTAATATATATCAAAGTACAAGGATTGAATATGTATAAATGGCATCGTCATATTTGTCTTGCAAAACAATTTTATTTCATATGTATATATATTATTTTTATAGATATACAATACATAAAAATTATAATCAAAATTATGAACGAAGACCAAAAAAGTCAATTTGTGCCTTATATTTTGGGGAGGAGGGAGTATTGAATTCTGTCGGCCCTCAAAACTATTCAGTGATAATTACACCTACAAATTTTCCATTCGTAAATTGTTTGATTTTTAGGGTAGTGGTACATGTATGTATGTAAGGAATTTGTATTAAGTCTTCAAGGAATATTTTCATTAACTTGAATCTCCTTATTTGTAGCCAAGATCTACCGCAAATTATCATGGTAATCAATCCTACCGAATGCGCCAAAGCATGATATTGCATCCTTAATTTTCAAGAGACTTTTGCTAGTAATACCTACTCACTCCATTTTTCTACTCTACATATTTAAAAAAATGGTGGCAAAAGATTTGCCTCATATATTAATTAAGAAGGAAATAGTTGCCCGATTAATTAACGGAGAACTAGGTGAAAATCGTGTCGACCCACTGAGCGGCATAAACAACCCCCACCCCCCTCTACAGAGAAAGACTTGTCGAGGTAGCACAAAAGCGTCATCACCATCCCCTCTCTATAAGCAAGCGACTCCGACTTCGCCACAGATGAACATCGACCCAGCCCATGCCGCGGAGGTCGTTCAAAGCCACATGAACATCCATGCCAAACACTCAGCCACCCATGACGGGGACATCACAGTTCCATTTCTATGGACTGGTTCAGACGGTTTTAGAAACTTTTGTGCGGTTTTTTCTTTTTCTTTTCTCCGTGTTTTTTGTATTGGTTTTCATCCATTTTTTATGTATTTTATTTTTTATGTTCTTTATTATTATTATTTTTCTACATTTTTAAAATAAAACGTTGACTTTTTCAATACAGATTGAATATTTTTCGTATACACATTGAATATTTTTAGATGAACATTGATTTTTTTCAAATACATAATTTTTTTATTTGAATACACGTTGAACATTTGTCAAATGCACATCGAACAAATTTTATATATAGGTTGATTATTTTCTAGATACATGTTGAAATTTTTCCAGATACATGCTGAACCTTTTTCAGAATACATGTTGAACATTTTTTCAGATGCACATTGAATATTTTAAAAATAAATGGTGAATAATTTTTTAACACACATTGAATATTTTCATAAATTCCATTTTTAAAAAGTGTGTAAATATCTTTAGTATTATGTCATGAACATTTTTTAAAAAATTATTACAAATAATTTTTAAATAATACAATCATTTTTTTTCATTATTTTAAAATGACACAACTATATTTTTAAAACACGTGAATATTTGAAAAATGTGATGAATAGTTTTTCGAATGATATGAACAATTTTTACAAACTACATGAATAAAATTTCCACATTTTAGAAAAATGTCACTAACACATTTTTTAAATGTCACGAGTTTTTTTGAATAATATCAACATTTTATAGAAGTTGCGTGAACCATTTTTTTACACCGCATGATCATTTTTTTAGTTGCGCGTTGAATATTTTCGAAAATTTAATTTAATTAATTTGTGGAATATATTATTTGCAATATTGCAAAATATTTAAAAAGTAGAAAAAAATAAAGGATAAAAAAAAAATGAAAGAGAAACCAAACGAAAGAAGAAAAACCAAATGACACACCGAGGCTCCCGGTGGCGCCCTCCTATTTGGCGCGCAGGTCGCGGCGAGCGACTTGGCGCGCACCCCACCAGCATGTTCGATCCAGCTTTTGGGCCATCCATTTTTTTTTGAACACAGTACAGACGCAAGCGCTTGTAGGGTAACGCAGCAGAAAACAAAAAAATTCCGACTACGCACCAGCCCAGGACCACTATGGAGACTGCATACAAGGTTTGATCTCTTTCGTTACCGACTCGTAGCGCAGCGGAAGTAGAGTCGATGACGAACGGCGGTGCAGATCCCCGCAGCTAGGATTTTACAACCTCCCAACCGCAAGGATGTATACCCTCATCTGCCCCGCGGACAGCCCTCCGGGAGGCGGTCGCACAGTCCCCCGGACGGTGTCGCGAACAGCCCTTCGGGAGGACCTCCGAAACTCTAACTGTCACTCGGACAGCCCTTCGGGAGGACCTCCAAAACTCGGACGGTCACACGGACAGCCCTTCGGGAGGCACTCTCGAACTAAGACCGAATCTACGATCTCTCTACAGAGTTGCACACATACGGTGTCATCTATCCGGCAGGGCTTCGCCGTCCAGAACTAGTTCCCACCGGAACCCAGACAGCCTTTCGGCTCTACGAAACTATTTCGTGGGAGGGAGAGAAGAAAGGCAGATCATGCATGCCATGTGTGTGAGAGTTAGAGTGAGTATGGAGAGCTCCTCTCCACCTCCTTATATAGTGGTGGAAGGGGTGAGGGGGGGGGGGGGCTGAAATTTCAGCCCACAAAACAAGCACCCACCAAACAAGGAAACATGTTCCCACCAAACATGGAGAAAACATGTTCCCTTGTCCATGGTGTTCCCCCATGGGGCCCCACCTTCCTCCCAACACTCTCCACCATTTGTGGGGGCTGCCCCCCACCATGGGGGGCCCCCAACACTTTTTCCAGCCACAAGGGGGCTGTCCCCTAAAGGGGGCGCCCCCAAAAACAGCCCCACGATCCGTGGGATTTTGTCCCCTCTCGTTGGGACAAGATGTTTTCCGAAACTATTTCTTCTGAAAAATTCCGGAAGGTCCCAGAACATTTCCAGCACCCTCTAAAATTATCTGGACGTGCTCCGGAACATTTCCGGTATGGTGGTTTAATTTAAAACCATCTTCGTTTACCCGCTAAACAATTCCGGCAGCTCCGAAAACTTTTTTCGGTTTTTTCTCCAGAAAAATTCTAGAAATTACCAGACCAATCTGGCAACCTCCAAAACATTCCCGGTGCTTGCCGAAACCTTTTTGGATCAATGGTTTTATCCGAAACAACTTTTCGGTTTTACCGAAACTTTTCCGGTGTTCTCTCCGGAACTTTTCCATCGTCTCTGAAACCTTTCCAGTGACTTTCTCTCGGACTCCTCGTCTAGTATTCAGCAGATAGATGACCCTTAAGCGTGTGACCCTATAGGTTCGGTGAAGTATAGACATGACCGGAACACTTTCCGATCAATGATCAGCATCGGAGCCGTGGACACCCATATTGACCCCTATACCCACACGAATGAATATTCGAGTGAACCTCCAGTTGCCGTGTGCTATTCCTGTTGCTTCGCGATATGTTACAATTACCCGAGGTGAGAAACATCGGCATCCTCGTGGATCAACACTTGTCCACAATGCCAGTTACCTCGTTGCCGGTATTGCTCTCTTTTCTCGTTCCCGTGTTCCGGCATCCCTGTGATCAAATCACCCTGTGTCTGGCCAGACGATGATGGATACCGTAACACCGAGAGGGCCCAGAGATATCTCTCCATCGTCGGAGGAGCAAATCCCAATCTTGAGCTATCAAGTTACTTGACATACTTTTCCATGAACCCGTAAGCCGCCGTAATAGCCACCCATTTACGGATGACGTTTAACAAACCCCAAAGTTCATGAAGCAAGCATGAAGAAACTCGATACTCTCATGGTCTAAGGAGTTATGCAAACATTAACTTGCTGTGTTATTAACCATTAACTTATGACGAATGTATCTCATAGCATAACATCAATCGGGTCGATTCAACACAAGTGTTCTACCAACAATTGTGCCCTCAAAATTGCCGGCATAGCCATGCCCATGATCAGGAAAACAGGATCATCATGCAATACTTGAGCCAGTCATAGAGGCTTGACTAGGAATACATTTTACCGTTTATTATCCCACACGTGCATATGAGTCTTCCTCCGAGCCTCGTGGTTATTGCAGACTCGAGAACCACATCAGTTATAGCATGGAACATAAACCTAATTATGAACAGGGAGATAATTAATAACATTTATTATTGCCTCTAGGGCATATCTCCTACAGCGCTCATATACACGCGCATACACTCACCCCTATGAACGCACACACGCACACCCTACCCCTATGAGCACCTCCGAGAGACTGAGCCGGCATATCATCTTGAAATTTACGAAGTCACCGTAGGCACCTCGTCATCTACGGGAATGTCTCCTCCCACTGAATGCGCATCGTCGGAAATCCTGAAATAATCCCAGGAATAAATGCGAGCACCAGGATTTGAACCCTGGTGGGCTGGGGATACCACAATCCCTCTAACCATCCAACCACAGGTTGGTTCGCTTGGGCCGTCCATTTTAGGGTGTATTCCCCACCCGAACCATTTTTTTCGTTTTACCTTTTTTTCTCTTCTGGTTTTTCTTTTATATTTTACTTTTTCTTTTACGTGTCTTTTTTTCGTTTTCCCTTTATCTTTTTTTCTTATATTTTTTCTTTTTCATTTTTGCGAACGTCTTTCAAATTTGCGAAAAAAAATTGAAATCACGAACATTTTGCATTTTGTGAACAGTTTTTTGGAATCATAACATTTTTTCGAATTTGAAAACAGTTTTTACTAATTCGAGAACATTTTCCTAAATCGTGGACATTTTCTGAATCATGAACATGTTTATCAATTCGAGAGAATTGTTTGCAATCGCAAACTTTTTTTAAACTCGTGGACATATTTTGAACCAGTGAACTTTTTTAAAATTTTCGGAATATTTTTTGAAATTCACGAACATTTTTTAAAATGCATGAACATTTTTCAAATGATGAACTTTTTTGAAGTGATGATCTTTTTTTGAAAATTTAGGAACAAAATTTGAAATTCACAAACAATTTTTTGCGTGAACATTTTAACAAAATTGACGAACATTATTTGAATTCACGAATTTTTTTTCAACATTGATGAACATTTTTTGAATATGAAAACATTGTTCAAAATCGTGAACATTTTTTGAATATGCGAACATTTTTTTAAAATCATGACGATTTTTTAAATCCGTGAACATTTTATGATTTCTTGAACATATTTTCAAAATTATCATTTTTTTAAATTTTGGAAGTTTTTAGAATTCCCAAATTATCTAAAGTAGAAAAAATAAAAACAAAAAATAAAAAGAAACAATAGGAAAACGAAATTAAGAAGACTGGGCGCCCGCACATGGGCCAGCCCAAGAGGGCACGCTGGGGGAGCGCGCGGTTTAGGAGTGTAGCATTTTTTATTTAGGATTTCGTTCCGCTTGCCGAGTTGCTAATTTCTCAAAAACGAAAAGGAAAAAGAAAAAACTTGCTCCGTTGCTAGCAGATGCTCTTTTCTAACATACCCCATCACGTAGAACTCATCTGCACTGCTTGGTCACAAGTTCATTCATTCAAACTCTAGGAGTGGAGGTTAACTACCATTCCAGCAAAACCGCTGGCGATCACTAGACTGCACCTTACGTCCCGGACATGAGAAAACACGGGAAATTCTTGAAGCGAGATTTGCATTTGATCTTTATGTACCAATGCATCCATCTCGTACTTGCAACGTACAAAACCACTAGAGTAAAGATTACCCGCCGCTGCTTGGCCTACAAGGCTCCGGCTCGATCTGTTCGGTGACCACGAAGGAAGGCCTCCAATTTGAACCCCCTAGAAATAGCTTACCACTCGCAGGTTCAACATCACACCACCACGTACTAATTTCTCCGGTCGAGTCCAGGAGATCGATTGCGTCCGCTCTTGGTGGCTTCCATCTCCGAGGCCATGCTCTGGCTGTGCTCGTGCTAGCGCTGCTGAGCTTAGCACATCGCTCCATGGGAGCCAGGAGGCTCATGGAGCTGTACGAGCCGGATCCCAGCGAGCAACTCACGTACCACAACGGCACCGTGCTGGGCGGCGACATCCCCGTGTGCATCCTCTGGTACGGGCGCTTCACGGCAGCGCAGAAGGCCATCGTGTCCGACTTCATAGTGTCCCTCGCCGCCGCGCCCGGAGACTACCCCGCCCCGTCCGTGCCGCAGTGGTGGAGCAGCATCGACCGGCTGTACCTCGCCAAGGCGGAGGCGGCAGGCAAGAAGGCAGCCAAGAAGACGCGGGTGATCCTGTCCGGCCAGGTCTCCGACGAGGGGTGCTCGCTGGGGAGGAGCCTGACGCGGTCCCAGCTCCCCGCGCTGGCGGCCGCGGCGAAGCCCGCGAAGGGCGGCGTCGCGCTGGTGCTCACGGCGCAGGACGTGGCCGTGGAGGGGTTCTGCATGAGCCGGTGCGGCATGCACGGGTCGGACGCGAAGGCCGGCACGGCCTACGTGTGGGCCGGCAACTCGGCCGCGCAGTGCCCCGGCCAGTGCGCGTGGCCGTTCCAGCAGGAGGAGCCGCCGGTGGTGCCGCCCAACGACGACCTGGGAATGGACGGGCTCGTGATCAACGTCGCCAGCATGCTCGCGGGCGCGGTGACGGCGTGCCCGGGGGTCTACGGCAATGGCGCGTATCCCGGGAACGCTGGCGAGCTGCTGGTGGACAAGGCGACGGGAGCTAGCTACAACGCCAACGGGGCTGAGAGGAGGTACCTGCTGCCAGCGTTGTTAAAACCGGGGTGGATCATCTGTGCGCGCGAGGAAGAGAGAGTTAGGCTGGGCTTTATTTAGGTTTCCTGTTTCCTTTTTCTTGTATGTTTTCTATTTCCTTTTGAATTTGCATTTGATTCAAACCCAAATGTGCTCCAAATCCTTTTAGGAAAAATATGCAGAGGTCCATAAGAATATTTTGGGCTTATTAAAATTAATTTTCAGTCCAAATTAAATATATGAATTGTTATGCTGTTTTGGAAAATTAATTTATCACCAAAATACTTTTAGGGATCAAATTAATTTCCAATTTAAATTTATGGTTTCAATATTATTTTGCATTTAGGGAAATTATTTTCAACCAAAAATATTTGTGGAAAGTTCACATACATTTTTGTAGCTCAATTTTGGTTCCATAAATAATCCCTAAATGACAATTTAGGGTTCTGATTAATTCCCAAAATGTTTTTTGAGACACAATTGCACTCAAATCAGGCAAATCCTAGTCAAAAGTAGCTAAGTTCGATCAATCACAAGCAATTTTTTTATTTGACCCTAATTTAAATTTTAACCTCCCAAATCTGGGAAATTTTTGGAATTTGGCAACAAGCAACGCAATAAGAAGGGTGGAGGAAAGGCATTCACATTGCACCATTGCTACAAGGAATTAGTTGGTAATGAGAAGTGGATCTGGAGGAACTTTAAAACCACATCGAAGAGGTCATGAATTAGCATATCCGTTGAAGTCGATGACGCGGAGGATGAAAAACCTCACAATAGTCTGGATGAGCAAAAGATTGCAAAAGAGAGAAAGAGGCATTGAGGCATCGACACCTACGAAGAGGAACTTTGTGCTATAATCGAGACCAAAAAAGCTTTGGTGGCCAAACACACTGAAGAGAAGGCCGCAAGGTGGAACGAGCTCAGGTTCATGGCGGATGAGAAGTGGAGAGGAAAATCGACGACCCAAGAAAGGAAGGTGGAAGCAAAGGAGCATAGAATTGCACTCAGGGGGAGGCTTGCAAAAAGAGAAGAAGGCCGAAGAGCATGATATCATGTTCATGTACCCAAGCACAATGGATGCCACGGCAAGGAAGTATTGGGAACTCGCTCGCAGGGAGATCTTGACCCAATCAGAGGTCAGCCGTGGTGGTGATGGTGGCGGCCATGGTGGTGAGCATGAAAGTGCTTGAGTTCGTGTAGTATGAATTTGACACGGCTCGGTCTACGACATGATGGCATGCTATGTTGTGGTTTTTGGATCAAACTTGATTTATTTGGTGGCTTGAAGTATATGCATATTTGAATTTGAATTGTTTGATTGGATGAACTATATGTATGTTTGTATGTTAAATTGATATCTATGTTATATTGCTGCATATGATCATTCTGTATCATTAAAATGATTGATGAAATATTGCGCAATTGTTTGAGTGTAGGTGACAAAGGATGAAAAAACTTGTTAATTCTTATAGGAGTTAAAAAAACACTTTGGTTTGGTTAGGTCCAATCACTTTGTTAACTCTTGTTTTGAGGAGTTAAGGTTTAAAAAAACATTTGAGTTTAGTGTTCAAAAAATAAAACATTTGAGTTCATAGGAGGGGGCCAGCTAGAGTTGCCCTGAAAGTGTATGATGGGGAACATTGCATGAAAATCAAAAAATTTCCTACGAACACCCAAGATCTAATCTAGGAGATGCATACCAACGAGAGGGGAGTGTGTCAAAATACCCTTGTAGACCGAAAGCGTTAGCGTCGTAACGCGGTTGATGTAGTCGTACTCTTCACGATCCAATCGCGATCCAATCCGATCTAGTGCCGAACGGATGGCACCTCCGAGATTAGCACACGTTCAGCTCGATGGCGTCCTCTCCTTCTTGATCCAGCAAGAGAGGGGGAGGAGGTAGATGAGATCGGAACCAGCACGGCGGTGTCGTGGTGGTGGCAGCAGCGGAATTCCGGCAGGGCTTCGCCAAGCACGTACCGGAAGGTGGTGGAGGAGTATACGGGAGAGAGGGAGGCGCCGGGCGGAAGGGTGCAGCCCCCTGCGCCCCTCCCCACTATATATAGGGTTGAGAGGGAGGGGGCGCCGGCCCTAGCCCCTCCTCCAAGGGAGGGGACGGCGGCCCTAGGGGTGGCTTGCCCCCCAAGCCAAAGGGGGGGCGCCCCCATCTAGGGTTCCCCAAACCCTAGCCGCATGGGCCCATGGGGGGAAGTGGCGCCCAGCCCACTAGGGGCTGGTGCGCCCCCCTTTGCTATCCATGTGGCCCTCCGGGGCAGGTGGACACCCCCGGAACCCCTTCGGTGCATCCGGTACAATACCGATATACCTCCAAACTATTCCGGCGACCAAAATAGGACTTCCCATATATGAATCTTTACCTCCGGACCATTCCGGAGCTCCTCGTGATGTCTGGGATCTCATCCGGGACTCCGAACAACCTTCGGACTTTCCACTGTTAATATCTCAATACTACCCTAGCACTATCGAACGTTAAGCGTGCGACCCTACGGGTTCGGGAACATGCAGACATGACCGAGACACCTCTCCGGTCAATAACCAATAGCGGGATCTGGATACCCATATTGATTCCTACATATTCAACGAAGATCTTTATCGGTTGAACCACGATGTCGAGGATTCAATTAATCCCGTATGCAATTCCCTTTGTCCGGCGATATGTTACTTGCCCGAGATTCGATCGTCGATATCTCCATACCTAGTTCAATCTCGTTACCGGCAAGTCTCTTTACTCGTTTCGTAATACAAGATCCCGTGGCTAACTCATTAGCCACATTGCTTGCAAGCTCTTTACGATGTTGTATTACCGAGAGGGCCCAGAGATATCTCTCCGTCATACGGAGTGAAAAATCCCAGTCTCGATCCGTGTCAACCCAACAAACACCTTTGGAGGTACCTGTAGAGCACCTTTATGATCACCCAGTTACGAAGTGACATTTGGATACACACTAAGTATTCCTCCGGTGTCAGGGAGTTGCACGATCTCATGGTCTAAGGAACAGATACTTGACATGAAGAAAGCTATAGCAAATAAACTAAACGATCTGATGCTAAGCTTACGGTTGGGTCTTGTCCATCACATCATTCTCCTAATGATGTGATCCCGTTATCAAATGACAACTCATGTCTATGGTCAGGAAACCATAACCATCTTTGATCAACGAGCTAGTCTAGTAGAGGCTTACTAGGGACACGGTGTAGTTTACGTATTCACACATGCATTTAAGTTTCCGGTCAATACAATTCTAGCATGAATAATAAACATTTATCATGAACAAGGAAATATGATAATAACCAATTTATTATTGCCTCTAGGGCATATTTCCAACAGTCTCCCACTTGCACTAGCGTCAATAATCTAGTTCACATCGCTATGTGATTAACACCCAATGAGTTCTGGGGTTTGATCATGTTTTGCTTGTGAGAGAGGTTTTAGTCAACGGGTCTGCCACATTCAGATCCGTATGTACTTTGCAAATCTCTATGTCATTCTGTAGATGCTGCTACCACGCTCCACTTGGAGCTATTCCAAATGACTGCTCCACTATACGTATCCGGTTTGCGACTCAGAGTCATCCAGATCGGTATCAAAGCTTGCATCGACGTAACCCTTTACGACGAACTCTTTATCACCTCCATAATCAAGAAACATTTCCTTAGTCCTCTTTAGGTACCTAAGGATAACTTTAACCGCTGTCCAGTGATCCACTCCTGGATCACTATTGTACCCCCATGCTAGACTCATGGCAAGGCACACATCGGGTATGGTACACATCATGGCATACATTATAGATCCTATGGCTGAGGCATAGGGGACGACCTTCATCCTTTCTCTTTCTTCTGCCGTTGTCGAGCTTTGAGTCTTACTCAACTTCACACCTTACAATACAGGAAAGAACTCCTTCTTTGACTGATCCATTTTGAACTCCTTCAAACTCTTGTCAAGGTATGTGCTCTGTGAAAGTCTTATCAGGCGTCTTGATCTATCTCTATAGATCTTGATGCCCAATATGTAAGCAGCTTTACTCAGGTCTTCCTTTGAAAAACTCCTTTCAAACAACCATTTGTGCTTTCCAGAAATTCTACATCATTTCCAATCAACAATATGTCATCCACATATACTATCAGAAATGCTATAGAGCTCCCACTCACTTTCTTGTAAATACAAGCTTCTCCGTAAGTTTGTATAAAACCAAAAGCTTTGATCACCTCATCAAAGTGTATATTCCAACTCCGAGATGCTTGCACCAGTCCATAGATGGATCGCTGGAGCTTGCATACTTTGTTAGCATCCTTAGGATCGACAAAACCTTCCGGTTGCATCATATACAACTCTTCCTTAAGAAACCCGTTAAGGAACGCTGTTTTGACGTCCATCTGCCAGATCTCATGATCATGAAATGCGGCAATTGCTAACATGATTCTAACAGACTTAAGCATCGCTACGGGTGAGAAAGTCTCATCGTAGTCAACCCCTTAAATTTGTCGGAAACCTTTTGCGACAAGTCGAGCTTTATAGACGGTGACAAAGTCTCATCGTAGTCAATCCATTTATTCTCAATGGCCTGCCAGTCATTGGGCAAGTCCACCAAAGTCCATACGATTTCATGGCCTCAAGCCATTTGTCAGAATCCGGGCTCATCATTGCTTCTTCATAGTTCGTAGGTTCGCCGTTGTCCAACAGCATGACTTTCAGGACGGGATTACCATACCACTCTGGTACGGAACGTACCCTGGTTGACCTACGAAGTTCAATAGTAACTTGATCCGAAGTTTCATGATCATCATCATTAGCTTCCTCTCCTTCTGGTGTAGGCATCACGGGAACTTGTTTCTATGATGTGCTACTCTCCAATTCGAGAGAAGGTACAATTACCTGATCAAGTTCTACTTTCCTCCCACTCACTTCTTTCGAGAGAAACTCCTTCTCTAGAAAGGACCCATTCTTAGCAACAAAGATTTTGCCCTCGGATCTGTGGTAGAAGGTATACCCAATGGTCTCTTTAGGGTATCCTATGAAGACGCACTTCTCCGCTTTAGGTTCGAGCTTACCAGGTTGAAGCCTCTTGACATAAGCATCGCATCCCCAAACTTTAAGAAATGACAGCTTAGGTTTCTTGCCAAACCATAATTCATACGGTGTCATCTCAACGGATTTAGATGGTGCCCTGTTTAAAGTGAATGCAGCTGTCTCTAATGCATAACCCCAAAATGATAGTGGCAAATCGGTAAGCGACATCATAGACCGCACCATATCCAATAGAGTACGATTACGACGTTCGGACACACCATTACGCTGTGGTGTTCCAGGTGGCGTGAGTTGTGAAACAATTCCACATTGTCTTAAATTCATACCAAACTCGTAACTCAAATATTCACCTCCACGATCAGATCATAGAAATTTAATTTTCTTATTATGATGATTCTCTACTTCACTCTGGAACTCTTTGAACTTTTCAAATGTTTCAGACTTGTGTTTCATTAAGTAAATATACCCATATCTACTCAAATCATCTGTGAAGGTAAGAAAATAACGATATCCATCACGTGCTTCAACACTCATCGGATCGCATACATCGGTATGTATTATTTCCAACAAGTCACTTGCCCGCTCCATTGTTCCGGAAAATGGGGTTTTAGTCATCTTGCCCATGAGGCATGGTTCACATGTATCAAATGATTCATAATCAAGAGATTCCAAAAGTCCATCAGCATGGAGTTTCTTCATGAGCTTTACACCAATATGACCTAAAGCGACAGTGCCACAAGTATGTGGTGTAGGAGATATGCCCTAGAGGCAATAATAAATGTTATTATTTATCCCCATGTTCCTGATTATGTTTATGTTCCATGCTATAACTGCTATGGTTCTCGAGTCTACAATAACCACGAGGCTCGGAGGAAGACTCATATGCACATGTGGAATAATAAACGGTAAAATGTATTCCTAGTCTGGCCTCTAAGACTAGCTCAAGTGTTGCATGATGGTTCTGTTTTCCTGATCATGGGCATGACTATGCCGGCAACTTTGAGGGCACAATGTTAGGAGAACACTTGTGTTGAATCGACCTGATTGATGTTATGCTATGAGATACATTCGTCACAAGTTAATTGTTAATAACACAGAGAAAGTTAACGTTTGCATAATTCCTTAGACCATGAGAGTGTCGAGTTTCTTCATGCTTGCTTCATGAACTTTGGGGTTTGTTAAACGTCATCCGTAAATGGGTGGCTATTACGGCAGCTTACGGGTTCATGGAAAAGTGTGTCAAGGGACTTGATAGCTCAAGATTGGGATTTGCTCCTCCGACCATGGAGAGATATCTCTGGGCCCTCTCGGTGTTACGGTATCCACCATCGTCTGGCCAGACACATTGTGATTTGATCACAGGGATGCCGGAACACGGGAACGAGAAAAGAGAACAAAACCGGTAACGAGGTAACTGGCATAGTGGACAAGTTGTTGATTCACGGGGATGCCGATAAATCTCACCTCGGGTATTTGTAACATATCGCAAAGCAATAGGAATAGCACACGGCAACTGGAAGTTCACTCGAATATTTATTCGTGTGGGTATAGGGGTCAATATGGGTGTCCACGACTCCGATGTTGATCATTGATCGGAAAGTGTTCCGGTCATGTCTATACTTCACCGAACCTATAGGGTCACACGCTTAAGGGTCATCTATCTGCTGAATACTAGACAGGGAGTCTGAGAGAAAGTCACCGGAAAAGTTTCGGAGACAGCGGAAGAGTTCCGGAGAGAGAACACCGGAATAGTTTCGGTAAAACCGAAAGGTTGTTTCGGAGTATACCATTAAGTCAAAATGGTTTCGGCACACGCCTGGAAATTCTTAGAGGGTGCCAGAATTGTTCTGGGAACTTCTGGGATTTTTCCGGAGAAAAAACCCAGAAATGTTCCGGAGCTGCCGGAACCGCTTTGGTAGCTTTTCACAGATGAAAATCACTAATCCGGAATTGTTTCGGAACGCGTCCAAAATTATTTTAGTGCGTACTGGAATTAATCTAAGACCTACAGAAATATTTTCGGATTTAACGGTCGTTGAAAAATGTTTCCATGAATAGTGAAAAGCACTTTTTGGTGGCTTCTTGGAGAAGCCACCTTGAGGGCCTTTTGGTATTTTTCCCTAATGGCTTGGGCCTTTTGGTATTTTTCCCTAATGGCTTCTTGGAGAAGCCACCCTACCCCTTGGGTTTTCCTATAAATAGAGGTGGAGAGGCACTCTCCACACTCACTCTTTCTCACATACATCATGCCATGCAATGATCTGGCTTCTTCTCTTCCTCCTCGCGAAATAGTTTCGTAGAGCCGAAAGGCTGTCTGGGTTCCGGTGGGAACTAGTTCTGGACGGCGAAGCCCTACCGGATAGATGACACCATATGTGTGCAACCCCATAGATAGGTCGTAGGTTCGATCTTTTTGCCTGAGGGGCTGTTCGAGAGTGCCTCCCGAAGGGCTGTCCGAGTGACCGTCCGAGTTTCTGTGAGTGCCTCCCGAAGGGCTGTCTGTGACACCGTCCGGGGGACTGTCCGACCGCCTCCCGAAGGGCTGTCCGAGGGGCTGACGAGGGAGTACATCCTCGCGGTTGGGAGGTTGTAAATCCTAGCTATGGGGATCTGCACCGATGATCTACACCGACTCTACTTCCAATGCGCTATGAGTCGGTAATGATTAGATCCAAACCTTGTATGCATCTCCATAGTGATCCTGGGTGTGCTCGCAGTACCGGAAATTTTTGTTTTCTGCTGCGTTCCCCTACAGTGGCATCATGAGCCGTGCTATGCGTAGATGCAGGTTATGATCTAGAATACATGAGATGTATGGTTATTGCATAATATAATTTTGGAGTATGAGATCTATTGCTGAAAATTATTTGTGCGGGTAGCAGATGAAATCTGTTACCCGATGTTCTTGTTGCTTCCCTGAAATTTGCGTATTTCTGATCTTGATAACGGCATGGTGGAGTTTCAAAGTTCTGGCAATCCGCGATCCTGATTGATCAATGAAGTGCTAACAGTTTATTGAATTCCACCATAGTTAAAAGAAAGATGAAATTTCGCAGACGAAAGGGCAATGCAGATATGATCTGCACGGGGGTCATGCGTATGACGAAGTTCAGTATGGGGCTCGAGATTTTATTATCTCGTGTTTCATACACCCCGCAAAGTTAATCTAGCGACTTGAATAATCATACTTGATGATGAACGTTGGTAGCTTCGGTTTGTTTCGAAACCTTAGAAGCCACGTAAAATAAATTTTTGCATAAACCGATTAGAGGCGTCTAACTTGGTTTTGCAGGATGTGCATGTGATGTGGTATAACAGTGCTCATATTAATTTGATTATGTATGAGATGACTATATAATGTAAATTTATTAACATGACCTGCGAGTCATGATTCGGCATGATGGCTGGAGCCATATGATTGTCACTTTAATGACCCGCGTGTCAACCTTATGTAATGCACTTATTTTATTAGCTATAGAGATAGCAATATTATCTGGTGCATCGACAAGGTGGTGGCAATCTTCGCGAAGGTGAACACCGACGCGAATGCCGAAGACGAAGAAAGTAAAGACTTCTCCGTCAGAAAGGGCTATACCATATCATGCTATTATGAATTGCCTGAGATGTTTATCCCTTATGATGCACCCTTTTGATTGCGCGGTAGTTGCTTTTTATTAGGGTGATCTCTCACTTAAAATATCAAGTAGTTAGTGTTCTCCCAAGTGTAGGACCGTCACGACACCTATCTCTTCGGGGCATCACATGATCTCCATGGGTGCGAACGATTAGAGAAGTGTGAGGCGGGTGAGTTGAGACCTCGCAGCGAGATCACTTGGTTGTCTTGACGTTCAGGCAGGACAGTCCTGACCTCGGAACACACGCATCGAAAGATGAACAAGAATCACATAGAGATGTGATCGGCAAGTTTGCCTACCGATTGAAGTTCACGCCATTTGTGTTCATCTTGAACCGTGGCATTGAATAGAAATGCGGATCTTAAATCACTCACAATCAATTATGAGAGATATTGATTTGAGTGGGAGCGCACTGTAGAATTAACTTGTTTAATTCTCAGTGCAATTAATTATGAACACTGTCTAAGTGTGATTTGCATAATAGTTGTAGAACAATGGCTCGCGTTTCCACCTTTCCTGTTAAAATTGAATAAGCTGATAAATATCTGGTTAAAACCTTACGATTGGTAACGTAATGTGAGGATTGTCCTCAAGAGTGCCAAGAAGGACTTTGTCCTATCACATGCTTTTGGTATTCTCCCGCTAATGCTATGGATGATGTGACTCTCGTCCTTCGATCCAAAAGCTAGAATTCCGTTACAGTCAAGTGCAATATGTTTGCTTCCATGAGACCCAAACTTCAAAAGTTTGGGATAGCTATGTGATATTCATGGAACTGAAAATTAGTTTCAGATATAGACAAAGGCTAGAAGATATGGGATATCCAAAGCAATGTTTGTTTTGCAAATTATTAGTAAAGTGTTTACTATGCATTAGACTGATAAGAGAGGGATCCAGAAGAACGCGTGTCATATGATGAAAGGTGAATAAAACAACAACTTAAAGAGAAAGGGATTGTCCAAAGGGTGTTAGTCTGACTTACACGCCTAGGAAGTCCGGGGCTAACACCACTCTAAAGTTGGGTGCTCTTCTGAGAGTAGGAGAAATACTAAAAGTTAAACTGTTAGAAGTATAAAGGCAAAATGAGAGAAGACTGGAAGATCCAGCTCATGTATGAATGTCATACAAGTTATTGATGTATAGAAGGCTGGTCAAAGATATAATTCTTGGGAATTATGATTAAACATGTTAATCACTAATTCTTGGGTATTGTGAGTTGATCACAGAGATACCCACTCGATTGCATTCTGTTGCGACTCGATGCAAGAACTACTACGGCCTAAAGGACTTGCCGGGAATGAGGTTTAGATACGCGCTGGGAACATAGTAAATGTTACTATACCTTCCATCGGTGTATTACCGTCAGTATTTATTTTCATAATTCATTTAGAGTTTCATACACTCTAGCCCATTGCATAAAGTATGTTGCAAGAAGGTTGTTCATAAGAGAACTTTTTATGTCCGGTGTTATGAATAACATAAGGGCCATACTTTCATTATGAATGAGATGTATGTTATGAATATTGATAATAATATATTACCTCTGTGTTTACTTTCATAATTCATTTTAGAGTTTTATACACTCTAGCCCATTGCACAATGTTTGTTGCAAGAGGGTTATTCATAAAAGAACAATTGTTGTTCAGTATTATGAATAACATAAAGGGACATGCTTCCATCAAGGATGGGATGTATGTTATGAATATTGATGGTAATATGATACATCCATAACACTGATGCTAAATGTCGCAAGACTAAAATAATACCACATATGTGTGGCACTACATTTGGTCACATTGGAGAAACCCGCATGGAGAAATTCCATAATGATGGATTTTGAAGTCGTTTGATTATGAATCATCTGACACTTGCAACTTTCGTCCGAAGAGTGAAGTGACTGAAATACCGTTCACAGGCCATAAGGAACGAGCAAACAAACTTATCGGTGATCATACATTATGATGTGTGTAGTCCGATAAATGTTGTTGCTAGTAGTGGATTTATCTATCTTTAGAAATGACACAAGTAGATATATGGATATTTGCTTGATGAGACGTAAGTCTGGATCTTTTGAAATCATTCGAAAGGTTTTCAACATGAAGTAGAAATTATTGAAACAAGAAAATTATGTTTCTGCAATTAGATTGCGGAAAGGAATATTTGAGTTACAAATTTAGCGAATGTCTGATGAGTTGTGAAAAGAGTTTCATAACTTACACCTCCCGGAACACCGCTGTGAGTGGAATGTCTGTGAAGATGTAATCAAACCATTTATGACATGGTAAGATCAAAGATGACATAAATCAATTGGCCATTATCCCTTTTAAAGTAATGCTTTAGAGATTGCGGCTTTTATACTGAAAAAAGCGCCATCAGATCTGTTGAAATGACGCCATGGTATGGTACACCCAACCATGTTATATCTTTTCCTAACATTTGGAATATGGGGCTTGTGTAAAATGTTTACAAACCTATTCCAAATCAGACAAGTGCTACTTTGTAGGTTATCCCAAGTTATTGGGTATTCCCCCACCACTATACCGAGGCAAAAAGGTTTGCCACAAAGAGCAGTATGATTTTGAAGAAAATAGTTCTTGCAAAAAGGTGAGTGGGAGGACAGTGCAACTCGAGGAGATAACAATATCTTCGTCATCAGGTCAAAGGAAAGAAACCTTGGAAGTGATTCCAGAGTTTCCCACTACGACTGATACGGAAGCCTCTACATGGGATGTATGGACTTCGGTCGAACTTGCAGCTGAACCACGTAGGCAAAACTCGTGCAAACCTCTCAGGTGCGCAAACGAGATATTGTTGTTAGACAACAGTATACCTACGATAATCAAGGAAGCGATGATGGGCCCTGACTCCGGAATTGGCTAAAAGCCAATATAATCCGAGATAGTTTCCATATAAATGATTCAAGATTTGATCTTGATAAACCCTTCGGAAGACTTGAAGTCTAATGAATATTAATGGAACTAAAAACTGATACGGATAAAAATGTTTTATCCATAAAGCTCAACTTGTTGCTTATAACAAATTCAAGGAATTAACTGCGATGAGATTGTCTTACCGTAGCGATGCTTATAGTCGGTTCGGGTTAAACTAGTAATTAATACATATTTCAATCATGAGATATGAAACATGGATGCCAAAAGGATTTTCATGAAATGGAAATACAAACTAGGACTTGTATGTGATACAGTCCAAAGTGTTTTGTCGATCCAGAGGATGCTAGTGAGTATGCAAACTTCAGAGTTCCAGCGATGGACAGAAGAGAGCAAAATGGAGTTGGAATCTTCGTTTTTGATGAAATAGTCAAAAGAGTTTGATTTCATCAATGGATAGCGAAGATGCTTGTGGTTACAAGAAAGTAAGTGGGAGCATAATAATATTTCTAAAAACTTGTGTGCTAGACACATTGTTAATTGGAAATAATATAAATTTCTTGACACGAATTAGGACTTCAATGAGAAATAGTTTTTCGATGAAGTGCTTGGGCTAAGTAGCCTTGATATTTGGCATAATTATCTGCGAAGATAGAATTGCCTAATAGGCTAAGCCAAAAATACATATTGACAAGATGCTAAAACAGTTTGGCATAAGAACGCCAAGGAGTGATTCTTGCCGAAGTCACAAGGAAGGAGTTTTGCAAGACTCGGTGTCCTAAAACACTGATGAGCAAAATACATGATGGAGATTCCACACACTTTTGTGTTTGGATTAATCATGTATTCCATGGTATGTAAAACAACCAGATATGTCCGATACTCCCAAGCTGTTGCGAGTATAGATACCAAAGTGATCAAAGTACTGATCATGGGACAACAGTGAAAAATGTCATTGTGTACTAGAGTAGCACTGATGACATGTTTTCTCGCAAGCTGAGATTATGAAGTACTCGTAGTGAGAAATTACATCGAAACCGTCTTCATCAATGCTCCATGCGATTTTCGATTTAAGTTAAGGGTTTTGTGTAATACACGATATGGTGACACAGTAAGTTGAAATTGTTCCAAACGGGTTACTGTGGCGAATTCTATAACAAAGGCTAAGTATGTTGACGCTTTGGAAGCGACAAAGAAGATGTTGAATCATATAGTTCATTCATGAACTTAGTATGGTTCCAAGATGGCTTTGGTCAATGGGACACTATTGTAGATAGTTGCTCCATAGCCCAGTCTGAGGAATCAAGGTTCGACCTGTGATTCACATATATACAAAGCCAAGTCCACACAAAATATGAATTTTGTGAAAGCGTGAAAACGCAAGGATATGCAAAGATACACACGGACCTGAAGTTGTCAGTTCCGTTAGACAAAGACTATACCACATGCGAAGCATTTTTTACACCGGTATGCCATAGGTGTGAAGTGCATTAGCATTGACTAGATTATTGGATCTAGTGCAAGTGGGAGTCTGTAGGAGATATGCCCTAGAGGCAATAATAAATGTTATTATTTATCCCCATCTTCCTGATTATGTTTATGTTCCATGCTATAACTGCTATGGTTCTCGAGTCTACAATAACCACGAGGCTCGGAGGAAGACTCATATGCACGTGTGGAATAATAAACGGTAAAATGTATTCCTAGTCTGGCCTCTAAGACTAGCTCAAGTGTTGCATGATGGTTCTGTTTTCCTGATCATGGGCATGACTATGCCGACAACTTTGAGGGCACAATGTTAGGAGAACACTTGTGTTGAATCGACCCGATTGATGTTATGCTATGAGATACATTCGTCACAAATTAATGGTTAATAACACAGAGAAAGTTAATGTTTGCATAATTCCTTAGACCATGAGAGTGTCGAGTTTCTTCATGAACTTTGGGGTTTGTTAAACGTCATCCGTAAATGAGTGGCTATTACGGTGGCTTACGGGTTCATGGAAAAGTGTGTCAAGGGACTTGATAGCTCAAGATTGGGATTTGCTCCTCCGACGATGGAGAGATATCTCTGGACCCTCTCGGTATTATGGTATCCACCATCGTCTGGCCAGACACATTGTGATTTGATCACAGGGATGCTGAAACACGGGAACGAGAAAAGAGAACAAAACCGGTAACGAGGTAACTGGCATAGTGGACAAGTTGTTGATTCACGGGGATGCCGATAAATCTCACCTCAGGTATTTATAACATATCGCGAAGCAAGAGGAATAGCACACGGCAACTGGAGGTTCACTCGAATATTTATTCGTGTGGGTATAGGGGTCAATATGGGTGTCCACGGCTCCGATGTTGATCATTGATCGGAAAGTGTTCCGGTCATGTCTATACTTCACCGAACCTATAGGGTCACACGCTTAAGGGTCATCTATCTGCTGAATACTAGACAGGGAGTCTGAGAGAAAGTCACCGGAAAAGTTTCGGAGACAGCAGAAGAGTTCCGGAGAGAGAACACCGGAATAGTTTCGGTAAAACCGAAAGGTTGTTTCGGAGTATACCATTAAGTCAAAATGGTTTCGGCACACGCCTGGAAATTCTTAGAGGGTTCCAGAATTGTTCTGGGAACTTCTGGGATTTTTCCGGAGAAAAAACCCGGAAATGTTCCGGAGCTGCCGGAACCGCTTTGGTAGCTTTTCGCAGATGAAAATCACTAATCCGGAATTGTTTCGGAACGCGTCCAAAATTATTTTAGTGGGTACTGGAATTAATCTAAGACCTACAGAAATATTTTCGGATTTAACGGTCGTGGAAAAATGTTTCCATGAATAGTGAAAAGCACTTTTTGGTGGCTTCTTGGAGAAGCCACCTTGAGGGCCTTTTGGTAGTTTTCCCTAATGGCTTCTTGGAGAAGCCACCCTACCCCTTGGGTTTTCCTATAAATAGAGGTGGAGAGGCACTCTCCACACTCACTCTTTCTCACATACATCATGCCATGCAATGATCTGGCTTCTTCTCTCCCTCCCCGCGAAATAGTTTCGTAGAGCCGAAAGGCTGTCTGGGTTCCGGTGGGAACTAGTTCTGGATGGCGAAGCCCTGCCGGATAGATGACACCGCATGTGTGCAACCCCGTAGAGAGGTCATAGGTTCGATCTTTTTGCCCGAGGGGCTGTTCGAGAGTGCCTCCCGAAGGGCTGTCTGAGTGACCGTTCGAGTTTCTGTGAGTGCCTCCCGAAGGGCTGTCCGTGACACCGTCCGGGGGACTGTCCGACCGCCTCCCGAAGGGCTGTCCGAGGGGCTTACGAGGGAGTAGATCCTCGCAGTTGGGAGGTTGTAAATCCTAGCCACGGGGATCTGCACTGACGATCTACACCGACTCTACTTCCGCTGCGCTACGAGTCGGTAATGATCGTATCCAAACCTTGTATGCATCTCCATAGTGATCCTGGGTGTGCTCGCAGTACCGGAAATTTTTGTTTTCTGCCGCGTTCCCCTACATGTGGTACTATCATCATTAACTTTGCATCTTTTGGCATCAATATTATGAACATGTGTATTACTACGATCGAGATTCAACAGAAATAAACCATTCACTAAGGGTGCATGACCATAAAAGATATTATCCATATAAATAGAACAACCATTATTCTCTGACTTAAATGAATAACCGTCTCACAATAAACAAGATCCAGATATAATGTTCATGCTTAACACAGGCACCAAATAACAATTATTCAGGTTCATAACTAATCCCGAAGGTAAACGTAGAGGGAGCGTGCTGACGGCGATCACATCAACCTTGGAACCATTTCCAATGCGCATCGTCACCTCGTCCTTAGCTAGCCTCTGTTTATTCCGCAGCTCCTGTTTCGAGTTACAAATATTAGCAACCAAACCTGTATCAAATACCCATGCGCTACTACGAGCACTAGTAAGGTACACATCGACACCATGTATATCAAATATACCTTTGTTGACGTTGCCAGCCTTCTTATCTGCCAAGTACTTGGGGCAGTTCCGCTTCCAGTGACCATTCCCCTTGCAATAGAAGCACTCAGTCTCAGGTTTGGGTCCAGCCTTGGGCTTCTTCACAGGAGCGGCAACTAGCTTGCCGTTCTTCTTGAAGTTCCCTTTCTTTCCCTTGCCTTTCTTCTTGAAACTGGTGGTCTTATTGACCATCAACACTTGATGCTCTTTCTTGATTTCTACCTCCGCGGCTTTAAGCATGGCGAAGAGCTCAGGGATCATCTTCTCCATCCCTTGCATGTTATAGTTCATCACAAAGCCCTTGTAGCTCGGTGGCAGTGACTGAAGAACTTTGTCAATCGCTACTTCATCCGGAAGATTAACTCCCAACTGATTCAAGCGATTATAGTACCCAGACATTTTGAGTATGTGCTCACTAACGGAGCTGTTCTCCTCCATTTTATAGCTAAAGAACTTGTCGGAGGTGTCATACCTCTCAACCCGAGCATGAGCCAGAAATACCAATTTCAGCTCCTGGAACATCTCATATGCTCTGTGGGGCTCAAAACGTCTTTGGAGCCCCGGTTCTAAGCCGTAAAGCATGGCACACTGAACTATCGTGTAGTCATCATTCCTTGTCTGCTAGACGTTCATAGCGTCTAGATTTGCGGGAGCGGGTGGATCACCTAGTGGTGCATCAAGGACATATACTTTCTGTGCAGCAGTGAGGATAATCCTTAGATTACGGACCCAGTCCGCATAGTTGCTACCATCATCTTTCAACTTTTCTTTCTCTAGGAACGCATTAAAATTCAGGGGAGCTACAGCGCGAGCCATTGATCTACAACATTAATTTGCAAAGACAATTAGACTAAGTTCATGATAATTGGTTCTTCTAATCAAATTACTAAAGAACTCCCACTTAAATCAACATCCCTCAAGTTGTCTAAGTGTTACATGATCCACATCAACTGACCCATGTCCGATCATCATGGGAGATGGGGCGGTCATCAATGGTGAACATCTCCATGTTGATCATATCTACTATATGACTCATGTTCGACCTTTCGGTCTCTCGTGCTCCGAGGCCATGTCTGTACATGCTAGGCTCGTCAAGTTTAACCCAAGTATTCTGCATGTGTAAAACTGGCTTACACCCGTTGTATGTGAACGTAGAGTCTATCACACCCGATCATTACGTGGTGCTTCGAAACGACGAACTTTTGCAACGGTGCATACTTAGGGAGAACACTTTTATCTTGAAATTAAGTGAAGGGATCATCTTATAATGCTACCGTCGTCCTAAGCAAAATAAGATGCATAAAAAGATAAACATCACATGCAATCAATATGTGACATGATATGGCCATCATCATCTTGTGCTTTTGATCTCCATCTCCAAAGCACCGGCATGATCTCCATCGTCACCGGCATGACACCATGATCTCCATCATCATGATCTCCATCATCGTGTCGTCATGTGGTTGTCTTGCCAACTATTGCTTCTACAACTATTGCTAACGCATAGCGATAAAGTAAAGCAATTACATGGCGTTTAATGATTGACACATAGGTCATACAATAAATTAAAGACAACCCTATGGCTCCTGCCGGTTGCTGTACTCATCGACATGCAAGTCGTGAACCTATTACAAAATATGATCATCTCATACATCAACATATATCACATCACGTTTTGGCCATACCACATCACAACATGCCCTGCAAAAACAAGTTAGACGTCCTCTACTTTGTTGTTGCAATTTTTACGTGGCTGCTAGGGCAAACTATAAGAACCGTTCTTATCTACGCAAAACCACAACGGTGATATACAAGTTGCCTTTTAACCTTCTACAAGGACCGCCCTCGTCAAATCAGATTCAACTAAAGTGGGAGAGACAGACACCCGCAAAGCCACTTTTATGCAATACAAGTTGCATGTCAGTCAATGGAACCGGTCTCTTGTGCGTGGACAAGGTTGGTTCGAGCCGCTTCATCCCACAATACCGCCGAATCCAAATAAGACAAAGGAAGTAAGCAATTTGAACATCAACGCCCACAACTTCTTTGTGTTCTACTCGTGCAAATACATCTACACATAGATCTAGCTCATGATGCCACTGATGGGGAACGTTGCATGAAAATAAAATTTTTCCTACGAACACCCAAGATCTAATCTAGGAGATGCATAGCAACGAGAGGGGAGTGTGTCTACATACCCTTGTAGACCGAAAGCGTTAGCGTCGTAACGCAGTTGATGTAGTCGTACTCTTCATGATCCAATCGCGATCCAATCCGATCTAGTGCCGAACGGACGGCACCTCCGAGATTAGCATACGTTCAGCTCGATGGCATCCTCTCCTTCTTGATCCAGTAAGAGAGGGGGAGGAGGTAGATGAGATCGGAACCAGCACGGCGGTGTGGTGGTGGTGGTAGCAGCGGGATTCCGGCAGGGCTTCGCCAAGCACGTACCGGAAGGTGGTGGAGGAGTATACGGGAGAGAGGGAGGCGTCGGGAGGAAGGGTGCAGCCCCCTATGCCCCTCCCCACTATATATAGGGGTGAGGGGGAGGGGGCGCCGGCCCTAGGGGTGGCTTGCCCCCAAGCCAAAGGGGGGCACCCCCATCTAGGGTTCCCCAAACCCTAGGCGCATGGGCCCAAGGGGGGAAGTGGCGCCCAGCCCACTAGGGGCTGGTGCACCCCCCTTTGCTGTCCATGTGGCCCTCCGGGGCAGGTGGACCCCCCTGGTGGACCTCTGGAACCCATTCGGTGCATCCGGTACAATACCGATATACCTCCGAACTATTCCGGCGACCAAAATAGGACTTCCCATATATGAATATTTACCTCCGGACCATTCCGGAGCTCCTCGTGATGTACGGGATCTCATCCGGGACTCCGAACAACCTTCGGACTTTCCACTGTTAATATCTCAATACTACCCTAGCACTATCGAACGTTAAGCGTGCGACCCTACGGGTTCGGGAACATGCAGACATGACCGAGACAACTCTCCGGTCAATAACCAATAGCGGGAGTTGGATACTGTCGTGGTTTTGTCACGGCAGATGCCCGAAGGCTTAGGTTCGAGGCCATCGCTAAAGAGGTGGACTCAAAGGGGTTAAACGGGACAAGGGACACGAGTTTACCCAGGTTCGGCCCCTCTCGGTGGAGGTAAAAGCCTACGTCCTGCTTGTATTGTATTGACTGCTGTTTCGATTACAAGGGGCGACTTGCTTGCCCTAGTTCTCGACTACTTGGTCTCTCTCCCCGTAAGGCTTGTCTGTCTGTCTTAACTTGTCTAACTTGCCGCCAGATCTCGCCTTTTTATACATAGGCTGAGGTCCGGCGGCTTACACGAGTCCGGGTCGGGTCATATAACGTAACCGATCCTGGCTCCAACTCCCTAGTCTTACAGAACAAGTCATCTTATGGCGGCTTATGCCTTCAGGCCTTTTAGTCGCCTCCAGGTCTTGGGCCGTCAACCGGCCTGCTTATGAACCGCCATCTTCATGTCTCTAGGCCTTAGTCTTGGCCCGCCTGGTAAGTCGCCTTGTAGCTTAGCCTTCCATCTTCTGGCCCATCTTACGGGTCTTTAACTATGAGACGCCAAGCATGTGGACGGGTCTTTGGTGACTTGCCAAGTCCTGGCCGGGTCATATCCTGGCCGGGTTATATCGCGGGGTTATATCCCTGACATTAGCCCCCAGGTTAGCTTGAATTTATTCATGCTAAGCTCCGTCTTCTCTATTGTCTTGCTTATCAGTGTCCTCCGAAGTAATATTCTTGAAATACAACACCCATATGCCATTGAGTCGGCCTCCAATACTCTCGGCGGGTTACCACCACCGGGTTATAATCTTTGATGACGTCGGGTCATGTAATGTTGGTGACACCGGGTCAAATAACCAGTCTCCAGAATTGATATCTTGAACACTCTTTTCAATTTTGATATATCCTTATTACCTGTAGCCCCCAAGCTCCAAGTTTATCCATGATGATTTGGCACTTTGCAATAATATCTTTGACTGTGTAGCCCCCAAGTATTAGGTTGTCTTGCTTGCAGCAGCCTGGGACTTATAACTATCTTATACCTTATAAAGCTTCAACTGGTGTAGCCCCCAAGAGCCGGCTCTTCAGTAATATGTACTGGGCCGGGACTTTAGAAGGATTGTAGAAAACCGGTCATCTCCTTGAAATAACAGGGTCTTGCTTGATAATGTACTGTCTTGAAAACCGGCTTGCATTAGCCCCCAAGTGCTGTGGCGCATGCTTGCAGCGACATGGGACTTGCGTACTTGATATAAGCCGGATTTGAATAATGTAGCCCCCAAGTGCCGGGTTGTCTGCATGCGGCGACTCGGGACTGTATAAGAGTAATATGATTCCTTGACCGTGGTTGTAACCCGGTTATGAATAATGAAATCCCTGCTCGTGGTTGCGGTGCAACCCGGCAAATATATGCTTGAGAAATCCATGAATGTTGTAGTATACTACATAGCACTGGTTGAAGAAATCCAAGAGCCGGTCGATCTAGATAACCCGGCTTTATAATCAATAGGACGGCTCTTCAAGAATAGCCAGCCATGTCGGCTATTTAGTGTCTTTATTATGCTGGCAGAGGTTACGATGTAACCCGGTATGGCGGGCGGTTTGAAAAGAACAACCCGGAGAGGTTAACTCTCACAAATTTGCTTAAAACTCATGCTTTATCTTGTAAAGACTTAGGCATGATTGCCACTCATGTGTCGGCTCTCACATGGCATAGATTCGTCGTTTTAACCTTAACCAGCTCAGGGTCTTATTGCGAGATTAACTGTCAAGAGACAAGTTCAGGGTCTCTAAAGATTGACTGTTTAAGAGTACAACAATTTATAAAAACCGACTCTTTTGACAAGTTCAGTGTCTTATAGATTGACTGTCAAAGAGAGGTAAATCATAATCCGGCTTTTGACAGTTCAGGGTCATATAGATTGACCGTCAAGAGACGTAAATCATAAGCCGGCTCTTGACAGTTCAGGGTCATATAGATTGTCTGTCAAAGAGACGTAAATCATAAGCCGGCTCTTGACAGTTCAGGGTCATATAGATTGACCGTCAAGAGACGTAAATCATAAGCCGGCTATTGACAATTCAGGGTCATATAGATTGACTGTCAAGAGACGTAAATCATAAGCCGGCTCTTGACAGTTCAGGGTCATATAGATTGACTGTCAAAGAGACGTAAATCATAAGCCGGCTCTTGACAGTTCAGGGTCATATAGATTGACTGTCAAAGAGAACGGCGGGTCACCTGTTGGAATGTGGCGGCAATCTCCAGGACCAGGTTTTATCTTCTTTGAAATAACGATCTTTGCCGAGTCATAACTGCATAGCCCCCAAGTCTTTAAGATGACTTGAGGAGTCGGCTTAATAATCTCCACGGAAGGTTGAAGTTGCCCATTGCGGGTTATAAATGATCCCGTTTGAGGTGTTTTAGTAATCCTCGTTAAGGCGTTTTGGGTTCCTCTGATACCCTGACTAGTTATTCTGCCGCTGGCCTCCGCCGCGAGGCTGTTGATTATGACCTCCATGGCTGCCTTGACCCTGGTAACCGGACCCTGAGCCACCAGCATCAAAGCCGGCTTCTGAGCTGCCCGGACCTGAGCCGCCCGATGGGCCATCACCGTTATCTCGATGCTGTTGAATGCTGTAATTCCGGAACTATCTCATAGTATAACAATCCCTCCATAGATGGTTTGCCGGCTTATTCGGCCGGGTGTGCTCTGGACAAGGTTGGCTAAGCCTATCCTCCAGGTTGAAAGTAGCTTTTCCCTTGTTAAAAGACTGCTCGAAGTTCCCGTTGCCCTTAGCACGGTTGTTCCTGACGTTGGTGTTTGCCACCAGTTCTGACCCGCCATCTGGGTGCTTCCGCTTGCCATTGCTACCTTTCTTCCCCTGACTTGATTTCTCATTATCAGAGTCCGGGTCCTTCGTGTTATCAGAATCTGCGTACTTGGTGAGAGCCGCCATGAGCTCCCCCATGTCTTGGCATGAGCGTTTGAGCCGGCCAAGTTTCTGCTTCAAAGGCGTGAAGTGACAATTCTTCTCTAGAATCAAAACCGCCTGAGAGGCCGTAATCTGCTCAGAAGAGTGGATGATTTCGGAGACTCGCCGGACCCAGTGATGAGCCGACTCGTCCTCACGCTGCACACACTGGTCCAAATCCACAATCGTCATGGGCTGCTTGCATGTTCCTTCAAAAATTTTGATGAATTTCGCCCTTAACTCGGCCCAGGAGTTAATGGTGTTGGGTGGCAAACCCTTCAACCATGTGCGAGCCGGCCCTTCCAGCATCATGATGAAATACTTGGCGCAGACCGCATCACTAACGTCCAACATCTCCATGGCTAGCTCATAACTTTCAACCCAGGCCTCTGGAGGTAAATCAGCAGTGTAATTGGGCACCTTACGAGGACCCTTGAAATCCTTCGGCAGACGCTCATTCCGCAGAGCCGGCACCAAACATGGTACTCCCACAGCCCTGGAAGTCGCCCCCGCTCCTCCTGAGACGGAAAGGGCAACTGTGGGATCCTGATAAGCCGCCGCTGCTGCCAGAGCCGCCGCTTCTTGCTGTGCTTTTCCCGTTCCACCCGTGTTTGAACATCCAGAGCCGCCCGATCAGCTTGCGGCGGGTTACTGCTAGAGACCGCCGGCGACTCATAACGCCGGCTGTAGCTACGGCTGTGGATGGGGGTTGAATGCACACGACTCCGGCTGTAATTATATTTCCCCTGCTGGGCCATCGCCATGCGCAGGTATCCGATGGCATTCCGCACCTCTTCTGCGTAGGGCGCCTCATCGGGGATTGGGATTGTATCAAGCCTGGTTGCCGCCGCCACCATGTTCTCCACCGGGCTAGAATAATGACCCGGCGGTGTTGAATAAAGTAGTGGCGGGTTTTGATTCCGCCGGGGCAGGTCTAGCTGCTGACGCTGAACTGCCGCCCGGCTTCCAGGTATTTCCGCCGTCCGGGTTACGGTTAAAGGTATGTTCCGTCCTGTTCCTGGCGTGTGAAAAAGATCCCTAGCTTCATACTATAAGCGGGATTGATGTCTCATGCGATGAACCGCCGCCGCTGACTGCCGCTCTAGCTCAAAGCGAAAAACGTCCGCCTTAAGGCGTTCCGCCTCAGCATCCATCCGTGCCTTCAGCTCATTGATTTCCTGTTGGACTCCAGCCATCTGATTCTTCAACCTCGCGATCTCCGCATTACGGGCCGCTTGGTTTTCAGCAGTGACCTCAGTCTCCATCAAGGCTGTAAGCTCGTTCATTAGATCCAGAAGAACCTGAGCCGGGGGGGTGCCTGACCCGGACCCAGTTAGACCGGCGGCTGTGCTGCCCTGAGCCGCCGCTGCACCCGCCATGAAGACGGCGGCATGGCTTGGCGGCTCATATTCCTCCGGCTCATGGTACTCCGACTCGGGGTAAGGCTCGTCGTAACCCCCAAGCCCTCCATCCTAAAGATGATAGATCGATTCCGTCTCTCCACACGAGGACCTCTCCTCGGAGTGGGCGAGAGCTCCTTCCTCTGACACAGAACCTTCAAGCTCCATGCCCTGAGTAAAGCCGACGAAGACATGCTTCCTGCCCGGGTCAGAACGGGCGGGTTGCATGCTCCGGGCGAGTTGCTTGCGCCGAGTCGGCTCGACGATGTCGGTGCAGATGTCCGGCTCGGGTTCAGATTCGCTGATCTTGCTGATGAAGACGCGGATTCCGCCAAAGTGGACCCGGAAACCACACTCGATTGAGTCGGCCTCGGGGCCCTGGTCGGCGTTGTCGATGTAAAGCTTTCTGCGGCGACTCTCGGTCATCCTGTCAACCTCGTACCCCTCGATCTCTGAGAGAGAACCCTTTGAGAACTCAACACCATCAAGCGCTAGCCCCACGGTTGGCGCCAACTGTCGTGGTTTTGTCACGGCAGATGCCCGAAGGCTTAGGTTCGAGGCCATCGCTAAAGAGGTGGACTCAAAGGGGTTAAACGGGACAAGGGACACGAGTTTACCCAGGTTCGGCCCCTCTCGGTGGAGGTAAAAGCCTACGTCCTGCTTGTATTGTATTGACTGCTGTTTCGATTACAAGGGGCGACTTGCTTGCCCTAGTTCTCGACTACTTGGTCTCTCTCCCCGTAAGGCTTGTCTGTCTGTCTTAACTTGTCTAACTTGCCGCCAGGTCTCGCCTTTTTATACATAGGCTGAGGTCCGGCAGCTTACACGAGTCCGGGTCGGGTCATATAACGTAACCGATCCTGGCTCCAACTCCCTAGTCTTACAGAACAAGTCATCTTATGGCGGCTTATGCCTTCAGGCCTTTTAGTCGCCTCCAGGTCTTGGGCCGTCAACCGGCCTGCTTATGAACCGCCATCTTCATGTCTCTGGGCCTTAGTCTTGGCCCGCCTGGTAAGTCGCCTTGTAGCTTAGCCTTCCATCTCCTGGCCCATCTTACGGGTCTTTAACTATGAGACGCCAAGCATGTGGACGGGTCTTTGGTGACTTGCCAAGTCCTGGCCAGGTCATATCCTGGCTGGGTTATATCGCGGGGTTATATCCCTGACAGATACCCATATTGATTCCTACATATTCAACGAAGATCTTTATCGGTTGAACCACGATGTCGAGGATTCAATTAATCCCGTATGCAATCACCTTTGTCCGGCGATATGTTACTTGCCCGATATTCAATCGTCGGTATCTCCATACCTAGTTCAATCTCGTTACTGGCAAGTCTCTTTACTCGTTCCGTAATATAAGATCCCGTGGCTAACTCATTAGCCACATTGCTTGCAAGCTCTTTACGATGTTGTATTACTGAGAGGGCCTAGAGATATCTCTCCGTCATACGGAGTTACAAATCCTAGTCTCGATCCGTGCCAACCCAACAAACACCTTTGGAGATACCTGTAGAGCACCTTTATGATCACCCAGTTATGAAGTGACGTTTGGATACACACTAAGTATTCCTCCGGTGTCAGGGAGTTGCACGATCTCATGGTCTAAGGAACAGATACTTGACATGAAGAAAGCTGTAGCAAATAAACTAAACGATCTGATGCTAAGCTTACGGTTGGGTCTTGTCCATCACATCATTCTCCTAATGATGTGATCCCGTTATCAAATGACAACTCATGTCTATGGTCAGGAAACCATAACCATCTTTGATCAACGTGCTAGTCTAGTAGAGGCTTACTAGGGACACGGTGTAGTTTATGTATTCACACACGTATTTAAGTTTTCGCTTAATACAATTCTAGCATGAATAATAAACATTTATCATGAACAAGGAAATATGATAATAACCAATTTATTATTGCCTCTAGGGCATATTTCCAACAGTGTAAACTTAGCACTGATGCTTTCTAAGAGCATCTACATCCGGACCATCAGACCCGCCCCAGACGCCCGGGCGGGCTGCCCGGTCAATGCCCGGACGTTTTTCGGCCACCCATGTAGGGGAACGCGACAGAAAACAAAAAATTTCGATACAGCGAGCACGCCCAGGACCACTATGGAGATGTCATACAGGGTTTGATCTGATCCGTACCGACTCGTAGCGTAGCGGAAGAAGAGTCGGTGTAGATCGTCGGTGCAGATCCCCGCAGCTAGGATTTACAACCTCCCAACCGCGAGCATGTACTCCCTCGTCGGACAGCCCTTCGGGAGGCGGTCGGACAGTCCCTCGGACGATGTCACGGACAGCCCTTCGGGAGGACACTCGAAACTCGAACGGAAACCCGGACAACCCACCGGAAAGACACACGAACATCCCCTCAGGCAAAAGATCGAAACTACGACCTCTCTACGGGGTTGCACATATACGGTGTCAGCCATCCGGCAGGGCTTCGCCGTCCAGAACTAGTTCCTGCCGGAACCCAGACAGCCTTTCGGCTCTACGAAACTATTTCGCTGGGAGGGAGAGAGAAGCCAGACAAGTCTATGGCATGTGTATGAGAGCAAGGATGAGTGTGGAGAGCACCCCTCCACCTCTATTTATAGGAAAGCCAAGGGGTAAAGTTGGCATTCAAAAATACCAAAAGTACCCCCACTTTATGTCTTTACATAAAAGAATAAAGCAAAAAGGGATGGCATGTGGAGCTCCAAGGAGCTCCACCCCCTTTGGCCGGCCACCCCTTGGGGGCCCCCCATGAGGGGCTTCCTTGCCCCCCAAGCCCTTCTAGAAGCCTTTTGGGAAATATCCCAAAAGGTGGCTTTCCATAAAAATATCCATAAAGTGATTTTCACTATTCACGGAACCAATTTTCCGCGACCGTTAAATCCGAAAATATTTCTGTGGGTCTTAGAATAATTCCAGTACCCACACAAATGATTTTGGACGCGTTCCGAAACAATTTCGGATTAGTGATTTTCATCTGCGAAAAGCAACCAAATCGGTTCCGGCAGCTCTGGAACATTTTCAGTTTTTATCCCGGAAAATTCCTATAAGTTTCTAGAACACTTCTGGCATCCTCCAAGAATTTCCAGGCGTGTGCCGAAACCAATTTGACTTAATGGTATCCCCTGAAACAACTTTTCAGTTTTACCGGAACTATTCCGGTGTCCTCTCCGGAACGTTTCCGTTGCGTCCGAAACTTTTCCGGTGATTTTCTCTCACACTCCCTGTCTAGTATTCAGCAGATAGACGACCCTTAAGCGTGTGACCCTATAGGTTCGGTGAAGTATAGACATGACCCGGAACACTTTCCGATCAATGATCAACATCGGAGCCGTGGACACCCATATTGACCCCTATATCCACACGAATGAATATTCGAGTGAACCTCCAGTTGCCGTGTGCTATTCCTGTAGCTTCACGATATATTACAAACACCCGAGGTGAGATTTATTGCATCCCCGTGGATCAACAACTTGTCCACCATGCAAGTTACCTCGTTACCGGTTTTGTTCTCTTTTATCGTTTCCGTGTTCCGGCATCCCAGTGATCAAATCACAATGTGTCTGGCCAGACGATGATGGATGCCGTAACACCGAGAGGGCCCGAGAATATCTCTCCATCGTCGGAGGAGCAAATCCCAATCTTGAGCTATCTCGTTACTTGTCATACTTTTCCGTGAACCCGTAAGCCGCCGTAATAGCCACCCAGTTACGGATGACGTTTAACAAACCCCAAAGTTCACAAAGCAAGTACAAAGGAACTCGATACTCTCATGGTCTAAGGAATTATGCAAACATTAACTATCTCTGTGTTATATACCATTAACTTGTGACGAGTGTATCTCATAGCATAACATCAATTCGGGTCGATTCAACACAAGTGTTCTCCTAACATTGTGCCCTCAAAATTGCCGGCATTGTCATGCCCATGATCAGGAAAACAGGATCATCATGCAATACTTGAGCCAGTCTTAGAGGCAAGACTAGGAATACATTTTACCTATTATTATACCACACGTGCATATGAGTTTCCCTCCGAGCCTCGTGGTTATTGTAGACTCGAGAATCATTGCAGTTATAGCATGGAACATAAACATTCATTACAAACTCAGAGATACAAAATAACTATTATTACTACCTATAGGGCATATCTCCTACAGACTCCCACTTGCACTAGAGTCATAATCCAGTTACATGGCTTCCCTAACACCAATGGCTGTCCGGTGCTGCTCATGCTTTGCTCGTGGTAGAGGCTTTGTCATCGGGTCTGACACGTTCATATCCGTGTGAACTTTGCGTACTTTCACTAAACCCGCTTTGACATGATGTCGAATGAGTTTATATTTGCGTTCAATATGTCTTGTCTTATGGTGCGAACTTGGCTCCCTTGCCTAAGCCACGGCGCCACTATTATCACAATAGATCTCCACCGGGTCTAGAGCACTAGGAACCACACCAAGGTCTTCAAGAAATTGCTTGATCCATACCGCCTCCTTGGAGGCTTCTGAAGCAGCAACATATTCCGCCTTCGTCGTAGAATCCGCCACAGTCTTTTGTTTGGAACTTTTCCAATCAACTGCGCCGCCGTTCAATATGAAAACATAGCCTGATTGAGATTTGAAGTCATCTGGGTCAGTCATGAAGCCTGCATCAGTGTAACCACTTACAATGAGCTCTTCATCACCTCCGTACACAAGGAGTAAATCCTTGGTCCTTCTGAGGTACTTAAGAATACCCTTGACTGTGGCCCAGTGTTCCAATCCTGGATCACTTTGGTACCGGCTGCTAACACTTAGCGCATAGGAAACATCCGGTCTTGTACATAGCATGGCATACATAATAGAACCAACTGCCGAGGCATATGGAACATCATTCATCTGTACTCGCTCATCGAGAGTCCAAGGACACTGATTCTTGCAAAGTACTGTGCCAGGTGACATGGGGAGTAGGACTTTCTTGGAATTCTCCATGTTAAATTTTTTCAACACCTTGTCAATGTACGTGCTTTGGCTAAGCGCTATCAGGCGTTTTGATCTATCTCTATAGATTCTGATGCCCAATACATATGCCGCTTCGCCTAAGTCTTTCATTGAAAAACTCTTCTTCAATGAGTCTTTTATTTCGCTAAGAAAATTCACGTCATTTCCAATCAACAATATGTCATCCACATACAAGATTAGAAATGCTTTTGCGCTCCCACTAAACTTCTTGTAAACACAAGATTCTTCGTCATTCCTGATGAAGCCAAACTGTTTGACCACTTCATCAAAACGAATGTTCCAGCTCCTTGACGCTTGCTTCAGACCATAAATGGCTTTCTGAAGTTTGCATACCTTTCCAGCATCCTTATGAACGACAAAACCTTTTGGCTGTATCATGTATACATCCTCTTTCAGGTTTCCATTTAGGAAAGCCGTTTTGACGTCCATCTGCCATATTTCATAATCGAAATAAGCAGCAATTGCTAGTAATATCCGAACAGACCTAAGCATAGCTACGGGCGAGAAAGTCTCGTCGTAGTCCACTCCTGGAACTTGCGTGAACCCTTTCGCGACAAGTCTAGCTTTGTGGATAGTAATGTTACCATCCGCATCCGTCTTTCTTTTGAAAATCCATTTACAACCAATGGAATTTACGCCTTCTGGAAGTTCTTCCAAGTTCCAAACTTGGTTTTCATACATGGATTCCATCTCTGATTTCATGGCCTTGTGCCATTCCCTTGAGCTGGGCCCCGCCATTGCTTCCTTGTAGTGCGCAGGTTCATCGTCTTCAAGAATGAAGATTTTGTTATGAAACCACTCAGGTGGCCGGATAGCCCTACCTGATCTGCGCGGTTCAGTTACAACATTGTCTGAAGTTTCCGCATCACATGCGACAACTTCCGGCTCGGTTGTAGGGATAATTAGCGGAATTTCTTCCGGTTCCTTAGCCATATCAACGGTTGCCGAAGATTCACTAATCTCATCAAGTTGTACTGTCCTCCCACTCACTTCTTTAGCGAGAAATTCTTTCTCGAGAAAGTGTCCAACTTTTGCGACAAACAGTTTGCCCTCGGACTGGTTGTAGAAGGAATACCCAATGGTGTTATTGGGATAACCTACAAAGTAACATTTGTCTGATCCGGGGTCGAGTGTGCTTAGCTGTAAACGTTTTACGTATGCCTCACAGCCCCAAATTTTAAGATGCGACACACTAGGAATCTTCCCATGCCACATCTCATGTGGTGTCGTCTTAACAGACTTAGACGGTGCTCTGTTTAATGTATAAGCTGCAGTGAGTAGTGCGTGACCCCAAAAAGATATCGGTAGATCTATAAGAGACATCATCGACCTTACCATGTCTAACAGGGTTCGGTTACGTCGTTCCGACACTCCGTTTCGCTGTGGACTTCCGGGAGGCGTAAGCTGTGAAACGATTCCACGGTGACTCAGATGTTGGCCAAACTCATGACTAAGGTATTCGCCCCCGCGATCAAACCGCAGAAACTTAATCCTTTTGTTACGATGATTTTCTACCTCATTCTGAAATTCTTTGAACTTTTCAAAAGTTTCCGACTTATGCTTCATCAAGTAGATATATCCATACCTACTCAAATCATCAGTAAAAGTCACGAAGTAGAAATACCCACCCCGTGCGATTGTGCTCATTGGACCACATACATCACTATGTATTATTTCCAACAATTCACTCGCCCATTCAAGATGACCCGTGAATGGCGTCTTGGTCATTTTCCCCATCAAGCAAGCTTCACATGTGTCAAATGATTCAAAATCAAGGGACGGTAAAACTCCATCTTTATGGAGTCTTTGCATGCGTTTCTTTCCGATGTGGCCAAGCCGACAGTGCCACATGAAAGTGGTGGTGGTATCAGCCTTCTTAAGGCGTTTAGCATTCACGTTAAAGACATCATTTCCACATTCAAGATTTAGAATGAAAAGGCCCCCAACAATGGGTGCAAATCCATAAAACATATCCTTACAATAAAGTGAACAACCATTGTTCTCAGACTTGTACGAATACCCATCGTGTACTAAACATGATCCGAAGATAATGTTTCTACACAATAGTGGAACAAAATAACAGTTATTTAGTTCTAAGATAAATCCTGAAGGGAGACGTAGAGGCATAATGCCGACGGCTTGAGCGGCAATCCCAGCGCCTTTCCCGACGCGCATCACGACTTCATTCTTTGCTAACTTGCGCACCTTCTGCAGTCCCTGTATCGAGTTGCAAATGTGAGCAACGGATTCGGTATCAAATACCCAAGACTTAGAATTTTTGCTAGCAAGCAAAACGTCAATGACATTAACTTGTATAACAATTATACCTTTTCCGGTTTTCCCGGACTTCTTATCTTCCAGATACTTCTTGCAGTTTCTCTTCCAGTGTCCTGTGCCCTTGCAGTAGAAGCACTCAGTTTCATTCTTGGCTCCGCCTTTAGAGTTGCTTTGAGAGCCGGTCTTACCGGCGCCCTTGCCCTTCTTTGGCTTGCCTTTCTTTTGGAAACTGGCGGTTTAATTCACAAGCAACACTTGCTTGCGATTTTTCCGCAGTCCTCCTTCCGCAGTTTTCAGCATGGCGAGCACCTCTTCCGGTTCCTTCTCCATCCCACTCATGTTGTAGTTCATGACAAAACCGTCATAAGACGGGGGGAGTGAAGAAAGCATCATGTCCATCATATGGCCAGGTGGAATTGGAAATTCCAGGGTTTTAAGCCTTTCAGCATAGCCAATCATTTTGACTACGTGTTCGCCAACTGAACTGCCCTCAGCCATCTTGCATTCCATCAAGGACTTCATGATATCAAATCGTTCAGACCTTGCGGTTTCCTTGTACAGAGCATCCAATTCCCGGATCATATCATGGGGTTTATGGAATTCAAAACATTTTAGAAGCCCTGCACTCATGCAAGCTAGCATGAGGCACTGCACTAAGTTGTGATCATCATCCTTAGTGGCCCAGACATTTTGTTCATCTTCCGGGGCATCGGCCGCCGGTTTAGCTGGAAGAGCATTTTCAAGCACATACATTTTCTTAGCGTTCCTGAGGACAATCCTCATGTTACGGACCCAGTCTGCATAGTTGTTTCCAGTCGCAGCTAACTTCTCTTTCTCTAACATCGGGCCTAAGTTGAACGCGGTGTTGCCAGCCATTTGATCTACAACGGTAAACACAAGTTTCACTTAGACTTTGTTCATAATGATTTTTGCACTAGTGAATAAACAAATTTATTCTAAAGTGCGCTCCCACTCAAAACAATATCTCTCAAAATTGATTATGAGTGATACAAGACCCAAATTGTAATTCAACGCCAAGGATGTATCCATCTCAAGTGACGAGAATTTCAATTGGTAGGCCAACTTGCCAATCACATCTCTATGTGACTCTTGTTCATCTTTCGATGGGCGTGTTCCGAGCTCAGGACAATCCTCCGGAACGTCAAGACAACCAAGTGATCTTGCTGTGAGGTCTCAACTCACCCGCCTCACACTTCACTAATCGTTCGTACCCATGTATCCATGTGGTACCCCGAAAAGATAGGTGCCGTGACGGTGCTACACTTGGGAGAACACTAACTACTTGATATTTTTAAGTGAGAGATCACCCTAATAAAAAGCGACTACCGCGCAATCAAAAGGGTGCATCATAAGGGATAAACATCTCAGGCAATTCATAATAGCATGATATGGTATAGCCCTTTCTGACGGAGAAGTCAAGTATTTCTTCGTCTTCGGCATTTGCGTCGGTGTTCACCTTCGCGAATATTGCCACCACCTTGTCGATGCACCAGATAATATTGCTATCTCTATAGCTAATAAAATAAGTGCATTACTTAAGGTTGACACGCAGGTCATTAAAGTGACAATCATATGGCTCCAGCCATCATGCCGAATCATGACACGCAGGTCATGTTAATAAATTTACATCATATAGTCATCTCATACATAATCGAATTAATATGAGCATTGCTATACCACATCACATGCACATCCTGCAAAACCAAGTTAGACGCCTCTAATCAGTTTATGCAAAATTTTATTTTACGTGGCTTCTCAGGTTTTGACTTAAACCGCAGCTACCAACGTTTTATCAAGTATGATTATTCAAGTCGCTAGATTAACATCTCGGGGTGTATGAAACACGAGATAATAAAATCTCGAGCCCCATACTAAACTTCGTCATACGCATGACTCCCGTGCAGATCATATTTGCATTGCCCTTTCATCTGCGAATTTCATCTTTCTTTTGACTATGGCGGAACCCAAAGAACTGATAGCACTTCGTTGATCAATCAGGATCGCGGATTGCCAGAACTTTGTCAAATTCCACCATGCTATCACGAGATCAAAAATACGCAAATTCTAGGGAAGCAACAAGAACATCGGGTAACAGATTTCATCTGCTACCCGTATAAATAATTTTCAGCAATAGATCTCATCTACTCCAAAATTATATTATGCAATACCCATACATCTCCATGTATTCTAGATCGTAACCTGCATCTACGCATAGCACGGCTCATGATGCCACTGTAGGGGAATGTGACAGAAAACAAAAAATTTCGGTACAGCGAGCACGCCCAGGACCACTATGGAGATGTCATACAGGGTTTGATCTGATCCATACTGACTCGTAGCGCAGCGGAAGAAGAGTCGGTGTAGATCGTCGGTGCAGATCCCCGCAGCTAGGATTTATAACCTCCCAACCGCGAGGATGTACTCCCTCGTCAGACAGCCCTTTGGGAGGTGGTCGGACAGTCCCTCGGACGATGTCACGGACAGCCCTTCGGGAGGACCCTCGAAACTCGAACGGAAACTCGGACAGCCCTCCGGGAGGACACACGAACAGCCCCTCAGGCAAAAGATCGAAACTACGACCTCTCTACGGGGTTGCACACATACGGTGTCAGCTATCCGGCAGGGCTTCGCCGTCCAGAACTAGTTCCTGCCGGAACCCAGACAACCTTTCGGCTCTACGAAACTATTTCACTAGGAGGGAGAGAGAAGCCAGACAAGTCTATGGCATGTGTATGAGAGCAAGGATGAGTGTGGAGAGCACCTCCTCCACCTCTATTTATAGGAAAGCCAAGGGGTAAAGTTGGCATTCAAAAATACCAAAAGTACCCCCACTTTATGTCTTTACATAAAAGAATAAAGCAATAAGGGATGGCATGTGGAGCTCCAAGGAGCTCCACCCCCTTTGGCCGGCCACCCCTTGGGCCCCCCCATGAGGGGCTTCCTTGGCCCCCAAGCCCTTCTAGAAGCCTTTTGGGAAATATCCCAAAAGGTGGCTTTCCATAAAAATATCCATAAAGTGATTTTCACTATTCACGGAACCAATTTTTCGCGACCGTTAAATCCGAAAATATTCTATGGGTCTTAGAATAATTCCAGTACCCACACAAATGATTTTGGACGCGTTCCGAAACAATTTCGGATTAGTGATTTTCATCTGCGAAAAGCAACCAAATCGGTTCCGGCAGCTCCAGAACATTTCCAGTTTTTATCCCGAAAAATTCCCAGAAGTTTCCAGAACACTTCTGGCATCCTCCAAGAATTTCCAAGCGTGTGCCGAAACCAATTTGACTTAATGGTATCCCCTGAAACAACTTTTCAGTTTTACCAGAACTATTCCGGTGTCCTCTCCGAAACGTTTCCGCTGCGTCCGAAACTTTTCCGGTGATTTTCTCTCAGACTCCCTGTCTAGTATTCAGCAGATAGATGACCCTTAAGCGTGTGACCCTATAGGTTCGGTGAAGTATAGACATGACTCGAAACACTTTCCGATCAATGATCAACATCGGAGCCGTGGACACCCATATTGACCCCTATACCCACACGAATGAATATTCGAGTGAACCTCCGGTTGCCGTGTGCTATTCCTGTTGCTTCACAATATATTACAAACACCCGAGGTGAGATTTATTGCATCCCCGTGGATCAACAACTTGTCCACCATGCAAGTTACCTCGTTACCGGTTTTGTTCTCTTTTCTCGTTTCCGTGTTCCGGCATCCCAGTGATCAAATCACAATGTGTCTGGCCAGACGATGATGGATGCCATAACACCGAGAGGGCCCGAGAATATCTCTCCATCGTCGGAGGAGCAAATCCCAATCTTGAGCTATCTCGTTACTTGTCATACTTTTCCGTGAACCCGTAAGCCGCCGTAATAGCCACCCAGTTACGGATGACGTTTAACAAACCCCAAAGTTCACGAAGCAAGTACAAAGGAACTCGATACTCTCATGGTCTAAGGAATTATGCAAACATTAACTATCTCTGTGTTATATACCATTAACTTGTGACGAGTGTATCTCATAGCATAACATCAATTCGGATCGATTCAACACAAGTGTTCTCCTAACATTGTGCCCTCAAAATTGCCGGCATTGTCATGCCCATGATCAGGAAAACAGGATCATCATGCAATACTTGAGCCAGTCTTAGAGGCAAGACTAGGAATACATTTTACCGTTTATTATACCACACGTGCATATGAGTTTCCCTCCGAGCCTCGTGGTTATTGTAGACTCGAGAATCATTGCAGTTATAGCATGGAACATAAACATTCATTACAAACTCGGAGATACAAAATAACTATTATTACTGCCTCTAGGGCATATCTCCTACAGACTCCCACTTGCACTAGAGTCATAATCCAGTTACATGGCTTCCCTAACACCAATGGCTGTCCGGTGCTGCTCATGCTTTGCTCGTGGTAGAGGCTTTGTCATCGGGTCTGACACATTCAGATCCGTGTGAACTTTGCGTACTTTCACTAAACCCGCTTCGACATGATGTCGAATGAGTTTATATTTTCGTTCAATATGTCTTGTCTTATGGTGCGAACTTGGCTCCCTTGCCTGAGCGACGGCGCCACTATTATCACAATAGATCTCCACCGGGTCCATAGCACTTGGAACCACACCAAGGTCTTCAAGAAATTGATTGATCCATACCGCCTCCTTGGAGGCTTCTGAAGCAGCAACATATTCCGCCTCCGTCGTAGAATCCTCCACAGTCTTTTGTTTGGAACTTTTCCAATCAACTACGCCGCCGTTCAATATGAAAACATAGCCTGATTGAGATTTGAAGTCATCTGGGTCAGTCATGAAGCCTGCATCAGTGTAACCACTTACAATGAGATCTTCATCACCTCCGTACACAAGGAGTAAATCCTTGGTCCTTCTGAGGTACTTAAGAATACCCTTGACTGCGGCCCAGTGTTCCAATCCTGGATCACTTTGGTACCGGCTGCTAACACTTAGCGCATAGGAAACATCCGGTCTTGTACATAGCATGGCATACATAATAGAACCAACTGCCAAGGCATATGGAACATCATTCATCTGTACTCGCTCATCGAGAGTCCGAGGACACTGATTCTTGCAAAGTACTGTGCCAGGTGACATGGGGAGTAGGCCTTTCTTGGAGTTCTCCATGTTGAACCTTTTCAACACCTTGTCAATGTACGTGCTTTGGCTAAGCGCTATCAGGCGTTTTGATCTATCTCTATAGATTCTGATGCCCAATACATATGCCGCTTCGCCTAAGTCTTTCATTGAAAAACTCTTCTTCAATGAGTCTTTTATTTCGCTAAGAAAATTCTTGTCATTTCCAATCAACAATATGTCATCCACATACAAGATTAGAAATGCTTTTGCGCTCCCACTAAACTTCTTGTAAACACAAGATTCTTCGTCATTCCTGATGAAGCCAAACTGTTTGACCACTTCATCAAAACGAATGTTCCAGCTCCTTGACGCTTGCTTCAGACCATAAATGGCTTTCTGAAGTTTGCATACCTTTGCAGCATCCTTATGAACGACAAAACCTTCTGGCTGTATCATGTATACATCCTCTTTGAGGTTTCCATTTAGGAAAGCCGTTTTGACGTCCATCTGCCATATTTCATAATCGAAATAAGCAGCAATTGCTAGTAATATCCGAACAGACCTAAGCATAGCTACGGGCGAGAAAGTCTCGTCGTAGTCCACTCTTGGAACTTGCGTGAACCCTTTCGCGACAAGTCTAGCTTAGTGGATAGTAATGTTACCATCCGCGTCCGTCTTTCTTTTGAAAATCCATTTACAACCAATGGGCTTTACGCCTTCTGGAAGTTCTTCCAAGTTCCAAACTTGGTTTTCGTACATGGATTCCATCTCGGATTTCATGGCCTTGTGCCATTCCCTTGAGCTGGGCCGCGCCATCGCTTCTTAGTAGTGCGCAGGTTCACCGTCTTCAAGAATGAAGATTTCGTTATGAAACCACTCAGGTGGCTGGATAGCCCTACCTGATCTGCAGGGGCCCCACAAGCCACCTAGGTGGGCCACCCCCAGGCGTGCCCTGGTGCCTCGTGGGCCCCCTGTGGCCCTTCTTCGCGTGATTCCAACGCCAAAAATTCTTATAAATACCAAAACTCCCAGAAATAACCCTAGAATTTGGACTCCGCCGCCGCAATCCTCTGTACCTTCTAAATACCATCTGGAGCCCTGTTCCGGCACCCTGCCGGAGGGGGAAATCATCACCGGAAGCCATCTTCATCATCCCGGCGTTCTCCATGACGAGGAGGGAGTAGTTCACCCTCGGGGCTGAGGGTATGTACTAGTAGCTATGTGTTTGATCTCTCTCTCATGTTCTTGATTTGGCACGATCTTGATGTACCTCGAGCTTTCTTAATATAGTTGGATCATATGGTGTTTCTCCCTCTCTATCTTCTTGTGATGAATTGAGTTTTTACCTTTGAGGTTTCACTATTATCGGATTGAATAATTTTATGGATTTGAGAACACTTGATGTATGTCTTGCATATGAATACACGTGGCGACAATGGGGTATTATATTGATTCACTTGATATATGTTTTGGCACTCAACTCGCGGATTCCCGAGGTGACATTGGGGTAATCTATGCATAGGGGTTGATGCACGTTTTCGTCCTACTTTCTCCGGTAGAAATCTTGGGGCACTCTTTGAAGTTCTTTGTGTGGATTGAATGTTATGATTATGAAGTTGTTTGATGCATATCGAATAATCAACTCACAGATACTTGTGGTGACATTGGAGTATCTAGGTGACATTAGAGTTGGTTGATGCGTATCATATGGTGTTATTTTAGTACGAACTCTAGGGCTGTTCGTGACACTTATAGGGATGGCTCAATAGATTGATCGGAAAAGATAACTTTGAGGTGGTTTCGTACCCTACAACAATTTCTATCTTATGTTCTCCGCTAATAGGAACTTTGGAGTGATTCTTTATCGCACGTTGAGGGATTGTTATATGATCCAATTATGTTAGCACTGTTGAGAGATTGCACTAGTGAAAGTATGAACCCTAGGCCTTATTTTTAAGCATTGCAATACTGTTTGTGCTCCGTTTTATCACTTGCTACCTTGCTGTTTTTTTATTTTCAGATTATAAAAACCTATATCTACTATCCATACTACACTTGTATCACCATCTCTTCGCCAAACTAGTGCACCTATACAATGTTTGTATTGGGTGTGTTGGGGACACAAGAGATTTTTTGTATTTGATTGCAGGGTTGTTTGAGAGATACCATCTTCATCCTACACCTCCCACGGATTGATAAACCTTAGGTCATCCACTTGAGGGAAAATTGCTACTGTCCTACAAAACTCTGCGCTTGGAGGCCCAACACGAGTCTACAAGAATAAGTTGTGTAGTAGACATCAAGCTCTTTTCTGGCGCCGTTGCCGGGGAGGTGAGTGCTTGAAGGTATATCTTTAGATCTTGCAATTGAATCTTTTAGTTTCTTGTTTTATCACTAGTTTGGTTTATAAAAGAAAACTAAAAAAGTGGAATTGAGGTTGCCTCATATTATTCGTCTTTATAATGTTTTTCTTGAAAATGATGGAGCGGAAAATTGTGCTCAATTGATAGAAGAAGAATTCAATAAAATGTTTGGCATAAAATCTTTGAATGATGAGCATGATTGCAATGTTGTTAGTAAGAATTCTATGAATATCCAAAATACTAAAGATGATTGCACTAGTCATGATAAAAATGTTTCTTATAAGCATGTCAATTTTTGTGGAGTGCATAAAGTTTGTGAAGACATGGCTTATAGGGATGATAGATTTTGTAAGAAGCATAAACATGATAGAACCAATTTTTTGCTCAAAGTGATAGATGAATTTGCTACAAAATTATGTTCTCTTTATCCTAATACTTGTGAACTTTGCAATAAAGTTGGTCACCTTAATTTCCAATGCATGCTTTTTCATGATCGAATCGTGTCCAAATATTGCAATAATTTGATCACCCGTGAACTTTATAATGAACTTTGTTTATTTTTGGGGTGTAAAGAATTGACATATAAAAATAGTTGGTTTGAAGTATTCATTCTCACAAAAGACATTGAAAATAATTTAGAGGAAATCTATATGTTTTGTGTGGTAAATTGCAATGAGAATGCTTATATAGCCAACTATAGAAAAACGGGAAAACAAATAGAATATAAAAGAAATACTAATGGAAGGGTAAAGATTCCCCTTTCCCTCCTATTTTCTCTCATGATGAAACAAGTAACGAGGAGGAGCTTCCTATCCAACCAATCTATTCAATAAGAAGCTCGGAAGAATTAAATAAACCCACGCATAATGTGGTAAAGAAAAAGAAAAGAAGAAAAAGTAGAGGTAAAGAGGTATCTCTCCCAAATAATGTTGCTCCTACTATTGTTGAACCTCATGAGAATGAATCAAAAATAATTGTGGAAGATGATACACTTGATGATGATTTTGTTATTCCTATTGCTTAATGTGATGATTATGATTGGGAAGATAATGATACTTCTTATGATCTTGAAAATCTTTATGGCACCAACTTGGAAGAATATGATAATAATTGTTATACTATTGGTGCTATTCATACTATTGATGATAATAGTGATAATGCTAATGATATGCAAACCAACAAGCTTGGAGATGCTATGTTTGATTGGAATGATATGTTTGAGAATTTATTTGCTGCAAATAACGTTTGCCCTAAGCTTGGGGATGCTATGCTTAATGAAAATGATCTTTTTATTCCCCCTACTTTTGACGAGCAAATTTATTATGATGATGACATGCCTCCTATCTATGATGATTATTGTGATGATACTTATGTTATGAAAAATAGTGATGATTATTATTATAATACTTGTTATAATTATGAAAATCCTTTTATTGAACATCACTCTTTTAATGTGGAAACAATTTATAGTATTCGAGTTTCATACGATACTCCCACTATTATGAATGTGAAGAAAATTGCTTGTGTGGAGAGTAATAAAAATTCTATGCTTATGTATCATGACAAGAATGCTTTGCGTGATGGATATATTGTTGAATTTCTTCATGATGCTACTGAAAATTATTATGAGAGAGGATCATATGCTTGTAGGTGTTGCAATAATATCAAGTTTCCTCTCTATGTGTTGAAAGTTTTGAAGTTATGCTTGTTTTGCCTTCCTATGCTAGTTGATTCTTGCTCCCATAAATTGTTTGCTCACAAAATCCCTATGCATAGGAAATGGGTTAGGCTTAAATGTGCTAGTCGTATGCTTCATGATGCTCCCATTGTGTTTCAATTCTTTACTTTTATGTGAGCATCATTGAAATCATCATGCCTAGCTAAAAGGCATTAAAGAAAAGCGCTTGTTGGGAGACACCTCAACATTTAACCCTAATTTTTTTGTGTTCACATGATTAAGCTACTGTGGTAATCATGTTTTATATGTTTTCTTTAAATAATGTGCCAAGTAAAGCCTTTGGGATAGTGTGGATACTTGTTGATTCGATTCTGTGCAAAAACAGAAACTTTTGCGTCCAGTGCTAGAATTTCGATTCTGTACTGGAGCGTGAGAAAATTCTGAAATTTTTACAGAGCATTGGGTTACAAATTTTTTACGTTTTCCTAATCGTTTAGAATTTTTGGAGGTACAGAAGTATGGTTTTTAAATCGCTCACCACATGCTGTTCTGTTTTTGACAGATTCTGTTTTCGGTGCATAGTTTGCTTGTTTTAGTGTTTCCATAGCTTATATTGAGTAATATAAATTGTGGAAATGATGGGATACAGTAGGAATTATGTGATACAATTATTAATCTTGTCTTGACAGTACCTAAGTGGATGATTTATTTTTATCATACTAACCTATCTCACAAGTTCCGTTAAGTTTTGTGTGATTGAAGTTTTCAAGTTTTGGGTGAGATATCGATATGAGGAGAATAAGGAGTGGCAAGATCCTAAGCTTGGGGATTCCCAAGGCACCCCAAGGTAATATTCAAGGAAGACTCAAGCGTCTAAGCTTGGGGATGCCCCGGAAGGCATCCCCTCTTTCGTCTTCAACATTATCGGTAACCTTACTTGGAGTTATATTTTTATTCGTCACATGATATGTGTTTTGCTCGGAGCGTCATTTTATTTTAGTTGTATTTGCTTTCTGTTATTTATAATAATTTTTTGTATCTTTTATTTCAATAAAATGCCAAGTATAGCCTTTACCATGCTCAGTTTGCAAGTTTATGTGTTGTTGTTTGAAAACAGAAAGTTTTCTGTTATGTCCAGAATATTCCTGAATAGTCAGAACATGATAAAAATATGAAATTTTTACACAGTAAGCATGCATGAGTTCTCTGTCACGTGGTAATTTTTCAGAATTTTTGGAGTTAGGGAAGTATGAATTTTAAATCCCCCTTTACAGACTGTTCTGTTTTGGCAGATTTCAGTTATAGTTGCATTGTTTGCATATGTTGCTTGTTTAATGTTTCTATTTGTGGATAGGATTATTAAATATGCAGAGGCATTTAGTATGCAATGTTTAATTATAATTTTAGTGATTTGCTACAGTAGAGAATGTTAAGGTTTTGAGTTGATTTATACTAACTTATCTCATGAGTTCTTGTTGAGTTTTGTGTGGATGAAGTTTTTAAAGATTTAGGAGAAGCCATGATATAAGAGGAATTAAGGAGACACAAGAGCTCAAGCTTGGGGATGCCCAAGGCATCCCAAATTAATATTTCAAGAAGTCTCAAGCATCTAAGCTTGGGGATGCCCCGGTAGGCATCCCACCTTTCTTCATAAACAATTATCGGTTAGTCTCGGTTGAGCCTAAGTTTTTGCTTCTTCACACGATGTGTGCTATCCTTGGTATATCATTTTATTTTGTTTTGCTTGCTGTTTGAATAAAATAATAAGAACTGAAATTTTCAAATGAGAGAGTCCTCACATAGCTACCTATTTACTTAACTACTCATTTGGTCTTCACTTATATCTTTTTGGAGTAGTTTGTCATTTACTCTTGTTCTTCACTTATATCCTATGAGTAAATTGTTGAATAAATTGAATATCATGAAGTTGAAATAATATGAGCTTCATATGCTTGTATCATGCCTAGTAGTAGCTTCACATTGGGTTTAGAAGGTAAAATCTATTGAAGCTTGACAATCACAATATTGGTCATACAAGCAATTCATGAATGATTAGTACAAGGAAAAGAACTTTCACATATAAATATATTATCTTGGACATCTTTTATGATTGTGAATACCCATTAATTATTTTCAAACTTGAGCAAATTAGTTGAAGTTTGACAAGGAAGACAACGTAATGAGTTATGTTTGGGTATATTTGCATAGAAGTTATATTGTTATGGATCCTCCAACATGTGGTGCTTGCTTAGGATCTTTTGCTAGCCAAAAATTTGTACTAAGTAGAGATACTACTTGTGCATCCAAAAACCCTTAAACCCAGTTTCTTCCCATGAGTGTCCACCATATCTACCTATGGATTGAATAAGATCCTTCAAGTAAGTTGTCATCGGTGCAAAAAGCAATAAAAATTGTTCCTAAAATATGTATGATCTTTTATTGCAAAGGAAAATAAGCGTTGTACGAACTTGTGATGGTAAAGAAATAAAAGCGACGGACTGCATAATAAAGGTTGCTATCACAAGGGGCAATATAACGTGACGTTCATTTGCATTAAGGGCTTGCACATCCAAAAATCAAAAGCGCATGACAACCTCTGCTTCCCTCTGTGAAGGGCCTATCTTTTACTTTATGTATTTATTTTTATGCAAGAGTCAATAGTATCCCTTCTCATTTCAACCTCAATTATTCTTTAGTTGGCAAGCATCATGGGGTGGGGAATGATCCAGGCACATATGACCAGTCAAATATATTTGATCATGAATTATTATTGTTGAAAATTATCTCTATGATAAATAAGTTGGGAGGCGAAACATTAAGCCCCTATCTTTCTCTGTGTTCGATGGATGCCATTTGTTCTAAAAATATGCTTTGAGTACTAGCAATCATAGAAGACTATATGATAATTGAGTATGTAGAGCTCTTACTTAGACTTTGTTGAAGATAAGTTGAATTGCAATTGTTTGGTGACTAAGAACATAGGTTGTTAAGTTTCAAGAGAATGCATTGTTTGAACCATAACATGTGAATGGATTGCTACTTTATCATGATGAGCTTTATGAGAAAGAGTTGCTGTTATGATGCTAGGAAAATTGATTGAAATTATCATTGATCAAACTTATGCACTATGCTAGCATTCACACTTCATAAATTATTTCTTTTATCATTTACCTACTCGAGGATGAGCAGGAATTAAGCTTGGGGATGCTGATACGTCTCCAACGTATCTATAATTTATGAAGTATTCATGCCATGTTTATTATAGTTTTGTATGATTTTGGTGCACTTTTATATGACTTTTATATGATTTTTATCGACTAACACATTGACCTAGTGCCCAGTGCCAGTTGCTGTTTTCTGCTTGTTTTTGGTTTTCCAGAAAATCCATATCAAATGAAGTCCAAATGCAGCGATACTTTTTCACGATTTTTTCTGGAAGGAAGCAGACCCAGGAAGCTTCGGGGGAGCAGCAGAAGACCCACAGGGGCCCCACAAGCCACCTGGGCGCGCCACCCCCCAGGCGCGCCCTGGTGCCTCGTGGCCCCCCTGTGGCCCCTCTTGCGTGATTCCAACGCCAAAAATTCTTATAAATACCAAAACCCCCAGAAATAACCCTAGAATTTGGACTCCGCCGCCGCAAGCCTCTGTACCTTCGAAATAACATCTGGAGCCCTGTTCTGGCACCCTGCCGGAGGGGGAAATCATCAACGGAGGTCATGTTCATCATCCCGGCGGTCTCCATGACGAGGAGGGAGTAGTTCACCCTCGGGGCTGAGGGTATGTACTAGTAGCTATGTGTTTGATCTCTCTCTCGTGTTCTTGATTTGGCATGATCTTGATGTACCGCGAGCTTTGTTAATATAGTTGGATCATATGGTGTTTCTCCCTCTCTATCTTCTTGTGATGAATTGAGTTTTTACCTTTGAGGTTTCACTATTATCAGATTGAATACTTTTATGGATTTGAGAACACTTGATGTATGTCTTGCATATGAATACCCGGGGTGACAATGGGGTATTATATTGATTCACTTGATATATGTTTTGGCACTCAACTCGCGGATTCCTGTGGTGACATTGGGGTAATCTATGCATAGGGGTTGATGCACGTTTTCGTCCTACTTTCTCGGGTAGAAATCTTGGGGCACTCTTTGAAGTTCTTTGTGTGGATTGAATATTATGATTATGAAGTTGTTTGATGCATATCGAATAATCAACTCATGGATACTTGTGGTGACATTGGAATATCTAGGTGACATTAGAGTTGGTTGATGCGTATCATATGGTGTTATTTTAGTAAGAACTCTAGAGCTGTTCGTGACACTTATAGGGATGGCTCAATAGATTGATCGGAAAAGATAACTTTGAGGTGGTTTCGTACCCAACAACAATTTCTATCTTATGTTCTCCGCTAATAGGAACTTTGGAGTGATTCTTTATCGCACGTTGAGGGATTGTTATATGATCCAATTATGTTAGCACTGTTGAGAGATTTCACTAGTGAAAGTATGAACCCTAGGCCTTGTTTTTAAGCATTGCAATACTGTTTGGCCTCCATTTTATCACTTGCTACCTTGCTGTTTTTTTTATTTTCAGATTACAAAAACCTATATCTACTATCCATACTACACTTGTATCACCATCTCTTCACCGAACTAGTGCACCTATACAATTTACCATTGTATTGGGTGTGTTGGGGACACATGAGATTTCTTGTATTTGATTGCAGGGTTGTTTGAGAGATACCATCTTCATCCTACGCCTCCCATGGATTGATAAACCTTAGGACATCCACTTGAGGGAAAATTGCTACTGTCCTACAAAACTCTGCGCTTGGAGGCCCAACACGAGTCTACAAGAATAAGTTGTGTAGTAGACATCAGGAACGCGGAGAGACCACTGGTGCGACGGACGCCTCTTCCGCTTCATGCCACGTGACGCCGCTCCGGCATGCCACCAGAGGGAGGAAGCCGGCTATTTAAGCTGGACGGCGGCAGCCGAACCCTATCCGCCCATTTCCCCCTTGCTTCGCCGCCACTTCCAATCCGTCCGTCGCTTACCATGCCGAGGCACCGGATCACTACCTACGCCATGGTCACTCCGGGTCGGCGTCTGCAGCTGATGGAGGAGATCCGGGCGAGGCGCGCTGGTCGTTTCACTGCGGGCCTTCCTCTGGATTCGCCTGAGCCGAAGGGGGAGGATGAGGAGGAACAGGCAAAGCACCAGCCCATGGATGAGGAGGCAGAGACATCTGCGGGCTTCGCCATGGCGGAGTACGAGGTCGCCTAAGCTACGGAAACGGTGGAGCAGACCGCCATCCTAGAGTCCATCCATGATGAGGCCTATGTCGAGGCCAACTAGCAGTTCATCCGGCAAGAACGGACGGCGACCGACGCGCTTTTCGCCGAACTGGAGGAGGAGGAGCCAGAGTCTCCACAGTTGCCCGTCTACCCGGCGCCAGGCACGGAGATTGTCGACATCTCCGACGATGAGTAGTTTTAGATATATACGTACTACGTAGGTTTTTTATCTGCATAGCTGTATGTATTTGAGATATGAAGTTTGAGGTTCATGAATATGGCGGATGTTTTTTGTGTGCTATCCCTTTGATGTTCCTGTCATGGTTTTCTCACGGCAGATGCCATGGGATGGCTAAAAGTGTGGGGCGGCAAGGCTACGGTGGAGATCCAGGATGGGATTGGGCAACTGTACACGGTGGTTTACCCAGGTTCGGGGCCCTCCGTGGGAGGTAACACCCCTACTCCTGCATGTCTGATGTATATGGAGTGTATATGGTAGTACAGAGTTGCTCCTGGAGCTGTATTTAGAGGAGGGAGCAAGAGGCTGAGAGGGTTGTGCTCTTTGCCTCATGTGGGTGTGAGAATGAGAGAATGAGAGAGCATGAGTGAGCCCCCTGGCCGTGAGTGAGCTCCCCTGGTGTACCTTATAAAGGGGTGCCCAGGGGACAAGGGGTGGCCCACATGGCCTAACTACACTATTCAAGGTGTCACATGACGCAGGCTATAGTGTGCCACTATTGGTCAACAGTGTTGGACTATTGGGGCGCAGTGAAGTGACGCATGACGCAGGCAATAGTGTCTTCCTGTCGTGTCCGATGGGACGCTGCGGTTGACCTCGCGCAGCAGACCGGCTCGAGCAGCCAGACGGGAAGCTGGCCGGAGCAGCCGGGTGGCGAGCCGACCAGAGCAGCTGGGTGGCGAGTGGCCGGACCGAGGGGCGTTGGCCGCCTCGATGTTTTGAAATGTCGTATTGTCTTCTTGAGCCTACCCGGGGGTAATACCCCCGACAGTAGCCTCCGAGCCTCCGGCGACTCAAAGAGTCGGGCGGAGGGTCCTTGCAGTTTGTTGCAGCAGATGGGCGCGGAGTCTGCCGGCAGGTGGGCGCGAGGCGCCGCCGGGCGCGGAGCGGAGTCCGCCGGCAGGTGGGCGCGGACGCGGAGTCTGCCGGCTGGCTGTTTCCAGTTGGGGCGCGCCAGCGCACCCACTGGGTGTAGCCTTCGAGCCTCCGGGCGACTCGAAGAGTCGGGCGGAGGGTCCTTGCAGTTTGTTGTAGCAGATGGGCGCGAACGCGGAGTCCGCCGGCAGGTGGGCGCGAGGCGCCGCCGGGCGCGGAGAGGAGTCCGCTGGCTGGTGGGCGCGGGGCCTTGCCGGGCGCGGACACGGAGTCCGCCGGCTGGCTGTTTCCAGTGGGGCACACCAGCGCACCCACTGGGTGTAGCCTCCGAGCCTCCGGGCGACTCAAAGAGTCGGGCGGAGGGTCCTTGCAGTTTGTTGAAGCAGATGGGCGCGGAGCGCCGCCGGACGCGAACGCGGAGTCCGTCGGCAGGTGGGCGCGAGGCGCAGCCGGGCGCAGAGCGGAGTCCGCCGGTAGGTGGGCGCGAGGCGCCGCCGGGCGCGGAGCGGAGTCCGCTGGCTGGTAGGCGCGGGGCCCTGCCGGGCGCGGACGCGGAGTCCGCCGGCTGGCTATTTCCAGTGGGGGCGCGCCAGCGCACCCACTGGATGTAGCCTCCGAGCCTCCGGGTGAGGAGGGGGGGTTCCCTGTTGGGGAACGTTGCATGGGAAACAAAATTTTTCCCTACGCACACGCAAGATCTATCCATGGTGATGAGCATCTACGAGAGGGAGAGTGAATCTACATACCCTTGTAGATCGCTAAGCGGAAGCGTTAATAAACGCGGTTGATGTAGTCGAACGTCTTCGCGATCCAAATCGCCGAGCGTCCCGCGATCCAATCACGACCCTTCCGATCTAGTGCCGAACGGACGGCACCTCCGCGTTCAACACACGTACGGCTTGATGACGCCTTCACCTCCTCGATCCAGCGAGCGATGGTGAAGTAGTGGTTGAGTTCCAGCAGCACGACGGCGTGGTGATGGTGGTGAGGAACAATCTCTGCAGGGCTTCGCCAAGCGCTACGGAGATTATGACGGAGGAACTAGAGGGTTAGGGTTGCCGCACACGGCTTGGGGAAATCTTGATGTGTCCCGTGTGCTAGCCCTGCCCCTCTATTTATATGTTGAGCTTTGGGGTCTAAACTTGGAGTAAAAGCCTCCTCCGGGTCGGTTTTGCCCGCACAAGGTCGGTTTGGCCCGCAGGGAAAGAGTCCAACTCGGATCCCTGCCGAACCGTGCACAGCCGCGCACAAGCGGTAGTACCGCTTCACACAAGCGGTAGTACCGCTTGGGCGGTAGTACCGCTTCACACAAGCGGTAGTACCGCTCCGGCGGTAGTACCGCTTCACACAAGCGGTAGTACCGCTTACGCGGCAGCAAAACTACTTTTGCACTTTCCAATACCTCGTGGGCTTTTATCCCTTGGCCCATATAAAGTGTTGCTGCACCCGAACACTTCGGTAAACATCCGGAACCCCTTCCGGTGAACTTCGGAACTCTTCCGGAGATCAAAACACTATTATCACATATATCAATCTTTACCTCCGGACTATTCCGGAGATCCTCGTCATGTCCGGGATCTTATCCGGGACTCCGAACAACTTTCGGTCACCAACATAATAACTCAATTATACTAATCGTCACCAAACGTTAAGTGTGTAGACCCTGCGGGTTCGAGAACTATGTAGACATGACCGAGACACCTCTACGGCCAATAATCAATAGCGGGACCTGGATGCCCATATTGGCTCCTACATATTCTACGAAGATCTTTATCGGTCGAACCTCTATGTCAAGGATTCAGTTAATCCCGTATGCTGTTCCCTTTGTTCTTCGGTATGTTACTTGCCCGAGATTCGATCGTCGGTATCACTATACCTAGTTCAATCTCGTTACCGGCAAGTCTCTTTACTCGTTCCGTAATACAAGATCTCGTGGCTAACACTTTAGTCACATTGCTTGCAAGGCTCATTGTGATGTTGTATTACCGAGTGGGCCCTGAGATACCTCTCTGTCACACAGAGTAACAAATCCCAGTCTTGATCCATGCCAACCCAACAGACACCCTCGGAGATACCTGTAGAGCACCTTTATAGTCACCCAGTTACGTTGCGACGTTTGATACACACAAGGTACTCCTCCGATGTCAGGGAGTTGCATGATCTCATGGTCATAGGAACAGATACTTGACATGCAGAAAACAATAGCAATAAACTGACACGATCAAATGCTACGTTCTTAGTTTGGGTCTTGTCCATCACATCATTCTCCTAATGATGTGATCCCGTTATCAAATGACATCTCATGTCAATGGCTAGGAAACCTTAACCATCTTTGATCAACGAGCTAGTCAACTAGAGGCTTACTAGGGACACAGTGTTGTCTATGTACCCACACATGTATTTGAGTTTCCAATCAATACAATTATAGCATGGATAATAAACGATTATCATGAACAAGGAAATATAATAATAACCAATTTATTATTGCCTCTAGGGCATATTTCCAACAGTCTCCCACTTGCACTAGAGTCAATAATCTAGTTCACATCACTATGTGATTTACATTGTAATGAATCGAACACCCATGCAGTTCTGGTGTTGTTCATGTTTAGCCCTTGGAAGAGGTTTAGTCATCGGATCTGCAACATTTAGATCCGTGTGTACTTTGCAAATATTTATGTCGTCCTCCTTGATGTAATCGCGGATGGAATTGAAACGTCGTTTTATGTGTCTGGTCCTCTTGTGAAATCTTGGTTCCTTGGCTAGAGCAATGGCACCAGTGTTATCACAAAACAGAGTCATTGGGTTAAGCGCACTAGGCACTACTCCAAGATCTGTCATGAACTCCTTCATCCAGACACCTTCCTTCGCCGCCTCCGAGGCAGCGATGTACTCCGCTTCGCATGTAGAATCTGCTACCACGCTTTGCTTGGAACTGCACCAACTAACCGCACCCCCATCAAGAATAAATACGTATCCGGTTTGCGACTTAGAGTCATCCGGATCAGTGTCAAAGCTTGCATCGACGTAACCCTTTACGACGAGCTCTTGATCACCTCCATAAACGAGAAACATGTCCTTAGTCCTTTTCAGGTACTTCAGGATATTCTTGACCGCCGTCCAGTGTTCCATTCCTGGATCACCTTGAAACCTTCCGACCATACTTATGGCAAGGCTGACATCGGGTCTTGTGCACAGCATTGCATACATGATAGAGCCTATGGCCGAAGCATAGGGGATGACACTTATCTTTTCTCTATCTTCTGCAGTCACTGGGCATTGAGTCTTACTCAACTTCACACCTTGCAAAACAGGCAAGAACCCCTTCTTGGACTGATCCATTTTGAACTTCTTCAAAATCTTATCAAGGTATGTGCTTTGTGAAAGTCCTATTAAGCGTCTTGATCTATCTCTATAGATCTTGATGCCTAATATGAAAGCAGCTTCTCCTAGGTCCTTCATTGAAAAACTCTTGTTCAAATATTCCTTTACGCTTTCCAGCATTTCTATATTGTTTCCAATCAGCAATATGTCATCCACATATAATATTAGAAACGCTATAGAGCTCCCACTCACTTTCTTGTAAATACAAGCTTCTCCGTAAACTTGTATAAACTCGAACGCTTTGATCACCTCATCAAAACGAAGATTCCAACTCCGAGATGCTTGCACCAGTCCATAAATGGATCGCTGGAGTTTGCAAACTTTGTCAGCATTCTCTGGATCGACAAAACCTTCTGGTTGCATCATATACAACTCTTCCTTAAGGTAACCGTTAAGGAACGCTGTTTTGACATCCATCTGCCAAATTTCATAATCGAAAAAGGCAGCTATTGCTAACATGATTCTGACGGACTTAAGCATCGCTACGGGTGAGAAGGTCTCATCGTAGTCAACTCCTTGAACTTGTGAAAAACCCTTTGCCACAAGTCGAGCTTTATAGACGGTGACATTACCGTCCGCGTCCGTCTTCCTCTTAAAGATCCATTTGTTCTGAATGGCCTTACGCCCTTCAGGTAATACTTCCAAAGTCCATACTTTGTTTTCATACATGGATCCCATCTCGGATTTCATGGCCTCTAACCACTTCTCGGAATCCGGGCCCATCATCGCTTCTCCATAGCTCGTAGGTTCATCGTTGTTTAACAACATGACCTCTAAGACAGGGTTGCCGTACCACTCAGGAGCAGTACGCGTCCTTGTCGACCTACGAGGTTCGATAGCAACTTGATCCAAAGCTTCATGATCATCATCATTAACTTCCTCTTCAGCTAATGTAGGCTCCACAGAAACAACTTTCTGCGCTGCGCTACTCTCAGGTTGAAGTAAAGGTTCAACAACCTCATCAAGTTCTATCTTCCTCCCACTCAATTCTTTCGAGAGAAACTCTTTCTCAAGAAATGTTCCGTTTTTAGCGACAAACACTTTGCCTTCGGATCTGAGGTAGAAGGTATACCCAACTGTCTCTTTTGGGTATCCTATGAAGACGCATTTCTCCGCTTTGGGTTCCAGCTTTTCAGGCTGAAGCTTTTTGACATAAGCATCACATCCCCAAACTTTAAGAAACGACAGCTTTGGCTTCTTGCCAAACCAAAGTTCATATGGCGTCGTCTCAACGGATTTCGATGGTGCCCTATTTAAAGTGAATGCAGCTGTCTCTAATGCATAACCCCAAAACGATAGTGGCAAATCGGCAAGAGACATCATAGATCGCACCATATCCAATAAGGTTCGATTACGACGTTCGGACACACCATTACGCTGTGGTGTTCCAGGCGGTGTTAATTGTGAAACAATTCCACACTGTCTTAAGTGACTGCCAAACTCATAACTCAGATATTCTCCTCCTCGATCAGATCGTAGGAATTTAATCTTCTTGTTACGATGATTCTCAACTTCACTCTGAAATTGTTTGAACTTTTCAAATGTTTCAGACTTGTGTTTCATTAAGTAAATATACCCATATCTACTTAAGTCATCAGTGAAGGTGAGAAAGTAACGATAACCACCGCGCGCCTCAATGCTCATCGGACCGCACACATCAGTATGTATGATTTCCAATAAGTCACTTGCCCGTTCCATTGTTCCAGAGAACGGAGTTTTAGTCATCTTGCCCATGAGGCATGGCTCACATGTGTCAAGTGATTCAAAATCAAGTGACTCCAAAAGTCCATCAGCATGGAGCTTCCTCATGCGTTTTACGCCAATATGACCTAAACGGCAGTGCCACAAGAAAGTGGTATTATCATTATCAATTCTACATCTTTTGGCATCAATGTTATGAACATGTGTATCATTACTATCGAGATTCAATAAGAATAAACCCCTCACATCGGGTGCATGACCATAAAAGATATTACTCATATAAATAGAACAACCATTATTCTCTGATTTAAATGAGTAACCGTCTCGCAATAAACAAGATCCAGATATAATGTTCATGCTTAACGCAGGCACCAAATAACACTTATTTAGGTTCATCACTAATCCCGACGGTAATCGAAGAGCGAGCGTGCCGACGGCGATCATATCAACCTTGGAACCATTTCCCACGCGCATCGTCACTTCGTCCTTTGCCAGCCTCCGTCTATTCCGCAGTTCCTGTTTTGAGTTGCAAATATGAGCAACCGCACCGGTATCAAATACCCAGGCACTACAACGAGAGTTGGTAAGGTACACATCAATAACATGTATATCATATATACCTTGTTTGTTGTTGGCCGCCTTCTTGTCAGCCAAATACTTGGGGCAATTCCGCTTCCAGTGTCCAGTTCCCTTGCAATGAAAACACACAGTTTCTGGTTTGGGTCCAGCCTTGGGTTTCTTCACGAGAGGAGCAACTGCTTTGCCACTCTTCTTGGAGTTACCCTTCTTACCCTTGCCATTTTTCTTGAAACTAGTGGTTTTATTGACCATCAACACTTGATGCTCCTTCTGAATTTCAGACTCAGCGGCTTTCAGCATCGCAAACAGCTCGGCGACTGACTTGTTCATCCCGTGCATGTTATAGTTCAACACGAAGCTCTTGTAGCTAGGTGGCAATGATTGAAGAACTCTGTCAGTGATAGCCTCTGGCGGAAGGGGCATCCCTAACTCAGCCAGACGGGTGGAGTACCCAGACATTCTGAGCACGTGATCACTGATAGACCCGTTCTCCTCCATCTTGCAAGCATAGAACTTATCGGAGATCTCATATCTCTCGATCCGGGCATTCTTCTGAAAGATAAACTTCAATTCCTGGAACATCTCATATGCTCCATGACGTTCAAAACGTCTTTGAAGTCCCGGTTCTAAGCCATACAACATTGCACATTGAACTATTGAGTAATCATCAGAACGAGCCTGCCAGGCGTTCACAACGTCTAGAGACTCAACTGGAGCAGGTGGATCACCAAGCGGTGCATCAAGGACATAAGCCTTCTGGGAAGCCGTAAGGATAATCCTTAGATTACGGGCCCAGTCCACAAAGTTACTTCCATCATCTTTCAACTTAGCTTTCTCTAGGAACGCATTAAAATTCAGGGGTGCTACTGCGCGAGCCATGATCTACAACATAAATATAGCAAAGACAACTTAGACTATTGTTCTTAGATAATGAGTTTAGTTAATCATATTTAAAAAACTCCCACTCAAATTGACATCCCTCCGATCATTCGAGTGTAACATGATCCAAATCCACCAACTCAAGTCCGATCATCACGTGAGTTGAGGTGGTTTCAATGGTGAACATCTTCATGTTGATCATATCTACTATATGACTCATGTTCGACCTTTCGGTCTCTTGTGTTCCGAGGCCATGTCTGTACATGCTAGGCTCGTCAAGTTTAACCCGAGTGTTCCGCACGTGTAACATGGCTTACACCCGTTGTATGCGAACGTAGAGTCTATCACACCCGATCATCACGGCGTGTCTCGAAACGACGAACTTTCGCAACGGTGCACACTTGGGGAGAACACAATTTATCTTGAAATTTAAGTGAGGGATCACCTTATAATGCTACCGTCGTCCTAAGCAAAATAAGATGCATAAAAGGATTAACATCACATGCAAATCATAAGTGACATGATATGGCCATGAACTTGTGCTTTTGATCTCCATCTCCAAAGCACCGGCATGATCTCCATCGTCACCGGCATGACACCATGATCTCCATCATCTTGATCTCCATCAACGTGTCGCCATAAGGTTGTCGCGCTGACTGTTGCTTCCACGACTATAGCTAACGTTTAGCGATAAAGTAAAGCATTACATAGCGCTTAATGATTGACACGCAGGTCATACAATAATTAAAGACAACTCTATGGCTCCTGCCAGTTGCCGTACTCATCGACATGCAAGTCGTGATATTCTATACATCACATGATCATCTCATACATCACATATATCTCATTATGTAATTGGCCATATCACATCACAACATACCCTGCAAAAACAAGTTAGACGTCCTCTAATTGTTGTTGCAAATTTTACGTGGCTGCTACGGGTTTGCAAGAACCGTTCTTACCTACGCAAAACCACAACGTGGTGTAGTGATTGCTTTTTGATCTTCTAAAAGAACCCTCTTCATTGAAATCGATTCAACTAAAGTGAGAGAGACAGACACCCGCTAGCCATCTTTATGCAACAAAATTACATGTCAGTTGAAGGAACCTGTCTCGCGTAAGTGTACGCGTAATGTCGGTCCGGGCCGCTTCATCTCACAATACCGCCGAATCAAATATCAACTAGTAACGGCAAGCAATATGTATACACCCACGCCCACAACTCGTTTGTGTTCTACTCGAGATCTCATCTACGCATAGACCTGGCTCATGATGCCACTGTTGGGGAACGTTGCATGGGAAACAAAATTTTTCCCTACGCACACGCAAGATCTATCCATGGTGATGAGCATCTACGAGAGGGAGAGTGAATCTACATACCCTTGTAGATCGCTAAGCGGAAGCGTTAATAAACGCGGTTGATGTAGTCGAACGTCTTCGCGATCCAAATCGCCGAGCGTCCCGCGATCCAATCACGATCCTTCCGATCTAGTGCCGAACGGACGGCACCTCCGCGTTCAACACACGTACGGCTTGATGACGCCTTCACCTCCTCGATCCAGCGAGCGATGGTGAAGTAGTGGTTGAGTTCCAGCAGCACGACGGCGTGGTGATGGTGGTGAGGAACAATCTCTGCAGGGCTTCGCCAAGCGCTACGGAGATTATGACGGAGGAACTAGAGGGTTAGGGTTGCCGCACACGGCTTGGGGAAATCTTGATGTGTCCCGTGTGCTAGCCCTGCCCCTCTATTTATATGTTGAGCTTTGGGGTCTAAACTTGGAGTAAAAGCCTCCTCCGGGTCGGTTTTGCCCGCACAAGGTCGGTTTGGCCCGCACAAGGTCGGTTTGGCCCGCAGGGAAAGAGTCCAACTCGGATCCCTGCCGAACCGTGCACAGCCGCGCACAAGCGGTAGTACCGCTTCACACAAGCGGTAGTACCGCTTGGGCGGTAGTACCGCTTCACACAAGCGGTAGTACCGCTCCGGCGGTAGTACCGCTTCACACAAGCGGTAGTACCGCTTACGCGGCAGCAAAACTACTTTTGCACTTTCCAATACCTCGTGGGCTTTTATCCCTTGGCCCATATAAAGTGTTGCTGCACCCGAACACTTCGGTAAACATCCGGAACCCCTTCCGGTGAACTTCGGAACTCTTCCGGAGATCAAAACACTATTATCACATATATCAATCTTTACCTCCGGACTATTCCGGAGATCCTCGTCATGTCCGGGATCTTATCCGGGACTCCGAACAACTTTCGGTCACCAACATAATAACTCAATTATACTAATCGTCACCAAACGTTAAGTGTGTAGACCCTGCGGGTTCGAGAACTATGTAGACATGACCGAGACACCTCTACGGCCAATAATCAATAGCGGGACCTGGATGCCCATATTGGCTCCTACATATTCTACGAAGATCTTTATCGGTCGAACCTCTATGTCAAGGATTCAGTTAATCCCGTATGCTGTTCCCTTTGTTCTTCGGTATGTTACTTGCCCGAGATTCGATCGTCGGTATCACTATACCTAGTTCAATCTCGTTACCGGCAAGTCTCTTTACTCGTTCCGTAATACAAGATCTCGTGGCTAACACTTTAGTCACATTGCTTGCAAGGCTCATTGTGATGTTGTATTACCGAGTGGGCCCTGAGATACCTCTCTGTCACACAGAGTAACAAATCCCAGTCTTGATCCATGCCAACCCAACAGACACCCTCGGAGATACCTGTAGAGCACATTTATAGTCACCCAGTTACGTTGCGACGTTTGATACACACAAGGTACTCCTCCGATGTCAGGGAGTTGCATGATCTCATGGTCATAGGAACAGATACTTGACATGCAGAAAACAATAGCAATAAACTGACACGATCAAATGCTACGTTCTTAGTTTGGGTCTTGTCCATCACATCATTCTCCTAATGATGTGATCCCGTTATCAAATGACATCTCATGTCAATGGCTAGGAAACCTTAACCATCTTTGATCAACGAGCTAGTCAACTAGAGGCTTACTAGGGACACAGTGTTGTCTATGTACCCACACATGTATTTGAGTTTCCAATCAATACAATTATAGCATGGATAATAAACGATTATCATGAACAAGGAAATATAATAATAACCAATTTATTATTGCCTCTAGGGCATATTTTCAACATTCCCCACGGAAATGATCGTGCAAAGACAAAGTTAGCCAGCGTAGATATATCAAATGTTTGGTTTTGGCAGTGCAAGTTTTATGCAGAGGGTGCCGACTCGGTTTCGTCCGAGCTCACTTCAGTCTTTTTCATGTCCCCTCCGCCCTTTGGCTTTTGCTCTTGCCAGCCGGACAGCCGGGAGCCGGTCTGTAGCTGAGGCGAAGAGTGGGCCGCGGAGTAGAGTGTACAATACTCGGACTCTGGGAGCAGATTCAACCGAGTAGATACTCACAAAGGAAACGACCGGGTCGCCCGAGCCGTTTTCTTCCCGGACGTTTTTCATGTGAGGTGACCTCCAGCCCTTGCTCTCGTCAGCCGGACAGCCGAGAGCCGGTCTGTGGCCAGGACTAAGAGTAGGCCGTCGATACCGTTCACACTACTAAGCCGTCTGCGGGAAGAACGTTTCGAGCCAGCCGGCCAGCCTCCGGGCCGAAATTTACCGGCGCTGGACTGAATAACGAAACAACTGGAAGAATGCGGAGGTGGGCCCTGAGGGTCGCTCGGGGTTATCCGTTTGTGTGCACGGTGCAGAAATATGTGGATGGGAGCTCGCATTGCTTTTGGCGCAGACGGGGCGGAGGTGTCCGCCGGCAGACGGCCCGAGCCTCCGGGCGGTCGAGGGACGCCCCAACCGGTCGGGCCCGACCGACCAGGCGTCGGAGCGGACAGGCAGCCGGGCCGGCTTCCCAGCCGGCCTGGCGTCGAAGCGGGCGCAGCTGGCGGTCTTTCTTTTTCTATCCGGCAGCAACTTTTTTTTTGTGTGCAGCCGACCTCTTTGTCTTCTTTTCTTGGGCAGCCGGCCCCCTTCTTGCGGCAGCCGGCCACGGCTGATGAGCGGCGCGAGCCGGCGGGTTGCGGACGGGCGCGGGAGCGCGGGACGGAGGCCGGCGAGCTCGGCGCGCTCAGATTCGGGCGCGGCGCAGGAGCCGGCCAGGGTCAGCGGGCGCGGCGGCAGGAGCCGGCCAGGGCCAGCGGCAGGGGTGGCCGGCTGCGGAGCCGGCGCCGGGGCGCGCACGTGCGCGAACATGGAGTCGGAGCAGCCGGCTGGAGCGGCTAGCCGCGGGCGGGACGCGGCAGCAGCCGGTGCGGGGACGCGCACGGGCGCGAGAAGCCGGCGCGCGGGCGCAGCGGCCGGAGCGGGGCGGAGTCCGCGGGCGAGGCCGGAGCCGACGAGGCGCGCGAGGGCGCGGGCGGCGAGGAGGCCGGAGAAGCGGAGCCGGCGTGAGGGGTCGAGCCGGCGCAGCTAGCCGGGCGCGTCGGCGGGGCGAGCCCGCGGGGATGGAGTGGACGCGCGGCCGCGTGCGTGGGGACGGGCGACGCTGCGGGGCCGGACGCGGGCGCGGGCTCGGGATGGCGCACGCGGGAGCCGGGCGCGGCCGGATGGGAGGAGGAGGAGGCCGGGCGCGGAGGCGAGTCGGGCGGCCGGGCGCGGCCCGCCGCGGGCGGCGCAGCGACGCAGGGGGGCGCTGGGCCGGAGCGGCAGCAGGGGAGGTCGCGCGGGCGCGGAGGTGATGCGTGGAGGAGGGAGCGAGGCAGCGCGACCCGCGCGCGCGTCGCGAAGGAGGGGAAGGGCTGGGCGCGCGGCTGGCCGCTGCTGCTGCTGGCCGGTCGAAGCCGAGCTCCGGCCGACGAGGGGCTTGGCGACGCGGGCGTGGAGGCAAGGGAGCGGGAGCTCGGGCTCCTATCAGCCGGGGCTCGGGTGCGGTGCTCCTCGAGCACGGGCGCAGGGGATAGGAGGTTGGCGCGCGAGAGGATGAGGAGACCGGAGGCGACGCTGCGGCGCTCGCGCCGGAGCGGTCCCTGTCGAGGGCATATGCCGCGGGGGTGCGGGGAGAGGTGAGGCGGGGCTCACGGGCGCGACGCAGAGGCGGGGCGGACGCCGCGATGCGGCCGGGTGCGGGGGCGCAGCGTGGCAGCGGCGACGAGGGGAGACGCACGGAGAAGCAGCCGAGGCAACAACTGCCAAGGGAACCGGCGGGACGGCTGGAGACGGGCCGTGGCCAGCGCAGCAGCAGCGGCGCGAAGGTACGCGAGTCTGCCGCCTCGGGACGGCGGCGACGCCGCGGTAGTGGTGACGAAGAGGGTCCTGCCCAGATCGCGATTCCAGCAGCAGCTTACCCCACGGTGGGCGCCAACTGTCGTGGTTTTCTCACGGCAGGTGCCATGGGATGGCTAAAAGTGTGGGGGCGGCAAGGCTACGGTGGAGATCCGGGACGGGATTGGCCAACTGTACACGATGGTTTACCCAGGTTCGGGGCCCTCCGTGGGAGGTAACATCCCTACTCCTGCATATCTGATGTATATGGAGTGTATATGGTAGTACAGAGTTGCTCCTGGAGCTGTATTTAGAGGAGGGAGCAAGAGGCTGAGAGGGCTGATCTTTCCTCATGTGGGTGTGAGAATGAGAGAATGAGAGAGCGTGAGTGAGCCCCTGGCCGTGAGTGAGCTCCCCTGGTGCACATTATAAAGGGGTGCCCAGGGGACAAAGGGTGGCCCACATGGCTTAACTATACTATTCAAGGTGTCACATAACGCAGTTTATAGTGCGCCACTATTGGTCAACAGTGTTAGACTATTGGAGCGCAGTGAAGTGACGCATGACGCAGGCAATAACGTCTTCCTGTCGTGTCCGATGGGACGCTGCGGTTGACCTCGCGCAGCAGGCCGGCTGGAGCAGCCGGACGGAGAGCCGGATGGCGAGCCGGCCGAAACAGCGGAGTGGCAAGTGGCCGGACCGAGGGACGTTCGCCGCCCCGATGTTTTAAAATGTCGTCTAGTTTTCTTGAGCCTACCGGGGATAATCTCCGCGACAGTTTCCTTTGCTTGTTGAATCAATCAGTGCAAGCGAAAGGCGATGTCCTTAAACAACGGGTCAACGGTGCCATGACCCAGCTTTTGACTGGGCTACTTATTTTGCAATTTTTTCTATAGATGGAGTTTTATATATGCTTCTTGCTACTTAGGTGATTTCGCAGATGAGTTAAAATACTCTGTTATAAGCATTTCAGCATTTGCATCGATCATTTAACCTGACAGCTCGTGTGGGCTAGAGACCATATTGGAACGCAGTGGGATCGAGACTGCGTCGACAGTCTACTCCGGAGTCCGGACGCAAGCAGTGACGCCACGATTGAATTCACGTACTACCACGGATCCATGATCAGCAACCGCACGCCTACTTAACGTTGAACTCGATCGGCTATGTATAAGCGCAATCAAGCAAAGCGCAAGCACCCGTACGTCGATCTCCAGGAAGCGGACGTGGGCTATCTCGGCAGGCGATGGCACGGGCGGTGAAGTTGTACGGGTGGGCGATGTCGCCGTTCGTGGCGCGCCCGCTGCTGTGCCTGGAGGAGGCAGGAGTCGACTACGAGCTCGTCCCCATGAGCCGCGAGGCCGGCGACCACCGCCAGCCGGACTTCCTCGCCAGGAACCCCTTCGGCCAGGTGCCGGTTCTCGAGGACGGCGACCTCACTCTCTTTGGTAATTCCGTCATTATCTCTTCTTTGCTTGTTGATAGATGCCCCCAAATCGTTAAGGAGAACTGGTACTAGTGATCACAATTTTCACGCAGAATCGCGCGCGATCGTCAGGCACGTGCTTCGCAAGTACAAGCCGGAGTTGCTGGTAGGCGACGGCTCGCCGGAGTCGGCGGCCACGGTGGACATGTGGCTGGAGGTGGAGGCCCACCAGCACCACCCCGTGTTGGTCGCCATCACGATGCAGTGCCTCGTCGCCCCGCTCCTCGGCAACGCGCCCGACCAGGCCGTCCTCGAGGAGAACCTCGGGAAGCTGGCGAAGGTGCTGGAGGTGTACGAGGCGCGGCTGTCGGCGTCCAAGTACCTCTCCGGGGAATCGGTCAGCCTCGCCGACCTCAGCCACTTCCCGATGATGCGCTACTTCATGGAGACCGAGTACGCGGCGCTGGTAGAGGAGCGCCCCCATGTCAAGGCGTGGTGGGAGGAGCTCAAGGCGAGGCCGGCGGCCAGGAGGGTGAAGGAGTTCATGCCGCCCAACTTTGGGCTTGGAAAGAAGGCAGAGAAGTGATGAGTGATGACAACAACACCGGCGGACTGGCCTGCCGCCTGCGGGCGATGGTCACCGACATACGTTCTGTGACCTGTGCAACTATGGGTCAGTTCTTTTTGTTGCTTGCGTTTCGCTAATTGAATAAAACACAAAATGCTTTGGATTTCTCAATACAGTTTCTTTCAAATCCTAATTAGTAGTACAATTGTACAAATTCGTGTTTGGCACTCCTTTGAAGGAAACGATGTTGTGAACCAGGTTTTTCTATAATTGACGAGTTAAATACTCTAGAAGTGTCTCAACTTATCTGTCACGATCAGTCGATCAGTTGTACAATTAAATAAAATATGAGGGGGTTTTCTGCACACAAAAAACCTCACGGGCAGTCAGCCATTGACATGTGGGCCAAGGCCACGCTGGCACGCCACTCGGGCAGGGCATACGCCTGGATATGGACAGACACCGTATTTACACGTTTGGACAAGTTACGAAAATTTTATGTATTTACAAGTTTTGAAACCAAAATAAGTATGACGGATAAATTAGGACACTCTCAGTGTATTTAAGTCATAAGTAACTGTCTAACTGGGCAATAACAACCTTCTTAATTGGTAATGCAGAGGCGAGGCCAACATCTCGTAGTTACTCCATAATGGTCCAACTAGTGGGCCTGAGAGTTGGGAGCAATCCAAAACTAGCTAGACCCATCGATCTTATCGTCTCGGTACGTGGCGCCAATTATCCAAGCCCATGTGGAACGTGTACAGCACCGAACGTGGAGTACGTGCATGCCACGATAGAAAAACATCTGCATGCTGCCATGCCACATTGTGTGTCAGATCCACGTCGAGTACGTACGTACGTACTTGTATACTGTTGAGGGAGGGAGAGAGAGAGAGGGACTATTGTTACCAGGAAGTAGCGGCCACCGATGCCATTTTGGGTTGCCGTGCGCAAGTGCAAGGTAGTAGCAGGGAGCCAGGCAGGAACAGTGGCGCGCAGTGGTCTTGCGGAGAGTGAGTTGATGGCGGCCGGACCCCGGTTGAGTACTTGAGCGATTTTGAGCTCTTATAGCAAAAGTATACGAACGGGAGCAACTAGTGGGTGACGCGAACTGTATACCAGTTAGAACAAAGATTCCCTTTTAACCTTAGCTTGGCTCCAAGACAACTAAGGGCATCTCCAACGCTGATCTGCAAATTTGCTCCGGCATCCGTCCGCGGACAGGGGATCAGTCCGTGGATACGGATGCAGGAAGCGGTCATCCAACGCTGGCCACATACATTTCAATCATTGTTTGAACTAAACAGACGAAATTCATGCAAACACGGCAGATTTCATATAAATCGAACGAAATTCATTACATTTTGAACAATTTTTAACTAAACCCTACTCTAAACGTAATCTAGTGATCGCCAGCGCCCCGGGAAGTGAAGTTGTCCGCCTCCACGTCGCCACCAAGCGGCTAATCGGCCAACGATGTTCAGCCCACCAAGCTTGGCTTCAACGGGAGGGGAGGAGTGGTGGCCTTCTTTGGACCCGAGCGGCGGCGGCCTAGCATGCACTACTCTTCCTCGCTGCCGGCGCCACCCCCGGACTTGCCGGCTTCGTGGTCGTGGCGGCGGGGCGCGGCCGTGGTGGAGCCGGTGATGTCCTCCTTGTCGTCGCTTGCCCCACACCTCATCCGCCACCTCGTCGAACTCCCTGTAGGAGGCTTCTAACTCCGCTTGACGTTGGCGGTACCGCCAGCGGTTGTGACGGAGCGGTAGGACTCAAGCAACGCCTCCTGCTCGGGCACGTCCACGTCCGGCACGATTGATGTGCCGGCGTCCGCGTGCCGGTGCTCGTCGAGGAGATGGAGGTTGTAGGCCTGGTCGGCCTGCGCCAGCCGGAACTTGGACTCCCGCTCCTCCCGCACCATGTCCGTGTAATGGGCACGGGCCTCGCCAATGGTGATGCCGGCATGCACCGGCGAGGATGGTGGCGCCGGCTTGTCCTCCATTGGGGCGTCGTCGGCCTCCGTCTGCCTGCCGGCCTGACAGCCGGCAGCAATGGCGACCATCTCCTTCTTCTGCTCCGACGAGGACAAGTGCTACTTGTGAGCTGCGTTGGGATTTCCTCGAAGAGGAGAGAATGATGCAGTACAGTAGAGATAAGTATTTCACTCAGTTAAGAACCAAGGTTATCAATCCAGTAGGAGAACCACGCAGAACCTCGTTAGCATCACCTACACACACAAAAGCAAATACTTGCACCCAACGCGAACAAGAGGGTTGTCAATCCCCTTGGCGGTTACTTGTAAGGATTAATTCTGATAGTGGTAGATAGATAAATAAATTGCAAAACAAAATAAAGGAAATAAAATTGCAGCAAGGTATTTTTGGATTTTATATATGATAGATAAATGTCCCGGGGGCCATCGTTTTCACTAGAGGCTTCTCTCTCGAACGAATAGCATACGGTGGGTAAACAAATTACTGTTGCGCAATTGATAGAAAAACGCATAGTTATGACGATATTCAAGGCAATGATCATGTATATAGGCATCACGTCCAAAACAAGTAGACCGACTCTTGCCTGCATCTACTACTATTACTCCACCCATCGACCGCTATCCAGCATGCATCTAGGCTATTAAGTTAATAAAAACGGAGTAACGCCTTAAGCAAGACGACATGATGTAGACAAAGTAAACCCAATCAATATGAAGAAACCCCGTCGTTTTATTCTTAATGGCAACAATACAAATATGTTTCTTGTCCCCTACTTTGTCACTGGGATATAGAACACCGCAAGATTGAACCCATCACAAAGCACCTCTCCCATTGCAAGATAAATCAATCTAGTTGGCCAAACCAAACGGATAGATCGGAGAGAAATATAAAGCTATAACAATCATGCATAAAAGAGTTCAGAAAAGACTCAAATATTTCTCATGAATAATCTGATCATAAACCCATAATTCATCGGATCCCAACAAAGACACCGCAAAAGAAGATTACATCGGATAGAACTCCAAGGAGATCGAGGAGAACATTGTATTGAAGATCAAAGAGAGAGATGATGCCATCTAGCTACTAGCTATGGACCCGTAGGTCTGTGGTAAACTACTCACACATCATCAGAAGGGCAGCAAGGTTGATGTATAAGCCCTTCGTGATCGATTCCCCCTCCGACAGGGTGCCGGAAAAGGCCTCCAGATGGGATCGCGGAAGAACAGAAGCTTGCGGCGGCGGAAAAGTTATTCGAGGTGGCTCTCTGGTATATTGGGAATATTTGAGAATTTATAGAGGCGGAATTAGGTCAAGATGTGCCACGAGGGGCCCACAAGCCTGGGGGGCGCGCCTCCCGAGCTTGTCGCTCCCTCGTGACTCCTTCGGTCTTCTCCCGAACCTTCTAGGGTCTCTCTTGGTCCAGAAAAAATTAATCCAAAGTTTTTTCTTCGTTTGGACTCCGTTTGATATTGATTTTCTGAAAAGCCAAAAACAAGCTGAAAAATAGCAACTAGCACTGGGCACTAGGTTAATAGGTTAGTCCCAAAAATGATATATAATTGCATATAAAACATCCAAGATTGATACTATAATAGCATGGAACAATCAAAAATTATAGATACGTTGGAGACGTATCAAGCATCCCCAAGCTTAATTCCTGCTCGTCCTCGAGTAGGTAAATGATAAAAACAGAATTCTTGATGTGGAATGCTACCTAACATGTCTATCATGTAATCTCTTTTATGGGTTGAATATTAAGAAACGAGTGATTCAAAGGAATAGTCTATAATTTGATATAAAGACATCAATACTCAGGCATACCAACAAACAATCATGCCTTTCAAAAATGCTAAAGAACGCTATCCCTACAAAATCATATAGCCCGTCATGCTTTGTCTTCCTAACACAAAGTATTAATCATGCACTACCCCGATGACAAGCCGAGCAATTGGTTCATACTTTTTAACGCGCTTCAGTTTTTTCATCCCTCACGCAATACATGAGCGCGAGCCATGGACATAGCACTATGGGTGGAATAGAATGTGATGATAAGGATTAATAAGGGGAAGTCAAAAAGGAAGATAGTCTCGCATCGACGAGGCTTATCAACGGGCTATGGAGATGCCCATCAATTGATATCAATGCGAGGAGTAGGGATTGCCATGTAACGGATGCACTAAGAGCTATAAGTGTATGAAAGCTCAAACTGAAACTAAGTGGGTGTGCATCCAACTTGCTTGCTCGTGAAGACCTCGGGCATTTGAGGAAGCCCATCATCGGAATATACAAGCCAAATTCTATAATGAAAAATTCCCACTAGTATATGAAAGTGACAACTTAGGAAACTCTCTATATGAAAAACATGGTGCTACTCTGAAGCACAAGTGTGGAAAAGGATAGTAACATTGCCCCTTCTCTCTTTTTCTCTCATTTTTTTTGCTGGGCTCTTTTTGGCCTCTTTTTTTTCTTTCGTTCGGAGCCTCATCCCGACTTGTGGGGGAATCACAGTCTCCATCATCCTTTCCTCACTGGAACAATGCTCTAATAATGATGATCATCACACTTTTATTTACTTACAACTCAATATTACAACTCGATACTAGAACAATATGACTCTATATGAATGCCTCTGGTAGTGTACCAGGATGTGCAATGATCTAGCATAACATGTATAAAAATGATGAATGGTGGCTGAGCCACTGATATGTCTCCGTCGTATCTACTTTTCCAAACACTTTTTCTCTTGTTTTGAACTATAATTTGCATGATTTAAATGAAACTAACCCGGACTGACGCTGTTTTTAGGAGAACTACCATGGTGTTGTTTTTGTGCAGAAATCAAAGTTCTCGGAATTGGACGAAACTTTTTCGAGATTTTTTATGGAATAAATAAAAATTACTGGCGCAAGAATCAACAGAAGAGGGGTCACCTGTTGCCCATAAGGCAACAGGGCGCGACCCCCCTAGGGCGCGCCCTGATGCCTTGTGGGGCCCACAGGCGGCCGTCTGACCTAATTCCAACGCTATAAATTCACTTTCCCCTAGAAAAAATAGGAGAAGAAGTTTCATCGCGTTTTACGATACGGAGCCGCCGCCACCTCCTGTTCTTCATCGGGAGGGCTGATCTGGAGTCCGTTCGGGGCTCCGGAGAGGGGGATTCGACGTCGTCGTCATCATCAACCATCCTCCATCACCAATTTCATGATGCTCACCACCGTGTGTGAGTAATTTCTCCGTAGGCTTGCTGAACGGTGATGGGTTGGATGAGATTTATCATGTAATCGAGTCAATTTGTTAGGGCTTTGATCCCTAGTATCCACTATGTTCTGAGATTGATGTTGCTATGACTTTGCTATGCTTAATGCTTGGCACTAGGGCCCGAGTACCATGATTTCAGATCTGAACCCTTTATGTTTTCATGAATATACTTGTGTTCTTGATCCTATCTTGCAAGTTATATGCACCTATTACGTGTTATGATCTGCATACCCCAAGGTGACAATAATTGGGATTCTTTCCGGTGATTACCGTAGTTTGAGGAGTTCATGATTTCACTATGTGTTAATGCTTTGTTCCGGTTCTCTATTAAAAGGAGGCCTTAATATCCCTTAGATTTCCTTATGGACCCCGCTGCCATGGGAGGGTAGGACAAAAGATGTCTTGCAAGTTCTTACTATAAGCACGTATGACTATATACGGAATACATGCCTACATTACATTGATGAATTGGAGCTATTGTGTATCGCCCTAGGTTGTGACTGTTATATGATGAATGTCATCCAACATAATTATCCATCATCGATCCAATGCCTACGCTTTTCGCATATTGATCTTTGCTAAGTTACTTTCGTTGCTGCTGCTGTTACAATCACTACATAACTGCTACTGCTACTGTTACTGTTACTGTGTTACAGTTACTACTGCTATTGAAACTGCCATACTACTGTGCTACTAAACACTTTGCTGCAGATATTTAGTTCTCCAGGTGTGGTTGAATTGACAACTCAACTGCTAATACTCGCAAATAATCTTTGGCTCCCCTTGTGTCGAATCAATAAATCTGGGTGAAATACTACGCGCAAAAACTGTTGCGATCCCCTATACTTGTGGGTTATGAAGACCTTTTTCTGGCACCGTTGCCGGGGACCATAGTTCTATTTGTTGAGTCACTTGGGATTTATATCTGTTGATCACTATGAAGAATCTGAAAGACGCTAAGACCAAGATCGTTCCCTCTAAGACGAGGGGAGGTAAGGAACTGCCATCTAGCTCCGCACTTGATTCACCTTCTGTTTTGAGTAGGCTTGTGACACCACCACATGCTATTTATTCTGATATGTCGCAAGTTATTGATGATACTACCTCTGCTATGAACGAAACTATTGATGATGCTAGTACTATGCTTGATAATACTGTGCCACTTGGTGAATTTCTTGATGAACAAATTGCTAAAGCTAAAGAAACTGAAAACATTGAAACTCTTGAAAATTATGATTCACCTATTATGCCTAGCTTTCCTACTAGAGTTGAAATGCCTGAGACATCTGATGGTTATGTTTTTGATAGGGAGACAGCTAGGGCAATTCTTGCTTGTAATGATAGAGATGAAGTTAGAAAATTGCTTGCTGAGTTGAAAGAAAAATCTATGAGGGAGAGAATGAAATATGATCCTAAGTTTGCTACCTCTCCCATATTTGTTACTGATAAGGATTATGAATTCTCTGTTGATCCTGAGTTAATTACTTTGGTTGAATCTGATCCTTTTCATGGTTATGAAACAGAAACTGTTGTGGCACACCTTACTAAGTTGAATGATATTGCCACCCTATTTGCTCATGAGAAAAAAATTCGCTATTATTATATTCTTAAGTTGTTTCCTTTCTCATTAAAGGGTGATGCTAAGAAATGGTTTAATACTCTTGCTCCTGGTTGTGTGTGTAGTCCAAAGGATATGATATACTACTTCTCTGAAAAATATTTTCCCGCTCATAAGAAACAAGCTTCTTTACAGGAAATATTTAACTTTGTGCAAATTGAAGAAGAGAATATCCCTCAAACTTGGGGGAGGATTCTCCAATTACTTAATGCTTTGCCTGATCATCCTCTTAAGAAGAATGAAATACTTGATATCTTTTATAATGGACTAACCGATGCTTCTAGGGACTACCTAGATAGTTGTGCTGGTTCTGTTTTCAGGGAACGAACTGTTGGACATGCTGAAGAACTATTGAATAATATATTGAGAAATGCCGATGATTGGACACTTCCTAAACCACCACCTAAGCCAACTCCAAAGAAAAGAGGTATTCTATTCCTCAGTCCAAAAGACATGCAAGAAGCTAAGAAATCTATAAAGGAAAAAGGTATTAAAGCTGAAGATGTTAAGAATCTACCACCTATTGAAGAAATACATGGACTTGATATCCCGACATAGGTAGTAGAGGTAAATTCTCTTCGTAGATTCGATGAAAGTGATATTCCTTATAATAAATCTGCTAGTCAATGCTTGGATGAATTTGATAACTACATCATTATGCAAGAACACTTCAATTTATATGTTAGCAATCAATTAAAACGAAATGCCATCATGATTGAATGCTTGAGTGATTTGATGTTTAGAACTGCTAATGATGTTAAATGCTTGAGTAAACATGCTTCTATGGTTCAGACTCAGTTAGAACAAATAGCTAACTCACAAAATGATTTGCTTGATGAGATGAATAATAAAAAGAATGATCATGCTGTTAGAGTTGTTACTAGAGGAGGTAGAATGACTCAGGAGCCCTTGTATCCTGAAGGTCATCCTAAAAGAATTGAACAAGATTCTCAAAGAAATAATATTGATGAACCTAGTCCATCTAAGAAGAAAAATAAAAAGAAAAATGATAGGACTTTGCATGCTTCTAGTGAACCCGAGATAGAAAAACCTCCTGAGAATCATAACGATGCTTCTATTTCTGATGCTGAAACACAATCTGGTAATGAACATACACCTAATGATAATGATAATGATAATGAAGATGTTCATGTTGATGCTCAACTAGATAATGATGTAGAAATAGAACCTGCTGTTGATCTTGATAACCCACCTCCTAAGAATAAAAGATATGATAAAAGAGACTTCGTTGCTAGGAAACATGGGAAGGAAAGAGAACCATGGGTTCAAAAACCTATGCCTTTTCCTTCTAAACCATCTAAAAACAAGGATGAGGAAGATTTTGAGCGCTTTGTTGAAATGCTTAGACCTGTCTTTTTGCGCACTCGCTCAATTGATATGTTGAAAATGTCTCCCTATGCTAAATACATGAAAGATATTGTTACTAATAAAAGGAAGATATCTAAAGCTAAAATTTCCACCATGCTTGCAAACTATTCTTTTAAGGGTGGAGTACCTAAAAAGTTAGGAGATCCCGGAATACCTACTATACCATGCTCTTTTAAAAGAAGTTATGTTAAAACTGCTCTATGTGATTTGGGAGCCGGGGTTAGTGTTATGCCTTTCTCTTTATATAAAAGACTTGATTTGAATAAGCTCACACCCACTGAAATATCTTTGCAAATGGTTGATAAATCAACTGCTATACCTATTGGAATTTGCGAGGATGTGCCTGTTGTTGTTGCAAATGTTACTATCTTAACAGACTTTGGTATACTTGATATGCCCGAGGACGACAACATGTCGATTATCCTTGGAAGACCCTTTTTGAATACTGCAAGGGTTGTTATTGATTGCAATAAAAGCAAGGTCACTTTTCATGTCAATGGTAATGAGCATACGGTTTATTTCCCGAAGAAACAAACTTCAGTGAATGGTATCAATTGTATTGAAAAAGTTTCGACAATCACTATTGGAGGATTCAAATATCCTCTTCCTACTATCAAAAAGAAATATGAAATTCTTATTGTTGGAGAGATGCATATCCCCGTTGAGGTAACTTAGTGTTATACGAAAATTCTTCGGTTTCATGTCACTCGGAAACAGTTTGTTAATAAGACTTGATCAACCTTATTAATGGATTCTTTTTGAGGGGTATGTGGTCGATGAATTTAGTAAGCACAGCTTTCTGTAATCTTAGTTTGCTCTATGTTATTTTTAGTTTTAGTAAAATAAAATGCCATGATTATCCTGTTTTCCGAATTATCCGTGCAATAAAAAATGGCCCAAAAATAAAAGTGCTCAGAATGTAATAAAATTTTACCATGATTTTTTCTGGAATATTTAAGAATTTTTGGCACTGAAAACAACCCAGGGAGGGTGCACCTGTTGCCCACAAGGCAACAGGGTGTGGCCACCCCCCAGGGCGCGCCAAGATGCCTTATGGGTCCCACAGGGACCCACTCACTTATCTATTCAACCCACTTCATCTTCTACCTCCAGAAAAAAATCGTGGTAGCTCTCTCTCTCGTGTTCTTGCTCCCAAACCTGAGATTTCGATCTCTTTGCTCGGAGCTCCATTTCCGAAACTATTTTGAGGGATTGCTCCTTGGTATGTGACTCTCCCATTGCTCCAATTAGCTTTTGCTTTAGTGGATTATATTTTGCATAAATTGTTGCTATTGGTGCTACTGAAAATGAGCTTGCATGTTAAATTCTTTGAGTTCTAAGTAGTTTGAATGCTTGATATAGCCTCTAGGCACTTGTATGAGTAGTTGCTATCAATTTTGTGAAGTTTTGTTAACATCTTTTTGTGGTCCAAAATTTTTCAGAAATTTGTTCTTAGGAAAATGCCCTGTTCAAGAATTCATCCGATTAACTTGTTAACTTGCCGATTAATCCCTACTCGTAGGGTCACCGAGTAGCCGATAAACTGATAAATCATCCGATTAATTGATTAAATGGTCGATTAACTTGCTGATTAACCTATTAACCCCCTACTCGCCAGCCAACCGAGCAGCTACCAGTTAACGATTTCCTCAACAATGGGAAAATGAACTTTCTTCGGAGGGGTTCTTCGAGCCGGAGCTCCAAGGGTGTCCTTGGGGATGCCTATGACCACGACCTCAACATTTCACGCAGGACGGAGGTCCGACCATGCGAGTGGCCACACAACACCTTCATGAACGAAGCCGGGTTCCGTCAAGAGTTTGCAGAATTTGTTGTGAACACCGGGCTGACCGACTTCCTCACAGATGAGTGTGACCAGCACCACATCCTTACAAATTCCTTCGTGCAAATTTTTTATTTCATGCCTAGGCTCGATATCTCCATGGTGCGTTTTGATTTATACGCTGAACATCATGAGTTAATGCTAGATGAGTTTTGTGAGATTTGCTTGATCCCTTCTGATGGGGATTTGAGGGAGCCTCGGCCTGAGGAGTTTGAGGACTTCCTTCGCAGTTTGACTGTGGGTGAATTTAGATGCATTTAAAAAGCCCGTGTCACTAGCTTGCATTTTCCTATTGTGCACTACTTTGCTTTATTCATAGGGAAATGTTTGACTGCCAGGGAGGAAGGTGGTACGCTCAGTGCCCCTGACCTTGCCATCTTGCGTCATGCTATTCACGACGATAACACTTTTAGCTTGGGAGCTATCATCGCACGCCGCCTGCACACCAACAAGACTAAGGGTAAAGTCCATGGCGGTATTTATGCTTCGCGTCTTGCGAAACGTTTTAATGTTGCTATCCGCCCAAATGACTACTTGCTGCCCAAGGATTATTTAGACCAACAGAGCATGATTGATCACCACTTCATTGATGAACCTGAACCTCCTCAGTATATTCATTACTACCTGATTTTCAGCGAGAGAACTCGCGATATTATTGCGTTGCCTGCACCCTCTTTGTTTGACTCTCATGCCAGGAACGGATACACCATCATGCCGGCGGACATCACAGCTTACAGGAACGAGCTGGCCGCAGCGGAGGACGAGGTCCAGCAGTGGGACCCTCAGGTGCCTCCGCCCCAGTACTATCCGCCCGGTCCTGATGGATACTACAGGTGGTGATTACCAAGCTAGGCCAAAAGCCTAAGCTTGGGGGAGTACGTATTTCTCACCGACATTACATTCATGTTCACACATTCATTTCAGTTGTCGGTGTTCATCCTTTTTCATTGTATTATCCATGTTAGTTTTATTTCCGCTTTCTTCTTGTGTGTTTGAAAATTTTGAAAATCCAAAAATATTTCTCGCTTCTTTTCGGTTTTTCTTTCTCGTTTGTTAGTTCGTAGTATTAAAAGAAAACCAAAAAAGATTTCTTGTTTCTTCTTTTGCTTGTTGGGAGTTCTCCCGTGTAAATAGTTTTTCTCGCTTTTCGTTTTTCTTCTTTAATTTGCTTTCTTTAGAAAAACTAAAAACTCCAAACATATTTCAGTGTGTTTCTCTGAACTACTTTTCTTTTCATTGAGTCGTAGTAGGGAGAAGACCACGATGAAAATGTTGAGTGGCTCTCATATGTTTTATTGTTGATCTAACGAAGAGCCAATTTTACCTTGTCTTCTCCATTGAATAAAATGTTTGTAGATTCCAGCTTAGTCCATGGCACACTTGCACTATTATTATTTTCACATCATTTGGTCATGCAAGTGAAAGGCAATAATGACGATGATTTGATGAAGTGACCGTGGCAAGGAAAAGCTGGTATGAACTCTTGTTTTTTTTGTAAATATGTTTAACTCAGTATCCATGATTCAGCATATTATGAGTAAACATGTTTGTGATGACAATTAGAGATTATAGTTGCTCATGCCATGCTTAAGTAGCTAGGAGTGGATAATGATTTATCTTGGATGTCAACATGCATTAAAATGGTTATGATGTAGTATGTTAATATGGTATCCTGCTCTGAATGTTTCAAGTGGCTTGACTTGGCACATGTTCATACATGTAGTTGATTCAAAACCAATATAGCCTCCACGATATTTATGTTCGGGGTGTCTATATCCTACTCATGCTAGTATTCAATGTTAATTATTCTCAATGCATGATCATGACCGTTTTCGCTCTCTAGTTGGTCGCTTCTCAATCTATTTGCTAGCCTCCGCCTGTACTAAGCGGGAATACTGCTTGTGCATCCAAAATCCTTAAACCAAAGTTGTTCCAGGTGAGTCAACTATATCTACCTATATGCGGTATTACTCTGCCGTTCCAAGTAAATTTGCATGTGCCACCTCTAATCATTCAAATAAACATCCTTTTTGTGTGCCCGTACCGCTCATGGAGAGACATGGGGCGGTCAGTATCTTCCATGCTAAGCGGGTTATTCTCAGATGAGTGTTTATTCACTTGTCATTGCACGGGAGAGGCTGGTATTTGGGATGCCTAGTCCTATGCTCAAAATCGAAATTATATAATGCAAACAAACTCCCCCGAAAAGTTGTTGGTATGGAGGGCACCCGAGGATTCGGCTGGCCATGGCTTGTGTTGGTATGGTGGAGGGGGAGTAAACTTTACCTTTCTGCTTGGGAACCGCCTATAATGTGTTTAGCATGGAAGATATTGAAAATTCTTGGTCCTGACGTTGACAGGAAAAGTACACCTCCCAAAATTATTTTTCATCTCTGATTTAATTTTCGAGCTCTGGCACCTCTGCAAATCCATGTTAACCTCTGCGAAGGGCCTATCTATTTACTTTTATGTTATTTTACTTTTATTGTTGAGTCCCACCTTCTCATTATAAGCACCAATCCTGAGAGCACGATTGTCATCCTTATGCATTGAGTATAGTTAATGTTGTGTGCATCATGACTGGATCTCTTCTACCCTGAATTACAATGTTTAGTCGCTGCTTGAACTTTGGAGGTGCTCTGTATTAATGTTTTGCGGTCTCAGAAAGGGCTAGCGAGATACCATGTTATCATATTATATCATGATTGTTTTGACAAATTGGTGGCATTTGAGATTTGTTATTATTGCTCGCTAGTTGATTATGCCATTGATATGAGTAAATGTAGTTTCTAAGAGTTATCATTTGCATGGTTAGTTCATGATATTTGCTGAAAACTTGGGGTACTATTTAAGCTTATATACGGATACAAGAACAAAAGAGTTCGTAAAAGTCTTTCTTTATCACTTTCAGTTTATCAACTGAATTGCTTGAGGACAAGCAATGAGTTAAGCTTGGGGGAGTTGATACGTCTCCATCATATCTACTTTTCCAAGCACTTTTGCTCTTATTTTGGACTCTAATTTGCATGATTTGAATGAAACTAACCCGTACTGGCGCTATTTTCAGCAGAACTACCATAGTGTTGTTTTTGTTGAGAAATCAAAGTTCTCGGAATTGGACGAAACTTTGGATATTTTTATGGAATAAATAAAAATTACTAGGGCAAGAATCAACAGAAGAGGGGCCACCTGTTGCCCACAAGGCAACAGGGCGCGCCCTGATGCCTTGTGGGGCCCACAGGCAGCCGTCTGACCTAATTCCAACGCTATAAATTCACTTTCCCCAAGAAAAAAAATAGGAGAAGAAGTTTCATTGCGTTTTACGATACGGAGCCGCCGCCACCTCCCGTTCTTCATCGGGAGGGCTGATCTGGAGTCCGTTCGGGGCTCCGGAGAGGGGGATTCGACACCGTCGTCATCATCAACCATCCTCCATCACCAATTTCATGATGCTCACCACCGTGTGTGAGTAATTTCTCCATAGGCTTGCTGGACGGTGATGGGTTGGATGAGATTTATCATGTAATCGAGTTAATTTGTTAGGGCTTTGATCCCTTGTATCCACTATGTTCTGAGATTGATGTTGCTATGACTTTGCTATGCTTAATGCTTGTCACTAGGGCCCGAGTGCCATGATTTCAGATCTGAACCCTTTATGTTTTCATGAATATACTTGTGTTCTTGATCCTATCTTGCAAGTTATATGCACCTATTACGTGTTATGATCCGCATACCCCAAGGTGACAATAATTGGGATTCTTTCCGGTGATTACCATAGTTTGAGGAGTTCATGTATTCACTATGTATTAATGCTTTGTTCCGGTTCTCTATTAGAAGGAGGCCTTAATATCCCTTAGATTTCCTTATGGACCCCGCTGCCACAGGAGGGTAGGACAAACGATGTCATGCAAGTTCTTACTATAAGCACGTATGACTATATACGAAATACATGCCTACATTACATTGATGAATTGGAGCTATTGTGTATCGCCCTAGGTTGTGACTGTTATATGATGAATGTCATCCAACATAATTATCCATCACCGATCCAATGCCTACGCTTTTCGCATATTGATCTTTGCTAAGTTACTTTCGTTGCTGCTGCTGTTACAATCACTACAAAACTACTACTGCTACTGTTACTGTTACTACTGCTATTGAAACTACCATACTACTGTGCTACTAAACACTTTGCTGCAGATATTTAGTTCTCCAGGTGTGGTTGAATTGACAACTCAACTGCTAATACTCGCAAATATTCTTTGGCTCCCCTTGTGTCGAATCAATAAATCTGGGTGAAATACTATCCGCGAAAACTATTGCGACCCCCTATACTTGTGGGTTATCGGCCACATATACTATGTCAGCGATATGATCATGCAAAGCAATATGACAATGAAGATGTGTGTCATATAAAAAGAACGGTGGAAGTTGCATGACAATATATCTCGGAATGGCTATGGAAATGCCATAAGAGGTAGGTATGGTGGCTGTTTTGAGGAAGATATAAAGAGGCTTATGTGTGATAGAGTGTATCATATCACGGGTTTGGATGCACCGGCGAAGTTTGCACCGACTCTCGAGGCGAGAAAGGCAATGCACGGTACCGAAGAGGCTAGCAAATTGCGGAAAGGTTAGAGTGCGTATAATCCATGGAATCACATTAGTCATAAAGGACTCACATACTTATTGCAAAAGTCTATTAGCCCTCGAAGCAAAGTACTACTATGCATGCCCCTAGGGGGATAGATTGGTAGGAAAATACCATCGCTCGTCCCTGACCACCACTCATAAGGTAGACAATCAATAATAAATCATGCTCCAACTTCATCACACTAAGGACTATACGTGCATGCTTCGGAAATCACAAACCATAACACCAATATTCTTACTAAACCACAATCATTCACTAGTACATCCACATATTACTATCTTAATATCGCAAAACTATTGCAAGAAATCAAACTCATCATATTCAGTGATCTACACGAAAGTTTTTATTATATCCCTCTTGAATACCTATCCTTTATGGACCAATCTTATAACCCGTGCAAATTGCCATTACTATTTATTAGACTCTCAAAAAGATTTAAGTGAAGCATGAGAGTGCAACTATTTCTTTAAAATATAACCACCACCGTGCTCTAAAAGATATAAGTCAAGCACTAGAGCAACTGCCTAGCTCGAAAGATATAAGTGAAGCACATAAAGTATTCTAACAAATCACGATAAATGTGTGTCCCTCTCAAAAAGGTGTGTTCAAAATATGATTGTGGCAAACTAAAAAGCAAGCAAAGAAAAGAAAACTATGGCACAAGACGCTTCAAGTAAAACACATATCATGTGATGCATAAAAATATAGCTCCAAGTGATATACCGATAGATTGTAGACGAAAGAGCGGATGCCATCCGGGGCATCCCCAAGCTTAGACGCCTGGGTCTTCCTTGAATATTACCTTGGGTTGCCTTGGGCTTCCCCAAGCTTAGGGTCTTGCCGCTCCTTATTCCTTCATCCATCGTGATCTCACCCAAAACTTGAAAACTTCAGCACACAAAACTCGACAGAAACCTCGTGAGATCCGTTAGTATAACAAACAAATCTTAAACTTTAGGTACTATTATAAATTGATTCATATTTAATCTTGGCATAATGCTACTGTATTCCAACTTCTCCATGACTTATACCCCCCAATACAATCCATAGATTCATCAAAATAAGCAAACTATGCAACAAAAACAGAATCTGTCTAAAACATAACAGTCTGTAAAGATCTATTTAAAAGCTATACTTCTGTAACTCCAAAAATTCTGAAAAGTTAAAAAAACAAAACAATTCATATACCAATACTGTGTAAAAAATTTAGATTTTTCTGACGTTCCAGTACAGAACAAAAAATCCAGAACTGGGCGCAAAACTTTTTGTTTTTCAAGCAGCATCAATTATACTATCATCCAAATCGTCCTAAAGGCAATACTTGGCACAAACACTAATTAAAAGATAAAAACACAATCATAATAGAAGATAAAATTTTGTTTGCACACACAAAGGAAAAAGCAAAAATAAAGATAACTATTGGGTTGTCTTCCAACAAGCTCTTTCTTTATAGCCATTAAGATAGGCTTCGAGATTTTAATGATGCTCATATAGAAGATAAGAATTGAAGCACAAAGAGAGCATCATAAAACATGTGACGAACACATTTAAGTCTAACATACTTCCTATGCATAGGCATTTTATAGGAAAACAAATTATCAAAACAAGCAATTTCTAGCATATGTAAATAGCAAGAATGAAGCATTAATAATTTTAGCACTAAGAGAGGTAATTTATTGACATGAATGTTTCTACAACCATATTTTCCTCTCCCATAATAATTACATGTAGGATCATAATCAAATTCAAAAATATAGCTATCATATAAAATACTATCTTCATGATCCACATGCTTAAAAGTTTTATAATCTTCCAAGATGGTGGGATTAATATCAACTAAAGTCATGACCTCTCCAAACCCACTTTTATCAAAAAATTCATAAGATTGAACACTCTCCAAATATGTGGGATTCTTTTTACCTAAAGTTGACACTCTTCCAAACTCACTTTCAATATTATTGAAAACATTATTATCAATGACATATTCTTCATGAGGCTTAAATAAATTTTCAAGATCATAAGAAGCATTATCACCCCAATCATGATCAGTGCAATAAGTAGTGGACATGACAAAATTATCATCCCCAAGCTTGTAGCTTTGCATAGTATTAGCACAATTGACATCAGTAGAATTTATAATAACATCATTGCAATCATTCTTTTCATTCAAGAAGTATCATGAATCACTTTATAAACTTCTTCTTTTAGCACTTCATCACAATTTTCAGATTCACGATTTTCAAGCAAAACTTCATAAAGATAATCAAGTGCACTCAACTCACTAGCAATTGGTTCATCATAATTAGATTGTTTGAAAAGATTAGCAAGTGGATGAGGATCCATATGTCTATATTTTTATTTTCATTGAGTCACACAATTATTGCAAGCAAGCAAATGAGCAAACAAAAAAAATATTATTGTGTTTTTGTATTTTTATGAGAAGTGGGGGAGATGAAAATGAGAGGCAAAGGCAAATAAAAAGTAGAGCAAGTAGATGATAGTTTATGTGAAGGTACTTGATAGGTTTTGATGATGTCTCCCCGGCAACGGCGCCAAAAATTCTTCCTGCTACTTGTGAGCTGCGTTGGGATTTCCTCAAAGAGGAGAGGATGATGCAGTATAGTAGAGATAAGTATTTCCCTTAGATAAGAACCAAGGTTATCAATCTAGTAGGAGAACCACACTGAATCTCGTTAGCAGCACCTACACACAAAAGCAAATACTTGCACCCAACGCGAACAAGAGGGTTGTCAATCCCCTTGGCGGTTACTTGCAAGGATTAATTCTGATAGTGATAGATAGATAAATAAATTGCAAAACAAAATAAAGGAAATAAAATTGCAGCAAGGTATTTTTGGATTTTATATATGATAGATAAATGACCCGGGGGCCATAGTTTTCACTAGAGGCTTCTCTCTCGAACGAATAGCATACGGTGGGTAAACAAATTACTGTTGGGCAACTGATAGAAAAGCGCATAGTTATGATGATATTCAAGGCAATGATCATGCATATATGCATCACGTCCAAAACAAGTAGACCGACTCCTGCTTGCATCTACTACTATTACTCCACCCATCGACCGCTATCCAGCATGCATCTAGGGTATTAAGTTAATAAAAACGGAGTAACGCCTTAAGCAAGATGACATGATGTAGACAAAGTAAACCCAATCAATATGAATAAACCCCGTCATTTTTTCCTTAATTTAAACAATACAAATATGCGTCTTGTCGCCTACTTTGTCACTGGGATATAGAACACCGCAAGATTGAACCCATCACAAAGCACCTCTCCCATTGCAAGATAAATCAATCTAGTTGGCCAGGCCAAACGGATAGATTGGAGAGAAATACAAAGCTATAACAATCATGCATAAAAGAGTTCAGAAAAGACTCTAATATTTCTCATGAATAATCTGATCATAAACCCACAATTCATCAGATCCCAACAAACATACCACAAAAGAAGATTACATCGGATAGAACTCCAGGGAGATCAAGGAGAACATTGTATTAAAGATCAAATAGAGAGAAGAAGCCATCTAGCTACTAGCTATGGACCCGTAGGTCTATGGTAAACTACTCACATATCATCGAAAGGGCAGCAAGGTTGATGTAGAAGCCCTCCGTGATCGATTCCCCCTCCGGCAGGGTGCCGGAAAAGGCCTCCAGATGGGATCACGAAAGAATAGAAGCTTGCAGTGACGTAAAAGTTATTCGAGGTGGCTCTCTGGTATATTGGGAATTTTTGAGAATTTATAGAGGCGCAATTAGGTCAAGATGTGCCACGAGGGGACCACAAGCCTGGGGGGCGCCCCTCCCAAGCTTGTCACTCCCTCGTGACTTCTCCGGTCTTCTCCCGAACCTTCTAGGGTCTCTCTTGGTCCAGAAAAAATTAATCCAAAGTTTTTTCTTCGTTTGGACTCCGTTTGATATTGATTTTCTGAAAAGCCAAAAACAAGCAGAAAAACAGCAACTGGCACTAGGCACTAGGTTAATAGGTTAGTCCCAAAATTGATATATAATTGCATATAAAACATCCAAGATTGATACTATAATAGCATGGAACAATCAAAAATTATAGATACGTTGGAGACGTATCAACAAGCTGGTAAACAGCACGGAGGCGCAGACGTGTGGCAGGGGAGGACTAGGGCTGTAAACCCGAAAATAGCCGCCCTGTTTGAATTCCCCCCCCCCCATTTCTTTTTTATATGTATCTCTCGAAGCTTCTTTGATAAGCTCGGCATGTACGGCTCGACCAAATGAAATAAAGGAAAATCAGACCTTTTCGGTCACTAGACATATATCAGTGTCTCCCTTTTTCTCTCTCTTGCCTCTGAGCAAAAGATAGCTCTCGCGATACAAATCCTTTTTCTTGAACTTGGCTATCGACCGGGGGCTTGGATTTAAAATCCCGTGCTTAAATTCAAAGTCCGAACTATTTATTCGGGGTCTCGGATGTTGCATTATATGAATCAGTTTCAAACCATGATTTTGGTCAATAGTTGGGTTGCCCGGCTCCTGTGTTTACCTCTTATGTTTCCGCTCCGTTCGGCTAAGAGTGTAAAGGGAGAACCACTTCGATTGAGCTTCTAGCTCGAATGGTAAAGCGCCTCAGTGGAGAAAGCCGAAAACTGACTGTCTTGGTAAGCGTAAACTGGTTGGCAAGCCGATGACTGCGTTAAACTACGGATCGATGGAGGTCATCCATGTCAAACGAGGGGCTCTTCTTAAAATGAGCCAAAGTGGCTAATGGTTTAAACCTCGGCTAAAGCCGAACACTTCAAAAACTGGGGGCTAGTCACTAGCTCCCACAGTCAAGCTCCTATGACTAAGTGAAAGTTATAAAACCAATATAGTCCGATTGCCTAGTTTCTATACGCATGAACCGCCTCCGGGAACTGAGATGTCGGCTAAGGGTTAAAATTGCTATAGAATCACCCCTTGTATCATGTACAAGGGGGTAGAAGCCGACGACTGGTCACTTTCAGTGTTAAACAGTCGCGCAGGAGTCAAAATAAAAACACATCGGAATATAAAGCCGAACTCGTTTAACTTAAACCAAAAGCTTGTTCTTGTTACAGCATTCAAACTTCGGCATCCTGAAGTATAAACTAAAATTGCATTATGTCTTTGCTGCAACGGGGCTCGGTGATACGAGCACCCTCCATCACCTCGGCCATAAACTGCTCCGACGTCCTGTCCTTCCCGGTGGGCGGTCCCGAAGCCACGACCATCGCATCAATGCAAGGATAGTGCATCTTCATGCAGGCATACGCTCGCTGGACGCCTTCCAAGCATGCTGACCGCTTCCAACGCAGGACTTGAGGGTCGGCGTCTTGAAGGCGAGCCACCAGGCCGAAGAAGCTGGTCAGCAGCAGCTCCGTGGTCCAAAGGTGGACACAAAGGTCCTCCATGGCTGGCCTCGCCATGCGATAGATCAACTGCTTCATTTGATTGTTGAGTAGTGGTGGATGCGATGGCGCCTGGAACTGACGCCAGAACGCCCTTTCCGTGGCGTGACCCTCCTGGGCGCCGAAGTGATGACCGATGTCGGACGTGCTTCTCGGTAGATCCGTGAAGGCGTCTGCGGATCGCCAGAGTTGATTAAGCTCGGCGAACCTCTTGCGGCCAAAAATACACTGAAGTAAGTACGACTTACTAGCAGCGATCTGCCTCACTTGCTGGAGCACCTCGCGATCGGCTCAGGCCTGGATCTGGACCTCGGCATGAGCCAATCTGAGCTTCTCGAGCTCGGCGGCTGCCTTCTTCTGATCCTCCTGAAGGGCGTCATGTTCTACGTACATCCCCTTCAAGGTGTCGTCGACTTCGAGGACCCGAGCCTGGTCCTTGCCATAGGCTACCCTTTCTTCGGTCATCTCCTTGCTGGCCTTTGCCGCCACAGCTTTCTACTGCTCGACCTCTTGCCGAGCCTTCTGCAGCTCGGCTTTAAGAGCCTCAAGCTCTGTAGTCGTAGCTGTAATGACACAAGCTCGACATTAGAACAAGCTGAAATAAATATGAAAGCTATATTGTTCAAACGTTAGCTTTTCACTTACCTTGGGCCCGTTCGATCTGCTTCTGCATCAGATTGAGGTCCTCCTCGGACCGCGCCACTTTGCGGTTCATCTCCGCCAACTCTTCGGAGTTAGTAGCCGGAGATGCGTCTGAGGCCTGCACACATTATAGATCAATTAATACCTAGAGGCCGACATCGATCCTCTGGTCGGCTCTGCCGAACCGACCAGAGTCTCGGGGGCTACTGCATTCGCTCGTAGATCTGAACTTGCAAAAAGTGACCCCTGAGTTAGTTTTTTTAGAAAACTAACTAAGGGCTCGGGGGCTACTCACTGTTATGCTCTTATGTGTACTCACGAGTTACAACTTTTTCAGGATATCTTCGGACATATCCTTTTTGAAAAAAAACATGTTCGTCAAGGGCTACTGGCAGGATATGTATGCAGCTACAAAACTATGTCTTATAAAAAGAGAGCAGAAAACATTTGAAATGCGTAACATACCTCAAAGCCCTTGAGGAGGCCCTTGAATGCCTCACGAATTCCGGTCTCTACGGACCAAAAGCCGCTTAGCAATGTACCGATCAGGGCACGGTGCTCTTCCACAATGGAGGATCTCTTCAAAGCTTCCTCCATCTCTTTGGGCCACCCCTGGTAGACTTCTTTGGGGGCAGAAGGGGTGGATGGAGCCACCTCGGCCCCGGCCACTCCGGATGTGGGGATAGAGGCCTCCGGAGTCACCTTCTTCGTGCCGGAGTCACCCAAGACGAGGACTCCGTCCGGCCTAGCCCGCCTTCTTCGACCAAAGGGACTCCTTCCCTTTGGACCTCGGGGTCTGAGGTCTGAACCTCTGCCGATGGGATTTTCGTGCCGCCCCCCGTATCGTCGACATGGGGGGCCGGGTGTGATGTCGCCTCCCCCTCGTCATTGTGGGTGGGAGAGGTGATACATCCAATTTGCATCATGATTTCCAATGAATAATTATTATGTTTTTAATCATTATTTCACTTTATGGTACAATTCTTATGCCTTTTCTCTCTTATGTTGCAAGATTTACATGAAGAGGGAGAATGCCGGCAGCTGGAATTCTGGACCTGAAATAGCCACATCAGAGATACCTATTCTACAGAGCTCCAATTGACCTGAAACTTCACGGAGATTTTTTATTGAATATATAAAAAATACTGGAGAAAAGAAATACCAGAGGGGACCCACCAGTTGCCCACAAGGCAACAGGGCGCCCCCTCCCCCCCGGGCGCGCCCTGATGCCTTGTGGGGCCCCTGGCTGGCGTCTGGCCCCCTCCTTCCACTATATGAAGCCATTTGCCCTAGAAAAATCAAGAGAAGACTTTTGGGACGAAGCACCGCCGTCTCGAGGCGGAACCTGGGCAGGACCTATTTTGCTCTCTGGCGGAGCGATTTCGCCGGGGATACTTCCCTCCGGGAGGGGGAAATCGAAGCCATCGACATCACCAAAGATCCTCTCATTGTGGGAGGACCAATCTTCATCAACATCTTCACCAGCACCATCTCATCTCAAACCCTAGTTCATCTCTTGTATTCAATCTTTGTCTCAAAACCTCAGATTGGTACCTGTGGGTTGCTAGTAGTGTTGATTACATCTTGTAGTTGATGCTAGTTGGTTTATTTGGTGGAAGATTATATGTTCAGATCCTTAATGCTATTCAATACCCCTCTGATCTTGACCATGAATATGATTTGTGAGTAGCTACTTTTGTTCTTGAGGACATGGGAGAAGTCTTGTCATAAGTAATCATGTGAATTTGGTATTCTTTCAATATTTTGATGATATGTATGTTGTGCTTCCTTTAGTGGTGTCGTGTGAACGTCGACTACATGACACTTCACCATCTTTGGGCCTAAGGGAAGGCATTGTGGAGTAGTAATTAGATGATGGGTTGCTAGAGTGGCAGAAGCTTAGACCCTAGTTTATGCGCTACTCCGTAAGGGGCTGATTTGGATCCATATGTTTTATGCTATGGTTAGAGTTATCTTAGTTCTTCTTTCGTAGTTGCGGATGCTTGCAAGAGGGGGTAATCATAAGTGGGAGGCTTGTTCAAGTAAGAACAACACCCAAGCACCGGTCCACCCACATATCAAATTATCGAAGTAGTGAACGCGAATCAAACAAACATGATGAAAGTGACTAGATGAAATTCCCATGTGTGCTCGAGAATGCTTTGCTTATTATACGAGTTCGTTCCGGCTTGTCCTTTGCTACAAAAAGGATTGGGCCACCTTGCTGCACTTTTTGTTACCGTTACTACTTGTTACTTGTTATGAATTATCTTGCTATCAAAACTATATGTTACCGCTACTTTCAGTACTTGCAGAGAATACCTTACTGAAAACCGCTTGTCATTTCCTTCTGTCCCTCGTTGGGTTCGACACTCTTACTTATCGAAAGGACTATGATTGATCCCCTATACTTGTGGGTCATCAAGACTCTTTTCTGGCGCCGTTGCCGGGGAGTGAAGCGCCTTTGGTGAGTGGAATTTGGTAAGGAAACATTTATATTACGTGCTGAAATTTATTATCACTTGTCACTATGGAAAGTAATCTTTTGAGGGGCTTGTTCGGGGTATCTTCACCTCGACCGGAATCAATAAGATTTGCTCCTCAACCTATTGAACCTACTGAAAATATTTATTATGCAATTCCTACGGGTATGGTAGAGAAACTGCTAGCTAATCCTTATGTAGGAGATGGAACGGTACATCCTGATATGCACTTGATCTATGTGGATGAAATTTGGGGATTGTTTAAGCTTGCAGGTTTATCCGGAGATGGAGTTAAGAAGAAAGTATTCCCTTTATCTTTGGAGGGAAAAGTATTGACATTGTATAGGCTATGTGATGATACTGAAACATGGGACTGGAACCGGTTGAAGCTGGAATTCCACCAGAAATTTTATCCTATGCATTTGGTGTAGGAGATATGCCATAGAGGCAATAATAAATGTTATTATTTATCTCCATGCTCATAATTATGTTTATATTCCGTGCTATAACTGCTATGGTTCTCGAGTCTGCAATAACCACGAGGCTCGGAGGGAAACTCATATGCACGTGTGGAATAATAAACGGTAAAATGTATTCCTAGTCTGGCCTCTAAGACTAGCTCAAGTGTTGCATGATGGTTCTATTTTCCTAATCATGGGCATGACTATGCCGGCAATTTTGAGGGCACAATGGTAGAAGAACATTTGTGTTGCATCGACCCGATTGATGTTATGCTATGAGATACATTCGTCACAAGTTAATGATTAATAACACAGAGATAGTTAACGTTTGCATAATTCCTTAGACCATGAGAGTATCAAGTTTCTTCATGCTTGCTTCATGAACTTTGGGGTTTGTTAAACGTCATCCGTAAAATGGGTGGCTATTACGGCGGCTTACGGGTTCATGGAAAAGTATGTCAAGGGACTTGATAGCTCAAGATTGGGATTTGCTCCTCCAATGATGGAGAGATATTCTTTGGGCCCTCTCGGTGCTACGGTATCCATCATCGTCTGGCCAGACACATCGTGATTTGATCACAGGGATACCGGAATGCAGAAACGAGATAAGAGAACAAAACCGGTAACTGGCATAGTGGACAAGTTGTTGATTCACGGGGATGCCGATAAATCACACCTCGAGTATTTGTAACATATCGCGAAGCAACAGGAATAGCACACGGCAACTGGAGGTTCACTCGAATATTTATTCGTGTGGGTATAGGGGTCAATATGGGTGTCCATGGCTCCGATGTTGATCATTGATCAAAAAGTGTTCCGGTCATGTCTATACTCCACCGAACCTATAGGGTCACATGCTTAAGGGCCATCTATCTGCTGAATACTAGACAGGTTGTCTGAGAGAAAGTCACCGGAAAAGTTTCGGAGACAACGGAAAAGTTCCGGAGAGAGAACACCGGAATAGTTTTGGTAAAACCGAAAGGTTGTTTCGGAGTATACCATTAAGTCAAAATGGTTTTGGCACACGCCTGGAAATTCTTAGAGGGTGCCAGAATTGTTCTGGGAACTTCTGGGGTTTTTCCGGAGAAAAAACCTGGAAATGTTCCGAAGCTGCCGGAACCGCTTTGGTTGCTTTTCACAGATGAAAATCACTAATCCAAAATTGTTTCGGAATGCGTCCAAAATTATTTTAGTGGGTACTGGAAATGTTCTAAGACCTACAGAAATATTTTCGGATCTAACGGTCGCGGAAAAATGTTTCCGTGAATAGTGAAAAGCACTTTTTGGTTGCTTTTTGGAAAGCCACTTTTTGGGGCTTTTACCAAAAGATCTTGGAGAAGGCTTGGGAGGGAAGGAACCCCTTTTTGTGGCTGAATTTTCAGCCCCTCCACCCCCCTTCTCCTATAAATAGAGGTGGAGAGGAGCTCTCCACACTCACTCCAACTCTCTCACCAAATGGCATGCATGATCTGCCTTTTTTCTCTCCCTCACACGAAACAGTTTCGTAGAGCCGAAAGGCTGTCTGGGTTCCGGTGGGAACTAGTTCTGGACGGCGAAGCCCTGCCGGATAGATGACACCGTATGTGTGCAACCCCGTAGAGAGGTCGTAGGTTCGATCTTTTTGCCCGAGGGGCTGTTCGAGAGTGCCTCCCGAAGGGCTGTCCGAGTTACTGTCCGACCGCCTCCCGGAGGGCTATCCGAGGGGCAGGTGAGGGAGTACATCCTCGCGGTTGGGAGGTTGTAAATCCTAGCTGCGGGGATCTGCACCAACGATCTACATCGACTCTACTTCCGCTGCGCTACGAGTCGGTAACGATCAGATCCAAACCTTGTATGCAGTCTTCATAGTGGTCCTGGGCTGGTGCGTAGGTCGGAATCTTTTTGTTTTCTGCTGCATTCCCCTATAGTGGCATCATGAGCCGTGCTATGCATAGATGCAGGTTACGATCTAGAATACATAGAGATGTATGGGTGTTGCACAATATAATTTGTAGTAGATGAGTTCTATTACTGAAAATTATTTGGTCGGGTAGCAGATGAAATGTGTTACCCGATGTTCTTGTTGCTTCCTTGAAATTTGCGTATTTCTGATCTTGATAACAGTATGGTGGAGTTTCAAAGTTCTGGCAATCCGCGATCCTGATTGATCAACGAAGTGCAAACAGTTCGTTGAATTCCACCATAGTTAAAAGAAAGATGAAATTTCGCAGATGAAAGGGCAATGCAGATATGATCTGCATGGGGGTCATGCGTATGACGAAGTACAGTATGGGGCTCGAGATTTTATTATCTCGTGTTTCATACACCCTGCAAAGTTAATCTAGCAACTTGAATAATCATACTTGATGATAAACGTTGGTAGCTGCGGTTTGTTCGAAACCTTAGAAGCCACGTAAAACGAAATTTTGCATAAACCGATTAGAGGCGTCTAACTTGGTTTGCAGGATGTTCATGTGATGTGGTATAGCGGTTCTCATCTTAATTTGATTATGTATGAGATGACTATATGATGTAAATTGACATGACCTGCGTGTCATGATTCAGCATGATGACTAGAGCCATATGATTGTCACTTTAATGACCTGCGTGTCAACCTTATGTAATGCACTTATTTTATTAGCTATAGAGATAGCAATATTATCTGGTGCATCGACAAGGTGGTGGCAATCTTCGCGAAGGTGAACACCAACGTGAATGCCGAAGACGAAGAAATTAAAGACTTCTCTGTCAGAAAGGGCTATACCATATCATGCTATTATGAATTGCCTGAGATGTTTATCCCTTATGATGCACCCTTTTGATTGCGCGGTAGTCGTTTTTTATTAGGGTGATCTCTCACTTAAAAATATCAAGTAGTTAGTGTTCTCCCAAGTGTAGCACCGTCACGGCACCTATCTTTTCAAAATGCGTCATGTTTCCATGAGTACAAATGATTAGAGAACTGTGAGGCGGGTGAGTTGAGACCTCGCAGCGAGATCACTTGGTTGTCTTGACGTTCAGGCAGGAAAGTCCTAAGCTCGGAACACGCCCATTGAAACATGAACAAGAATCACATTAAGATGTGATCGGCAAGTTGGCCTACCGATTGAAGTTCCCGTCATCAGTGATGTTCCCATCAATGGCGTGGAATTGAAATGCAGATCTTGAATCACTCAAAATCAATTATGAGAGATATTGATTTGAGTGGGAGCGCACCTTAGAGTAAAACTGTTTATTCACTAAGTGCAATTAATTATGAACTCTGTCTAAGTATAATTTGCATAATAGTTGTAGAATAATGGCTCGCGTTTTCCACCCTCCCTATTAAAATTGAATAAGTTGTTATTTATCTGGTTAATACTTTACGGTTGGTAACGTAATGTGAGGATTGTCCTCAAGAGTGCCGAGAAGGATTTTGTCCTATCTCATGCTTTTGGTATCCTCCCGCTAATGCTATGGATGATGTGACTCTCATCCTTCGATCCAAAAGCAAGAATTCCGTTACGGTCAAGTGCAATATGTTTGCTTCCATGAGACCCGAACTTCAAAAGTTTGGGATAGTTATGTGGTATTCATGGAACTAAAAATTATTTTCAGAGACAGACAAAGGCTAAAAGATATGAGATATCCAAAGCAATGTTTGTTTGCAAAGTATTAGTAAAGTGTTTACTGGGCATTTGATTGATAAGACAGGGATCCAGAAGAACGCCAGTCATATGATGATGGTGAATAAAACAACAACTTAAAGAGAAAGGAAGTGTCCAAAGGGTGTCGGTAAAACTACACGCCTAGGAAGTCCGGGGCTAACGCCACTCTTAAGTTGGGTGCTTCTTTTGAGAATAGGAGAAATACTAAAAGTTAAACTGTTAGAAGTATAAAGGCAAAAAGAGAGAAGACTGGAATGTCCAACTAATGTATGAAAGTCATACAAGCTATTGATGTATAGAAGGCTGGTCAAAGAAATAGTTCTTGGGAATTGTAATTAAATTGTTAGTCACTGATTCTTGGGTATTGTGATTAGAATTGATCACAGAAATACTCGCTCGATTGCATTCTGCTGCGACTCGATGCAAGAACCACTACGGCCTAAAAGACTTGCCGGAGTGAGGTTCAGATACGTGCTGGGAACATAGTAAATGTTACTATACCTTCCGTCAGTGTATTACCTATGTATTTACTTTCATAATTCATTTTAGAGTTTTATACACTCTAGCCCATTGCATTAGGTATCTTGCAAGAAGGTTGTTCATAAGAGAACTTTTGATGTTCGGTGTTATGAATAACATAAGGTCCATACTTTCATTATGAATGAGATGTATGTTAAGAATATTGATAATAATACATTACCTTTGTATTTACTTTCATAATTCATTTTAGAGTTTTATACACTCTAGCCCATTTGCATAATGTTTGTTGCAAGAGTGTTGTTCATAAAAGAACAATTGTTGTTTAGTATTATGAATAACATAAAGGCCATACTTCCATCATCGATGTGTTGTATGTTATGAATATTGAAGGTAATATGATACATCCATAACACTGACGCTAAATGTCGCAAGACTAAAAGAATACCACACATGTGTGGCACTGCATTTGGTCACATTGGAGAAACCCGCATGGAGAAATTCCATAATGATGGATTTTGAAGTCGTTTGATTATGAATCATCTGACACTTGCAACTTTCCTCCGAAAAGTGAAGTGACTAAAATACCGTTCACAGGCCATAAGGAACGAGCAAAGAACTTATTGGTGATCATACATCATGATGTGTGTAGTCCGATAAATGTTGTTGCTGGCAGTGGATTTGTCTATCTTCTGAAATGACTCAAGTAGATATATGGATATTTACTTGATGAGACGTAAGTCTGGGTCTGTTGAAATCATTCAAAAGGTTTTCAAAATGAAGAAGAAATTATTGTAACAAGAAAATTATGTTTCTGCAATTGGATTGCGGAAAGAAATTTTGAGTTACAAGTTTAGCGAATGTCTGATGAGTTGTGAAAAGAGTTTCATAACTTACACCTCCCAGAACACGACTGTGAGTGGAATGTCCGTGAAGATGTAATCAAACCATTTATGACATGGTAAGATCAAAGATGACATAAATCAATTTGCCATTATCCTTTTTAAAGTAATGCTTTAGAGACTGCGGCTTTTACACTGAAAAGAGCGCCATCAGATCTGTTGAAATGATGCCATGGTATGGTACACCCAACCATGCTATCTTTTCTTAACATTTGGAATATGGGGCTTGTGTAAAATATTTACAAACCTATTCCAAATCAGACAAGTGCTACTTTGTAGTTTATCCTAATTTATTGGGTATTCCTCCATCACTATACCGAGGCAAAAATGTTTGCCACAAAGAGCGGTATGATTTTGAAGAAAATGGTTCTTGCAAAAAGGTGAGTGGGAGGACAGTGCAACTCGAAGAGATAACATTATCTTCATCATCAGGTTAAGGGAAAGAAACCTTGGAAGTGATTCCAGAGTGTCACGCCCAATATGCGATCCTATCCTCGAGGGACTCGGAGGCCCCACCAGGGATAGAAGCGCATATCGAAGACACTTGCAAGGTGGATATGATTACATCGTACCATGTACATAATAGATGGGGATACATACAAATACATACAGTCATCACAGGAATACATCGATACATAGCAAACACCATACAGAAGAACAGGATCCGACTACGGATGAAACACAAACGAAAAACACGAACGACATCCACCCTGCTAGCCCAGGCTGCCGACCAGGAACCTATCCCCAGATCGACGAAGAAGAAGAAGCAGAAAAAGAACTCCAAAAGCAAACATGTATCGCTCTCACGTCAAAGCATCACTTTACCTATACCTGCAACCTGTTGTTGTAGTAAACTGTGAGCCACGAGGACTCAGCAATCCCATAACCATGGGTAACAAGACTATCAGAGCTTAATGGGTATGGAAGGGGTAAAGTGGTGAGGTTGCAGCAAGCACTAAGCATTGTATGGTGGCTAACTTACGAGTACAAGAATAAGAAGAGTAATCTACGCATAACGGTCGCAAACTAATAATGATCAAGAAGTGATCCTGAACACCTACTTACGAGTCAAACATAACCCCACCGTGTTCTCTTCTTGGTTCAAACCTCACAAGAAGAGACGATCACGGTTACACACACAGTTGGTGTATTTTAATTGAATTTAGTTTCAAGTTCTCTACAACCGGAGGTTATAAATATCCAAGTCGCCACATAACCGCGGCCACGTCCATCCAACCAAACGGACGCCCTGCTCCGCGAGATCCCGCTCTGCCTCGTCCCAGTACCACGCCGTCCCGTTTTCCCCGAGGTGCAGATTTTCACCGTCCCCAGAAAAAAAAACCATCTCATGTTGCATTTTGTGGAGCTTGTATCTTTGTGCATGTTCGTCCTATGATGATGATCCATATATGTAAATTGATCTACTCTTCGTGCTCTACATGATGGTTGCTGTTGCATTCATGTTAGGGTTCATCTTCATGTGCTAATCTCTGTTGCAAAAGTGCCTCATGCTGTTAACTGCAGAAAACTGTTAATATGTGTCACTTTGTCATTTTTGTGTGATTTAATGCAAATGTCATATGAGCATCTTGTCAACATGACTTTGGAGCATTTTCATGTCTTCTTGCTGCTAGTATTTATTCCATGCCATGATATGCCATGATGTGACTGCCATGAGCTTGCAAACATGCCTAGTCAATGTTGCTATTTTAAGTAAAAGCTGTCTGTGATAAAACTTGCCAACTTTGCTTGATGGTTGCCACTAATCTAGAGCTCATATGTATTTGATTCCTTCATGTGTTTTGGCCTATGTGATGTGAACTTTGATGCCATGCCTTTGGTTGCCATGTAAAGTTCCTGTAGTATGTCTCTTTCTTGCTCTCAAGTTGCCATCATATTAACCCTGCGCATGTATATGCTCTGTCATAATCTGTAGCAGAACATTGCATTTTGCCTTTATCATATTGACTTAACCTTGATGCCTATGAACCTGAACCTTAAAGATGATTTGAAGTATGTCATGTCTACTTTAAGTGCATATCAGGATGATGCCCATCATGTTACTGTAGCTTGTTGTTTTGATACTTGCAAAGTGCTATGTTGATGTTTTGGGCAGATTGTTGTTATAACTTGTGTTGCTTGTAATTGTTGAACCGTTGCTCCGTTTTAATCATGTTCTATATGAAACTTGCTTAGATTTGTGTGTAGTTTCATTTTGTCATGTTGCATACTTGATTTGAGTGTTTGTGGTTGATGTTTGCATGCCTTTTGCATTATTGCCATGTTAAACTTGTTTAGCTCATATCTTCTAGACCGTAGCTCCGAATTAAATGTTCTACATATGTAACTTGATTAGAAAAACGTGTAGATCATCATGATGCATGTTAAATTGCTGTTTAACAACTTTAACATTGTGTTCAATTCCGATCAGTACTAATTTCAAAATTTGCATATGGGGATTTACCGGAATTGTTGTTTGTATTTCCGGCCTCATTTAAACTTGCCTAGTTGTATGGATTGCTTATGCTTCATCTCTTGCCATGTTTAACAACATGTAAAACCTTGTCATGCATCATATTTGGTTGTGCATCATTCCATGTTTATTCTTGTGTGTTTACCATGTTGTTTGCTTCTTTCCGGTTGTGCTTCTTCTCGATAGTTCCGGTTTCGATGCAATTGTGAGGATTCGTTCGACTACGTTGGTTCGTCTTCTTCATGGATTCGGTCTTCTTCCTAGCGGGATTTCAGGCAAGATGATCATGACCTTGGATATCTCTACTATCTTTGCTTGCTAGTTGTCTCGATGCTATCGCTATGTCGCGCTTCCTATCACATATATGTCAGCCTCCCATATGCCATGAGACAGCCTCTAACCACCCTTACCCAGCAAACCGTTGTTTGGCTATGTTACCGCTTTGCTCAGCCCCTTTCTTATAGCGTTGCTAGTTGCAGGTGCAGTGCAGGTTGTTCCATGTTGGGACATGGATATCATGGGATATCACAATATCTATTATTTAATTAATGCATCTATATACTTGGTGGTGGGTGGAAGGCTCGGCCTTTTGCATAGTGTTTTGTTCCACTCATGCCGCCCTAGTTTCCGTAATACCGGTGTTATGATCCTTGATTAGCGTTCCTAACATGCTCAGGGGAATGGGACCCTCTTGACAGTTCGCTTTGAATAACGTTCCTGTGGCCCGACGAGGACGTCGGTTCCTCTAAGTGGGGGTGTATGTGATGGCCTGGCTTAATAGGGATGCTAGACTACTCATATCAATAAGGAATTCCTTCTTTTCCGGGAGCCCATTCGGAAAGAACTCCAAAGTTAAGCGTGCTTAGCTTGGAGTAATTTCAGGATGGGTGATCGATCGGAAAGTTGGTCCCGGGTGCGCACGAGTGAGGACAAAGTGCGCAGAAAAGACTAGTATTGATCTGTGGGGCCAGTCTAGATCCCGCCAGGAGTAACGACCACCGGCGGGTGTGTTCGGGGCGTTACACAGAGTTTCCTACTGCGAATGATACGGGAGCCTCTACATGAGATGTATGGACTTCGGTCGAACTTGCAGCTGAACCACGTAGGCAAAACTCGTGCAAACCTCTCAGGTGCGCAGACGAGATATTGTTGCTAGACAACAGTATACCTACGATACACAAGGAAGCGTTGATGGGCCCTGTTGGGGATGTTTACCAGCATATAGACCCGGCAGAGTGATAACCCGGCCATAGAGCAGGCTCGGCGGGTCAACCCACAGCAGGGCTAAAGGAATCATAGCGGGCCGGCTTGACGCGGTATAAGAAGGAAGGGCCAGCTTAGGCAATGGGCCGGCTCACGATAAGGTGACTGGCGTGAAGGCCGTCTTGGAGGACAAGTAGGAAGAGTAGGAGACGGGTCAAAGGACGATCCGGACTCTCATGTAATCTAGGGTTCCACCTGTATATATAAAGGGGAGCACCTATGCAAAAAAGACTAAGTTGCAACCTCCTCAGGAGCTAGGTTAGCGAATCCGCATCCTTGTAATCGAGAACCACAACAATATAATCAAGCAGGACGTAGGCTTTTACCTCCACCGTGAGGGGCCGAACCTGGGTAACCCGGCGTATTCTCGTTCCCGATCAACCCCGTTAAGCTTCCACACTTGTGCGATGGCCTCATCTCTAAGTCCTTTCACAAGGGCATCTACCATGTTAAAACCACGACAGTTGGCGCCCACCGTGGGGCTCACGCACGGTGGAGTTGAGTTCTTAGGGGGATCTCTTCCAGGGTTCGGGAAGTACGCGGTTGGCATGATGACCAAGAGCCACCGCGGGAAGTTCTACATCTTCGATTCATCCTGGGGCCCCGACGCCGACTCGATTGAGTACGGGTACTGGGTCCCCTTCGGCAAAATCCATACCTTCATCGGCGTGGTCGGCGAGTCGGCCGCCGGGTTGGAGAGCATCACCGGCGTTGAGTCGGCACGCCGCACTGGGCCGAGTTAGGCGAGACCCGGCCCATGTCAAGCCGCCCGAAACCATGTCTTTGTAGGTTTCGCCCAAGGGGTGGCCTTATCGGAGAACTCCCTGTCTGAAGATGATACACTTGTCCAATCTGACGGCGAGTCCTCGACGGGAGAAACTGAGTTAATCCTTCCTCCACATGCTGGAGGGCTCGGGCACACGGACGACGTCTTTCCAGAGAGCCCAGAGCCGCCTCGCTTCGCAGCGGTGTACATGGCGGGTAGGCAAGATCCGGTGCGTGACCCGGCCAATCCAATGTCGGGGCAGAACAACATCCTTGCCGGCTCAGGAGGAGCCGGCGCGTCAGCCACCGGCTCTCAGAAAACCGGGGTTCAGGTGCTGGCGGACTTGATGACCACGCTCGCCACCCTATTGACCGAGCCGGTCACTGCAGAGAACGCAGCGGCGCGCAACACGGAGATCACGAAGTGTCACGAGCAGATGGCCAAGATCCAGGAGGACATCAATGCGGAGAATGCTCGCATGGTACAGGAACAGGCCCGGATTGCCGAGGAGCGGCAGCGTCTGGAGGAGGAGGCGAGTTACCTAAGCCGCCGACAGGCCGAGTCGGAACTAGTCCACCAGAGGCATCATCAGAGCCGGCTTCCGGCCAATCTCGAGCCGACTCAGCTGTTCACCACACCGCCGGCTCCGACGAACCCAGGGGCTGGAGTCATCCCCGCGGGAGAGCCGCCTTTGCAATAGCCGGTTCAGCAGCGGGAGCCGGCCCAGTATCGCACGCCCGACCGACAACACCAGCCGCCGTCTCACCGGTTCCAGACCCCAAATGGACACTACTCTAACCCGGTTGATAACATGCTGGCAGCGACCCACAACCTGGCAGCTATTCCGATTGAGGGGGATGACCCGATTCAGATAGAGGCCCGGAACGCTATTGCGATGCTCAAGACCGCAGTAATGCAGCAGGCCAACTACTCGCATAGCCAGCACCGTCTTCACTCAACCCCTCACCAGAGCCATACCAAGAGTCGGCATCCGGAGTCCCTAGCGGTTTCCAGCAGCGCGCATCGCAGAAGGGCCGTCCCACCGCTGGCAGATCAACCTCAACCTAGGATCCCGCAGGACATTGTGGACGCTACTCGGGTTCTACGAGCGTGGGAGGAGGAAAACGCGCGTGCAAGGCGTAACCCGCCGGCGCACGTCAACACACCGTCGCGAGTCAACCCGCCGCCGGATATCAACCCGCTGTCGAATGTCAACTCGCCCGTCGCAACCCAGCCAGATGGCCGACTTGGGGGCTCTTCGAGATGCATGATCGGAACTCCATGTTTAATACCAACGCTGCGAGAGGCGTGCATACCCCCCGATTTCAAAGGTCCTCACAAGGTTCCTAACTATACAGCGAATCTGGAGCCCACCGAGTGGATCGAGAGTTATGAGTTGGCAATGGACTTGTTGGGCGCAAGTGAGTCAGTGTGCGCGCGTTACCTGCCTCTAATGTTGGAAGGCCCTGCACGCACCTGGATGAAGAACCTACCGGCGAATTCTGTCAACACATGGTAGGAACTGAAGGAGCGCGTCATCAAGAATTTCCAGGGAACCTGTAAAAGGCCAACCACAATTGTTGATCTTGAGCGTTGTGTCCAGCGCGAGGATGAGTCGGCGCATCATTGGGCTCGCCGGGTTGCGGAGGTCATACATAGTTCTGACAGCATCTCGGCGGCTCAGGCAGTGCTCGTTCTGGAACGAACATGCATGTTTTAGCCCCTGGTCCAGAAGCTAGGGCGACTCAAGCGAAAGGTCCAAGATATGGGTGACCTCATGGATGTCTTAACCCGGTATGCGGAGTCAGCTAAAACCAAGGATCCGTTATTGGACGAAGAGAAATCTGATAAGGGGAAGAAAGTTGGCGGCAAGGGTCAGCAGCAGAACAATAGTAATGGTCAGAACAACAACGGCGGTAAACGCAAGGGTTACGATGGTAGCTCTGATCTAGTGGCGAACACAAACGCAGATAACAAGGGTCAACGTCAGAACGATGGTTCTCGGAGGCAGTCTGGTAATCGCCCTCTCACTTATGAGGAAGCTCTCAAGGCTCCTTGTCCGAAACATAGTTACAATGGTAAGCCGTCCAGTCACTCCTGGGAAAATTGCTATCTCATGCAAGAGTTTGCTAAGCGGGTCTTCTAGAATCATCATAACGGGGGTGGCAACGTAGGACAACCCGCCAACCAAGGACCCGGCTTATTAGGAGCCGGCTTGCAAGGACCTTTCGCGGGACCCGGCTTCCAGGGGAACAGTGGCCAAGGCGGCGGGTTTCAGGGGGCTGGTAATACTGGAGGTGGCAATCAGAGAAACAACCAGGGAAATCAGCATCAAGCTGGTGCGGCAGGGTTTCAGAGTAACCCAAAATAGTTAAATAGCGGACAGTATCATGTTATCACCACCAGTACCTGCAAGCGGGATCGGAAGGTGCAGCGACGAGCCGCCCACGCGGTTGAGCCAGCCACCCCTTATTATCTCAACTGGTCTGAACAGCCGGTTACCTGGAACAGGGCGGATCATCCTGTTCTCCTCGATCACCCTGGCCACCTGGCCTTGGTGGTTGCGCCACAAGTCGGCGGTTATAACCTGACTAAAGTGCTCATGGACGGAGGCAGCATCATCAATATTCTGTACTACGACACGTTCAGGCGGATGAATCTGTCCGATAAGCAGTTAACTCCGTCCTCTACAGTCTTTCACGGCATTGTTCCTAGCAAGTCAGCCTATCCCATGGGAAGAATTTCCCTTGAGGTGGCCTTTGGCTCAGAGGATAACTGGCATTCTGAGTTCTTGTCCTTTGAGGTGGTTAAGCTTAAGAGCCCATACCACGCCTTATTTGGCTGGCCGGCTTATGCGCGGTTCATGGCACGGCCGTGCTATGTTTACTTGAAGATGAAGATGCCCGGACCAAGGGGAACCATCACAGTGGAAGGCAACCAGAAGATTGCACTCGAGTGCGAGGAAGGAGATGCAGCATACGCCGAGACGGCTTGCGCTACGGAGGAATTGCGGTACTATAAGGACAATATTGACCCGTCAAACAGGACGTCCCTGAAGAAGCCCACAATGGAGTCAGACCCTCTGCTCAAGTTTAAGTTGGCCAGAGACAGAAAGCAAGTTGATTTCACCCCGGGCAACTCTTCTGAGCAGTTCACCATCGGGGCAAATATGGATCCCAAATAGGAAAGCACCCCGGGCAACTCTTCTGAGCAGAACCGGGACATTTTTGCATGGAAACCTTCTGACATGCCAGGTGTACCGAGAGAAATCGCTGAGCACTCCCTTAAAGTGGATCCCAAGTTCAAGCCAGTTCGCCAGTATATCCGTCGTTTTAACGAGGAAAGGCGTAAAGCTATTGGTGAAGAAGTGGCCCGGCTCCTAGCTGCCGGGTTCATCGTCGAAGTCTTCCATCCTGAATGGCTAGCTAACCCAGTGCTTGTTCTGAAGAAAAACGGGACTTGGCGGATGTGTGTTGATTACACAGACCTGAATAAGGCTTGTCCTAGTGACCCCTTTGCCTTGCCCCGTATTGACCAGATCATCAATGCTACGGCTGGTTGTGAGAGCATATGCTTCCTCGATGCTTACTCTGGCTATCATCAAATCAAAATGAAGCTGGAAGACCAGGAAAAGACGGCTTTCATCACACCTTTTGGAGCTTTCTGTTATACAACCATGCCGTTCGGTCTGAAGTGTGCACAGGCGACTTACCAGCGTTGTGTCCAGAGCTGCTTTCATAAACAGATCGGGCGGAACGTTCATGCTTATGTTGATGACATTGTGGTTAAGTCCCGGAAGAAAGAAACTCTGTTGGAGGATCTCAAGGAGACATTTGACAATCTCCGTGTCTACCAGATGAAGCTTAACCCGGAGAAGTGTGTTTTTGGCGTCCCTGCAGGAAAACTTCAGGGATTTCTTGTTTCCGAGCGTGGCATTGAAGCTAACCCGGAAAAGATCAAGGCAATCACAACCCTGGCTAAGCCGGCCAGACTGAATGACATGCAGAAGCTGGCTGGGTGGATTGCGGCACTAAGTCGGTTCATAAGCCGGCTTGGAGAGAAGGCAATTCTGTTATACCAATTGCTTAAGAAATCAGATGACTTCGTCTGGAGTGATGCTGCAGATCAGGCTTTTGAGGCCCTTAAGAAGCAGTTGTCTGAGCCGCCAGTCCTTGCTGCCCCTCGTGAGAAGGAACCAATGTTGCTATATATTGCTGCCAATAACAAAGCGGTAAGCGTGGCAGTTGTGGTAGAGCGCAAGGAAGATGGCAAGGAATATCCAGTCCAGCACCCTGTGTATTATATCAGTGAGGTGTTAACCGAGTCCAAGCAGCGATATCCACATTGGCAGAAACTGGTCTACGGAGTATTTATGGCTAGCCACAAGCTGAAGCATTACTTCCACGAACATCCAATCAATGTGGTCAGCTCAGCACCTCTGGGGGATATAATCCAGAACCGGGAGGCGATAGGCCGGGTTGCTAAGTGGGCCATCGAGCTTGGTCCGCATCATCTCAAATATGTGCCACGCACAACAATCAAATCTCAGGCGCTGGTGGATTTCATTAATGATTGGACAGAGTTGCAGGCTCCCGAAGAGAAGCCCGACACAACATACTGGTCCATACACTTTGACGGCTCAAGGCAGCTTGAAGTCTTGGGGGCTGGAGTTGTGATTACTTCCCCACGAGGAGATCAGTTCTGTTATATTTTGAGGCTCATGTTTCCCTGTACTAACAATGCCGCAGAATATGAGGCCTTGCTTCACAGGCTGCGGATAGCCAAGGAGATGAACTTGAGCCGGGTCAGGTGTTTGGGCGATTCAGACTTGGTGGCCCAGCAGGTTTCTGGAACATGGGACTCTAAGGATCCCCTTATGGCGGCTTACCGGCGTGCAGTTACAAATATTGCTGGACACATCAAAGGTTATCAGGTTGACCATATTGATCACCGGCAGAACGAGGCGGCAGACGCACTCTCTCGCTTGGGTTCTCAGCGCAAGCCAGTGCCACCCAATGTGTTCCTGGACGTTTTGCACAACTCGTCTGTCAAGTTACCAATAGAGGAGGACTTAGCTATTCCTGACCCGGAGGCGGCTCTAGTGGCTGCTGTCCATGCTATCCCTGATTGGACGGTCCCCTATTTGGCTTACCTAAACCGGGGAGATCTGCCAACAGAGGAAATCCTCGCTCGGCAGATCATCAGACGATCCAAGTCTATGACTATTGTCAATGACGAGTTGCACCGACGAAGTGTTACTGGTGTTTTTCAATGTTGTGTTTCACCTGAGGAAGGCCGTGCAATTCTCAATGAGATTCATTCCGGTGACTGTGGACACCATGCCGGCTCAAGATCACTGGTCGCGAAGGCTTTCCGGCACAGTTTTTACTGGCTCACAGCTCATGCTGATGCAGAGGACATTGTACGCAAGTGTGACGGTTGCCAGAAATATGCTCGTCAGACTCACATGCCGGCTCAAGAGTTGAGGATGATCCCGATTACTTGGCCGTTCGCGGTCTGGGGGCTTGACATGGTGGGACCCTTCAAACGTTCTAAGAACAAGCATACGCACCTACTGGTGGCTGTGGACAAGTTTACCAAGTGGGTGGAAGCAGAGCCGGTCAGCAACTGCGACGCGGCTACAGCTGTCAAGTTTCTGAAAAAGCTGATATTCCGATTTGGCTACCCGCACAGTATCATTACAGACAATGGAACTAATCTGTCCAAGGGAGTTATGGAACAGTTCTGTCAACAGGAGCACATCCGGCTTGATCTAGCATCGGTTGCGCATCGTCAGTCCAACGGATAGGCAGAAAGGGCCAATCAGGAATTGTTGCGTGGTATCAAACCCCGACTCATGGTGCCTTTGCAGCGCACGCCGGGTTGCTGGGAAGAAGAATTACCTTCGATGATTTGGAGCATACGGACTACTCCCAACAGGTCAACAGGCTATACGCCGTTTTTCCTAGTCTATGGTGCAGAAGCTGTACTTCCAAGTGATATTCGTCATGACTCCCCTCGAGTGGCGGCCTATGTGGAATCAGATAATGAGCAGGCTCGCCAAGACGCTCTTGATGCTCTGGAGGAAGAGCGCGACCTTGCCGCGTCCAAATCAGCAATTTATCAGCAAGACCTACGTCACAATCACAGCCGAAGAGTTCGAAGCCGTACTTTTCAGGAGGGTGACTTAGTGCTCCATCTGATACAAGACCAGACAGGCATGCATAAGCTTTCCCCACCTTGGGAAGGGCCCTTTGTGGTCAGCAAGAATCTCAACAACGGGTCCTATTACCTGATTGATGTACGTGAAGCAGAAAAATCACGTACTTCTGAGGAGGAAACAAGCCGGCCCTAGAAAATTGCCCAGCTCCAGCCATACTACACCTAAGTCATTGACTAGGTCGTATTTTTGTACATACCTTTCATCGTGTGTATACCTGTTTTTGATCAAATAAAATAGCGACCAGCAGCACTGTGTGAAGGTGTTGTTTTGCATCAAAATTTGTGTGCTGGATCTTTATTTGTTGATCTTGGTTACTTGGGGGCTTCCAACTCAATTGAGTTTAGCTTACAAAACCCTTTTAACCCGGCGAGATGCCACAAAGTTGGTTAAACCTGCCTGTTAGCAAGATGCTACTCCCTGAAAACGACCCGGCGTACGTCTGATGAGTCAATCACATAGGTGACCCTGAACTCATCAGAGTTAAAACGTTCAAATGGTTGTGTGAGAGCCAGCTTTTAGAGAGCGAGGACAAACCAACAGGCCAAAGTGCCAGCTTCATGAAAGCATATTTCGGCTTGCGCTTTATGAGCCGGCTGTTTCAAGTTGCGTTTAGCAGCCGGCTTACGCTTTACAAGCTGGCCATGTCAAGAATATTCCGGCTTACGATTATGTTCTTTTTGTTGCACTCATCTCATCCCTGCATACATGCATACATCCATGCACATCCTTTATTTTAGTTCACTTTGATATTCTTGATTCATTGCAAACAGTAACAAAGAGTACTATTCATTTATGTGATTTTCTCTATCACAGTTATTACTACAGAGGAATCACTCTATTGCAAAACCGGCTCTCGAAGCCCCAAAAGAGGATTTACAGAAGCAAGGCATCCATAGTATTGGTACAGGAAGTAAGCCAGCTCAGTACACGACGGCACTGGCATCAGCACCAAGTGTTTCATACTACCCTATTACAAGCCGCCCATCAACTGCGGCCACGACAAAGATTTTTACAAAGTTTGGACTACAAATGGATAAGCCGGCGTTTATGTCACCGGGTCAGAGCTGGCGCCAGCGCCCGATGAAACACCATGAGCCGGCTCTTCGCGGCCGTCGTCATCCTCCGCCTCTTGACTTGACTCGCCGGTCGACCACTGAATTGAGCGCAACACTTCAAATAGGGCATCGGCGGATATCAAGGAGGAAGGGTCGACTTCAGGGGCGAAAGTTGGCTTACGCTTACGAGTCAGGGCCACCGGCTCATGATTAGGCGGCTCTATCCGCTCATTATCCTTTGAGTAGGGCGCTTGATACCTGGTCAGATCTGCCTCTTCTGCGATCGCGGTGGCTGCAACCCGGGTTTCTTTGATGCAGCGTTGAAAGTCCTTCTTGGTGAACGGTGAGTCGCCCACGTTGAACTTGGGGTACCTGCCCACAATTTGAGCTGGGTCGAGCTCTAGCACGTATGCCTTGGCTCAAGCAAGTGCAGCACGCCTTCTTCCAGTCCTCAAACCACCTGGGCACGACAGACAGCTCCTTCAACATGTCCGCGATCAGTTGTGGTGGTCAGGTGGTGTTTTTTGCGGCCATAATGCATCTTGAGCCGCCTAGGTACAGCTGTTCCACAAAGGTATATACGGCTTTCAACTTCACCAAAGGTTGCTGCACAAGGGTTTGATTCTTCCGACCTGCAAAGGTATACACGATCAGTCAGGCTGGCTCAGCATATTTAAGCCGGCACTAATGGCGTGCGGTCTGTTTTGCTTACCGAAGATGGCCCGGCACATGGCGGTGATTTGGCCTTTCAGAGTCGCCAGTTCTTGAGTCACCGGCTCAAGTTGGGCTTCGGCCTCTGCAGCGTGTGTGGCTAGGGCGGCTTGCCGCTTCGGTCTCTGCCATCGTGTTCCTCACTACGAGAAGAGCCTTGTTGGCTTCTTCAAATGTTTTCTCAGCCTCGCGGCGCAGCTTCTTCTCCTTCCTGGCTTCCTTTCGGAAAAAGGTAGCTTGGGTCTCTACCTGGTTCAGCATGTCCTGCAGAGCAGAATAAGTTAAAGTCTGAACATGCCCCGAGCCGCCCTTTGGGCCGACCCGGCTCATGGGGGCTACGGGGTTCAGCACTTCTGATAGTAGCAATACAAGCAAAGTTCCATGCAGATGCAGGCATTCTATATGGCACTTGGGGGCTAATGCATGATTTAATCTTATTGAGCATGGCGACCCGCCTGTCAGGATATGATGAGCCGGCCTTGGGAAGGCGATAGCTAAAGTTATACATGCAAAATACAATTTGGAAGTCCCGGGTCATCATTTCATAATGACCCGGCCCTTGGGGGCTAAATATATATATGGTACAGAACAAAGGATGAAAATTACCTCATACTTCCGTTTCAATGAAGTTATCATGGCAATTTCTGTGTCCCGGCTTTCAGACAGCCGGGTCAGCACAGCCTGGTGCAGGGTACTGGCATCTTGGTCTTCAAATGTAGAGAAGTTAAGAGCCGTCTTTCCCTTGTCCTTTGAGGCCGGCTCAGGCTTGGCGGGGATTTTGGCAAGAGCGGTGGAAGCCTCCGGAGTTGTTTGCTGTTCTCCAGTCACCACCACATCATCCTGAGCCAGTGCCACGGGCGGCTCTTCGGGCTGTTCCTCACCTGGATTCTCTCTCTCCTGGATAACAAGCGAAGGAGCACGAGCTGGGCTAGCGGTGTCTTCAGGCGGCGGGCTCTTCTGGACTGCCGGCTCGTCTTGAGTGACCAAGGTGGCCTCTCTCTCTCCTTGAGGGCCTGATTGAATGACCGGGTCAGATGACCCGGCAGGTGTTTTCTTCTTGATAGCCTTGGCACTGCATAAGAAACAAAGGAGTTATTCATTTAAAAGGGTGAGGAGTAAGAAAATCATTATCACAAGTATGGATATAGTGCTTACCCAAGGTTGATGTTGAAAGCCGGCGCCTGCGTAGCGCTTTACTCGCCCGAGGAGTGGGATGTCTGATATGCCGAGTCATTTAAATGTAAGGGCTACTTAAAACGACCAGCTAGAGGAAAAGAGGAAGTTGGGCTAAGAAGCACCTCAGCTCGTGCTTTATGGGATGGCGGCTCGTATGGAAGCCCGCCACTTAACTCGCCTTCACTGCTCCGGGTCTTCCTTTTGGAGGTCCCGGCTTGACAAGTTTTCTTCAAAACAAATTTGGGATCCAAATGAGCGTCCTGGTGTGAAAAAGGGACCTTACGGACGACAACCCGGGGTTTCCTTCGAACCTTGCGGATTACAGCCCGGGTTTTCTTCCGAATGGGTATTGGAGAGTCAGAATCTGAAGAGATCAAATTTACCTCTGGCTCGTTGGTGTGGCTAATCTCAGGTTCATCCTGAAGAAAAGGGCGTTAGCAAGGTGAATAGAAAGACGACCAAGCAAGTCGAGTTATACCTCAGCCTCATTTTCTGCGTCTGGCTCATCCGCGTCGGCCGGCTCATCCTGTTGCTCCACTGGAGCGGGGGCGGGTTGTCGAGGCTTCTTCCTCTTCCAAAACTTGTCGTCTGCCTGCATTTGTGACAAGTCGGCAGTTAAGAATGAGATGAAGATGGCGAGTTAAGAGCAGAATAAGAAGGTGCAAGCACTTACTGAAGGCACAGGATTGGTCAAGCAGAAGGGTGCTAGCCCGGTTTTGTTGCATTTCTCCTGAGCCTCTCCCAATAATCTCTTGGTGGCCTTGTTGATGTCACTCGCAGATAAATTGACCTGGCTGAAGCGTTGAACGTCAGCCGGCTCACCCGTATAATTGCACATCAAGCCGCCCCTCCGGCTAAGGGGCTGGATTCGCGAGCTTATCCAGCACCGGGTCAGATCGATCCCGGTAAGGCCGTTAGCAACCAAGGCCCTTATCTTGGAGTAAATAGGGGCAATTTGCTTACGCTCCTCTGCTGACGGCCAACCCGGAAAGGCAACCGTGGCGTTGAGACGGTCCAGTCTATAACCTGGCAGGGGGTTTTCATCCTGAGGAGCCGTATTTTGCAATAAAACCAAGTTTTGTTCCAACCCTTGGGGTGACTCGCCAGTTTGGCCTCACTAAAGGGAGTGTTTCTCCACCTCTGAATGGAAACACCACCAAGTTCTATGCTCGGGCCATCGGTGAACTCGGTCTGATGGTTGATATAGAAGAACTCTCGAAAGAGAAGGACAGTTGGCTCTATTTGGAGATACACTTCGTAGAAGACTTGAAACTGGCATAGATTGGTGATTGAGTTGGGGCCGAGATCCTGCGGTCGGAGGTCGAAAAAATTGAGGACGTCACGGAAGAATTTTGACCCGGGCGGCCGAAACCCCTTCTGAAGATGATCTGCGAAGACCACCACTTCGTCCTGCTTAGGCTGGGGGGAGCTCTCTTCATCAGGCGCCCGCCAGCTGATTGTTGCTTGAGCCAGCAAGAGGCCTTGCCCCACGAGCTCGTCCAGCATAAGAGTTGAGACCTGGGATCCGATCCAGTTGCAGGACTTGTCGGTCTTGGGAGCCATGACGATTTCAGATTTCAACTGCAAGGATAATAAGCCAGCGTGTTAAGCTCATGAGGTATAACCCGGCAAAATGATAAGACGAGCGTGATTGCTGAAGCCGTGACATGAATTTGTGCAAGTCGCCGAAAGCAGTGATAAGCCGGTATAACAGTAAGCCGGTGCTGGTGAATCAGTGGTGTTCTGGGTTTTCGCTAAGTGTTGAAACAAAATCTAAGTTATGAGCCCGCAAACAAGTTTTCACATAGTAAGAAAATTCTACGGATCTGGAAAGGGGATAAAAATGAAGAAATAAGGGCTGAGTGTGTTCTTCGTATGGTAAAGATGAACCACAATGGATTTAGCTATGGCAGCACAATAGATCTACTAATACGGAAAATGCTGCGGGATTGCTATGGGAACTAAAACCGAAAAAGACTAAAGGCATTTGAGGTCTACCATGGCTGCAATGAAGAACACGGAAGAACTCGAGGAAAACCTCGTTAATGGCGGGGAGCACTTACAGATCTGACCGGAGTGAACTTGAAGAGGAGAAGCGCGGCAGAGCGGCCTGATCAGATTGAGTGAGCTCTGGCGATGATCGAGGACGCGGTCGAGGTGGTCGGAGAGCTCAGAGGCGGTGGTGCTTCGGTGGCGAGAGGAAGCGGACGCGAGGAAGAAGAGCAAGGGGTAAAAATTGAAGAGGGAGTGAGCTGGCCTCTTTATAGGCACAGTAAAATTGAAAAGGCAGGGACGGAGCCCCAGGCGGCGCAGTAATTTTCGGCTGTGGGCTCCTCGTTTTTCGCGCCTGACAAGACGATACATACCCACTAAATTTTTTGATATGATGTCATCCCAAATTTTGTGGAAGTGGGTTGTGACGTCATGAGGGAAAAAGAGCTGAAAATGCTAAGTTTGAACCTGAAGGAATGATCCGTCGATCTACTTAACCCGGCAAATTGAGCCGGTCAAGGACGGCGTGCTAAAGGACCAGCTTGGGAAGCATTTGGAGAGTATATTACTAATGTTTTTCCAGGATGAAGTTTAACACTGAGGGCTAATGTTGGGGATGTTTACCAGCATATAGACCCGGCAGAGTGATAACCCGGCCATATAGCAGGCTCGGCGGGTCAACCCACTGCAAGGTTGAAGGAATCATAGCAGGCCGGCTTGACGCGGTATAAGCAGGAAGGGCCGGCTTAGGCAATGGGCTGGCTCACGATAAGGTGACTGGCATGAAGGCCGTCTTGGAGGACAAGTGGGAAGAGTAGGAGACGGGTCAAAGGACGATCCGGACTCTCATGTAATCTAGGGTTCCACCTGTATATATAAAGGGGAGCACCTATGTGAAAAAGACTAAGTTGCAACCTCCTCGAGAGCTAGGTTAGCGAATCCGCATCCTTGTAATCGAGAACCACAGCAATATAATCAAGCAGGACGTAGGCTTTTACCTCCACCGTGAGGGGCCGAACCTGGGTAACCCGGCGTATTCTTGTTCCCGATCAACCCCGTTAAGCTTCCACACTTGTGCGATGGCCTCATCTCTAAGTCCTTTCATCAGGGCATCTGCCGTGTTAAAACCACGACAGGCCCTGACTCCGGAATTGGCTAAATGCCAATATAATCTGAGATAGTTTCCAAATAAATGATTCAAGATTTGATCTTGATAAACCCTTCGGAAGACTTGAAGTCTAACGAATATTAATGGAACTATAAACTGATACGGATAAAAATGTTTTATCCATAAAGCTCGACTTGTTGCTTATAACAAATTCAAGGAATTAACTGCGATGAGATTGTCTCACCGTAGCGATGCTTAAAGTCAGTTCGGGTTAAACTAGCAATTAATACATATTTCAATGATGAGATATGATACTTGGATGCAAAAAGGATTTCCATGTGATGGAAATGCTACCTAGGACTTGCATGTGATACTGTCCAAGGTATTTTGTCTATCCAGAGGATGCTAGTGAGTATGCAAACTTCAGAGTTCCAACAATGGACAGAAAAGAGCAAAATGGAGTTGGAATCTTCGTTTTTGATGAATTAGTCAAAAGAGTTTGATTTCATCAATGGATAACGAAGATGCTTGTGGTTACAAGAAAGTAATGTTGGGGAACGTTGCATGGGAAACAAAAATTTCCTACGCACACACAAGATCTATCCATGGTGATGAGCATCTACGAGAGGGAGAGTGAATCTACATACCCTTGTAGATCGCTAAGCGGAAGCGTTTAAGAAACGCGGTTGATGTAGTCGAACGTCTCCGCGATCCAAATCGCACGTCGTCCCTCGATCCGATCACGAACTAGTGCCGAACGGACGGCACCTCCGCGTTCAGCTCACAAGCGGTAGTACCGCTTGGGCGGTAGTACCGCTTCACACAAGCGGTAGTACCGCTCGGGCGGTAGTACCGCTTCACACAAGCGGTAGTACCGCTTACGCGGCAGCAAAACTACTTTTTGCACTTTCCAATACCTTGTGGGCTTTTATCCCTTGGCCCATATAAAGTGTTGTTGCACCCGAACACTTCGGTAAACATCCGGAACCCCTTCCGGTGAACTCTGGAACTCTTCCGGAGATCGAAACACTATTATCACATATATCAATCTTTACCTCTGGACTCTTCCGGAGATCCTCGTCATGTCCGGGATCTTATCCGAGACTTCCGAACAACTTTCGGTCACCAACATAATAACTCAATTATACTAATCGTCACCAAACGTTAAGTGTGTAGACCCTGCGGGTTCGAGAACTATGTAGACATGACCGAGACACCTCTACGGCCAATAACCAATAGCGGGACCTGGATGCCCATATTGGCTCCTACATATTCTACAAAGATCTTTATCGGTCGAACCTCTATGTCAAGGATTCAGTTAATCCCGTATGCTGTTCCCTTTGTTCTTCGGTATGTTACTTGCCCGAGATTCGATCGTCGGTATCTCTATACCTAGTTCAATCTCGTTACCGGCAAGTCTCTTTACTCGTTCCGTAATACAAGATCCTGTGGCTAACTCTTTAGTCACTTTGCTTGCAAGGCTCAATGTGATGTTGTATTACCGAGTGGGCCCTGAGATACCTCTCCGTCACACGGAGTAACAAATCCCAGTCTTGATCCATGCCAACCCAACAGACACCCTCGGAGATACCTGTAGAGCACCTTTATAGTCACCCAGTTACGTTGCGACGTTTGATACACACAAGGTATTCCTCCGGTGTCAGTGAGTTGCATGATCTCATGGTCAAAGGAACAGATACTTGACATGCAGAAAACAATAGCAATAAACTGACACGATCAAATGCTACGTTTACAGTTTGGGTCTTGTCCATCACATCATTCTCCTAATGATGTGATCCCGTTATCAAATGACATCTCATGTCAATGGCTAGGAAACCTTAACCATCTTTGATCAACGAGCTAGTCAACTAGAGGCTTACTAGGGACACAGTGTTGTCTATGTACCCACACATGTATTTGAGTTTCCAATCAATACAATTATAGCATGGATAATAAACGATTATCATTAACAAGGAAATATAATAATAACCAATTTATTATTGCCTCTAGGGCATATTTCCAACAGTCTCCCACTTGCACTAGAGTCAATAATCTAGTTCACATCACTATGTGATTTACATTGTAATGAATCGAACACCCATGCAGTTCTGGTGTTGTTCATGTTTAGCCCTTGGAAGAGGTTTAGTCATCGGATCTGCAACATTCAGATCCGTGTGTACTTTGCAAATATTTATGTCGTCCTCCTTGATGTAATCGCGGATGGAATTGAAACGTCGCTTTATGTGTCTGGTCCTCTTGTGAAATCTTGGTTCCTTGGCTAGAGCAATGGCACCAGTATTATCACAAAACAGAGTCATTGGGTTAAGTGCACTTGGCACTACTCCAAGATCTGTCATGAACTCCTTCATCCAGACACCTTCCTTCGCCGCCTCCGAGGCTGCGATGTACTCCGCTTCGCATGTAGAATCAGCTACCACGCTTTGCTTGGAACTGCACCAGCTAACCGCACCCCCATTAAGAATAAACACGTATCCGGTTTGAGACTTAGAGTCATCCGGATCAGTGTCAAAGCTTGCATCGACGTAACCCTTTACGACGAGCTCTTGATCACCTCCATAAACGAGAAACATATCCTTAGTCCTTTTCAGGTACTTCAGGATATTCTTGACCGCCGTCCAGTGTTCCATACCTGGATCACCTTGAAACCTTCCGACCATACTTATGGCAAGGCTGACATCGGGTCTTGTGCACAGCATTGCATACATGATAGAGCCTATGGCTGAAGCATAGGGGATGACACTCATCTTTTCTCTATCTTCTGCAGTCACTGGGCATTGAGTCTTACTCAACTTCACACCTTGCAAAACAGGCAAGAACCCCTTCTTGGACTGATCCATTTTGAACTTCTTCAAAATCTTATCAAGGTATGTGCTTTGTGAAAGTCCTATTAAGCGTCTTGATCTATCTCTATAGATCTTGATGCCTAATATGAAAGCAGCTTCTCCTAGGTCCTTCATTGAAAAACTCTTGTTCAAATATTCCTTTACGCTTTCCAGCATTTCTATATTGTTTCCAATCAGTAATATGTCATCCACATATAATATTAGAAACGCTATAGAGCTCCCACTCACTTTCTTGTAAATACAAGCTTCTCCGTAAACTTGTATAAACTCGAACGCTTTGATCACCTCATCAAAACGAAGATTCCAACTCCGAGATGCTTGCACCAGTCCATAAATGGATCGCTGGAGTTTGCAAACTTTGTCAGCATTCTCTGGATCGACAAAACCTTCTGGTTGCATCATATACAACTCTTCCTTAAGGTAACCGTTAAGGAACGCTGTTTTGACATCCATCTGCCAAATCTCATAATCGAAAAAGGCAGCTATTGCTAACATGATTCTGACGGACTTAAGCATCGCTACGGGTGAGAAGGTCTCATCGTAGTCAACTCCTTGAACTTGTGAAAAACCCTTTGCCACAAGTCGATCTTTATAGACGGTGACATTACCGTCCGCGTCCGTCTTCCTCTTAAAGATCCATTTGTTCTGAATGGCCTTACGCCCTTCAGGTAATACTTCCAAAGTCCATACTTTGTTTTCATACATGGATCCCATCTCGGATTTCATGGCCTCTAACCACTTCTTGGAATCCGGGCCCATCATCGCTTCTCCATAGCTCGTAGGTTCATCATTGTCTAACAACATGACCTCTAAGACAGGGTTGCCGTACCACTCGGGAGCAGTACGCGTCCTTGTCGACCTACGAGGTTCGATAGCAACTTGATCCAAAGCTTCATGATCATCATCATTAACTTCCTCTTCAGCTAATGTAGGCTCCACAGAAACAACTTTCTGCGCTGCGCTACTCTCAGGTTGAAGTAAAGGTTCAACAACCTCATCAAGTTCTATCTTCCTCCCACTCAATTCTTTCGAGAGAAACTCTTTCTCAAGAAATGTTCCGTTTTTAGCGACAAACACTTTGCCTTCGGATCTGAGGTAGAAGGTATACCCAACTGTCTCTTTTGGGTATCCTATGAAGACGCATTTCTCCGCTTTGGGTTCCAGCTTTTCAGGCTGAAGCTTTTTGACATAAGCATCACATCCCCAAACTTTAAGAAACGACAGCTTTGGCTTCTTGCCAAACCAAAGTTCATATGGCGTCGTCTCAACGGATTTCGATGGTGCCCTATTTAAAGTGAATGCAGCTGTCTCTAATGCATAACCCCAAAACGATAGTGGCAAATCGGCAAGAGACATCATCGATCGCACCATATCTAATAAGGTTCGATTACGACGTTCGGACACACCATTACGCTGTGGTGTTCCTGGCGGTGTTAGTTGTGAAACAATTCCACATTGTCTTAAGTGACTGCCAAACTCATAACTCAGATATTCTCCTCCTCGATCAGATCGTAGGAATTTAATCTTCTTGTTACGATGATTCTCAACTTCACTCTGAAATTGTTTGAACTTTTCAAATGTTTCAGACTTGTGTTTCATTAAGTAAATATACCCATATCTACTTAAGTCATCAGTGAAGGTGAGAAAATAACGATAACCACCGCGCGCCTCAATACTCATCGGACCACACACATCAGTATGTATGATTTCCAATAAGTCAGTTGCCCGTTCCATTGTTCCAGAGAACGGCGTTTTAGTCATCTTGCCTATGAGGCATGGCTCACATGTGTCAAGTGATTCAAAATCAAGTGACTCCAAAAGTCCATCAGCATGGAGCTTCCTCATGCGTTTTACGCCAATATGACCTAAACGGCAGTGCCACAAGAAAGTGGTATTATCATTATCAATTCTACATCTTTTGGCATCAATGTTATGAACATGTGTATCATTACTATCGAGATTCAATAAGAACAAACCCCTCACATCGGGTGCATGACCATAAAAGATATTACTCATATAAATAGAACAACCATTATTCTCTGATTTAAATGAGTAACCGTCTCGCAATAAACAAGATCCAGATATAATGTTCATGCTTAACGCAGGCACCAAATAACACTTATTTAGGTTCATCACTAATCCCGACGGTAATCGAAGAGCGAGCGTGCCGACGGCGATCACATCAACCTTGGAACCATTTCCCACGCGCATCGTCACTTCGTCCTTTGCCAGCCTCCGTCTATTCCGCAGTTCCTGTTTTGAGTTGCAAATATGAGCAACCGCACCGGTATCAAATACCCAGGCACTACAACGAGAGTTGGTGAGGTACACATCAATAACATGTATATCATATATACCTTGTTTGTTGTTGGCCGCCTTCTTGTCAGCCAAATACTTGGGGCAATTCCGCTTCCAGTGTCCAGTTCCCTTGCAATGAAAACACACAGTTTCTGGTTTGGGTCCAGCCTTGGGTTTCTTCACGAGAGGAGCAACTGCTTTGCCACTCTTCTTGGAGTTACCCTTCTTACCCTTGCCATTTTTCTTGAAACTAGTGGTTTTATTGACCATCAACACTTGATGCTCCTTCTGAATTTCAGACTCAGCGGCTTTCAGCATCGCAAACAGCTCGGCGACTGACTTGTTCATCCCGTGCATGTTATAGTTCAACACGAAGCTCTTGTAGCTAGGTGGCAATGATTGAAGAACTCTGTCAGTGATAGCCTCTGGCGGAAGGGGCATCCCTAACTCAGCCAGACAGGTGGAGTACCCAGACATTCTGAGCACGTGATCACTGATAGACCCGTTCTCCTCCATCTTGCAAGCATAGAACTTATCGGAGATCTCATATCTCTCGATCCGGGCATTCTTCTGAAAGATAAACTTCAATTCCTGGAACATCTCATATGCTCCATGACATTCAAAACGTCTTTGAAGTCCCGGTTCTAAGCCATACAACATTGCACATTGAACTATTGAGTAATCATCAGAACGAGCCTGCCAGGCGTTCACAACGTCTAGAGACTCAACTGGAGCGGGTGGATCACCAAGCGGTGCATCAAGGACATAAGCCTTCTGGGAAGCCGTAAGGATAATCCTTAGATTACGGGCCCAGTCCACAAAGTTACTTCCATCATCTTTCAACTTAGCTTTCTCTAGGAACGCATTAAAATTCAGGGGTGCTACTGCGCGAGCCATGATCTACAACATAAATATAGCAAAGACAACTTAGACTATTGTTCTTAGATAATGAGTTTAGTTAATCATATTACTTTAAAAACTCCCACTCAAATTGACATCCCTCCGGTCATTCGAGTGTAACATGATCCAAATCCACCAACTCAAGTCCGATCATCACGTGAGTTGAGGTGGTTTCAATGGTGAACATCTTCATGTTGATCATATCTACTATATGACTCATGTTCGACCTTTCGGTCTCTTGTGTTCCGAGGCCATGTCTGTACATGCTAGGCTCGTCAAGTTTAACCCGAGTGTTCCGCGTGTGCAACATGGCTTGCACCCGTTGTATGTGAACGTGGAGTCTATCACACCCGATCATCACGGCGTGTCTCGAAACGACGAACTTTCGCAACGGTGCACACTCGGGGAGAACACAATTTATCTTGAAATTTAAGTGAGGGATCACCTTATAATGCTACCGTCGTCCTAAGCAAAATAAGATGCATAAAAGGATTAACATCACATGCAAATCATAAGTGACATGATATGGCCATGAACTTGTGCTTTTGATCTCCATCTCCAAAGCACCGGCATGATCTCCATCGTCACCGGCATGACACCATGATCTCCATCATCTTGATCTCCATCAACGTGTCGCCATAAGGTTGTCGCGCCGACTGTTGCTTCCACGACTATTGCTAACGTTTAGCGATAAAGTAAAGCATTACATAGCGCTTAATGATTGACACGCAGGTCATACAATAATTAAAGACAACTCTATGGCTCCTGCCAGTTGCCGTACTCATCGACATGCAAGTCGTGATATTCTATACAACACATGATCATCTCATACATCACATATATCTCATCATGTAATTGGCCATATCACAACACAACATACCCTGCAAAAACAAGTTAGACGTCCTCTAATTGTTGTTGCAATTTTTACGTGGCTGCTACGGGTTTGCAAGAACCGTTCTTACCTACGCAAAACCACAACGTGGTGTAGTGATTGCTTTTTGATCTTCTAAAAGAACCCTCTTTATTGAAATCGATTCAACTAAAGTGAGAGAGACAGACACCCGCTAGCCATCTTTATGCAACGAAGTTACATGTCAGTTGAAGGAACCTGTCTCGCGTAAGTGTACGCGTAATGTCGGTCCGGGCCGCTTCATCTCACAGTACCGCCGAATCAAATATCAACTAGTAACGGCAAGCAATATGTATACACCCACGCCCACAACTCGTTTGTGTTCTACTCGAGATCTCATCTACGCATAGACCTGGCTCATGATGCCACTGTTGGGGAACGTTGCATGGGAAACAAAAATTTCCTACGCACACACAAGATCTATCCATGGTGATGAGCATCTACGAGAGGGAGAGTGAATCTACATACCCTTGTAGATCGCTAAGCGGAAGCGTTTAAGAAACGCGGTTGATGTAGTCGAACGTCTCCGCGATCCAAATCGCACGTCGTCCCTCGATCCGATCACGAACTTGTGCCGAACAGACGGCACCTCCGCGTTCAACACACGTACGGCTTTATGACGCCTTCACCTCCTCGATCCAGCGAGCGATGGTGAAGTAGTGGTTGTGTTCCAGCAGCACGACGGCGTGGTGATGGTGGTGAGGAACAATCTCTGCAGGGCTTCGCCAAGCACTACGGAGATTATGACGGAGGAACTAGAGGGTTAGGGTTGCCGCACACGGCTTGGGGAAATCTTGATCGCTGCCGTGTGCTAGCCCTGCCCCTCTATTTATATGTTGAGCCTTGGGGTCTAAACTTGGAGTAAAAGCCTCCTCCAGGTCGGTTTTGCCCGCACAAGGTCGGTTTGGCCCGCAGGAAAAGAGTCCAACTCGGATCCCTGCCGAACCGCGCACAGCCGCGCACAAGCGGTAGTACCGCTTCACACAAGCGGTAGTACCGCTCGGGCGGTAGTACCGCTTCACACAAGCGGTAGTACCGCTTACGCGGCAGCAAAACTACTTTTTGCACTTTCCAATACCTTGTGGGCTTTTATCCCTTGGCCCATATAAAGTGTTGTTGCACCCGAACACTTCGGTAAACATCCGGAACCCCTTCCGGTGAACTCTGGAACTCTTCCGGAGATCGAAACACTATTATCACATATATCAATCTTTACCTCCGGACTCTTCCGGAGATCCTCGTCATGTCCGGGATCTTATCCGAGACTTCCGAACAACTTTCGGTCACCAACATAATAACTCAATTATACTAATCGTCACCAAACGTTAAGTGTGTAGACCCTGCGGGTTCGAGAACTATGTAGACATGACCGAGACACCTCTACGGCCAATAACCAATAGCGGGACCTGGATGCCCATATTGGCTCCTACATATTCTACGAAGATCTTTATCGGTCGAACCTCTATGTCAAGGATTCAGTTAATCCCGTATGCTGTTCCCTTTGTTCTTCGGTATGTTACTTGCCCGAGATTCGATCGTCGGTATCTCTATACCTAGTTCAATCTCGTTACCGGCAAGTCTCTTTACTCGTTCCGTAATACAAGATCCTGTGGCTAACTCTTTAGTCACTTTGCTTGCAAGGCTCAATGTGATGTTGTATTACCGAGTGGGCCCTGAGATACCTCTCCGTCACACGGAGTAACAAATCCCAGTCTTGATCCATGCCAACCCAACAGACACCCTCGGAGATACCTGTAGAGCACCTTTATAGTCACCCAGTTACGTTGCGACGTTTGATACACACAAGGTATTCCTCCGGTGTCAGTGAGTTGCATGATCTCATGGTCAAAGGAACAGATACTTGACATGCAGAAAACAATAGCAATAAACTGACACGATCAAATGCTACGTTTACAGTTTGGGTCTTGTCCATCACATCATTCTCCTAATGATGTGATCCCGTTATCAAATGACATCTCATGTCAATGGCTAGGAAACCTTAACCATCTTTGATCAACGAGCTAGTCAACTAGAGGCTTACTAGGGACACAGTGTTGTCTATGTACCCACACATGTATTTGAGTTTCCAATCAATACAATTATAGCATGGATAATAAACGATTATCATTAACAAGGAAATATAATAATAACCAATTTATTATTGCCTCTAGGGCATATTTCCAACAAGTAAGTGGGAGCATAATAATATTTTTAAAAACCTTGTGTCCTTGACACATTGTTGATTGGAAATAATATAAATTTCTTGACACAAATTAGGACTTCATTGAAAATTAGTTTTTCGATGAAGGACTTGGGCTGAGTAGCCTTGATATTAGGCATAATTATCTACGGAGATAGAATTGCCTAATAGGGCTAAGCCAAAGTACATATTGACAAAGATGTTAAAACGTTTTAACATTAAAACGCCAAGGAGTGATTCTTGCCGAAGTCACATGGAAAGAGTTTTGCAAGACTCGGTGTCCCAAAACACTGATGAGCAAAATACATGATGGAGATTCCACACACTTTCGTGTTTGGATTAATCATGTATTCCATGATATGTAAAACAACCAGATATGTCCGGTACTCCCAAGCAGTTGCGAGTATAGATACCAAAGTGATCAAAGTACTGATCATGGGACAACAGTGAAAGATGTCATTGAGTACTAGAATAGCACTGATGACATGTTTTCTCGCAAGCGGAGATTTGATACGTCTCCAACGTATCTATAATTTATGAAGTATTCATGCCATGTTTTTATAGTTTTGTATGGTTTTGGTGCACTTTTATATGGCTTTTATATGATTTTTATGGACTAACATATTGACCTAGTGCCCAGTGCCAGTTGTTGTTTTCTGCTTGTTTTTGGTTTTCCAGAAAATCCATATCAAATGAAGTCCAAATGCAGCGAAACTTTTTGACGATTTTTTCTGGAAGGAAACAGACCCAGGAAGCTTTGGAGGAGCAGCAGAAGAGCCACAAGGGCCACACGAGCCACCTGGGTGCGCCTGCCCCCCCCCCCCAGACGCGCCCTGGTGCCTCGTGGGCCCCCTGTGGCACCTCTTCGCGTGATTCCAAGGCTGAAAAATCATATATATATATATATATATATATATATATATATATATATATATATATTCACAAACCCCCGAAAGTTAACCTAGATGAGTTTTTACGCCGCCGCAAGCCTCTGTACCTCCACGATCTCATCTACAGCCCTTTTCCGGCACCCTGCCGGAGGGGGGGAATCATCACCGGAGGCCATCTTCATCATCCCAGTGGTCTCCATGACGAGGAGGGAGTAGTTCACCCTCGGGGCTGAGGGTTTGTACCAGTAGCTATGTGTTTGATCTCTCTCTCGTGTTCTTGATTTGGCACGATCTAGATGTACCGCGAGCTTTGTTAATATAGTTGGATCATATGATGTTTCTTCCCTCTCTATCCTTGTTGTGATGAATCGAATCTTTTCCCTTTGAGGTTTCGTTATTGTCGGATTGAATATTTCAGATTTGAGAACACTTGATGTATTTCTTGCATATGAATACCCGTGGTGACAATGGGATATTATATCGATTCTCTTGATATATGTTTTGGCACTCAACTCGCGGATTCCCAAGGTGACATTGGGGTAATCTATGCATAGGGGTTGATGCACGTTTTCATTATCTTTTCTCCGATAGAAACTTTGGGGTGCTCCTTGGAGTTCTCTGTATGGATTGAATATTATGATTATGAAGTTGTTTGATGCATATCGTATAATCAACTCACGGATACTTGTGGTGACATTGGAGTATCTAGGTGACATTAGAGTTGGTTAATGTGTATCATATGGTGTTATTTTAGTACGAACTATCGGGCTGTTTGTGACACATATAGGAATAGCTCAATAGATCGATCAGAAAGGATAACTTTGAGGTGGTTTCGTACCCTACAAACAATTTTTATCTTATGTTCTCCGCTAATAGAAACTTGGGAGTGATTCTTTATCGCACGTTGAGGGATGGTTATATGATCCAATTATGTTAGCATTGTTGAGAGATTGCACTAGTGAAAGTATGAACCCTAGGCCTTGTTTTCAAGCATTGCAAAACCATTTGTGCTCACTTTTGTTACTTGCTACCTTGCTGTTTTTATATTTTCAGATTACAAAAACCTATATCTACTATCCATACTACACTTGTATCACCATCTCTTCACCGAACTAGTGCACCTATACAATTTACCATTGTATTTGGTGTGTTGGGGACACAAGAGATTTCTTGTATTTGATTGCAGGGTTGTTTGAGAGAGACCATCTTCATCCTACACCTCCCACGGATTGATAAACCTTAGGTCATCCACTTGAGGGAAAATTGCTACAGTCCTACAAAACTCTGCGCTTGGAGACCCAACACGAGTCTACAAGAATAAGTTGTGTAGTAGACATCAAGCTCTTTTCTGGCGCCGTTGCCGGGGAGGTGAGTGCTTGAAGGTATATCTTTAGATCTTGTAATTGAATCTTTTAGTTTCTTGTTTTATCACTAGTTTGGTTTATAAAAGAAAACTACAAAAAATATGGAATTGAGGTTGCCTCATATTATTCATCTTTATAATGTCTTTCTTGAAAATGATGGAGCAGAAAATTGTGCTCAATTCATAGAAGAAGAATTCAATAAAATGTTTGGCATAAAATCTTTGAATGATGAGCATGATTTTAGTATGAATTCTATGAGTATCCACGATGCTAATGATATGCAAAGCCATAAGCTTGGGGATGCTATGTTTGATGAAGATGATATTTTTAGTCCCCCAAGTTTTGATGAGAAAATTTATTATGATGATTGCATGCCTCCTATCTATGATGATTATTGTGATGACATGTATGCTATAACGAATAATGATAAATATGAAACTTGTCATCATGATTTTAATTTTCAATTGGATTATGCCAATCAAGTATCTCATGATAGTTATTTTGTTGAGTTTGCTCCCACTATTATGAATGAGAAGAAAATTGCTTATGTGGAGAGTAGTAAAATTTCTATGCTTGTGGATCATGAAAAGAATGCTTTATGTGATAGCTATATTGTTGAATTCATTCATGATGCTACTGAAAATTATTATGAGATAGGATCATATGCTTTTAGGTGTTGCAATAATATCAAGTTTCCTCTCTATATGTTGAAAGTTTTGAAGTTATGCTTGTTTTGCCTTCCTATGCTAGTTGATTCTTGCTCCCATAAATTGTTTTATCACAAAATCCCTATGCATAGGAAGTGGGTTAGGCTTAAATGTGCTAGTCATATGATTCATGATGCTCTCTTTGTGTTTCAATTCTTTACTTTTATGTGAGCATCATTAAAATCATCATGCTTAGCTAAAAAGGCTTTAAAGAAAAGCGCTTGTTGGGAGACAACCCAATATTTATACCTACTGTTTTTGTGTGTTCAAATGATTAATCTACTGTAGTAATCATGTTTTATATGTTTTCTTTCAATAATGTGCCAAGCAAAGCCTTTGGGATAGAGTGGATACTTGTTGATTCGATTCTGCAAAAACAGAAACTTTTGCGTCCAGTGCTGGAATTTCTATTCTGTACTGGAGCGTGAAAAAATTCTGAAAGTTTTACAGAGCATTGGGTTACAAATTTTTTATGTTTTCATAATTTTTCAGAATTTTTGGAGGTATAGAAGTATGGTTTTAAATCTCTCACTACATGCTGTTCTGTTTTTGACAGATTCTGTTTTCGGTGCATAGTTTGCTTGTTTTAGTGTTTCCATAGCTTATATTGAGTAATATAAATTGTGGAAATGATAGAATACAATAGTAATTATTTGAGAACAATTATTAATCTTGTATTGACAGTACCTAAGTGGATGATTTATTTTTGTCATACTAACCTATCTCACAAGTTCCGTTAAGTTTTGTGTGATTGAAGTTTTCAAGTTTTGGGTGAGATATCGATATGAGGAGAATAAGGAGTGGCAAGACCCTAATCTTGGGGATACCCAAGGCACCCCAAGGTAATATTAAAGGAATACCCAAGCAACTAAGCTTGGGGATGCCCCGGAAGGCATCCCCTATTTCGTCTTCAACACTATCGGTAACCTCACTTGGAGCTCTATTTTTATTTGTCACATAATATGAGTTTTGCTTGGAGCATCATTTTCTTTTGTTGAGATTTGCTTGCTGTTATCAATAATCATGTTTTGTATCTTTTGGTTCAATAAAAAGCCAAGTATAGCCTTTACCATGCTCAGTTTGCAAGTTTATGTGCTGCTGTTTGAAAACAGAAAGTATTCTGTTATGTCCAGAATATTCCTGAATAATCAGAACATGATAAAAATCTGAAATTTTTACACAGTAAGCATGCATGAGTTCTCTGTAACGTGGTAATGTTTGAGAATTTTTGCAGTTAGGGAAGTATGGATTCTTATTCCCCTTTTACAGACTGTTCTGTTTTGGCAGATTTCGGTTATAGTTGCATTGTTTGCATATGTTGCATGTTTAATGTTTCAATTTTTGGATAGGAGTATTAAATACGAAGAGGCATTTAGTATGCAATGTTTAAGTATAATTTTTGTTATTTGCTATAGTAGAGAATGTTGAGGTTTTGAGTTCATTTATACTAACTTATCTCACGAGTTCTTGTTGAGTTTTGTGTGGATGAAGTTTTTAAGATTTAGGAGAAGCCATGATATGAGAGGAATTAAGGAGACACAAAAGCTCAAGCTTGGGGATGCCCAAGGCACCCCAAGATAACATTCTAAGAAGTCTCAAGCAACTAAGCTTGGGGATGCCCCGTTAGGCATCCCACCTTTCTTCTTCAATAACTATCGGTCAGTTTTGGTTGAGCCTAAGTTTTTGCTTCTTCACATGATATGTGATATTCTTGGAATGTCATTTTATTTTGTTTTTCTTTGCTGTTTGAATAAAATTATCAAGATCTGAAATTTTAAATGAGAGAGAGTCCTCACATAGCTACTTATTTGCTTAACTACTCATTGATCTTCACTTATACCTTTTGGAGTAGTTTGTCATTTACTCTTGTGCTTCACTTATATCCTATGAGTAAATTGTTGAATAAATTGAATATCATGAAGTTGAGATAATATGAGCTTCATATGCTTGTATCATGTCTAGTAGTAGTTTCACATTTGGGTTAGAAAGTGAAATCTATTGAAGCTTGACAATCACAATATTGGTCATACAAGCAATTCATGAATGATTAGTATAAGGAAGAGAACTTTCACATATAAATATATTATCTTGGACATCTTTTATGATTGTGAATACCCATTAATTATTTTCAAACTTGAGCAAATTAGTTGAAGTTGGACAAGGAAGACAACGTAATGAGTTATGTTTGGGTATATTTGCATAGAAGTTATATTGTTATGGATCCTCCAACATGTGGTGCTTGCTTAGGATCTTTTGCTTGCCAAAAATTCGTACTAAGTAGAGATACTACTTGTGCATCCAAAAACCCTTAAACCCAGTTTCTTGCCATGAGTGTCCACCATACCTACCTATGGAATGAATAAGATCCTTCAAGTAAGTTTTCATCGGTGCAAAAAGCAATAAAAATTGCTCCTAAAATATGTATGATCTTTTATTGTAAGGGAAAATAAGCGTTGTACGAACTTGTGATGGTAAAGAAATAAAAGCGACGGACTGCATAATAAAGGTTGCTATCACAAGGGGCAATATAACGTGACGTTCCTTTGCATTAAGGGCTTGTGCATCCATAAATAAAAAACGCATGACAACCTCTGCTTCCCTCTGCGAAGGGCCTATCTTTTCCTTTTATGTATTTACCTTTATGCAAGAGTCAATAAGTATTCAATCTCATTTCAACCTTAATTATTATCTAGTTGGCAAGCATCATGTGGTGGGGAAAGATCCAGGCACATATGGCCAGTCAAATATATTTGATCATGAATTATTATTGTTGACAATTATCTTTATGATAAATAAGTTGGGAGGCGAAACAGTAAGCCCCTATCTTTCTCTGTGTTCGATGGATGCCATTTGTTCTAAAATATGCTTTGAGTACTAGCAATCATAGAAGACTATATGATAATTGAGTATGTGGAGCTCTTACTTAGACTTTGTTGAAATTAAGTTGAATTGCAATTGTTTGGTGACTAAGAACATAGGTTGTTAAGTTTCAAGAGATTGCATTGTTTGAACCATAACATGTGAATTGATTGCTACTTTATCATGATGAGTTTTATGAGAAAGAGTTGCTGTTATGATGCTAGGAAAAGTGATTGAAATTATCATTGATCAAACTTATGCACTATGCTAGCATTCACACTTCATAAATTATTTCTTTTATCATTTACCTACTCGAGGATGAACAGGAATTAAGCTTGGGGATGATGATACGTCTCCAACGTATCTATAATTTATGAAGTATTCATGCCATGTTTATTATAGTTTTGTATGATTTTGGTGCAATTTTATATGGCTTTTATATGATTTTTATGGACTAACATATTGACCTAGTGCCCAGTGCCAGTTGCTGTTTTCTGCTTGTTTTTGGTTTTCCAGAAAATCCATATCAAACGAAGTCCAAATGCAGTGAAATTTTTTGACGTTTTTTTCTGGAAGGAAACAGACCCAGGAAGCTTCGGAGGAGCAGCAGAAGAGCCACAGGGGCCCCACAAGCCACCTGGGCGCGCCTGCCCCCCCAGGCGCGCCCTGGTGCCTCGTGGGCCCCCTGTGGCAGCTCTTTGCGTGATTCCAACGCTGAAAAATCATATATATTCAAAAAACCCCGAAAGTTAACCTAGATGAGTTTTTACGCCGCCGCAAGCCTCTGTACCTCCACGATCTCATCTACAGCCCTTTTCCGGCGCACTGCCGGAGGGGGGAATCATCACCGGAGGCCATCTTCATCATCCCGGTGGTCTCCATGACGAGGAGGGAGTAGTTCACCCTCGGGGCTGAGGGTTTGTACAAGTAGCTATGTGTTTGATCTCTCTCTCGTGTTCTTGATTTGGCACAATCTTGATGTACCGCGAGCTTTGTTAATATAGTTGGATCATATGGTGTTTCTTCCCTCTTTATCCTTGTTGTGATGAATGGAATCTTTTCCCTTTGAGGTTTCGTTATTGTCGGATTGAATATTTTAGATTTGAGAACACTTGATGTATGTCTTGCATATGAATACCCGTGGTGACAATGGGGTATTATATCGATTCACTTGATATATGTTTTGGCACTCAACTCGCGGATTCCCGAGGTGACATTGGGGTAATCTATGCATAGGGGTTGATGCACGTTTTCATTATCTTTTCTCCGATAGAAACTTTGGGGTGCTCCTTGGAGTTCTTTGTGTGGATTGAATATTATGATTATGAAGTTGTTTGATGCATATTGTATAATCAACTCACGGATTCTTGTGGTGACATTGGAGTATCTAAGTGACATTAGAGTTGGTTGATGTGTATCATATGGTGTTATTTTAGTACGAACTCTAGGGCTGTTTGTGACACTTATAGGAATAGCTCAATAGATCGATCGGAAAGGTTAACTTTGAGGTGGTTTCGTACCCTACAAACAATTTCTATCTTATGTTCTCCGCTAATAGGAACTTGGGAGTGATTCTTTATGACACGTTGAGGGATGGTTATATGATCCAATTATGTTAGCATTGTTGAGAGATTGCACTAGTGAAAGTATGACCCTAGGCCTTGTTTTCAAGCATTGCAATACCGTTTGTGCTCACTTTTGTTACTTGCTACCTTGCTGTTTTTATATTTTCAGATTAGAAAAACCTATATCTACTATCCATACTACACTTGTATCACCATCTCTTCGCCAAATTAGTGCACCTATACAATTTACCATTGTATTTGGTGTGTTGGGGACACAAGAAATTTCTTGTATTTGATTGCAGGGTTGTTTGAGAGAGACCATCTTCATCCTACACCTCCCACGGATTGATAAACCTTAGGTCATCCACTTGAGGGAAAATTGCTACTGTCCTACAAAACTCTGCGCTTGGAGGCCCAACACGAGTCTACAAGAATAAGTTGTGTAGTAGACATCAATATTATGAAGAGTTCGTTGTAAATGGTTACATCGATGCAGTCTTCATCAATGCTCCATGCGATTTTCGATTTAAGTTAAGGGTGTTGTGTAATACATGATATGGTGGGACGGTAGTTGGAAATTGTTCCAAACAGGTTACTGTGGCGAATTCTGTAACAAAGGCTAATTATGTTGACGCTTTGGAAGCGACAAAGAAGATGTTGAATCATATAGTTCATTCATGAACTTAGTATGGTTCCAAGATGGCTTTGGTCAATGGGACACTATTGTAGATAGTTGCTCCATAGCTTAGTATGAGGAATCTTGGTTCGACCAGTGATTCACATATATACAAAGCCAAGTCCACACAAAATATGAATTTTGTGAAAGCATGAAAATGTGAGGATATGCAAAGATACACACGGCCCTGAAGTTGTCAGGTCCGTTAGACAAAGACTATACCACAAGCGAAGCATATTTTACACCGGTATGCCATAGGTGTAAAGTGCATTAGCATTGACTAGATTATTGACTCTAGTGCAAGTGGGAGTCTGTAGGAGAAATGCCCTAGAGGCAATAATAAATGTTATTATTTATCTCGATGCTCATAATTATGTTTATATTCCGTGCTATAACTACTATGGTTCTCGAGTCTGCAATAAACACGAGGCTCAGACGGAAACTCATATGCACGTGTGGAATAATAAACGGTAAAATGTATTCCTAGTCTGGCCTCTAAGACTAGCTCAAGTGTTGCATGATGGTTCTGTTTTCCTGATCATGGGCATGACTATGCCGGCAATTTTGAGGGCACAATGTTAGAAGAACATTTGTGTTGAATCGACCCGATTGATGTTATGCTATGAGATACATTCATCACAAGTTAATGGTTAATAACACAGAGATAGTTAACGTTTGCATAATTCCTTAGACCATGAGAGTATCGAGTTTCTTCATGCTTACTTCATGAACTTTGGGGTTTCTTAAACGTCATCCGTAAATGGGTGGCTATTACGGCGGCTTACGGGTTCATGGAAAAGTATGTCAAGGGACTTGATAGCTCAAGATTGAGATTTGCTCCTCCAACGATGGAGAGATATTCTTTGGGCCCTCTCGGTGTTACAGTATCCATCATCGTCTGGCCCGACACATCATGATTTGATCACAGGGATACCGGAATGCAGAAACGAGATAAGAGAACAAAACCGGTAACGAGGTAACTAGCATAGTGGACAAGTTGTTGATTCACGGGGATGCCGATAAATCTCACCTTGGGTATTTGTAACATATCGTGAAGCAACAGGAATAGCACACGGCAACTAGAGGTTCACTCGAATATTTATTCGTGTGGGTATAGGGGTCAATATGGGTGTCCACGGCTCCGATGTTGATCATTGATCGGAAAGTGTTCCGGTCATGTCTATACTTCACCGAACCTATAGGGTCACACGCTTAAGGGTCATCTATCTGCTGAATACTAGACAGGGAGTCTGAGAGAAAGTCACCGGAAAAGTTTTGGAGACAACGGAAAAGTTCCGGAGAGAGAACACCGGAATAGTTTCGGTAAAACCGAAAGGTTGTTTTGGAGTATACCATTAAGTCAAAATGGTTTCGGCACACGCCCGGAAATTCTTAGAGGGTGCCAGAATTGTTCTGGGAACTTCTGGGGTTTTTCCAGAGAAAAAACCCGGAGTTGCCGGAACCGCTTTGGTTGCTTTTCGAAGATGAAAATCACTAATCCGAAATTGTTTCAGAATGCATCCAAAATTATTTTAGTGGGTACTAGAAATGTTCTAAGACCTACAGAAATATTTTTGGATCTAACGGTCGCGGAAAAATGTTTCCATGAATAGTGAAAAGCACTTTTTGGTTGCTTTTTGGAAAGCCACTTTTTGGGGCTTTTACCAGAAGATCTTGGAGAAGGCTTGGGAGGGAAGGAACCCCTTTTTGTGGCTGAATTTTCAGCCCCTCCACCCCTCCTTCTCCTATAAATAGAGGTGGAGAGGAGCTCTCCACACTCACTCCAACTCTCTCACCAAATGGCATGCATGATCTGCCTTTCTTCTCTCCCTCACACGAAATAGTTTCATAGAGCCAAAAGGCTGTCTGGGTTCTGGTGGGAACTAGTTCTGGACGGCGAAGCCCTGCCAGATAGATGACACCGTATGTGTGCAACCACGAAGAGAGGTCGTAGGTTCGATCTTTTTGCCCGAGGGGCTGTTCGAGAGTGCCTCCCGAAGGGATGTCCGAGTTACTGTCCGACCGCCTCCCGGAGGGCTATCCGAGGGGCAGGCGAGGGAGTACAACTCGCGGTTGGGAGGTTGTAAATCCTAGCTGCGGGGATCTGCACCAATGATCTATATCGACTCTACTTCCGCTGCGCTACGAGTCGGTAACGATCAGATCCAAACCTTGTATGCAGTCTTCATAGTGGTCCTGGGCTGGTGCGTAGGTCGGAATTTTTTTTCTGCTCCGTTCCCCTACAATTGGTTCATCGTGATCGGAATTATATATAGAATTTTTGGCCTCGTGAAGGAGAAAGTATCGCTCAAGCTTGGGGGATGCTTAAGTATATGTTGCACACATGCCCTAATCATGAGCTCTCAAGAGAAATAATTCTTCAAAACTTTTATGCTCGGCTTTCTCATAATGATCGGTCCATTTTCGATACTTCTTCTACTGGTTCCTTTATGAAGAGAACTATTGAATGTAGATGGGATCTTCTAGAAAGAATTAAACGTAACTCTGAAGATTGGGAAATCGACAAAGGTAATGAGTCAGGTATAAATCTTGAGTTTGATTGTGTTAAATCTTTTATGGAAACTGATGCTTTTCGTAAGTTTTGTACTAAATATGGCCTTGACTCTGTGATAGTAGCTACCTTTTGTGAATCTTTTGCTGCTCGTGTTGATCTCCCTAAGGAGAAATGGTTTAAATATCATCCACCTATTGAATTGAATGAAGAACCTGTTAGTGTTAAAGAAGAAACAATCATTTACCGTGTTGATCCAGTTGTGCCTACTACTTATATTGAGAAACCTCCTTTCCCTATTAGGATTAAGGAACATGCTAAAGCTTCAACTGTGGTTAATAAGAGTAATATTAGAGCACCTAGACCTTCTGAACAAATTAAAGTTGAACCTAGTGTTGCAATGATTAAAGATCTTTTGGTTGATAATATTGATGGACATGTCATATATTTTTGTGATGAAGCAACTAGAATTGCTAAGCCAGACACTAAAGATAAAAACAAACCTGTAGTTGGCATGCCTGTTATTTCTGTTAAAATTGGAGATCATTGTTATCATGGTTTATGTGATATTGGTGCTAGTGTGAGTGCTATTCCGTTTACTCTCTATCAAGAAGTCATGAATGATATTGCACCTGTTGAGATTAAAGATATCGATGTTACTATTAATCTTGCAAATAGAGATACTATTTAACCACTTGGGATTGTTAGAGATGTTGAAGTCTTGTGTGGTAAGATCAAATACCCTACTGATTTTCTTGTTCTTGGATCACCACAAGATGATTTTTGTCACATTATATTTGGTAGACCCTTCTTGAATACTGTTAATGCTAAGACTGATTGCACTAAAAAAATTGTCAGTGTTAATTTTGGTGAGATGTCTCATGAGTTTAATTTCTCTAAGTTTCGTAGACAACCTCATGATAAGGAATTACCTAACAAGGATGAAATTATTGGTCTTGCTTCTATTGCCGTGCCACCCACTGATCCTTTAGAACAATATTTGCTTGATCATGAGAATGATATGAATATGAATGAAAGAAATGAAATAGATGAATTATTCTTTAAACAAGCACCTATCTTGAAACATAATTTGCCTGTTGAAATCTTGGGAGATCCTCCACCACCCAAGGGTGATCCTGTGTTTGAATTGAAGCAATTACCTGATACTCGTAAATATGCTTATCTCGATAAAAATAAGATATATCCTGTTATTATTAGTGCTAACCTTTTAGAGCATGAAGAAAAGAGATTACTTAAAACTCTAGAGAAGCATCGTGCCACTATTGGATATACTCTCGATGATCTTAACAGCATTAGTCCCACTTTATGTCAGCATAAAATTCATATGGAGCCAGATGCTAAACCCGTTGTTGATCATCAAAGAAGGCTAAATCCTAGAATGAAGGATGTGGTAAGAACTGAAATATTAAAGCTTCTAGAAGCAGGTATAATTTATCCCATAGCTGATAGTAGATGGGTAAGTCATGTTCATTGTGTTCCTAAGAAAGGAGGTATTACCGTTGTTCCTAATGATAAAAATGAACTTATCCCACAAAGAATTGTAACTGGTTATAGGGTGGTGATTGATTTCAGGAAATTAAATAAAGCTACTAGAAAAGTTCATTACCCTTGCCTTTTATTGATCAAATGTTAGAAAGATTATCTAAGCATACACACTTTTGTTTCCTAGATGGTTATTCTGGTTTTTCTCAAATACCTGTGTCACCTGAAGATCAAGAGAAAACCACCTTTACTTGTCCTTTTGGAACTTATGCTTATCGTCGTATGCCTTTTGGTTTATGTAATGCACCTGCTACCTTTCAAAGATGTATGACTGCTATATTCTCTGACTTTTGTGAAAAGATTGTTGAGGTTTTCATGGATGATTTTTCCGTTTACGGAACTTCTTTTGATGATTGCTTAAGCAACCTTGATCGAGTTTTGCAGAGATGTGAAGAAACTAATCTTGTCTTGAATTGGGATAAGTGCCATTTTATGGTGAATGAAGGTATAGTCCTTGGGCATAAAATTTCTGAAATAGGTATTGAAGTTGATAAAGCTAAAGTTGATGCTATTGAGAAAATGCCATGTCCTAAAGATATCAAAGTAACAAATCCTACGCAAGTGTCACTCCGACGAATATGGAGGACACCATGCGGGAGACCGAACTGCACACAAGGTATTACAATCTGGTTTTTGTTGGCCTACTCGTTTCAAGGATGCATGCAAGTTTGTCCTTTCTTGTGATGAATTTCAAAGAATTGGTAATGTTGGTAGACGTCAGGAAATGCCTATGAATTATTCACTTGTTATTGAATCATTTGATGTTTGGGGTTTTGATTATATGGGACCTTTTCCTAAATCCAACAGGGATACTCATATTCTAGTTGCTGTTGATTATGTTACTAAGTGGGTAGAATCTATTCCAACTAGTAGTGCTGATCATAACACTTCTATTAAAATTCTAAAAGAAGTTATTTTCCCGAGGTTTGGAGTCCCTAGATATTTAATGACTGATGGTGGTTCACATTTTATTCATGGTGCTTTCCGTAAGTTGCTTGCTAAATATGATGTTAACCATAGAATTGCATCTCCTTATCATCCTCAGTCTAGTGGTCAAGTTGAATTAACTAATAGAGAAATAAAATTGATTTTGCAAAAGACCGTTAATAGATCCAGAAAGAATTGGTCTAAGAAACTTGATGATGCATTATGGGGCTTACAGAACTGCATATAAAAATCCTATGGGTATGTCTCCGTATAAAATGGTTTATGGAAAAGCATGTCATTTACCTCTTGAGTTAGAACATAAAGCATATTGGGCAATTAAAGAACTTAACTATGATTTTAAACTTGCCGGTGAGAAGAGGTTATTTGATATTAGCTCTTTAGATGAATGGAGAACCCAAGCCTATGAAAATGCTAAGTTGTTTAAAGAAAAAGTTAAAAGATGGCATGACAAAAGAATTCAAAAACGGGAGTTCAAAGTAGGTGATCATGTTCTATTATACAATTCTCGTTTAAGATTTTTTGCAGGAAAACTTCTCTCTAAATGGGAAGGACCGTATATCATCGAAGAAGTTTATTGCTGCGGAGCCATCAAAATAAACAACTCCGAAGGCAGTAATCCGAGAGTGGAGAATGGGCAAAGAATTAAACATTATATTTTAGGTACTCCCATTAATGTTGAAACTAATATTATTGAAACAATTACACCGGAAGAGCACATAGAAGAGTCCTTCCGGAATGGTCCAGAACCTTGAAAAGGGGTAGGTATGTGATACGGTAAGTAAACCGACTCCAAAAATTCCATAAAAAATATTTCTATCAGTTTTGCAATATTAGAAAAATTACAAAAATAAGAAACAGCCTAGGGGACCCACGAGTCGCCCACAAGGCAACAGGGCGCGACCCCCCCGGGGCGCGCCGTGATGCCTTGTGGGCCCCACGTGTGCCTTCCTGACTCCGTTTTCCTCCTGTATGCTTGTTTTGGAAGATAAAAATTCTTTATATATACTCCCGTATGTTTTGACCACCGTATCGCAAGTTTCTCCTCTGTTCTTGTTTCGGGCTATTTTTCTGACAAATCTAGGTCGCCATGACGTCTCCAAGCTCGTCGAAGGACAAGTTCGATGAGAAGGTCATCAACCCGTAGCTACTGGAGGTGATGAAGCACCCTCAATCCATTGAGATGCGTGAGGGGGTGCTCCACATCCGGGACGTTTAAGGACCTAAGAAGACCGGGAGCGAGAAGGCCAGGCTGGAAGCGGTGGAACAGGAGATCTTCAAGTGTAGGGCATGGTGGAGCGCAGACTTTGTGCTAACCACTCCATGATCACGAAATTCATCAGTGAGCACAAGGTGGACGGCAAGAATATCGGGGACGTCATCTTCAAGCTCAATGATCAGATTGAATATTTTCAGGCCCAAATATATGATCTACAAAACCAAAATTTTGAGTATGAGGCCAAGTTCAAAGGTATGAGTTTAGCTGCAAATTTCAGGACTCCGGAAACACGTTCGTCCTTTTATGATGGAGAGCCTATGCCTTGGAAGACGGAGGACAAGCCCACCACCTCACCATCACCACCATCACGGAAGAAGGAGACTTGAGTACACGGGTATGGGCACTCCCCTTGGCTTGTGCCAAGCTTGGGGGAGGCGCCCCGGTATTGTATCACCATCACTTTTTCATCATCATTATCTATCTTAGTTCGATCCTTAGTTATTTCGTGATTTAGAGGAATAAAATTTTAGTATGATTTAGTTTCGAGTGCTTGCTTTGTGATCTATCTATCTATGTAATCGAGTGTGAGAGTTATATAATAAAGAATAGTTTGCTTTTGCTTCTTTACTTTTACGTTTCAATCAAAAGAAATAAAGAAAGAATAAAAATAAGATCATATGCTAATCCCATGGGGAGTGATGACTTCACATAAAAGAAGTATAACTGATAAAACTTGTTGGAAGTTGACAAACATAGCATTGGTCATTGTAGCAATCCATGAAAAAGTAATAAAGGAAGAGAGGTCTCAAATATAAATATACTATCTTGGACATCTTTTATGATTGTGAGCCCCCATCAAATATTCTATATCAATTAGTTGACGTTCGACAAGGAAGACAACGTAATGGGTTATGTTTGCTTATATTCACACAGAAGTTATATTGTTTTGGATCCTTTAACATGTGGTGTTTGCCCTCTATCTTTGCTAGCCAAAAATCCGCACCAAGTAGAGATACTACTTGTGCATCCAAAACCTTAAACCCAGTTTCATGCCATGAGAGTCCACCATATCTACCTATGGATTGAATAAGATCCTTCAAGTAAGTTATCATCGGTGCAAAAGCAATAAAAATTGCTCCTAAATATGTATGAACTTTTATTGTAAGGGAAAATAAGCTTTGTATGATCTTGTGATGGTGGAGCAATAAAAGCGACAGACTGCATAATAAAGGTCGCTATCACAAGGGGCAATATAAAGTGACGTTCCTTTACATTAAGAGCTTTCACATCCAAAAACAAAAGGCGCATGACAACCTCTGCTTCCCTCTACGAAGGGCCTATCTTTTACTTTATGTATTTACTTTCATGCAAGAGTCAATAGTATTCCCCTCTATTCCGTTTTTATTTTCTCTTTTGGCAAACATCATGTGGTGGGGATTGATCCATGCATATATATCCAGTTGAATATAGGTGATCATGAGTTATTATTGTTGACATTACCCTTGAGGTAAATACGTTGGCAGGCGAAATTATAAGCCCCTATCTTTCTATGTGTTCGACTGAAACTTTTGCTTCATGAGTATGACGTGAGTGTCAGCAATCATAGAAGACTAAATGATAGTTGAGTATGTGAACTTGCTAAACAAAGCTCTTACATAGTCTCTTTCTGATAATATGATGAATTGCAATTGGTTCAGTGACTGAGATCATAGTTTGTTAGTTTTCAATTCGGTTTATGGTTCATACTTTAACTTGTGGATGAATTGTCACTTTTTCATGAGAAGTTTTATGATGATATATTGCTGTTATAATAAATATCATAATACTCCATGTCCATATTTTATTTTTATCGACGTCTCTCTCTCTCTAAACATGTGGTCATGATTATCGATTTCGACTTTTCGCTTGAGGGCAAGCGAGGTCTAAGCTTGGGGGAGTTGATACGTCCAATTTGCATCATGATTTCCTATGAATAATTATTATGTTTTAAATCATTATTTCACTTTATGGTACAATTCTTATGCCTTTTCTCCCTTATTTTGCAAGATTTACATGAAGTGGGAGAATGCCGGCAGCTGGAATTCTGGACCTGAAATAGCCACATCAGAGATACCTATTCTACAGAGCTCCAATTGACCTGAAACTTCACGGAGATTTTTTATTGAATATATAAAAAATACTGGAGAAAATAAATACTAGAGGGGACCCACCAGTTGCCCACAAGGCAACAGGGCGCGGCCCCCCTGGGCGCGCCCTGATGCCTTGTGGGGCCCCTGACTGGCGTCTGGCCCCCTCCTTCCACTATATGAAGCCATTTGCCCTAGAAAAAAAATCAAGAGAAGACTTTCCGGACGAAGCGCCGCCGTCTCAAGGCGGAACCTGGGCAGGAGCTATTTTGCTCTCCGGCGGAGCGATTTCGCCGGGGATACTTCCCTCCGGGAGGGGGAAATCGAAGCCATCGATATAACCAACAATCCTCTCATCATGGGAGGACCAATCTTCATCAACATCTTCACCAGCACCATCTCATCTCAAACCCTAGTTCATCTCTTGTATTCAATCTTTGTCTCAAAACCTCAGATTGGTACCTATGGGTTGCAAGTAGTGTTGATTACATCTTGTAGTTGATGCTAGTTGGTTTATTTGGTGGAAGATTATATGTTCAGATCCTTAATGCTATTCAATACCCCTCTGATCTTGAACATGAATATGATTTGTGAGTAGTTACTTTTGTTCTTGAGGACATGGGAGAAGTCTTGTCATAAGTAATCATGTGAATTTGGTATTCGTTCGATATTTTGATGATATGTATGTTCTGCTTCCTTTAGTGGTGTCGTGTGAACGTCGACTACATGACACTTCACCATCTTTGGGCCTAAGGGGAGGCATTATGGAGTAGTAATTAGATGATGGGTTGCTAGAGTGACAGAAGCTTAAACCCTAGTTTATGCGCTATTCCGTAAGGGACTGATTTGGATCCATATGTTTCATGCTATGGTTAGAGTTATCTTAATTCTTCTTTCGTAGTTGCGGATGCTTGCGAGAGGGGGTAATTGAGGGTGTCCCGGACTAGGGGGTACTCGGGCTGCTGGCCTATCTCTCGTAGGCCGGGCTGGTGGGCCACTCTCTACACATCGATGGAAGGCCGGATTGTGGGCTACCCCGTGTGTCAGAAGGAAACCTCCGAAGATTTGGCGTCTCCTCCAAGGAATAATTGGCGTGACCGGCATGTTTTTCCCCTGATGGTAACCGACCATATGTAACACTAGGGCCCTCTGGTGTCTATATAAACCAGAAGGCCTAGTCCGTAGAGAATCATCATATTCATTGCCTAGGGTTTAGCCCATCCGATCTCGAGGTAGATCAACTCTGTAACCTTCATACAATCACATCAATACAATCTAGCAGGACGTAGGGTATTACCTCTTCGAGAGGGCCCGAACCTGGGTAAATCACCGTCTCTACGTTCTCTGTTACCCATTGATTCCTAGACCCATAGTTCGGATCCCCTACCCGAGATCTGCCGGTTTTGGTACCGACATTGGTCCTTTCATTGAGAGTTCCGCCGTGGGTCACCAAGGATCAATGGCTCGCCTTCTCATCAGCGATGGAATCCGCAGCGGGGACATCTTCGTCCCCGGACAGCTCTTCGCGTTCGGCAGCATTGTGCTGCACGCCGATCCGACTGGTCACCTTGACCAGGTCGGTAGCTTCGCCCCTGAGTAGGAAATGAGGTTCGGCGGCCTTGAGTACGTCGCCGATGCTCGAGGCGATCTGGTCCTTACTGGGTTCTCGGGTTTACCCGAGGAGCCTACCAATCCCGAGGCCTTGACCTCGAATTCCCTCCCCATCGCTATCCCCGGGCAGGGCCTCAGTTCTGATCTGGCCTTGAGTTCAGATCCAACCCCAGCGCCAGAAAACCAAGGGTCACCCTTGGCCGAACACATTCACAATATTGGCGCCCCGAATCTCAACTTCGACAGATGCCCGAACGTGAATCCGGTTGACCTCTCGTTTTTAAGAGAGATGTTAGATCGGATCCAGAGGATGAATATCGCGGATGGCCCGTCCTCAGACCAGGAGCAGGTCGGACAGGAGGCCAGCCGCGGGAAATTTCGCGTCCCACCCACCACCCACTTGGTAGCCACTGTCGAAGATTTAACCGACATGCTGGACTACGCCTCCGAGGAGGCTGATGACATGGACGAGGATATCGACGTCTCGCCCTATACGGTCCCTCCCTTGCCACTTCCAACACCGGAAAGTGGACCGCCACCTCCACCTATGACATTTACATGGTCGACACCCCCATGAAGGATGGCGACACGACCAAAAAGGACGGCGATGATCCCGCCGAAGAACTGCCCAGACGCTGACAACGGCGAGCCAGAGGGCGAGGAAAGGGCAAGGAATATCACACAGACACGAACTGCACCGGAGATAACGAGACTCCGAACAACTTGGGGGAGCTCGGCGACAACACACCCGAGCAGCGCCCCGACGCCCCTGAAGGGCACGAGGACCAGGGTGACCCCGAGGACCTCGAGGATTCCGAGGACAGCAATTACCTCCCTCCGTCTGAAGAGGAAGATAGCCTCGGACCCGAAGACTTTATCGTCCCTGAGGATCCCTTGGAGCAAGAGAAATTCAAGCGGCAACTCATCGCCACTGCCCGAAGCTTGATGAGGAAACAACAACAGCTAAAAGCCGAGCAGGATACGCTCAACGACAGATGGACGATGGTCTTAGCTGCCGAAGAAGGCCTTGACAATCAACGTCAGGGTCAATACAAGAGTTACCCACGGCGTTGCCTACTCCCAGAATTTGAGGATGAGGCCCTTGAGCCTATGCCTCCCAGACGAACTTTCGCAAACCAGCCCGACCGCCCCCCTCGAGGACGGGATAGGCCGGCTGTGGAAACCGAACTCCCACCCGTGCCCCCTCGAGGACGGGATAGGGCGGCCGGGGAAGCCAAATACCCACCCGCGCCCCCTCGAGGATGGGATAGGGCGGCCGGGGAAGCCGAATATCCACCCGCGCCTCCTCGCCGAGCAGGCGAAGACCCGGTTCAACCGGACGACCAATACGATCTGCGACGCGACCTGAACGCCAGAGGGATCCTGTCGAGATCCATCTATGGATCCACAGGATACGCACCCGCCGGACGGTAAGGATACCAAGCCTGGCGCGATAGGAACGACAGAGCTCGGGAGCAGCACCGTGCCCAGATGATAACCGATCTCCGGTGCGATGTGGCCCGGGCCAGGGGCGCCGCACACCCAATGTGTTTCACTGATGAGGTGATGCAGCATCAGTTCCCCGAAGGGTTCAAACCCGTCAATATAGAATCCTACGATGGGACAACTGACCCAGCCGTGTGGATTGAGGATTTTCTTCTCAACATTCACATGGCCTGAGGAGATGATCTCCATGCTATTAAGTACTTACCGTTGAAACTCAAGGGAACTGCAAGGCATTGGCTGAACAGCCTACCCGAAAACTCCATCGGGAGCTGGGAAGAGCTCGAGGATGCATTCCGAGCTAACTTTCAAGGCACCTACGTTCGGCCACCGGACGCCGATGACCTGAGCCATGTCATTCAGTAGCCCGGGGAGTCAGCCTGGCAATTCTGGAACCGGTTCTTAACCAAGAAGAACCAGATCGTCGACTGTCCGGATGCCGAAGCGATTGCGGCATTCAAACACAGTATTCGGGACGAGTGGCTCGCCCGCCAGCTCGGCCAGGACAAGCCGAGAACAATGTCGGCCTTTACCTCCCTAATGACCCGCTTTTGCGCGGGAGAGGATAGCTAGTTGGCTCGTCGAAGCAACCACCCCGAAGACCCCGACACTTCAGAGACCCGGGACGGGAACGGGAAACCCCGGCGCAATAGGAACAATAAGCGCCGGCACTCAAACAACGGCGGTGAGGCCAATGACACAGCAGTAAACGCCGGATTCGATGGCTCGAAATCGGGACCGCGGAAAAAACCCTCTAAAGGGAACCGGGACGGCCCGTCTGCGCTTGATAGAATATTGGATAGGCCCTGCCAGATTCACGGCACCCCCGACAAGCCCGCTAACCACACCAACCGTAACTGTTCGGTAATCAAACAGGCCGGCAAGGTCACAGCCGAAGGACAGGGCAAGGGCCCCCGCAGATAGGATGACGACGAACCTCGCGGGCCGAACAACGGAGGCCAAATGCAGTTCCCTCCAGAGGTCAAAACCGTGAACATGATTTACGTCACGCATATACTGAAGAAGGAGCGGAAACGCGCACTTCGGGATGTCTACGCCTTAGAGCCGGTAGCCCCAAAATTCAACCCGTGGTCAGCTTGCCCGATCACTTTCGACCGTCAAGACCATCCGACCAGTATATGCCATGGAGGAACGACGGCTCTGGTGCTCGACCCCATCGTGGACGGATTTCACCTCACCCGAGTCCTTATGGACGGAGGCAACAGCCTCAACCTGATTTACTCAGATACAGTGAGGAAAATGGGGATCGACCCGTCAAGGATCAAACCCAGCAACACCACCTTTAAAGGTGTCATCCCAGGCATCGAGGCATGCTGCTCGGGATCCGTGACATTGGAAGTCTTCTTCGGCTCGCTTGATAACTTCCGCAGCGAGGACTTGATCTTCGATATTGTCCCCTTTCGCAGCAGTTACCACGCACTCCTCGGCCGGACTATGTTCGCCCGCTTCAACGCCGTCCCGAACTATGCATACCTGAAGCTTAAGATACCAGGACCAAAGGGCGTTATTACCATCAACGGTAATACCGAGCGCTCACTCCGAACAGAGGAACACACGGCGGCTCTAGCCGCCGAAGTCCAAGCCGCTGAAGAGGCGTCGCAAGCCCAGTCTACTGCCAAGACACTGGACGCACGCAAGCGCTCCCGAGCTGCGGCCTCGGCCCCGGAGCACTCCCATGCTCACCCCAAATAGGGGTACGCGCCCCACAGCACGGCCCATCTAGTCGCGAAATACGTACCTCGAGTGCACAATTTCGTGCTCAAAATTCCATGGGCAGTTGTGGGGACACATGAAACAAAGGCCGAGAGCTCGGTTCGACCGAGCAATGGCCAACAGATGTCTTCGAATCAACATCAACAACGGGCACCATCTAGGGCCTGATCAGCGTCAAACTGATATACCACGGCGACTTCTCAAAACCTTTCCCCAAGGGCTCGTCTGCCGAACATTATTACTTCCGCCGAACATACGGTCGACAGCTCCGCTCACACGGAAGCTTCTTAAAGAGCAAAGGCGCTGACGCGCAACAGGGCATAGTAGGGACGTCAAACCACTCATGAAGGCCCTGTGTCAACCTTTACTCTAGTGTATTTATTTCTTTAAAAGTATCTATCAAGGTTACTTTGGCAATCCGGATTGTACGGTTGGACGTCACATATTCAAAGGAAATAAAGACCAATTTTTCTTTGGTAATTGTGCAGTCATTCGCGTTGCATCTTCCTTTTTGCTTTTTTAGGCGGAAGTAAACTATCACGATACGTCCCTTTTTTAGTAACCGGCTAATAGACCGGGGGCTCGAACATAAATCTTGCCTCAAAACTTTATCCCGGCACCTATTTTTTTGTGCTCGGCGTCATGGATATTGCACTATATGAATCAGTTCTAAATTACGTCTTTGGTCAATAGTTGGGTTGCCCTGCTCCTGTGTTTACCCTCTTACATTCCGCACTGTTCAGCTAAGAGGGTAAAGGGAGAACTACTGCGATTGTACTTCTAGCTAGCCTGGTTAAGTACCTCAGTGGAGAAAGCCGAAAACTGACCGTCCCAATAAGCGAGAACTGGTCGGCGATCCGATGACTCGTGTCAAACCAAAAATCATTGGAGGTTAGTCCGTGTTAAACAAAGGATTCTCTGTTACAGAAACCATGTGATGATGGTATCAACCGCGGCTCGTCCGAATATCACAAACATTGGGGGCTAGTCACCAGCCCCCGCAGTCAAGCTCCTATGGCTAAGTGAAAGCACTAAAACCGCATAGTCTAATTGCCTTGTTTTCCGTACATACAACCACCTCCGGGCACTGAGACGTCGGCTAAGGGTTCAAGTATTACGAGAAAACACCCCATGCAGTATCTGCACGTTGGTTGAAGCGGACGACTGGTAACTTTCAGTTTAAAAATGGCCGCACAGGAGTCAAAATTAACATAAGCAGGCACTTTATTCACAGCCAAACAACTTGCATTACAATAAAACAAAAGTTTCAACTCCTTGGCTACAAGGAAACTAAATCTACTCATAAATTACATCTTTTGAGCATTGGGCCTCTACTGCCCGAGCACCATCCATCACGATGGGAAAGTATTGCTCGGGGCGCCTATGCTCCTTCCCTGGCGGCGGAGGTCCGGTGGCCATCTCGGCTGGCTTTATCTTTGGCCAATGTACCATTGTTTTGCCGAAGGCCATCCGAGCCCCCTTAATGCATGTGGAGCGCTTCCAGGCGTCGATCCGGGAAGTGGCGTCATACAGCCTCTGCACCAGACCGTAGTAGCTGCTCGGCAGCGGCTCCGACGGCCATAGCTTGACGCAGAGGTCCTTCATCACCGGCTCCGCCATCCGATGCAGCTCCATTAGCTGCTTCATTTGGTTGTTGAGGAGGGGAGGGTGTTCGGGCGCTTGAAATTGCGCCCAGAATAACCTCTGCTCGGCCCGACCCTCCTGGGCAGCGAAGAACCTCGCCGCGTCAGCCGCACTCTTCGGGAGGTCCGCAAAGGCGCCTACAGAACGCCACACCCGCGTGAGCAAAGCGAACCTGTTACCTCCAAAGACACTTTGCAGCAAATATGGCTTACCATCCGCAATAAGCTTCACTTGGCGGAGTTCCTCCGGGTAGCCGCGCGCCTCTGTCCGCGCTTCCTTGGCCACCGACCCCAGCGAGGTTAGCTTGGCGGCCTGCTCTTTATTCTTCTGCTCGAGAGCCTCACACTTTGTGACGGCATCCGTGAGCTCTTGTTGCACTTCCGCCACTCTGGCTTCGTGCTTCTGACTAGCGGTTTTCACCGTAGTCAGTTCGGCAGCCACTTGTTCGGCTGCCGACCTCTGCTCCGCCGCTTCTAGCTGAGCCGCCCTCAGCGCGGCCTTGAGGCTCTCGACCTCCGCGGTGGCAGCTGTAGTCATATCCACTGATCCCGTTTAGGCTACTGTAAACCTTACCTAACAAAATTACAACGGCTGTCGTAAATACTGCAGTTTGGACTTACCTTGCGCCTCGTCGAACCTCTTGTTCACCAGGATGAGGTCGTCCTCGGAGCTTTTGAGCTTCCGGTTCAGCTCGGCAAACTCCTCGGCGTTGGCGGCTGCTGTCGAAGACGACGCCTGCGCATCACTCTACACGCCTTAGTACCCGAGATATTGATTTTCGATCCTCTGACCGGCTTTGATCAAGCCAGTCAGAGTCTCGGGGGCTACTGTGTATGAGGCTATACATGTATACAAAAGAAATTCTTTAAGGGAAAATATTACTTGGCTCACCTTGAAGCCTGTGAGATGGCCATTAAAGGCCTCCTTCTGTCCGTTATCCACGGACCGAAGACTTTGCAACACCGCGCCCATAAGGCCACGGTGCTCCTCAGCGATAGAGGAGCTGGTTAAAGCATCCTCCATCTCGTCCGGCCACCCAGTCGATGCCCGCTCTGGGGCGGACGCACTTTGGCTTCTTCCCTCTCGAAGACCGGAGTGTCCGACTCCGGCCGCTTGGACGACTCCGGAGCCGCCCTCGGAGAGAGCTCGGGTTGTCCGGGCTCCTCCTCTTCGTCTGCCGGAGGGGTCCTCCCCTCCTTGTCTTCGGCGGCCGAGGTATTTGCCTCGGCCATGATGGTGTCGCCCCCTCCCCCTGTGTGCGGCACGGGAGGGGTCCTCCTTGATAGGACCTCCTCGGCCTCCTCGACGATTGGGGGAGGCGAGGCGCGCGATTCAGTCCCGCTCTCCGCCAGCGCAGCCGGTGGAGGGTCTCCCTCCGAGACTCGGTCGGTGGGGAGGTCACGCATCGGGCTGCGATGTTAAAAGTAAAGAGGCAATCAATATCAAATCTCGTTCGGCCAATGACACTCGAACGGATATTAGCACGCGTACCTTTGAACCCGCGGCTTGGCCCTGGGGATCCTCTGAGGAACCTCTTCGGAGGCTTCGGAGTCCTCCGTGGAAGCCGAGCTATCGCCAGACAAGGCCACCTTGGCCTTGCACGGTCTTTTGGGGGCGGGTTGAGGCAGCTCCTCCTCGACGTCTTCGGACGCCGCCCTTTTCCCTGTTCGGGAGGAGTCATCCTCCTCCCCTTCTCCTTCCTGCTCCTTCTCCTCCTCTTGTGCGGAGGGGGCATGGGTGTCCCCGGATCTAGTGTCCGGGGGTCCTCGGGAACGGAGGCCCTCTTTGGCCTCCTTCTTCTGGTCCTTCTTCTTCTCCTTCCTCTCCGGCGCCTCGTATGGCTCCACGGCCAACATGGCCGCCAGTAGGGGTGTCATGGGGCCCTCCGGTAGCTGCGCCGGACTGTCGATCCACTCGGCCTTCTTCAGCCAGTTCTGCGGATGGGAAGTAAAAAGCTAAGTACCTTATCAAAAGGGAACAGTTAGGATATAAGAACAAAATTAGTCATACCTCCCGTGGGGGATTTGCGGCGTCGAGTCCGATGTCTTCCTCCTCGGCCGGCCAGTCCTTCTGCGGCTTGAACATCGCCCTCCACAACTGAGCATGGCAGGTGCAGAAGAAGTTGCACACGGTGGCCGGGTCTTCGGGCTTGTAGGCCCACATGGGGGAGGCCCTGTCCTGGAATGGGAGGATTTGGCGGCCGAGCATGATCTGTATCACGTTGGGCAGCTCGATGCCTTGCTTTATCATTTTGGCGATCCGGCTCTGCAGCTGCGCCACCTCCTTGTTCAGCCCCCAGTCGAGGCCTTTCTTGGTCCATGAGACCAGCCTCGTAGGGGGTCCAGATCGGAAGGCCGGAATCGCCCCCCAATCTGCGCCCCTTGGCTCGGTGATGTAGAACCATTCCTTCTGGCAGACCTTGACGGTCTCGATGAAGGTGCCCTCTGGCCACTCCACTCGGGGGAGCTTGCTGACCATCGCGCCCCCGCAGTCCGCCTGCTGGCCGTCGATGATCTTCGGCTTCATATTGAAGATCTTCAGCCACATGCCGAAGTGTGGCCGGATCCGAAGAAAGGCCTCGCAGATGATGATGAAGGCCGAGATGTGGAGGAAGGAGTTCGGCACGAGGTCGTGGAAATCAAGTCCGTAGAAGAACATGAGGCCCCTGACAAAGGGATGGAGGGGAAAACCCAGACCTCGAATGAAGTGGGGCAGGAATACCACCCTCTCACCCTGCCGTGGCATGGGGACCACCTGGCCGGCCTCTGGGGCTCGGTGGGCGACGTTGGTGGGGAGATAGCCCGCACCCTTCAGCTCCAGGATGACGATCTCAGTGACGACGGACGCCTCCCGCTTGCCTTTGGACCCGGAGCCCGCCATTGCTGGAAACGGGCGGCCGGAGAGGTTCCTGGAAAGGAGAGTGGATCTGGGCGCTGGAGCTCGAAGAATGGGGAAGGCAGCGGCGAGGGCAGGAGTGAGAGCGTGTAAAGCAGATGGAGATCGCTCCCCTTTTTATGGGCTGCAAAACCCACGGTCCTTTTACTATGCCGCAGTCCTCGCCATTTCCCCATGTAACCTTGCCATTATGTGCGCGTGGGATGAGGCAGATAATTGATCATATCCCTTGAAAACAGGGCACGATCTCCATGTCGATGGGACGTGCCAATGAAAAAAAACGCCTCGAGCCGCGGATCAAGTTTTGTCATAAAACGACTCGGGGTCGTGGCGCGTTGTGACCCTTCGGTAAAAAGTTGACAGAGGGGGTACTGTTCACAACCGAAGTGACTAGCCTTCGGGGCTAAGGTATCGATACACCTAAGCAACTGAAGCATATTTTGGGACGTGTACGGCTAGGCGATGCTTGAGAACTCGACTCGGAGGAGATACAGACCGGTCATCGATATCACAGAAGGAAGGGAACTGGTCAACAAAGCTGATGGTGTTCGGCGTCTACCTCGGCTTCGAAGACTAGTTTGGGGGCTACTGAGGGTGTCCTGGACTAGGGGGTACTCGGGCTGCTGGCCTATCTCTCGTAGGCTGGGCTGGTGGGCCGCTCTCTACACATCGATGGAAGGCCGGATTGTGGGCTACCCCGTGTGTCAGAAGGAAACCTCTGAAGACTTGGCATCTCTTCCAAGGAATAATTGGCGTGACCGGCATGTTTTTCCCCTGATGGTAACCGACCATATGTAACCCTAGGGCCCTCTGGTGTCTATATAAACCAGAAGGCCTAGTCCATAGAGGATCATCCTATTCATTGCCTAGGGTTTAGCCCATCCGATCTCGAGGTAGATCAACTCTGTAACCTTCATTCAATCACATCAATACAATCTAGCAGGACGTAGGGTATTACCTCTTCGAGAGGGCCCGAACCTGGGTAAATCACCGTCTCTACGTTCTCTGTTACCCATTGATTCCTAGACCCATAGTTCAGATCCCCTACCCGAGATCTGCCGGTTTTGGTACCGACAATAATCATAAGTGGGAGGCTTGTTCACGTAAGAACAGCACCCAAGCACTGGTCCACCCACATATCAAATTATCAAAGTAGCGAATGTGAATCAAACAAACATGATGAAAGTGACTTGATGAAATTCCCATGTGTCCTCGAGAACGCTTTGCTTATTATATGAGTTCGTTCCGGCTTGTCCTTTGCTACAAAAAGGATTGGGCCACCTTGCTGCACTTTTTTTTACCATTACTACTTGTTACTTGTTATGAATTATCTTGCTATCAAAACTATCTGTTACCGCTACTTTCAGTACTTGCAGAGAATACCTTACTGAAAAACCGCTTGTCATTTCCTTCTGCTCCTCGTTGGGTTCGACACTCTTACTTATCGAAAGGACTATAATTGATCCCCTATACTTGTGGGTCATCAAGAGGGAACGACGCGCTCGGGAGTCTCGCTCTCCGCCATGAGAGGCAGGAGGAGCCCGTCGTCCGAAGTCCGCTCGCCGATAAAGGCGCGCTGCGGGTTGTAAGTGCCAAAATGATGTGTCATGTATTAAAGCATGCACGATTTAAAAGGAGAATTGTAAATGTTCAAATAGGAATACCTTTTGGGCGCTGGTTTTATCCTGCGCTCATGCGGAAGGACCTCCTCCGGGGAGTCCGAGAGGGTGATCTTCTCAGGCGCGGCCGGCTGACCTGTTGGGTAGGCCAAAGCATGGCACAATCTTCAGCGGGTCCAAAGTTGCCTCTTCTCCTCGACGTCCTCAGACGTCGCCCTTTTTCTCTTCGGAGAAGATGCTCGGCTTCCCGAGTCCTCCTCCTCTCCCCCCTTCTCCTCGTCGTGAGTAGAGGTGGCATGGGACTCCTCGGACCTGGCCTCCGAGGGGTCTTGGATGCGCAGGCTGCCCTTCCCTTTGGGTTTCTTCTGCTCCCTGGCCGGAACCTTGTAGGGTTCCTCAACCTGGAGCGCCTCAAGCTGGGAGGATCTCGTGTCCCCAGGCAGTGGCGCCGGGCATAGCATTTTCTCTGCCCTGGGGATCCACTTCTATGAAAATAAAAGGTTAGCTTGACTATCCTTATAAAGATGGTCTGCAAATAAAAGTTCAGAATGATTAACAAAGGCTACCTCGTTGGCGTCGTGCTCGGCGTTGAGGCTAGGGTCCGCCCCCTCTCTGGGAAACTCATTCTTGGACGGCTTGAACATCACTGTCCACATCCCGGCTAGATCAGAGCAGAAGAAGTGCTACAATGCTCGCGCGTCATCGGGCTTGTGAGCCCACATCGGGCTCGCCCGAAGCTGGAGTGGTAGGATGCGGCAGTGGAGCATGACGTCGACCATGTCCACCAGCTTGATTTTCTCCTTGTCTGCCAGAGTTTTGATCCTCGTCTGCAGCGAGTAAGTCTTCGGGACTGCCCCAGTCTAGGCCCTTCCTCATCCAGGAGGTAAGCCTCTTCGGAGGAGCCCCCGTAAACGCAGAGACTTCGTCCTGGCCATCGGCCAATGGCTCGGTGATGTAAAACCACTCTTTCTGTCATTCCTTGACTGTTTCCACAAAGGGGCCTTCAAACCAGGCGACCTTCTGTATCTTGCTGATCATGGCTCCTCCGCACTCCGCCAGTTCGGAGCCGCTGGACTTCGGCTCGATGCCGAATGTCTTTAGCCACAGGCCAAAGTGTGGCTTGATACGGAGTAAGGCCTCGCAGACGGTGATGAACATCGCGAGATGGAGGATGGAATTCTGGGCTAGAAGGTGAAAATCTAGCCCATAGTAGTAAAGAACCCCACGCATAAAGGGGTGCAGCGGGAACCCCGGACCTTGGATGAGGTGGGGAACGAAGACGACCCTCTCCCCTGGCATGGGAGTAGGGACTCGTTGGTTTGGCTCTGGAGGCCGGCAAGCGATGTTGGCAGGGTTGTACCCCGCGTTCCGCAGCTCCTGGATCACGCCCTCCGTAGAGAAGGAGCCAGCCCAGTGTCCCTTCAAGGTTGCGTTGGCCATTGTTGGAAGTTGGAGCTGTGTGGGTGCTGGAGAAAATGGGCGAATTCGGGATTGGATCCGGGCACTGAAGCTCAGGAGGCTATAAACAAGGGCGATGGAATGGGGGTGTAGGAAAAGTTGTCGTTGCCCTTTTCTCTTATAAGCCTGTGAAAGGCCAAGTGTCCCCCCTTGCTGCGCCGTAAAAATCGCCACGACCAAACAAAAGATGTCGTTATGCGCATAGGGTAAAACGAAATCATGATGATATCCCCTAAAATATGGTGCACGATCTCTGCTTTGATGAGACGTGCCAATGAGAAAACTGCCTCGGGCCGCGATTCGAGTAACAGTAACTGCCCCGCCCAATTATAAGTGGTGACGCTTCGGTAAAAGTTGTCAGCCTAGGAGGCACTGTTTACACCAACGCTATTGGCCTTCGAGGCTAAGTTATCTCGCGTCTTCATATGCAAATAAAATTGGTTAAGGCATGGTCGGAGGGCGGATTCCTTTAAGAACAGACCCGATTGAAGCTTGCGATGGACGGGAAGATACCGGATCATAGAAAGAATCATCTAAGAAGAGGACTCGCCTGTCAAGCCGAAGACTCCAAAGCCGAACTCAAATTATGTATAGGAACTCGTCTGTCAAACCGAAGACTCGAAGGCGGAAGTCATATGACCGAAGAAGATTGTCGTCCTTGGTGTTGAAGACCAGTTCAGGGGCTACTGACGGTGTCCTGGACTAGGGGGTGCCAACCTGTAGTTGGCCCACAGTCCATGGGCCGAATCTACAGCCCACCGTTCCTACAAAGAAGGACTCCGGAAACCTCGCATTTCAACGTGATCAAGATGGACTCTGCCAAAGACTTGACGTGTACTCCAAGGACAGCATGAGCCGCCAGCATGTGTATCCCTAGTTGGGCAAACCGACCATGTGTAACCCTAGGTACCCCTAGCATCTATATAAGCTGAGAGTTTAGTCTGTAGAGACCACGGTCACAATTACAATCACCTAGCCTTAGGGTTAGAACACAACATACGATCTCGAGGTAGATCAAGCTTGTACCCGATACATCATCATCAATACAATCAAAGTAGGACATAGGGTATCACCTCTTCGAGAGGGCCCGAACCTGGGTAAATATTGTCTCCTCCGTCCCCTATTACACATAGATCTGAGATCCATAGCTTGGGACCCCCTACCCCAAGGTCTGCCGGTTTTAGTACTGACAGGCTGGCCGATGGAGCTCGTAGGGGAGGATAACTTTTCCCTAGCTGCCTACACATCCGTGAAAGGAAAATATTGTAAGATCTTGAAATGCCATTTTGCTTATAAATGGTATTAAGTAATTATTTTGAAAGTTTATAACTGATAAAATTGTTAAGAAATTAGCAACTCTTTAGCTATGTTTCACAAAATATAATGAAAGTATTTTTCCTTTACGTTCATTGACGGCAGAAAAATCATAAATTTGTTGTCACTGTCTTGAAGTACCAGTTGGCACGTCCAGTTATGTACATCGTTTTCGAGAATGGATTGCGAGGCGGAGTGCCTCGACGTCGTCCTCAGCGGGCGGTAGCGACTACGGCATGGATCTGGACGACCCGCAGCCGCGCGCGCTCCGCCCTGCGCTGCCGCCTTCATCGCCTAGATAATGACCGGGCAAACCGCCCGGTTGTTTGGGTGGAAATGGGACAAAAGTTAGCCACCCATCTGGGCTCTCCAAACCTAGCCCAAATGCCCGGGCTGTTCGACAACCCCCATATCCCGCCCATATGTGGGCAGGATATGGGAAGGCCTGGACGGGCCCAGACACTGCCTTTATAGATTGGCCTTTATAGAGCACCGATTTTTTTGGAGCATCTGCTTGGAGAACCGACTTTTCTTTTCTTTTGGGAACAAAGAAAGAATAATAATACCCGCAAAAAAAGAATAATAAAACCTAGCAACCTAGGAGCACGTGGTTTACTCATGATGTTTTATTAGGTGTAACCATTGATTTATTCAAGACTCAAAATGTTTGGGATACAAATAATCTCATGAACTCTCCCTAGCCACACATGACGACCGATATGAAGAGTTGATGCCGCCTTAGCTAAACTATGAGCTTCACTATTAGACTCCCTAGGTTCAAAACGAAAAATAACATCATTCCTCATATGATCTATCTCCTTCAAGACCATCGTGTAGTTTGCTGCAGCACGTCTACTGATGTTTGTACTGACTTCAGGGCAATCAGAGCCGATCACCAAATGTTGAACATGCACGTCCTTGGTGAGAGCTCAGGCCTCGTTACATGCGTGGACTTCCATGCTTGCAGGATCCACCAAGCCATCAAAGATGACGACCGATGCGCCTAGAAAATGCCCTTCTTTATCCCTGCAGATGACCACTGATGCTCCCTTTTCACCATGGCGGGAGAGCCCCCCGTCCACGTTCATCTTCACCGCTAGGCCCTTCGGAGCAAGCGAAAGGCGTGGTCTTTAATGAGGAGCCGGAACTCCTATAGCACGTGCCGCACGAACAGCGACAATCTCCAAGTCCTGTAAATAGCGGTTGATGAAGCTCATTGTTGTCAACGGGCTCTGGAATTCATTGTCGTGGATCGCTCTTCTCCCCGCCCACCAGATCGACCACATCGTAATAGAACCCATCGAGATCATGTTGCGTCATCGAGTGAAACAACTAGAACGGCCAAAGCCTAGCATCCTTAGCCTGGTTCGATATTGCATGTTCAAGAATATCTTCATCTCCCAAAGCTCACACACATCGGGCCATGTGACACTCGAAGAGCGAACGGCGCCATGTATCTTCTGCAGCTCAACATATCGAACAAAATGGCGAGGTGGTACTGTTCCTCTCAAACCTAGTTGTGCCTGTCGATAATGATGTGTGAGACAGTCGCCCGACAAAAACACGAACTTTAGACGGCACCTTCACATTCCACAGACTAGTCCAGTCTCTCTTGGTCGCGGCTTGATTTGAGTTACTTGGCCGGTGCTCAAGCCAATCTTCTCGTTGGCTCTTAATTCCCGAGATCATCCTATAAGTTGAGCTAACCAAGAATATGCCCCTTTTGTCATAATGCCAAGCCCAAAAATCGCTTTGAAGTCTCGAGCTTGGTGGAATATTTGCAATGATATCAATGTCCGGTGCAATAAAGTGCTCCTCAAGTACTTGTCTAGTCCAAGTTTTAGTCCCCTGATCAATGAGCTCAGAAACAAGTGAGGGCAGGTTGGCTGACTGAGAACTAATAGGCCGGAGCTTATAGTCCCTTGGCAACCAATTATCGTGACATATACATTAATTTTTGAACTTGAGCCAATCCGCTTTATGTCCCAAAGATAGGACCTCCCATCCTTCCCTGATGGAGCGACATACTTGCGATGGATTAGAGCAAAGGGGTGCATGAAGAAAATCACACTCTGGGTAATATCGAGCTTTCAGTACTCAAGCGCTCAAGGAAGTGGGATCCTGCATGAGCCTCCAAGCTTGTCGGGCTAATAACGCCAGGTTAAACAGTTCAATGTCCCAGAAGCCCATTCCGCCCATGAATTTCGGCGTGGACATGGTTTTCCCTAAAACCCAAACCGTCTTCCGTTTACTCGTGATGTGTGTGTGTGTGTGTGTGTGTGTGTGCGTGTGAAGGGTGGTAATTTCAAATTTTTTGGAAAGTCAATTTAGGCTTTTACGGGCTTCGGGGTAGACCTTCTGAGATGCTGGTAGTTCCTCCAAACTGCTGTGGCCGATAAAAAAATTATATTTTTTCCCCTAGGGCGAACCTAGGGTTACTTTTTCCTCCGGAGATCTTCGCTGGAGTCCGCCATATCCTTGCAACCAGACGAGATTGTTCTCGGTAGGCGTGAGTCTAATTCATCGATGGCCTTGGCTGCCTACGTTTTGGCACGGCGGAACCGCCGCTCCTCATGGATGGCGGAGGGGGAGGAAAAAAGGAAGATGGGAAGACAGATGTGCGGGGGGAGACGGTGGATTTTGGGAGCTGTAATGGAGGATCGAACCAGGAGAAGGATGGGACAAAAGTAGGAGACAACACCAAACATGCAGCGATGCCAGAAGAGGAGAAGGAAGATCATGAGTGGGGACCCGAGCCGAGTCTTGAGGATCAGTTTGAAGACCTGATCAAGGAAGTTCGGTGGCTGGCGATCTTCAAGGTTCATACCACGCGGAATTTCAGCCACTCAGCGTTGTTCAACAACATGAGAATGGCGTGGTCGCCAGTGCTACTTGTAGACTGCATTGGTATTTCCCCGAAGAGGAGAGGATGATGCAGTATAGTAGAGATAAGTATTTCCCTCAGTTAAGAACCAAGGTTATCAATCCAGTAGGAGAACCAAGTAACATTCCATTAAGCGCACCTGCACACACAAAAGCAAACACTTGCACCCAACGCAAATAAGAGGGTTGTCAATCCTCTTAGCGGTTATTTGCAAGGATTAATTCTGATAGTGGTAGATATATAAACTAAAATACTAAATAAAATAAAAGTAAACAAATTGCAGCACGGTATTTTTAGGTTTTTTTTATATATGATAAAGTAGACCCGGGGGCCATAGTTTTCACTAGAGGCTCCTCTCTCGAACACATAGCATACGGTGGGTGAACAAATTACTGTTGTGCAATTGATAGAAAAGCAAATAATTATGATGGATTCATGGCAATGATCATGTATATAGGCATCACGTCCAAGACAAGTAGACCGACTCCTGCCTGCATCTACTACTATTACTCCACCCATCGACCGCTATCCAACATGTATCTAGGGTATTAAGTATGAAACAGAGTAAGGCCTTAAGCAAGATGACATGATGTAGACAAAGTAAACTCAAGCAATATGATTAAACCCCATCTTTTTATCCTTAATGGCAACAATACAAATATGTGTCATGTCCCCTTCTGTCACTGGGATTGAGCACCGCAAGATTGAACCCATCACAAAGCACCTCTCCCATTGCAAGATAAATCAATCTAGTAGGGCAAACCAAATTGATAGATCGGAGAGAAATACAAAGCTATAATAATCATGCATAAAAGAGTTCAAAGAAGACTCAAATATTTCTCATGAATAATCTGATCATAAACTCACAATTCATCGGATCCCAACAAACACACTGCAAAAGAAGATTACATCGGATAGAACTCTAAGAACATCGAGGAGAACATGGTATTGAAGATCAAAGAGAGAAAAGAAGCCATCTAGCTACTAGCTATGGACCCGTAGGTCTGTGGTAAACTAGTCACACATCATCGGAAGGGCAGCAAGGTTGATGAAGAAGCCCTCTGTGATCGATTCCCCCTCCGGCGAAGTACCGGAAAAGGCCTCCAGATGGGATCATGGGAGAACAGAGGCTTGCGGTGGTGGAAAGGTTTTCTCTTCTGTCTCTCTGGTATATTGGGAATATTTGGGAATTTATAACGCTCGAATTAGGTCAGGAGGGGCTATGAGGGGCCCACAAGCCAGGGGGCGCGGCTACCCCCCTGGGCGCGCCCTCCAGGCTTGTCGCCTCCTCGTGGCTCTTCTGGTCTTCTCCCGAAGCTTCGTGGGTATCTTCTGGTCCAGAAAAAATTAATCCAATTTTTTTTCTCGTTTGGACTCTTTTTGATAATGATTTTCTGAAAAGGCAAAAACAAGCAAAAAACAGCAACTGGCACTGGGCACTAGGTTAATAGGTTAGTCCCAAAAAATGATATATAATGGCATATAATTGCATATAAAACATCCAAGATTGATACTATAATAGCATGGAACAACCAAAAATTATATATACGTTGGAGACGTATCAAGCATCCCCAAGCTTAATTCCTGCTCGTCCTCGAGTAGGCTAAAATTGTGTAAATACACAAAAACAGAAAGTAAAAACAAAAATTTATTTTATTCATTGGGTTGCCTCCCAACATGCGCTATTGTTTTATGCCCCTAGCTAGGCATAATGCATAGTTTCAAGTGTTGTCATCCTTCAAGTTAATTCCATAGGTGGCCCTCATAATAGATTCATAAGGTGCCTTAATTCTCTTGCTAGGGAAGTGTTCCATCCCTTTCTTTAATGGAAATTGAAATCTTATATTACCTTCTTTCATATCAATAATAGCACCTATTGTTCGTAGGAAAGGCCTACCAAGTATTATAGGGCAAGAAGGATTGCATTCAATATCAAGAATAATAAAATCCACGGGCACATAATTTCTATTTGCAAGAATAAGCACATCATTTATTCTACCCAATGGCTTTTTAATAGTGGAATCCGCAAGATGCAAATTAAGGGAACAAGGATCCATATCGGTGAGACCTAGCACATCACACAAAGATTTTGGTATAGTGGAAACGCTAGCACCAAGATCACATAGAGCATTACATTCATAATCTTTAATTTTGACTTTAATAGTAGGTTCCCATTCATCTTGTAATTTTCTAGGAATTGAAATTTCCAACACAAGTTTTTCTTCATGCGCTTTCATCTACAATATGTTTAGTGAAAGCTTTATTTTGTTCATATGCATTTGGTTAATTAATGATGGATTGCAACATGGAAATACACTCAATTAAAGAACAACTATCATAATTAAAGTCCTTGTAATCCAAAGTAGTGGGTGCATTACTATTTAAAGTTTTGACCTCTCCAAACCCACTTTTTCATTTTTATCATTAAGATTATCACCCTCCAAGCAATTGGGACTCCTTCTATCTAAAGTTGACTCTTCTTCAGTCCCTTTTTCATCAAGTTTTATGTCACTAAATAATGATTCAATAGGAGTGACACCAATCATTTTAATATCTTCATCATTACTACGATAGAAACCGGGTGGAATCGCTTTTTCTAGGAATTCTCGCTTAGCTCTCAACCTAGCGGTACTTTCCTTACGTTCATTAATGGAGACATAGATAGCTTTAATAGACTCATTTATATCATTCTTGGGTGGCAAAATTTTAGTTTTGAGATTTTCCACATCATGAGCAATTCTATCAATGTTCCTAGCCAATTCATCAACTCTATTCAATTTTTCTTCTATCATAGCATTGAAATTCTTTTGCGAATTAATAAATTCTTTAATATTACTTTCAAGATCAGAGGGCATCCTATTATTATTATATGGATTACCATAGGAATTGCCATAATTATTAGAAGAATTTCCAGGAAACGGTCTAGGATTGAAATTACCCCTATAAGCATTGTTGTTGAAATTATTTCTAGAGACAAAATTCACATCAATAGCATCATTATTTTGCTCAATCAAAGTAGACAATGGCACATCATTAGGATCAATATGAGCATTTTTACTAGCAACCAGTTTCAATAGAGCATCCATCTTATCACTCAAAGTATTAATTTCTTCAACGGAATTTACCTTCTTACCAGTTGGAGTTCGTTCAGTGTGCCATTGAGAATAATTTGCCATAATATTATGAAGGAGTTTTGTAGCTTCTCCTAATGTAATTTCCATAAAAGTACCACCTGCGGCATAGTCTAGCAAATTTATAGAAACAAAGTTTAGCCCCGCATAAATTTTTTGTATAATCATCCATAGATTTAAGCCATGAGTTGGCAATTTCTTATCATTAATTTCATTCTCTCCCTAGATTGTGCAACATGTTCATGCTCAAGTTACTTAAAATTCATAATTTGATTTCTTAAAGAAATAATCTTAGCGGGAGGAAATTACTTGGTAATAAAAGCATCCTTACACTTATCCCAAGAATCAATACTATTTCTAGGCAAGGATGAAGACCAAGTTTTAGCGCGATCTCGTACTGAGAACAGAAATAATTTTAATTTGAAAATATCATTATCCACATCTTTTTTCTTTTGCATATCACAAAGCTCAACGAAAGTATTTAGATGGGATGCAGCATCTTCATTAGGACTACCAGAAAATTGTTCTTTCATAACAAGATTAAGCACAGCAGCATTAATGTCACACGACTCCGCACTAGTGGCGGGAGGAGAAATAGGGGTACTAATAAAATCTTTATTATTAGTATTGGAAAAGTCACACAATTTTGTATTTTCTTGAGACATCGCGACGAAGCAAGCAAACTAGCAAACAGGCAAACAGAAAATATTTTTGTGTTTTTGTAAAAAAAATTAGAAGTAGGGGAGATGAAAACGAGAGGCAAATGCAAATAAAAAGGCAAATAAAATAAATGCAAGTGGATGATAGTTTGTGTGAAGGTACTTGGTAATTTTGATGATGTCTCCCCGGCAACGGCGCCAGAAATTCTTCCTGCTACTTGTAGACTGCGTTGGTATTTCCCCGAAGAGGAGAGGATGATGCAATATAGTAGAGATAAGTATTTCCCTTAGTTAAGAACCAAGGTTATCAATCCAGTAGGAGAACCAAGCAAAAATCCGTTAAGCGCACCTACACACACAAAAGCGAACACTTGCACCCAACGCAATTAAGAGGGTTGTCAATCCTCTTAGCGGTTATTTGCAAGGATTAATTTTGATAGTGGAAGATAGATAAACTAAAATACTAAATAAAATAAAAGTAAATAAATTGCAGCAAGGTATTTTTAGGTTTTTTATATATGATAAAGTAGACCCGGGGGCCATAGTTTTCACTAGAGGCTTCTCTCTCGACCACATAGCATACGATGGGTGAACAAATTACTGTTGGGCAATTGATAGAAAAGCAAATAATTATGACGGATTCATGGCAATGATCATGTATATAGGCATCACGTCCGAGACAAGTAGACCGACTCCTGCCTGCATCTACTACTATTACTCCACCCATCGACCACTATCCAGCATGCATCTAGGGTATTAAGTATGAAACAGAGTAACGCTTTAAGCAAGATGACATGATGTAGACAAAGTAAACTCAAGCAATATGATTAAACCCCATCTTTTTATCCTTAATGGCAACAATACAAATACGTGTCATGTCCCTTTCTGTCACTGGGATTGAGCACCGCAAGATTGAACCCATCACAAAGCACCTCTCCCATTGCAAGATAAATCAATCTAGTAGGCCAAACCAAATCGATAGATCGGAGAGAAATACAAAGCTATAATAATCATGCATAAAAGAGTTCAGAGAAGACTCAAATATTTCTTATGAATAATCTGATCATAAACTCACAATTCATAGGATCCCAACAAACACACCGCAAAAGAAGATTACATCAGAGAAGACCCAAATATTTTTTGATAATGATTTTCTGAAAAGGCAAAAATAAGCAAAAAACAGCAACTGGCATTGGGCACTGGGTTAATAGGTTAGTCCCAAAAAGATATATAATGGTATATAATTGCATATAAAACATCCAAGATTGATACTATAATAGCATGGAACAATCAAAAATTATAGATACGTTGGAGACGTATCAGCCGGCGCAATAGATCACCTTCAAGACGAAGGGGCCAAACGTGTTCATAGTTCAGTTTCGCTGCCTGGGGGACTGGAAGAGGGTCATGGAGGCCGGCCCCTGGTTATTCTGTGGTGCTGCTGTTGTTATCCAGGAGTATGATGGCTTCAGTAATGTTAATGATTACAAACTAGACAAAGTGCCGGTGTGGACCAGAATAGAGGGGATACCGGAAGGTTTAATGAGAAGAAAGGAGTTAGCTGAGAAAGTCACAAGAAAGGTTGGGGAGCCACCCATCACTGTGATTGTTAACGAAGGCATGATAAATCCATCAAAATATCTCAGAGCTAGAGTCTACGTGGATGTCAACAAGCCATTGGTAAGGTTTGTGCCGATAACAATTAAGGAAAGAAAGAAGTATCCAGTATATTATGAAAAGTTGTCGGATTTTTGCTTCTTCTGTGGTTTGATGGGGCATATAGTGGAAGAGTGCGGAGATGGCCTACATGATCTTGATAAATGTGAATGGGGAGAATGGCTCAAATGGAATTTTGAACCCAATGGAACCAGACAAGGAACTGGAAGAGGTGCGGGGGATAAAGGAGATATGGGAGGCAGAGGGAGAGGTGCGGGAAGGGGAGATCGTGGCCGAGGTGAAGGATATGGTAGACCTGGTAGAAGTGGTGTAGGGGGAGGAAGAGGTGCATGGAATAATGTGGCCGGTGATGACATGGAGTACTCCCAGAACCAGAACCAAGGAGATGATCCGGATCACAACCGAACAGCTAGGAAACGCCTAGTTTCAGATGATGGGATGGTTAATGTGCATGGACAACAACTCCTAAATTTGGAGGGCAAAGTTTCTGGAACACTGCTCATGATAGAGAGTAATGCTGTTGGTTCGGAAGGAGGCCCAGGTATAGGCACGCCCGGGAAAGTGCCCATCATCAAAAGGAGGAGACAGACCGGAGGAGTTGAAGGAGATGATCAGGATATGCAACCTGAGGCAGACTCCCTTGAGGAGGACCGCCGAACCCAATGAGGATTTTGTGTTGGAACTGTCGCGGGATAGACGACCCCGCGACAGTCAGGGAACTCCGGGAACTAATCCGGGAGTGTGCGCCGTTGATGGTGTGTCTGGTGGAAACACAGTTGACTCAGAGGCGTGTGGAAGGCCTAACATCTGTACTAGGCTTTGATGGGGGTTTCTCAGTAGGAAGTTCGGGAAGAAGTGGAGGGCTAGGTGTGTTTTGGCGGAATGGTCTAACTTTGAGTGTTAAAAATTATTCAAGATATCACATAGACACTTGGGTGTCCGAGCAGGGGAAGGAGGATTGGCGTCTGACCTGTTTCTATGGCGAGGCCAACCGGAGTCAGCGACAACAAACATGGGATACTATGGCACGTTTGATGGGGGGATCTACCCTGCCATGGATGTGCATCGGCGATTTTAATGAAGTTCTCAGAAGAGATTAACAAATGGGGCCAAATGAGAGAGATGTGTCGCAGATGACTGGTTTTAGAGAAGCTATTGATTTGTGTGGCCTTGATGACTTGGGCTATATTGGGGTCGATTGGACCTTTGAGAAGAAGGTAGCGGGGGGACAGTATTGCCGAGTTAGGCTGGATCGTGCCTGGGCCACGGCAAGCTCGAACACGCTACACCCGTTTGCTACAGTAAGACATTTGGTTGCTGCAAAATCAGACCATAGTCCTATTGTCTTGTGTACTGATCAAGATGCAGCTAATCGGCGTATGGTGGTGGATCGCCCGTTCAGGTTTGAAACCATGTGGGAGTGGCATGAGGATTTCTTTCCCATGGTGAATAACTTCTGGAAAAATGATACACATAATGAGTCTGTTGCTGGTATGAAGAAGAAGCTTGACAGGCTAGCATGTGCACTTGCTGGATGGGGCTCACACACATTTGGGAATGTGAGAAGTGAACTATGCAGTCTCAAACGCTGGCTGGGGGAGATGCGATCTGAAGCTGGGAGGCTGGGCCCTTCTCACGAGGAATTGAAGATACAAGAAAGAATTCCTGAATTAAATTACCGAGAGGAAATACTATGGAGGCAAAGGCCCCGAGTGTAATGGTTAGCAGAAGGTGATGGAAATAGACAATTTTTCCACCAAAAAGCGAACATGAGGAGGAGAAAGAACCGCATTGAGCAGCTAACCAGGGATGATGGAACGATATGTAATGATGAGAATGAGGTAGGATGCATGGTCACAAACTTTTACAAGAATCTATATGAAACAGAGGGCACCGTGGGGATGGAAGAAGTACTCTCACACACCCCTTTGCGTGTTGATGAAGCTATGAATAATATGTTGAATGCAGCCTATACTGCTGATGAGGTGAAAGAAGCACTTTTCCAAATGTTTCCCACTAAAGCACCGGGTCCGGACGGTTTTCCGGGTCAGTTCTTCCAGAAAAATTGGGGAGTGTGTGGTGATGATGTGACCAAAATGGCTTTGCGTGTGCTGAATGGAGAAGAGTCTCCGGAGGTTATTAACAGGACATTCATTGTTTTGATCCCTAAGGTATCCAACCCAACCTACCTCACCCAATTTCGTCCCATAAGCTTACGTAATGTGATCTTTAAGATTATATCTAAAGGTTATGCTAATTGGTTGAAGAGGATTTTACCGGAGATAATATCGCCAGAACAGTCTGCGTTTGTGCCAGGTAGACTCATTACTGACAACATTATAGCAGCATATGAATGTCTTCATTTTATGAAAAGAATGAGAAGTAAGAACAATGCTTATTGTGCACTGAAAGTGGATATGATGAAAGCCTATGACCATGTAGAGTGGAGCTATCTGGAAACCGTGACTTTGAAACTTGGTTTTAACCTATCTTGGGTGCAAAAAATTATGCAGTGTGTTTCGACTGTGTCCTTTTCAGTACTCCTGAATGGAAGCAAACTTGAAGAGTTTCATCCAATGAGAGGCATTCGACAGGGGGACCCCATATCACCTTATCTTTTTCTTCTGGCTGCAGAAGGGCTCTCTTGTCTGTTAAAGGCTCATAGCACGGATGACAATGTCAGGGGAATGGTAGTAGCCCCGACTGCACCACCAGTAAATCATCTATTATTTGCTGACAACTGTCTCTTGATGTTCAAGGCAAATGAGGAGGGAGCCTATACAATTATGAACATTATTCAGAGCTACTGTCATGCTTCGGGGCAGAAAGTTAACCTTGGAAAATCTACCATTTTCTTCAGTAAGGGCTGCCTGAATGATAAGAGGGCTTTGATCAAAGGAGTCTTGAAAGTGCCCAATGAATCTTTATCTGAAAGGTACTTGGGACTGCCATCGGATGTGGGGAAATCGAAAAATGGGACATTTAAATATATAAAGGACGGATTGTGGAACAAGGTCAAGGGCTGGATTGAGAAGTGCATGGCTTCCGCGGGGAAGGAAATACTCATAAAATCAGTAGCTCAGGCAGTACCCACCTTCTCCATGTCATGTTTTATTTTACCAGGAGGTTTATGCCAGCAGATTGATACTATGTTACGGAAATTCTTTTGGGGAAGTAAGAATGTGAAAGGAAAGTGGCTTGGGTGTCATGGGAGGTTCTCACAATGCCCAAATATCAGGGAGGTTTGGGATTCAGAGATACATAATTGTTTAACTTAGCGATGCTAGCTAAGCAAGGATGGAGACTAGTCCAAGATCCTACCTCTCTTAGTGCGAGAATACTAAAGGCCGTCTATTATCCAGACTGTGAAATAATGCAGGCAGAGTTGGGGAACCATCCTTCACAAGTCTGGAGGGCGGTATGTGCGGGCATCTCAGTTCTGAAGCAGGGTTTGATCAAGAGGGTGGGCAATGGCCAATCAATCGGGGCATGGGAGGACTGTTGGCTTCCGCGCGATTTCATGCTACGAGCGCTCCATCCGAGAACACCTGATGCTCCTGAATGGGTTTCAGATTATATTGATGAGCACACGCAGTCGTGGAATAGAGAAAAAGTAAGGCAATACTTTCAAGCCCCAGATGCTCAGATTACTCTTAATATCCCCTTGAGTTCGCGAAACATAAAGGATTTCTCAGCGTGGCACTATGAACGCAGCGGGATGTTTACAGTGCGGTCTGCTTACAGGATACTCTCTGACACAAAGCGGAGGCGGGAAGACTGGCTGGATGGTAGGCCTTCTGCGTCCAATACCTTAACGGCCCAGAACCATTGGAAAAAGTTATGGAGAATCAAAGTCCCGAGTAAAGTTAGAAATTTTGCATGGCATTTAGTGCGTAACTCAATCCCTACTGAATCTGTCAGAAATAGAAGGAATATGGCAGACTCGAGTGTTTGCCAAATCTGCAATAATGCTGAGGACAATTGGCGGCATGCTCTGATTGATTGTAAGATGGCCAAATGTGTTTGGTGTCTAGTAGATGAGGAGCTTTTTGAACATATGATTGGGATCAGATCAAATGATGCTCGGGTTAGGCTAATGGAACTAGTGAATCCTCTGAAGGAAGATGGGCAACGGCGGAGCTTAGTGCATTGCTGGGGGGCTGTGGCCCCCCCAGGATTGTCACATGCATGCATGATTTTTTTTGAGAGAGAGCATAGATTATGAAAATTTATGTATTTGGCCCCCCCCCACTAAGTCATATACTCTATTTGGCCCCCCCAAACAACTCTGTCAAGCTCCGCCACTGAAGATGGGGTTGTCAAAATGGTAGTTACCCTATGGGCAATTTGGTGGGCTCTAAGAAAAGCAATCCACGCACAAGAATTTCGGTCGCCATTGAGTACATTCAGTTTTGTGCAGAGTTATCTGAATGATCTGTCTTTGATCCCCAACAGGCATCAGCAAGGGGGGGGTGCCAACCTCCTTAGATCCTGGACCTCGTAAGGCGAAGGTAGCATGGAAAGCGCCTCTGAACGGATGTATGAAAAGGAATGTCGATGCTGCTGTGGGAAGACCTGGAGGCAGGGGATCATGTGCAGTGGTCCATCGTGATCAGTCCGGAGTTTATGGAGGCGTGTATTCGTTGATTATGCATGACATGATACAACAAGAGATCCTAGAAGCTATTGTTATCAGAGAAGCTCTTTGCTTAGCGCATGATTTACACTTGAATCATATTCATATAGCTACAGATTGCTTAACAGTGGTCAACAATCTACAGAGCTCACACCTGGGTAGTAGCAGCTCAATTATACAAGACATAAAAGAGATGATGACTGAATTTGACGAGGTCCACATCATGCATGAGAAGAGAGAACATATATGGGAGGCTCACGATTTAGCAAAGTTTTCTGTTACCTTAGATTTGGGACGCCATTTGTGGCTTCTAAATCCCCCAGATTTTATGTACTTGCCATTATCAGTTTCCGCTGAATAAAAGATTGGTAACACCCCCTCAAAAAAACTGTTGTGGCCGATCCAACGTGTTTGCCTATTCGACGCTGCGTGCCAGATACTATTGCTTTCGCTAGTGAGCGCCCAAGCTGGGAGTGGTCGTTCTGTTAGATGGGCCCGCCCTTCGGCTTTCCTTTTGCACGGTTTTAGGAAGCTTTCAGAAACTTCCAAACGTTTCTTTTCTTGTTTTTCGTGTTCTTTGCTTCTCTTTCTTCAATTTTCTGTTCATTTTTTATTTTTCCTTTTTGATTTATCTTTGCCTTTTTATATTTATTTTATTTTCTTTTTTCATCTTTAAAATCCGCAAACATTTTATTGAATTCATGAAAAAAAATCAAATCCGTGATCTTTTTAAATGTTGAACACTTTTCATATTTGTTATTTTTTGAATCTATGAACAATATTCAAAATTTGTTAATATTGCTTTCCAGTTTGTACTATATTTTGGGCCTCGTCGACAATTTTATATTTCGTGAACATTTGTTTGGGGGGGGGGGGGGGGTTGTGGACAACTTTGTATTTCATGATACCCCGAAGAGATAGGTGCCGTGACGGTGTTACACTTGGGAGAACGCTAACTACTTGATATTTTAAGTGAGAGATCACCCTAATAAAAAGCGACTACCGCGCAATCAAAAGGGTGCATCATAAGGGATAAACATCTCAGGCAATTCATAATAGCATGATATGGTATAACCCTTTCTGACGGAGAAATCTTTCATTTCTTCATCTTCGGCATTCGCGTCGGTGTTCACCTTTGCGAAGATTGTCACCACCTTGTCGATGCACCAGATGATATTGCTATCTCTATAGCTAATAAATAAAGTGCATTACAGAAGGTTGACACGCAGGTCATTAAAGTGACAATCATATGGCTCCAGTCATCATGCCGAATCATGACACGCAGGTCATGTTAATTTACATTATATAGTCATCTCATACAAAATCAAATTGAATATGATGAAGACTATACCACATCTTATGCACATCTCATGCACATCCTGCAAAACCAAGTTAAACGCCTCTAATCGTTTTATGCAAAATTTTATTTTACGTGGCTTCTAAGGTTTCGAAACAAACTGAAGCTACCAACGTCCATCATCAAGTATGATTATTCAAGTCGCTAGATTAACTTTACGGGGTGTATGAAACACGAGATAATAAAATCTCGAGCCCCATACTGAACTTCATCATACGCATGACCCCCGTGTAGATCATATCTGCATTGCCCTTTAGTCTGCGAAATTTCATCTTTCTCTCTAACTGTGGTGGAATTCAACAAACTGTTAGCACTTCGTTGATCAATCAGGATCGCAGATTGCCAGAACTTTGAAACTCCACCATACTGTTATCAAGATCAGAAATATGCAAATTCCAGGGAAGCAACAAGAACATTGGGTAACAGATTTCATCTGCTACCCGCACAAATAATTTTCAGTAATAGAACTCATCTACTACAAATTATATTGTGCAACACCCATACATCTCTATGTATTCTAGATTGTAACCTGCATCTCGCATAGCACGGCTCATGATGCCACTGTAGGGGAACACAGCAGAAAACAAAAAAATTCGGTACTGCGAGCACGCCCAGGATCACTATGGAGATGCATACAGGGTTTGATCTGATCGTTACCGACTCGTAGCGCAGCGGAAGTAGAGTCGATGTTGATCGTCGGTGTAGATCCCTGCTGCTAGGATTTAAAACCTCCCAACCGTGAGGATGTACTCCCTCGTCAGCACACCGGACGAATCTCCGGGAAGCCCTTCGGGAGGCCTCGGGACAGTCCCTCAGATAGTCCCACCGGACGGATCCTCAGACAGCCCTTCGGGAGGCCTCTGGACAGTCCCTCAGATAGTCCCACTGGACGGATCCTCGGACAGCCCTTCGGGAGGCCTCTGGACAGTCCCTCGGATAGTCCCACTGGACGGATCCTCGGACAGCCCTTCGGGAGGCCTCTGGACAGTCCCTCGGATAGTCCCACCGGACGGATCCTCGGACAGCCCTTCGGGAGGCCTCTGGACAGTCCTTCGGGCGGGTCACTCGGACAGCCCTCCGGGCTGGTACTCGAACAGTCCCTCGGGCAAAGGATCGAAACTACGACCTCTCTACGGGGTTGCACACATACGGTGTCAGCTATCCGGCAGGGCTTCGCCGTCCAGAACTAGTTCCTGCCGGAACCCAGACAGCCTTTTGGCTCTACGAAACTATTTCGCGGGGAGGGAGAGAGAAGGCCAGATCATGCATGGCTTGTGTATGTTGAGAAAGAGTGTGTCTTTAGGCAGCCCCCTCCACCCCTATTTATAGGCCAAGCCCAAGGGTGGCTTCTTCAAGAAGCCAAGGGGAAAAATACCAAAAGGCCCTCAAGGTGGCTTCTCCAAGAAGCCACCCAAAAAGCACTTTCACTATTCACGGAAACATTTTTCCACGACCGTTAAATCCGAAAATATTTCTATGGGTCTCAGAATAATTCCAGTACCCACTAAAATGATTTTGGACGCGTTTCGAAACAATTCCGGATTAGTGATTTTCATTTGTGAAAAGCAACCAAACCGGTTCCGGCAGCTCCGGAACATTTCCGGTTTTTATCCCGAAAAAATCCCAGAAGTTTCCAGAACAATTCTGGCACCCTCCAAGAATTTCCAGACGTGTGCCAAAACCAATTTGACTCAATGGTATACCCTGAAACAACTTTTCAGTTTTACCGAAACTATTCTAGTGTTCTCTCTCCGGAACTTTTCTGTTGTCTCCGAAACTTTTCCGGTGACTTTCTCTCAGACTCCCTGTCTAGTATTTAGCAGATAGATGACCCTTAAGCGTGTGACCCTATAGGTTCGGTGAAGTATAGACATGACCCGGAACACTTTCCGATCAATGATCAACATCGGAGCCGTGGACACCCATATTGACCCCTATAACCACACGAATAAATATTCGAGTGAACCTCCAGTTGCCGTGTGTTATTCCTGTTGCTTCGCGATATTTTACAAATACCCAAGGTGAGATTTATCTGGATCCCCATGGATCAACAACTTGTCCACCATGCAAGTTACCTCGTTACCGGTTTTGTTCTCTTTTCTCGTTTCCGTGTTCCGGCATCCCTGTGATCAAATCACCTTGTGTCTGGCCAGACGATGATGGATAACGTAACACCGAGAGGGCCCGAGAATATCTCTCCATCGTCGGAGGAGCAAATCCCAATCTTGAGCTATCTTGTTACTTCCCATACTTTTCCGTGAACCCGCAAGCCGCCGTAATAGCCACCCAGTTACGGATGACGTTTAACAAACCCCAAAGTTCACGAAGCAAGTATGAAGAACTCGATACTCTCATGGTCTAAGGAATTATGCAAACATTAACTATCTCTATGTTATTAACCATTAACTTGTGATGAATGTATCTCATAGCATAACATCAATTCGGGTCGATTCAACACAAATGTTCTTCTAACATTGTGCCCTCAAAGTTGCCGGCATAGTCATGCCCATGATCAGGAAAACAGAACCATCATGCAACACTTGAGCTAGTCTTAGAGGCCAGACTAGGAATACATTTTACCGTTTATTATTCCACACGTGCATATGAGTCTTCCTCCGAGCCTCGTGGTTATTGTAGACTCGAGAACCATAGCAGTTATAGCATGGAACATAAACATAATTATGAACATGGAGATAAACAATAACATTTATTATGGCCTCTAGGGCATATCTCCAACACCACCTAGGTGTGAACAGTACCTCATAGCCTGACAACTTTATCGAAGCGGCGCTACCCATGACGGGTTAGGCAGTTACTGCCCACCTCAAATCGTGGTTCGAGGCCGCCCTTTTACTGATGCATCTCATCGAGGTGGAGATCGTGCCCGTATTCTCAGGGATATCATCAAGATTTAATTTCTCCCCACGCGTATAACAGCATCTTTTGTGGGGAGGAGTGGCGTTTTTACCAGCACGACGAGGGGACTCTTAGCCTTTCAGCAGCCTATAAGAGTAAAAAGCTAATAGAGCCAGTAGTCACACTCCCATTTCCCCCGCCTTCTGCCTCCTCGAGCTCGAGCGCCCAGATCCAATCTCGCCTTCCTCCTCCTCTGCGCCTCCGGGCTTCCCCATTCAGTCATGGCCGACACCCTCAAAGGGCACTGGGAGGGGGCTCTATCATGATGGAGAGCACTATCCTGGAGCTGCAAAACGCGGGGTACATCCCCGCCGACATCGTCGCCCGTGCTCCTAATGCCAACTAGCAAGTGCTCGCTCCCAACCCAGGGGAGCGGGTAGTCTTCGTCCCTCACCTCATCAGAGGTTTAGGGTTCCCGCTGCACCCGTTCGTGCGCGGGGTGATGTTCTGTTGGGGAACGTTGCATGGAAAACAAAAAATTTCTACGCATATGCAAGATCTATCCATGGAGATGCATAGCTACGAGAGGGGGAGTGTGTCTACATACCCTCGTAGACCGTAAGCGGAAGCGTTAGAACAACGCGGTTGATGTCGTCGAACAACTTCACGATCCAACCGACCGAGCACCGAACGTACGGCACCTCCGCGTTCAGCACACGTTCAGCTCGGTGACGTCCTCGACTTCTTGATCCAGCAAGACGGCGAGGTAGTGGATGAGTTCCGGCAGCACGACGGCGTGGTGACGGTGATGGTGATGCTATCTCCGCAGGGCTTCGCCCAAGCACTGCAAAAATATGACCGAGGGACGAAACTGTGGAGGGGGGCGCCGCACACGGCTAAGACAATGTTGTGTCTTTGGGGCGCCCCCTCTCCTCTATTTATATATGTGTAGGGGCTTGGAGTAGAAGGAATAGTGCCACGTGAACAGTAACCGTGAATAGTACACACGTGGACTTGGACTCCAAAGTCCAATCCTATTCCTACTAGGACTCTCCCTTTTTTCCTTCCCTAGCTGCGTGGGCTTTTGAGGACATGGTGCGTCTGGCCCAATAAGGCCAGGGTGCCTCCCCTTAGCCCATGCCAGCCCTTTGGGACGTGGTGGACCCACTTGTGGACTTCCGGACCCCTCCGGAACCTTCTGGAAGCTTCCCGGTACAATACCGAAAAAACTGCACCTTTTTCCGGAACCCAAAATATGACTTCCCATATATAAATCTTTACCTCTCGACCATTTCGAGACTCCTCGTGACGTCCGAGATCTCATCCGGGACTCCGAACAATATTCGGTTACCAATTCACATAACTCATATAACACTACATATTCCACGAAGATCTTATCTGTCGAACCGCAATGACAACATACGTAATTCCCTTTGTCCATCGGTATGTTACTTGCCCGAGATTCGATCGTCGGTATCTCCATACCTAGTTCAATCTTGTTACCGGCAAGTCTCTTTACTCGTTCCGTAATACATCATCCCGTAACTAACTCCTTAGTCACTTTGCTTGCAAGCTTCTTATGATGTGCATTACCGAGAGGGCCCAGAGATACCTCTCCGAAACACAGAGTGACAAATCCCAGTCTCGATCCATGCCAACTCAACGGACACCTTCGGAGATACCTGTAGAGCATCTTTATGATCACCCAGTTACGTTGTGACGTTTGATAGCACACAAGGTATTCCTCCGGTATCCGGGAGTTGCATGATCTCATGGTCTGAGGAACATGTATTTGACATTCAAGAAAGCAGTAGCAATAAACAGAATGATCATATGCTAAGCTAACGGATGGGTCTTGTCCATCACATCATTCTCCTAATGATGTGATCCCGTTATCAAATGACAACTCATGTCTTATGGTTAGGAAACCTTAACCATCTTTGATCAACGAGCTAGTCTAGTAGAGGCTCACTAGGGACACGGTATTTGTTTATGTATTCACACATGTATTTAAGTTTCCGGTCAATACAATTCTAGCATGAATAATAAACCTTTATCATGAACAAAGAAATATAAAATAATAACAACTTTATTATTGCCTCTAGGGCATATTTCCATCAGTCTCCCACTTTCACTAGAGTCAATAATCTAGATTACATAGTAATGAATCTAACACCCATGGAGTCTTGGTGCTGATCATGTTTTGCTCGTAGAAGAGGCTTAGTCAACGGGTCTGCCACATTCAGATCCGTGTGTACTTTGCAAATTTCTATGTCTCCATCCTTGACATATTCACGAATGGAGTTGAAGCGTCTCTTGATGTGTTTGGTCTTCTTGTGAAACCTGGGCTCCTTGGCTATGGCAATTGCTCCAGTGTTGTCACAAAAGATTGTCATTGGACCCGATGCACTAGGTATTACACCTAGATCGGATATGAACTCCTTCATCCAGACTCCTTCATGTGCTGCTTCCGAAGCAGCTATGTATTCCGCTTCACACGTAGATCCCGCCACGACGCTCTGCTTGGAACTGCACCAACTGATAGCTCCACCATTTACTATAAATACGTATCCGGTTTGTGACTTAGAGTCATCCGGATCAGTGTCGAAGCTTGCATCGACGTAACCCTTTACGACGAGCTCTTCGTCACCTCCATAAACGAGAAACATGTCCTTGGTCCTTTTCAGGTACTTCAGGATATTCTTGACCGCTATCCAGTGATCCACTCCTGGATTACTCTGGTACCTCCCTGCCAAACTTATGGCAAGGCACACATCAGGTCTGGTACACAGCATGGCATACATAATAGAACCTATGGCTGAGGCATAGGGAATGACTTTCATTTTCTCTATATCTTCTGCCGTGGTCGGGCATTGAGTCTGACTCAACTTCACACCTTGCAAGACAGGCAAGAACCCTTTCTTTGACTGATCCATTTTGAACTTCTTCAAAACTTTGTCAAGGTATGTTCTTTGTGAAAGTCCTATCAAGCGTCTTGATCTATCCCTATAGATCTTGATGCCCAATATATAAGCAACTTCACCGAGGTCTTTCATTGAAATATTCTTATTCAAGTATCCCTTTATGCCATCCAGAAATTCTATATCATTTCCAATCAACAATATGTCATCCACATATAATATTAGAAATGCTACAGAGCTCCCATTCACTTTCTTGTAAATACAGGCTTCACCGTAAGTCTGTACAAAACCATATGCTTTGATCACCTCATCAAAGCGTATATTCCAACTCCGAGATGCTTGCACCAGTCCATAGATGGATCGCTGGAGCTTGCACACTTTGTTAGCACCCTTAGGATCGACAAAACCTTCTGGTTGCATCATATACAACTCTTCTTTGAGAAAAACATTAAGGAATGCAGTTTTGACATCCATTTGCCAGATTTCATAATAATAAAATGCGGCAATTGCTAACATGATTCGGACAGACTTAAGCATCGCTACGGGTGAGAAAGTCTCATCGTAGTCAACCCCTTGAACTTGTCGAAAACCTTTCGCGACAAGTCGAGCTTTGTAGACAGTGATATTACCATCAGCATCCGTCTTCCTCTTAAAAATCCATTTATTCTCAATGGCTTGCCGATCATCGGGCAAGTCCACCAAAGTCCACACTTTGTTCTCATACATGGATCCTATCTCAGATTTCATGGCCTCAAGCCATTTGTCAGAATCCGGGCTTATCATAGCTTCTTCATAGTTCGTAGGTTCGCCGTTGTCTAACAACATAACTTCCAGAACAGGATTACCGTACCACTCTGGTGCGGAACGTACTCTGGTCGACCTACGAAGTTCAGTAGTAACTTGATCTGAAGTTTCATGATCTTTATTATTATCTTCCTCTCTTATTGGTGTAGGCATCACGGGAACGATTTTCTATGATGAGCTCCTTTCCAATTCGAGAGAAGGTACAATTACCTCATCAAGTTTTACTTTCCTCCCACTCACTTCTTTCGAGAGAAACTCCTTCTCTAGAAAGGACCCATTCTTGGCAACAAAGACCTTGCCTTCGGATCTGTGGTAGAAGGTGTACCCAATTGTTTCTTTAGGGTATCCTATGAAGATGCACTTCTCCGCTTTGTGTTCGAGCTTATCAGGTTGAAGCTTTTTCACATAAGCATCGCATCCCCAAACTTTAAGAAACGACAGCTTAGGTTTCTTGCCAAACCATAGTTCATATGGTGTCGTCTCAACGGATTTAGACGGTGCCCTATTTAACGTGAATGCAGTTGTCTCTAATGCATAGCCCCAAAACGATAGTGGAAAATCGGTAAGAGACATCATAGAACACACCATATCCAATAAAGTACGGTTACGACGTTCGGACACACCATTACGCTGTGGTGTTCCAGGTGGCGTGAGTTGTGAAACAATTCCACATTTTCTTAAATGAAGGCCAAACTCGTAACTCAAATATTCGCCTTCGCGATCAGATTGTAGAAACTTTATTTTCTTGTTACGATGATTCTCTACTTCACTCTGAAATTCTTTGAACTTTTCAAATGTTTCAGACTTGTGTTTCATCAAGTAGATATACCCATATCTACTCAAATCATCTGTGAATGTTAGAAAATAACGATACCCGTCGCGTGCTTCAACATTCATTGGACCGCATACATCGGTATGTATTATTTCCAACAAATCAGTAGCTCGCTCCATTGTTCCGGAGAACGGAGTTTTAGTCATCTTGCCCATGAGGCATGGTTCGCAAGTATCAAATGATTCATAATCAAGAGATTCCAAAAGTCCATCCGCATGGAGTTTCTTCATGCGCTTTACACCAATATGACCTAAACGGCAATGCCACAAGTATGTTGCACTATCATTATCAACTTTGCATCTTTTGGCATCAATATTATGAATATGTGTATCACTACGATCGAGATTCAACAAGAATAGACCATTCACAAAAGGTTCGTGACCATAAAAGATGTTACTCATATAAATAGAATAACCATTATTCTCTGACTTAAATGAATAACCGTCTCGCAATAAACAAGATCCAGATATAATGTTCATGCTCAACGCTGGCACCAAATAACAATTATTGAGGTCTAAAACTAATCCCGAAGGTAGATGTAGAGGTAGCGTGCCGACGGCGATCACATCAACCTTGAAACCATTCCCGGCGCGCATCGTCACCTCGTCCTTAGCCAATTTTCGCTTATTCCGTAGCTCCTGTTTCGAGTTACAAATATGAGCAACCGAACCAGTATCAAATACCCAGGCGCTACTGCGAACATTAGTGAGGAACACATCAATAACATGTATATCAAATATACCTTTGCTCACTTTGCCATCCTTCTTATCCGCCAAATACTTGGGGGAGTTCCGCTTCCAGTGACCAGTCCCTTTGCAGTAGAAGCACTCTGTTTCAGGCCTGGGTTCAGCTTTGGGTTTCTTCATGGGAGCGGCAACTTGCTTGCCGTTCTTCTTGAAGTTCCCCTTCTTTCCCTTGCCCTTTTTCTTGAAACTAGTGGTTTTGTTAACCATCAACACTTGATGCTCCATCTTGATTTCTACCTCCGCTGATTTTAGCATCGCGAAGAGCTCGGGAATTGTCTTCTCCATCCCTTGCATATTATAGTTCATCACGAAGCCTTTATAGCTTGGTGGCAGTGACTGAAGAACTCTGTCAATAACACTCTCAACCGGAAGATCAATTCTCAGCTGAGTCAAGTGGTTGTGGTACCCAGACATTCTGAGTATGTGTTCACTGACAGAACTGTTCTCCTCCATCTTACAGCTAAAGAACTTGTTGGAGACTTCATATCTCTCAACCCGGGCATTAGCTTGAAATATCAATTTCAGCTCTTGGAACATCTCATATGCTCCGTGGCGTTCAAAACGCTTTTGCAGTCCCGGTTCTAAGCCGTAGAGCATGGCACACTGAACTATCGAGTAGTCATCAGATCGAGCCTGCCAGGCGTTCACAACGTCTGCAGCAGCTCCTGCAGCAGGTCCATCACCTAGCGGTGCATCAAGGACATAATTCTTCTGTGCAGCAATGAGGATAATCCTCAAGTTACGGACCCAGTCCGTGTAGTTGCTACCATCATCTTTCAACTTAGCTTTCTCTAGGAACGCATTAAAATTCAACGGAACAGTAGCACGGGCCATTTATCTACAACATAGATGTGCAAAGAAACTATCAAGACTAAGTTCATGATAAATTAAGTTCAATTAATCAAATTACAAATGAACTCCCACTTAAATTAACATCCCTCAAGTTAACTAAGTGATACATGATCCAAATCAACTAGCCCATGTCCGATCATCACGTGAGATGGGATAGTCATCAATGGTGAACATCTCCATGTTGATCGTATCTACTATATGACTCATGTTCGACCTTTCGGTCTCCAGTGTTCCGAGACCATGTCTGTACATGCTAGGCTCGTCAAGTTTAACCCAAGTATTCTGCTTGTGTAAAACTGGATTACACCCGTTGTATGTGAACGTAGAATCTATCACACCCGATCATCATGAGGTGCTTCAAAACGACGAACTTTAGCAACGGTGCATACTCGGGGAGAACACTTTTATCTTGAAATTTAGTGAAGGGATCATCTTATAATGCTACCGTCGTTCTAAGCAAAATAAGATGCATAAAGGATAAACATCACATGCAATCAAAATAAGTGACATGATATGGCCATCATCTTGTGCTTTTGATCTCCATCTCCAAAGCATCGTCATGATCTCCATCGTCACCGGCTCGACACCTTGATCTCCATCGTTGTGTCGTGGTCGTCTCGCCAACTATTGCTTCTACAACTATTGCTAACGCATAGCGATAAAGTAAAGCAATTACATGGCGCTTGCATTTCATACAATAAAGAGACAACCATAAGGCTCCTGCCGGTTGCCGATAAATTACAAAACATGATCATCTCATACAATAACGTATATCACATCATGTCTTGACCATATCACATCACAGCATACCCTGCAAAAACAAGTTAAACGTCCTCTACTTTGTTGTTGCAAGTTTTACGTGGCTGCTACGGGCTTCTAGCAAGAACCGTTCTTACCTACGGCACAAAACCACAACGGTGATTTATCAAGTTTGCTGTTTTAACCTTCAACAAGGACCGGCCGCAGTCAAATTCGATTCAACTAAAGTAGGAGAAACAGACACCCGCCAGCCACCTTTATGCAAAACAAGTTGCATGTCTGTCGGTGGAACCGGTCTCATGTACGTGGACATGTAAGGTTGGTCCAGGCCGCTTCATCTTACAATACCGCCGAATCAAAATAAGACGTTGGTGGTAAGCAGTATGACGATCACCGCCCACAACTCTTTGTGTTCTACTCGTGCATATCATCTACGCATAGACCTGGCTCATGATGCCACTGTTGGGGAACGTTGCATGGAAAACAAAAAAATTCTACGCACACGCAAGATCTATCCATGGAGATGCATAGCTACGAGAGGGGGAATGTGTCTATGTACCCTCGTAGAACGTAAGCGGAAGCGTTAGAACAACGCGGTTGATGTCGTCGAACAACTTCACGATCCAACCGACCGAGCACCGAACGTACGGCACCTCCGCGTTCAACACACGTTCAGCTCGGTGACGTCCTCGACTTCTTGATCCAGCAAGACGGCGAGGTAGTGGATGAGTTCTGGCAGCACGACGGCATGGTGACGGTGATGGTGATGCTATCTCCGCAGGGCTTCGCCCAAGCACTGCGAAAATATGACCGAGGGACGGAACTGTGGAGGGGGGCGCCGCACACGGCTAAGACAATGTTGTGTCTTTGGGGCGCCCCCTCTCCTCTATTTATATATGTGTAGGGGCTTGGAGTAGAAGGAATAGTGCCACGTGAACAGTAACCGTGAATAGTACACACGTGGACTTGGACTCCAAAGTCCAATCCTATTCCTACTAGGACTCTCCCTTTTTTCCTTCCCTAGTTGCGTGGGCTTTTGAGGACTTGGTGCGCCTGGCCCAATAAGGCCAGGGCGCCTCCCCTTAGCCCATGCCAGCCCTTTGGGACTTGGTGGACCCACTTGTGGACTTCCGTACCCCTCCGGAATCCTCCGGAACCTTCTGGAAGCTTCCCGGTACAATACCAAAAAAACTACACCTTTTTCCGGAACCCAAAATATGACTTCCCATATATAAATCTTTACCTCTCGACCATTCCGAGACTCCTCGTGATGTCCGAGATCTCATCCGGGACTCCGAACAATATTCGGTTACCAATTCACATAACTCATATAACAGTATATCGTCAACGAACGTTAAGCGTGCGGACCCTACGGGTTCGGGAATGATGTAGACATGACTGAGACGCCTCTCCGGTCAATAACCAATAGCGGAACCTGGATGCTCATATTGGTTCCTACATATTCCACGAAGATCTTATCGGTCGAACCGCAATGACAACATACGTAATTCCCTTTGTCTGTCGGTATGTTACTTGCCCGAGATTCGATCGTCGGTATCTCCATACCTAGTTCAATCTCGTTACCGGCAAGTATCTTTACTCGTTCCGTAATACATCATCCCGTAACTAACTCCTTAGTCACTTTGCTTGCAAGCTTCTTATGATGTGCATTACTGAGAGGGCCTAGAGATACCTCTCCGAAACACGGAGTGACAAATCCCAGTCTCGATCCATGCCAACTCAACGGACACCTTTGGAGATACCTGTAGAGCATCTTTATGATCACCCAGTTACGTTGTGACGTTTGATAGCACACAAGGTATTCCTCCGGTATCCGGGAGTTGCATGATCTCATGGTCTGAGGAACATGTATTTGACATTCAAGAAAGCAGTAGCAATAAACAGAACGATCATATGCTAAGCTAACGGATGGGTCTTGTCCATCACATCATTCTCATAATGATGTGATCCCGTTATCAAATGACAACTCATGTCTTATGGTTAAGAAACCTTAACCATTTTTATCAACGAGCTAGTCTAGTAGAGTTCACTAGGGACACGGTATTTGTTTATGTATTCACACATGTATTTAAGTTTCCGGTCAATACAATTCTAGCATGAATAATAAACCTTTATCATGAACAAGGAAATATAAAATAATAACAACTTTATTATTGCCTCTAGGGCATATTTCCATCATGTTCTACTATGGGCTCGACTTCCATCACATGGCCCCAAACTCCATTCTCCACCTCGCTTCCTTCGTCACAGTGTGCGAGGCCTTCCTCTGCATCGAGCCGCACTTCGGCCTGTGGCTGAAGACCTTCGGCGTCAAGCCGAAGTCCAGCGGTTCCGACCTGGCAAAGTGCGGAGGGGCCATGGTCAGCAAGAACCAAGGTGCCGCCTGGTTCAAAGGCACCTTCATCGAGACGGTCAAGGAGTGGCAGCGGGATTGGTTCTATATCACTAAGCCGCTTGCCGCCGGCCAAACCGAAGTCCCCGCCTTTTCGGTTGGAGGCTCAAGTCCTGGAGTGAGAAGGGCGTCATCTGGGGGAACCCCGAGGAGGTGGAGGCCCTGATCCAGAAGATCAAGTGGTGGTCCGCCAAGAGGGACCTCCAATTAGCCGAAGTGGTCAACGTCATGCTCCATCGCTGCATCCTCCCGCTCCAACTTCGGGCCACCCCGATGTGGGAGCATAAATCCGGAGATGCGGGGCCCGTGCTCACCTTCTTTCGCTCCTCCTTGGCGGCATATGGACGCGGCTCTTCAAGCTGCCCAAGGACAAGATTCCCAAGGAGAGGGGGGCCTCAGCTTCGAGGTTGGCTACGACGCCCCGCTGGTGAGTGTTGGATATATAGGTTCATATTCTTCTCCTACTAAGTGAGACAGATTTTGATGAATCGCTTCACTTCGTATTTGCAGAACTGGGCAGCCAAGATGCAGCAGGTGCTATGCCCAGCACCACTGCCAGAGGAGGAGAAATCCCCCCTGCTAACGACGCTCCTAGCTGAGGAGCCGCACGTGGTGGTCCCCAAAGGGTCCAAGCCCCAGAAAGGCAGGGCGGGTCTTCGGAGGCGGGAGACGTCGGTCACCCGTTCCGTGGAGCCCCACGCCTCCTCCACCCATGAGAGCGACGGGGCGGAGGACGAGGAAGAAGAGAACCCTCCCCCAAAGGGGAAGAGGGTGGCGTCGAAAGACGCCGAGTCTGGGATGTGGCCCGAGGGCCAAAAGAGGTCGAAGAAGACCCCGGCCGAGGCCGCCGTCAAGGCCACAATGTCGGAGAGGGCCACTCTCTCCGACGAGTTAGGAGATGATCCCCTAACAATGGGGAGGAACAAACCGGCACCTCGAAGGTCCGTCATCGTCTTTTGTGTTTGATTTTTCATCTAGTCCTTTTAGTAGGACTAAATTTGCATGAATATTTTTCCACAGCCCGCCAAGGGCATGCCTTAGCGACTCCTCTAGTGGGTTGCCGCCCACCAGCGGGACGCCGAACCACGCTGCCCCGGCTCAAGAAGGGCTGGGGAGGCGACATCGACTCCGGCCCCTCAGGTTGATGATACGTCTCCAACGTATCTATAATTTTTGATTGTTCCATGCTATTATAGAATCAATCTTGGATGTTTTTATATGCAATTATATATCCTTTTTTGGGACTAAGCTATTAACCTAGTGCCCAGTGCCAGTTGTTGTTTTCTGCTTGTTTTTGGCTTTTCAGAGAATCTGTACCAAACGAAGTCCAAATGCCACGAAACTTTTTGGAGATTTTTTCTGGACAAAAGAGACCTTGGAAGCTTCGGGGAGGAGGCCAGAAGCCTCACGGAGGCTTCACAAGGCAACAGGGCGCGGCCCAGGGAGGGCGTGCCGTGTTGCCTTGTGGGGCCCACGTGACCCCGTTTGACCTAATTCCACTTCTATAAATTCTCAAATATTGGGAAACCAATAGAGAGCCAGAAGAGAAAACATTTCCACCGTCGCAAGCCTCTGTTCTTCCGCGATCCCATCTGGAGGCCTTTTCAGATACTCTGCGGAAGGGGGAATCGATCACGGAGGACTTCTACATCAACCTTGCTGCCCTTCCGATGATGTGTGAGTAGTTTACCACAGACCTACGGGTCCATAGCTAGTATCTAGATGGCTTCATCTCTCTCTTTGATCTTCAATACCATGCTCTCCTCGATGTTCTTGGAGTTCTATCCGATGTAATCTTCTTTTGCGCTGTGTTTGTTGGGATCCGATGAATTGTGAGTTTATGATCAGATTATTCATGAGAAATAATTGAGTCTTCTCTGATCTATCGATTTGGTTAAATATAGCTTTGTATTTCTCTCCAATCTATCGATTTGGTTTGGCCTACTAGATTGATTTATCTTGCAATGGGAGAGGTGCTTTGTGATGGGTTCAATCTTGCGGTGCTCAATCCCAGTGACAGAAGGGGACATGACACGTATTTGTATTGTTTCCATTAAGGATAAAAAGATGGGGTTTATTCATATTGCTTGAATTTGCTTCTCTACATCATGTCATCTTGCTTAAGGCGTTACTCTATTTTTATTAACTTAATACTCTAGATGCATGCTGGATAGCGGTCGATGAGTGGAGTAATAGTAGTAGATGCAGGCAAGAGTCGGTCTACTTGTCTCGGACGTGATGCCTATATACATGATCATTGCCATGAATCCTTCATAATTATTTGCTTTTCTATCAATTGCCCAACAGTAATTTGTTTACCCACCGTATGTTTCTGTGCTCGAGAAAGAAGCCTCTAGTCAAAACTATGGCCCCCGAGTATATCTTTATCATATAAAAAACCTAAAAATACCTTGCTGTAATTTATTTACTTTTAGTTTTATTAGTATTTTAGTTTATCTATTTATCTCTATCAGACTTAATCCTGGCAAGTAACCGCTAAGAGGATTAACAACCCTCTTATTCGCGTTGGGTGCAAGTGTATGCTTTTCTGTGTGTAGGTGTTGTTCACTGGATCTTGCTTGGTTCTCCTACTGGATTGATAACCTTGGTTCTTAACTGAGGGAAATACTTATCTCTCCTGTACTGCATCATCCTCTCCTCTTCGGGGAAATACCAACGCAGACTACAAGTAGCAGGAAGAATTTCTAGCGCCGTTGCCGGGGAGACATCATCAAAATCTATCAAGTACCTTCGCATAGACTATCAATCACTTGCACTTACTTTATTTGCGTTTGCCTCTCATTTTCATCTCCCCCACATCTAATTTTTTTTACAAAAACACAAAAAAAATTGTTTGCTTGTTTGCTAGTTTGCTTGCTTTGTCGCGATGTCTCAAGAAAATACAAAATTGTGTGACTTTTCCAATACTAATAATAATGATTTTATTAGTACTCCTATTGCTCCTCCCACCACTAGTGCAGAGTCGTGTGACATTAATGCTGCCTTGCTTAATCTTGTTATGAAAGAACAATTTTCTGGTAGTCCTAATGAAGATGTTGCATCCCATCTAAATACTTTCATTGAACTTTGTGATATGCAAAAGAAGAAATATGTGGATAATGATATTGTCAAATTAAAATTATTTCCGTTCTCACTACGAGATCGGGCTAAAACTTTGTTTTCATCCTTGCCTAGAAATAGTATTGAGTCATGGGATAAATGTAAGGATGCTTTTATCACCAAGTATTTTCCTCCCGCGAAGATTATTTCTTTAAGAAATCAAATTATGAATTTTATGCAACTTGAGCATGAACATGTTGCACAATCTTGGGAGAGAATGAAATTAATGATAAGAAATTGCCCAACTCATGGCGTGAATTTATGGATGATCATACAAAAAATTTATGCGGGACTAAACTTTGTCTCTAGAAATTTGCTAGACTCTGCCGCAGGTGCTAATTTTATGGAAATTACATTAGGAGAAGCTACAAAACTCCTTCATAATATTATGGCAAATTATTCTCAATGGCACACTGAACGAACTCCAACTGGTAGGAAGGTAAATTCCGTTGAAGAAATTAATACTTTGAGTGATAAGATGGATGCTCTATTGAAACTGGTTGCTAGTAAAAATGATCATATTGATCCTAATGATGTGCCATTGTCTACTTTGATTGAGCAAAATAATGATGCTATTGATGTGAATTTTGTCTCTAGAAATAATTTCAACAACAATGCTTATAGGGGTAATTTCAATCCTAGACCGTTTCCTGGAAATTCCTCTAATAATTATGGCAATCCTTATGGTAATTCTCATAATAATAATAATAGGATGCCCTCTGATCTTGAAAGTAATATTAAAAAATTTATTAGTTCTCAAAAGAATTTCAATGCTATGATAGAAGAAAAATTGAATAGAGTTGATGAATTGGCTAGGAACTTGGGTAGAATTGCTCATGATGTGGAAAACCTCAAAACTAAAATTTTGCCGTCCAAACATGATATAAATGAGTCTATTAAAGCTATCTATGTCTCCATTAATGAAAGTAAAGAAAGGACCGCTAGGTTGAGAGCTAAGCGAGAATTTCTAGAAAAAGCGATTCCACCCGGTTTCTATCGTAGTAATGATGAAGATATTAAAATGATTGGTGTCACTCCTATTGAATCATTATTTAGTAACATAAAACTTGATGAAAAAGGGACTGGAGAAGAGTCAACTTTAGATAGAAGGATTCCCACTTGCTTGGAGGGTGATAATCTTGATCATAAAAATGAAAAAAGTGGGTTTGGAGAGGTCAAAACTTTAAATAGTAATGCACCCACTATTTTGGATTACAAGGACTTTAATTATGATAGTTGTTCTTTAATTGAGTGTATTTCCTTGTTGCAATCCATGATTAATTCACCAAATGCATATGAACAAAATAAAGCTTTCACTAAACACATTGTAGAAGCCATGATGAAAGCATATGAAGAAAAACTTGAGTTGGAAGTATCAATTCCTAGAAAATTACAAGATGAATGGGAACCTACTATTAAAGTCAAAATTAAATATTATGAATGTAATTCTCTTTGTGATCTTAGTGCTAGCGTTTCCACTATACCAAAGTCTTTGTGTGATGTGCTAGGTCTCACCGACATGGATCCTTGTTCCCTTAATTTGCATCTTGCTGATTCCACTATTAAAAAGCCATCGGGTAGAATAAATGATGTCCTTATTCTTGCAAATAGAAATTATGTGCCCGTGGACTTTATTGTTCTTGACATTGAATGCAATCCTTCTTGCCCCATAATACTTGGTAGGCCTTTTCTTCGAACAATTGGTGCTATTATTGATATGAAAGAAGGTAATATAAGATTTCAATTTCCACTAAAGAAAGGGATGGAACACTTCCCTAGAAAAAGAATTAAAGCACCTTATGAATCCATTATGAGGGCACTTATGGAATTAACATGAAGGATGACAACACTTGAAACTATGCATTATGCCTAGCTAGGGGCATGAAACAATAGCGCTTGTTGGGAGGCAACCCAATGAATAAAATAAATTTTTGCTTTTACCTTCTGTTTTTGAGTGTTTGCATGATTATAGCCTCTGTTATGATTGTGTTTTTATGTTTTAATTAGTGTTTGTGGCAAGTAATGCCTTTGGGATGATTTGGAAGATAGTATGATACATGTTGTTTGAAAACAGAAACTTTTGTGTCCAGTGCTGGAATTTCTAATTTTCTCTGGGTGTGAGAACATTCTGAATTTTCTACACAGTATTTATATATGCATTTCCCACGTTGTCCTAATTGTTCAGAATTTTTGGAGTTACAGAAGTATGACCATAATTCAGATCTTTACAGACTTTTCTGTTTTAAACAGATTCTGTTTTTGTTGCATAGTTTGCTTCTTTTGATGAATCTATGGATCGTACCGGGGGGTATGAGTCATGGAGAAGTTGGAGTACACTAGCATTATGCCAATATTAAATATGAATCAATTTACTACAGTACCTAAAGTTTAAGATTGATTTGTCATAATAACGGATCTCACGAGGTTTCTGTTGAGTTTTGTGTGCTGAAGTTTTCAAGTTTTGGGTGACACTACGATGGATAAAGGAATAAGGAGCGGCAAGAGCCTAAGCTTGGGGATGCCCAAGGCACCCCAAGGTAATATTCAAGGAAGACTCAAGCGTCTAAGCTTGGGGATGCCCCGGATGGCATCCCCTCTTTCGTCTACAATCTATCGGTAACTCACTTGGAGCTATATTTTTATTCATCACATGATATGTGTTTTACTTGGAGCATCTTGTGATATAGTTTGTTTGCTTTTTAGTTTGTCACAATCATCTTTGCTGAACACACCTTTTTTAGAGGGACACACATTATTCGTGATTTGTTAGAATACTCTATGTGCTTCACTTATATCTTTTGAGCTAGGCAGTTGCTCTAGTGCTTCACTTATATTTTTTAGAGCACGGCGGTGGTTATATTTTAAAGAAATAGTTGCACTCTCATGCTTCACTTATATCTTTTTGAGAGTCCCATGATAGCAATGGTAATATGCACGGGTTATGAATTTGGTCCTGATATGATAGGTATTCAAGAGGGATATAATAAAAACTTTCCTGTAGTTCACTGAATACGATAAGTTTGATTCCTTGCAATAGTTTTGCGATATGAAGATCGTAATATGTGGGAGGTATTAGTAGATAATTGTGGTTTAGTAAGAATATTGGTGTTAAGGTTTGTGATTCCCGAAGCTTGCACGTATGATCTGTCGTTATGCTATCAAGTTGGAGCATGATTTATTATTGATTGTCCTCCTTTGTGTGGCGGTCGGGGGCGCGCGATGGTTAACTCCTACCACCTCCCCCCTAGGGGCATGCGTAGTAGTACTTTGCTTCGAGGGCTAATAAACTTTCGCAATAAGCATGTGAGTTCTTTATGACTAATGTGAGTCCATGGATTATACGCACTCTCACCCTTCCGCAATTTGCTAGCCTCTTCGGTACCGTGCATTGCCCTTTCTCACATCGAGAGTTGGTGCAAACTTCGCCGGTGCATCCAAACCCCGTGATAGGATACGCTCTATCACACATAAGCCTCCTTATATCTTCCTCAAAACAGCCACCATACCTACCTATCATGGCATTTCCATAGCCATTCCGTGATATGTTACCATGCAACTTCCACCGTTCCATTTTTATGACATACATCATCATTGTCATATTGCTTTGCATGATCATATAGCTGACATAGTATTTGTTGCTCAGCCACCATTCATCATTTTTATACATGTTACACTAGCATCATTGCACATCCTGGTACACTGCCAGAGGCATTCATATAGAGTCATATTTTTGTTCTAGTATCGAGTTGTAATGTTGAGTTGTAAGTAAATAGAGGTGTGATGATCATCATTATTAGAGCATTGTCCCAGTGAGGAAAGACTGGTGGAGACTAATGAGTCCTCGAAAAAGTGGGGATGAGGTCCATGAGACTATTCTAAAAAAAGAGAGCCATGAAAAAAAAGCCATGAAAAAAAATGAGAAAAAAAGATAGAAGGGGCAATGTTACTATCCTTTTCCACACTTGTTCTATGGACAAAAGAGACCTTGGAAGCTTTGGGAGGTGGCCAGAAGCCTCACGGAGGCTTCACAAGGCAACAGGGCGCGACCCAGGGGGGCGCCGTGTTGCCTTGTGGGGCCAACATGACTCTGTTTGACCAAATTCCACTTCTATAAACTCTCAAATATTGGGAAACCAACAGAGAGCCAGAAAAGAAAACCTTTCCGCTGCCGCAAGCCTTTGTTCTTCCGCGATCCCATCTGGAGGCCTTTTTCGGTACTCTGTCGGAGGGGGAATCGATCACGGAGGGCTTCCACATCAACCTTGCTGCCCTTCCGATGATGTGTGAGTAGTTTCCCACAGACCTACGGGTCCATAGCTAGTAGCTAGATGGCTTCTTCGCTCTCTTTGATCTTTAATACCATGTTCTCCTCGATGTTCTTGGAGTTCTATCCGATGTAATCTTCTTTTGCGGTGTGTTTGTTGGGATCCGATGAATTGTGAGTTTATGATCAGATTATTCATGAGAAATATTTGAGTCTTCTCTGAACTCTTTTATGCATGATTAAATATAGCTTTGTATTTCTCTCCGCTCTATCGATTTGGTTTGGCCTACTAGATTGATTTATCTTGCAATGGGAGAGGTGCTTTGTGATGGGTTCAATCTTGCGGTGCTCAATCCCAGTGACAGAAGGGGACATGACACGTATTTGTATTGTTGCCATTAAGGATAAAAAGATGGGGTTTATTCATATTGCTTGAATTTTCTTCTCTACATCATGTCATCTTGCTTAAGGCGTTACTCTGTTTTTATTAACTTAATACTCTAGATGCATGCTGGATAGCGGTCGATGAGTGGAGTAATAGTAGTAGATGCAGGGAGGAGTCGGTCTACTTGTCTCGGACGTGATGCCTATATACATGATCATTGCCATGAATCCGTCATAATTATTTGCTTTTCTATCAATTGCCCAACAGTAATTTGTTTACCCACCGTATGTTTCTGTGCTCGAGAGAGAAGCCTCTTGTGAAAACTATGGCCCCCGGGTATATCTTTATCATATAAAAAACCTAAAAATACCTTGGTGCAATTTATTTACTTTTATTTTTATTAGTATTTTAGTTTATCTATTTATCTCTATAAGACTTAATCCTTGCAAGTAACAGCTAAGAGGATTGACAACCCTCTTATTCGCGTTGGGTGCATGTGTTTGCTTTTCTGTGTGTAGGTGCTGTTCACTGGATCTTGCCCTGTTCTCCTACTGGATTGATAACCTTGGTTCTTAACTGAGGGAAATACTTATCTCTACTGTACTGCATCATCCTCCTCTTTGGGGAAATACCAACGCAGACTACAAGTAGCAGTTGACACGGCGGGGGCCGAAGAGTTGGTCGTCCTGGCCGAGGTTGATACCTCGGCCCCACAAGGCCAAGGGGACGTGGTCCCCGAGGTCGTCCAAGAAGGGCTGGGCCAACCGGCGGCCCAGCCGAAGTCTACTCCGGCTCCACCGCCGCAGCTAGAGACCCTCATACCCAGCACCGAGGTGCTGGGGTCTGAGGTCTTACCACCCCCGCGTCCCGCTCCAGGGTGAGTCCGTGCGGGGTGGACTGAAGAAATGGAGGCGGCCTTGACGGGCTCTTCCCTTAAGGAAGAGCACCGCGCGTTGATTGGCGCGGCGCTGCAAGGATTCCGGTCCACGGAGGTCGGAATGCGTGAGGTCTTCAAGGGCCTCATCACGAGCTTCGAGGTAATCTTTCTGTCTTTACGAGAAAAAGGACCTTCCCTGCTTAGATTTACTTTACCAATCCTTGTAACTGTCCAAACACATCCGTTACCTAGCGCTTAGACGGCCTATCCAGTGAGTAGCCCCCGAGCCCAAGGCCAGTTTTGGAAAACTGGTGTTGGGGTCGAAGTATAGGAGTAGAGGAAAGAGTAGCCCCAAGGATTGATAAGACAGAATGTATGTCCGAAGATTCAATGAATTGATCATGGGGCTCATTAGAATGTGTTTATGCAGGTTTCAACCTCGGCTCCGGGCTCCATCTCCGAGGAGATTGCGGAGATGAGCCGGAAGCTCGAGAGGTCCGAGAAGGAACTCAACCTAATGAACAAGCAGGTCGAGCAGTCTCAAGGTAAGCGACCGATGCTTTTCATCTTTGGCCTTGAGTTCAAGCAAATATATTTTGCGAAATAGAAGCTGACGCCGAACTGTTTGAATGACAGAGGTTGTCGCAGAGCTTGAGAGGCTCAAGGCCGAGCTCTTGAAGGCTCGGCAGGAGGTCGAGCAGCATAAAGCTGCTGCGACCAAAGCGGAGAAGGGCCTAGCCGCCGAAAGGGTGGCTAGGGGGAAAGACCAGGCACGGGTCCTGGAGGTCGAGGAGACTCTCAAGGGCATGTATCTCGAACACGATTCCCTTGAGAAAAAGGAGAAAAAGACGGGCGAGGAGCTGCAAAAGCTATGTCTGTCTCATACTGAGCTCTAGACCCAGTCCCGGGCCGACCGCCAAGTGCTCCAACAAGTGTAGCGGATAGCTGCGGGTAAGCCATATTTACTTCAATGTGTATTTGGCAGCAAAGGCTTCGTCGAGCTCACCCAACTATGGTGATCTGCAGAGGTCTTCGCCGATCTCCCGAAGAGTGCGGCGGACGCTGGCCTTCATTTCGGCCAACTGGAGGGCCATGAGGCGGAGAAGGCGTTCTGGAGGCAGTTCCAGGAGTCGTCGCAGCCGCAGTTGCTCAATCATCGGATGAAACAGCTAGCGGAACTTCTTCAGATGGCGAGGTCGGCGCTCCAAGATCTCTGCGTCAATCTGTGGCCAACGGAGGTGTTGCCAGCCAGCTTCTTCGGGCTCCTGGTGTGACTGCAAGAAGCCGCCCCGCAAGTCAACCACTGGAAGCGATCCGCGTGTCTGGAAGGAACGCGGCGGGCGTATGCCTGCGTGAAAATGCACTTTCGGAAGGTTGAGGCGGAGGTTGTTGCTGCGGGGCCCCCTGAAGGGAAGGCGCGCACCGCGGAGCAGTTCTTTGCCGAGGTGGAGGAGGGCGCCCGTGTTACCGAGGCCATGTGTCTTAAGGACAGGTTGTATTTTTAGGTAGCACTTCGGAATGCCGAAGTGCGTGGGATGTATAAAAATTATCAGTTTATTTAATGAGTACAGCTTAAGTTCCCCTCCTTTATTTTTAATATTCCTCCTGTTTGACCGTGTTAAACTGAAAGTGGCCAGTCGTCGGCTTCAACCCCTTCGCACAATATACAAAGGGTGCCCCTTTTAGGCATTCATGACCCTTAGCCGACGTCTCGGTTCCCGGAGGAGGTCTGTGCACATAGGTACTAGGCAATCGGACTATGGTGGCTTTATAACTTTCACTTAGTCATAGGAGTTTAACGGTGGGGACTGATGACGAGCCCCCGGTGAGTGAAGTGGTCGGCTTAGTCAGCCGAGGTCTATGCCCTGCCCAATTCGGCTAATTCGAGGAAGAAGCCCTTCGTTTAACACGGGTGATCTCTAACGACACGTTGCTTGACGCGGTCTTTGGATGGCCGACCAGTTTGCGCTTACCTAGATAGTCAGTTTTTGGCTTTCTCCACTGAGGCGCTCTGCCAGTTAAACTAGCGGCACTATCGTAGTGGTTCTCCCGTTACACCCTTAGCCGAATTTGTCGGGAACGTAAGGGGTACACATAGGAGCCGGGCAACCCAACTATTGACCAAAATCTAATTTCGAAACTGATGCATATAATGCAATATCCGAGACGCCGAGTACTTCGGACTTGTGTTTTAGGGTGTAAAATCGAGGCTCTGTAGCAATTGTATCTTGGAGATGTTCTCATGGTCCGTGGGCAGTGCGTGTAAGAAAATACGTTAAAGACCTTTATGGGCACGATTTCTTTATTTCATGTAGCAAGGCTTTACATGTCAAACTTTTGATGAGAGAAACGAAACAAGATACAATGCGAGTAAAGATAATGAAGGCGAAACTAAAACAAAACAGGGCGGATCTTGTGATCGGGTCTATGAGCCTGGGCCGCTTCCTGCCGCATGTCTGCGTCTCCATGCTGTTGACCAGCTCGTCCTCGTTGATAGCGGGGGTTGATATTTGGTAGCATGCAACTTCGGCCAGGTATGCGCTTGATGCGTTCGTTGGTCGAGCCCTTTGAAGAGGTCTACAGCTGTTAGTTGTGTGGTTGAAGCCACATGGGCATGCTAGTGTTGGCTAGCTCTTTGACAGAAGCCTGCCGACGTGTAAGCCCGAGGTTTCGTCACTGCTCGGTCTAGCCGACCCGACGTTTCCATTGTTTTGGCTCCTCGGCAACCCAGGGAATTTTCAGTGCAAAGTTGTGCGCCTTGGGGACGTAATGCCCCTCCCGAGGGAGGCACGCGAGGAGCCCGTACCCCTATTTAGGGTGAGGAGGTGTGTGTCTGAGGTCAACTGGCGTAGCCCGTGTACGCTTCGAAGAGCTGGGGGTGCGTTTACCGCCATGGGCTGCCTCCTCGGATGCCTGCACCTCAGCTGCGAAAGCCGCGGTCTGCTCCTCCGTCCAGAGAGAGTGTCCGGTGTTACCATTGACTGTAATAACACCGTTGGGTCCCGGCATTTTGAGTTTGAGATAAGCGTAATGCGGGACTGCATTAAAGCGCGCGAATGTGGTGCGCCCTAGGAGCGCATGGTATCTGCTGCGAAAAGGTACGATGTCGAAGATTAACTCCTCGCTCCTGAAGTTCTCGGGTGATCCGAATACTACTTCCAGGGACACGGTTCCGGTGCAGCGAGCCTCAACCCCTGGTATTACACCTTTAAAGGTGGTGCTGCTAGGTTTAATCCGAGATGAGTTAATCCCCATCTTCCTTACCGTGTCCTCGTAAATCAAGTTGAGGCTACTCCCTCCGTCCATAAGGACACGCGTTAGATGAAAGCCGTCGACGATCGGGTCCAGGACGAGTGCGGCCGATCCGCCATGCCTGATGCTTGTCGGATGGTCGTGTTTGTCGAAGGTGATTGGGTAAGCTGACCATGGATTGTACTTCGGGGCCACAGGCTCTAACGCGTAGATGTCCCCAAGTACACGCTTCCTCTTTTTTTTAGGATTGTGGGTAACGTAAATCATGTTTACCTCTATTACCTCATTAGGAAACTTCTTTTGGCCTCCATTGTTTGGCCGCCGAGGTTCATCCTCGTCTTCGCTGCGATTTTGGGTTTTATTCTGACCTTCTGTCGCTATCTTGCCAGCCTGCTTAAAGACCCAGCAATTCCTATTGGTGTGGGTTGCTGGTTTGTCTTGAGTGCCATGAATTTGGCACGGTCGATCCAGGATCTTGTCGAGCTAGCTCGGCCCATCCTTGCTCCCTTTAAAGGGCTTTCTTTTCTGTCCGGATCGAGGTCCGGTGAAACCTGCCTTGACTGCTGCGTCTTCTGTGTCGCTTCCGCCGTTTCTATGCCTGCGCTTGTTTTTGTTGCGCTTAGGCTTGCCGTTGGCGTCGCGAGTCTCCGAGGTCCCCGCCTCACCGTCGTGTGTGCCGCGGGCCAGCCAACTGTCCTCTCCCACGCAAAAGCGGGTCATGAGTGAGGTTAGGGCTGCCATGGTCCTTGGTTTGTCCTGGCCGAGCTAGCGGGTGAGCCACTCATCTCGGATGTTGTTTTTGAATGCAGCGATGGCCTCGGCGTCTGAGCAGTCTATGATCTGGTTCTTTTTAGTAAGAAACCAGTTCCAGAATTTTCGAGCTGATTCGCCGGGCTGCTGAGTGACACGGCTGAGGTCATCGGCGTCCGGAGGTCGGACGTAGGTTCCTTGGAAATTTGCCCTGAAGGCGTCTTCAAGAGCCTCCCAGCTTCCAATGGAGTGGGCGGCAGGATATTCAGCCAATGCATCACCGGCCCCTTTAGCTTGAGCGGCAAGTACTTGATGGAGTGGAGGTCATCTCCATTGGCCATGTGTATATGGAGAAGAAAGTCTTCAATCCATATAGCTGGGTCCGTGGTGCCATCGTAAGATTCTATGTTGATGGGTTTGAACCCATCGGGGAACTGGTGTTCCATTACCCTATCTGTAAAACAGATCGGGTGGGCTGGTCCTCGGAACCGAGCGGTATCATGTTGGATGTCGGGAGGGAGCCGAGGATAAGTCTGATCTCGGGTACGGCCGTTCCTGTCCAACCAGGCGTCGTAGCCGTCAGGCCCGGCCGGAGCGCGTCCTCTTGATCCATAAATGGACAGGGGTGGCGCCCGTTTTGCCTCTATCCGACGTCGAATGTCTTGAGGGTCTAGATAATCCACTGGGTCCTTGCCATGACGGCGTGGGGCTGGTTGAGTGTGGAAATCCTCTCGCGTGGGCCTGTCGCGTCCTCGAGGGGGGCGATCAGGTGCCTCGGCGGTTAATTCATCGTCAAACTCAGGCAGTAAACGCCTGCGTGGATAAGATTTAGGCGCACTGCGGCACCGTTCTTCGAGGTCTTGCTCGGCCGAAAGTATTTCGACCCACTTGTCGTTTAGTGCATCCTCGTTAGCCTGCAGCTGCTGCTGCTTGCGCTTCATGCTTCGGGCGGTAGGAACTAAGCGCCGCCGAAAGCATTCTTGCTCGGCAGGGTCTTCGGGGACTATGAAGTCCTCGGTGCCGAGGCTCACGTCCTCCTCGGATTTCGGCATATAATTGTCATCGGCCCCTTCAAAGAGGTCGTCGGGATCCGAGTCCCTGGGGATGCCTTCGGGGTCGGCGTGGCATTCTGGGGAGGCTTGAAGGTCCTCCCCTGGGTCTTCCGCGTCGTTGGCCGCCGTGTCGGCGGTAGGGTTGTTCCCGCTGGGCTCCCCGTTAGAACCCCTTTTGCGTCTTCGCCTACGCCTTGGAGGGGAGTTCGGAGTGTTGACCATGTACACATCGTATGTGGATGTTGCTTTCCACCTACCGGTGTTAGTAGGCGGCAAGGTGTTGTACATAGGGCTGCCGATATCTTCATCCATGTCGGCTGCCTCGTCGTAGTCCAGCATATCGGTTAAGTCGTCGATATTGGCGACTAGGTGGGTGGCAGGTGGGATGTAAATTTCCCGATCATCGGCTTTAAGTCCGATCTTATCATAAACCGAGGTCTTGTCGTCCGAGATTGACAAACTCTAGATCCGATCAAGCATCTCATTGAGGTGAGATAGCTCCTCAGGGTTCATGGTCTGGCCGTAAGCCAGGTCGACTCGTAGCGTCACGCCTGATGCGTTTTCGGCCATACAAGGAGGCGAGGTGGATTCCAGATCCGCCCCGAGATCGGTTTTAAGCCCGATGCAGTGTCCAAGGCCGAGCTCTGATCTATGTCGGAGCCGGGTACCGTGACAGGGTTGTCCAAGGCGGGGGAGGGAAGTTTCTCCATAGCCCCCGGCGATGTTGGGGGGCATGACCCGTTGCTTTCAACGGAGATCGATTCCGAGGTCGAGCCCCCGATGTTTGCCAGCCTCTGAATCCGGCCGAGAGTCCAGCCTGATTGGACGAGCTTGATAAGAATGAGGGCCCACTGGCCTAGCCCGAGGAATATGGGCCGACTAGGTTAGTACCCCCTAGTCTAGGACACCGCACTTGGGGTGGGCTGACTTGGCGCGCTCTCAGCCGCCGCCCGCCGCCACGTGTCGCGCTTCCTCCGATTTTTTGTTTTTCGTTTTTATTTTTTCTGCATGCGTTTTCGGTTTTTTAGATGGTTTTTTTTTCAGTTTTTTCGGCTTCTCGGCTTTCCACCGGCCTTTCTTATCTTTTGGAAAAAAATCGAAAAAAATTGCGTGAAAAAACGTGTTTTATTTTCTTTTTTTTCCTTCCGCGAGAGGCACAGGTTTGCTTCTGCGAGAGCCACGGCCGTGCCTCTCGAAAACGGAAAAAAACACGTTTTCTTTTTTTTTCCCTTCCGCAAGAGGCATGGATTTGCTTCCGCGAGAGGCACGGGTTTGCTTCCGCGAGAGGCACGGCCGTGCCTCTTGGAAACGGAAAAAACGAGTTTTTTTTTACTTCCGCGAGAGGCCCGGGTTTTGTTCTGCGGGCCGTGCCTCTCGGAAACGGAAAAAAAACAGGTTTTTCTTTTTTTCTCTTCCTCGAGAGGCACGGTTTTGCTTCCGCGAGAGGCACGGGCGGGCCTCTTTCGGAAAGGAAAAAAAAAACATGCTCCCGGTTCAGTTTTTTCATCGGGATCCTTTGTGAAAAAAAAGTTCGTCAAAATCTATCAACATGGAATCTAGTTTTGAAGATCTCGACGCGAGGAATTCAACGGTGAAAACGGTACGAGATTTAGACGCACGGTTTAAGAGATAAAACGTTTTGAATAAACAGATCTAAAAAAACGAAAAACTCGCGGATTGCGACAAGTGGCGCATATGCAGTGCGTCACTTGTCACAACCTGGGAATGTGGGAGTGACGTTTGCAAAGAGTACTCCTTCATTAGTGATAGCAGTAAGTCATGTTGGATTTGGGCCTCAATGTAGATGGTTGGCCCACGGGCATTCCTCGTGGCAGGCTACCTAGCAGGAAGCAACGACAGCTATGTGTCACCCATAGCGATTTCTAATAGGAATCTCCAGGCGATCATTAGCGGTTTGGTCCATTTAACGTGGTTGGTCGCTGCCGCTTGTAGTGGTCACTGTAGTTTCGCTCGATTTTTTTTTTTTTTTGGTTTTCCACCGGGTTTTCTTTATTTTACTTTCGTTTCCTTGTTTTCTCAATGATTTGTTTCCATCTTTTTCTTCGCTATACTTTGGTTCACTTTGTTGATTTTTGGATTTTTTTTTGTTTCTTAGTTGATTTTTATTGGGATTTTTTTCAGCACAAGTCTACTTTTTCTCAGTACAAAATGTACATTTTTAGAGCACACGGGAAACATATTTTCGATAGACATTGGCTCTTTTTTCAAATACATGATTGTATATTATTTTACTATAGATAGATGCTTTGAACACTTTTCTGAATACAAGGTCCAGTTTTCAAAATAAACGTTTTATATTTTTTTAATGGCATTAAACATTTTTATAAACTACATGAACATTTTTTGTGCATTGTATAAACATTTTCAAAAAGTTTCACAGATATTTTTTTGAAACACGTAATTATTTCTTAAAAATGTCACGTATACATTTTTAACCATCGTGAACTTTTTTTAAAATTGTATATAACATTTTTCAAAAAAATGTCATGAACATTTTTTAATATGTGGGAATAATTCCGTAAAAATGTCCCGTAATTTTTTTTGGTATAAAATATCTTTTTATACAATTTTTTTTACAATGTATAAACATTTTCAGAAAAAATCCATATTCATACTACCTCCGCCCGGAAATACTTGTCGGAGAAATTAATAAAAATGGATGTATCTCGAACTAAAATAGTCTAGATACATCTATTTCTCCGACAAGTATTTCTGGACGGAGGGAGTATTTGAAACACGGGAACATTTTTCCTTGGCACGAACTTTTTTTTAAGTTAAAAAAAATGTTCGTGCCAAGGAAAAATGTTCCCGTATTTCAAATACTCACTCCATACAGAAATTTCTCCGACAAGTATTTCTGGACAGAGGGAGTATTTGAAACACGGAAACATTTTTCCTTGGCACGATAAATTTTTTTAAGTTATCAATATTTTTTTAAAACTGTACTAACAAAAAAAATTATACTATGTTAAGATTTTTATAATTCGTAGTTTTAAATTTTTGTTAGTCAATTTATTTATTTTGAACTATATGCATTTAAAATATAAATAAAAGAACAGAAAGAAGAAAACAAATAGAATATGTCAGCGTGACGAGCCACGTCCTGCTTGGCCGGCCCACCACCGCGCCCTTTAGACAAGGCAGTCGTGTGCTTTGCGATAAGTGACATATAGCCACCGCAATCATAGCAGACGAAACACAAGATGCTAAACTATGCCTATTTGAGTTGGGCAAGAAACTGGACAGTGAGAAGTATGCAAGGGGACTGGTGACGTTGTGGGGAATATGGTGGGCGCGGAGAAGGGCGATCCATGAGAATGAATTTCAATCTCCGCTATCCACGCATGCATTCATCAACATGTACCTCGTGGATGTCCATGAAGCGGAAGAAGTAAGGGGCAGAACATCTACTGCTCCTTCATGCATTAGCACCTCAAGGAAGTGGATTCCAAGACGGGGCTGCTTAAAATTCATGCCGATGGAGGTTTATCGAAGGATGGTCGCACTTGAGCTACTCTGCAGCAGTGTGCCGGGATGAGCTTGGATGCTACCGGGGAAGTTCTGCGATGGTGATGGGGAATGACTTTACCAGCCATCCTTGAAGCTTATGCTATCAGCGAAGCTCTATCTTTGGCCTCTGACCTTCAGGCGACAAGATTAATCATTGTGTTAGATTGCCTCGAGGTGATCAATCATTTGAATTCAAGCAGCAGATTTGCTAGCTATGGTCCTGTCCTAAAAGAAATTGATAGGAAGAAGGACTCATTCTAGATGGTCATCTTCGACCACGAACGGAGAGAGATGAATAGGGATGCTCATACTTTAGCTAAGTACTCGTCCTCCTTGTGTGGAGATTGACACATTTGGTTCTCCGGGCCGCCGGACCCCTCTTTTATCCCTATGGGTATTGATTAATAAAGCTCTCTCGTTCCCCTTAGAAAAAAGCCACTCCCACAGATTTGCTAAAAAAGAGCCACTCTCACAACGAGCTGATATGTATCGCCTGTAGTGATCCCGGATAAAGTGATCGCACCCAGGATCGCAAGTTCAAAAAATGTTCGCAAATTTAGAGATTGTTCATGAAATTGAATGAAAAAAATGATCACGAATTCAAAAAAATATTCATGAATTACAAAAATGTTTGCAAATTTCAAAAAGTTCACGAGTTCAATTTTTTGTGACAAGTTCAAATGATGTTCGCGAAATCAAAAAATGTTTGTGGATTCATAGAATGTTGACGAATTTAAAAAAATGATCATCAATTAAAAAACAATGTTCACAAATTTGGAATAGGTTCTCAAATTCAAAAATGTTCCTACGTTCAAAAATATTTCACGAGTTCAGAAAACATTCCTTAATCAAATTTTAAAAATTGTTTGCGAATTCAAAAAAAGTTCATGAATTCAAAAAAGGTTCACGAATTTGAAAAATATTTACAAATTCAAGAAACATTCATGAATTCGAATGATACATTCAAAATATTTTCGTGAATTATAAAAAATGTTTACGAGTTAAAAACTGTTCACAAATGTGAAAAAATATTCACAGATTAAAACACGGTAGAGCAGAAAAACGAAAAAAATAGGTAAAATAATGAAAAAAACAGGAAATAGGAAACCGATAAAAAAACCACAAAATCGGCTGAGAAAAAAAAAGAAAAAAATAGGAAGAAAATTAACTTGCCAGCTTCCAAAACCGGCCTAAAAGCTTCCAAAAAAAGTCACAGGGTCCTTTTGTGGTCAGAAAAGATGCTCTACGATAATGGGTCGGCCCACATGGGATCGCTGTTAGCGAACAGTATCTTACTGCTTTTTTTAAACAAAATCTCGCACACTTTATTCAAAAGAAATAACAGATACATCGTTTATGAGGAAGGGTACAATTTCATTCAGAGGCTTCTCAAACCTACAAAAAGCTGAAGAAAATCAAGGCAACCTAGCGAACTCATTAGCAACCCTATTTGCCTCTCTATTACAATATTCAAACCTAGAAATAGAAAAACCGCCGCCGCCACCGCTCCCACAGATCGTCCTACATTTTTCATTGTGTCAATGACCTCCAGATTGTGGAGTTAATAATGACAGGATATATAGAAATTGGGTACCTCGCATAGGTCCTTGGTGATATGTCCATATGTTGTGGAAAAGTTGGTTTTGGTTGTTTGGCGAGGCTTCTCTCACGTAAAATTTTGATTTAATTTAATTCAGTGTGTGGAAGCAAGAATTCAGATATTTGTACCAATGATTAAAACAAAACATTTAGTTTTGTATGTCATTTTTTTTAACTCTCAATACGCTATTCCATCCGATCCATATTAGTTATCGCTCAAGCGAATCTATCTAGCACTGAAATACATCTACATCTGTTTCAGCGACAACTAATATGGATCGGAGAGAGTAGTATTTATGTCCATTTCTAACTAGAAATGCTAGACGTTGGCTGCTTCTTGTGAATGGACTGGTTGTGTCCTGTCTACCAGGGGTGTGGAGAACAATTGCTAGATTCACTTCTCATGGACAAGAGAATGGTACGGAAAGACAAGAGAAATTTCGCTAGAAGGAAATGCCGTCTTTAAAAAACACGTAAAACTAAATTTTTTTCATATATTTTTAGTGGAATTACATGTTTGTTTTAGCCAATTTGTGTTTTGTAAAAATATTGTAATTTATTTTTGTCTTAGTAATGCATAAATCTCTTCACCTTCTTCCTATCCTCTATAACACTATGCCCCCTAATTTTAGAAGCCTCACAATCAATTGATGTCTCCAATTGAAATTGAGTCATCCGATTTTAACCGGGTCAATAATTTCTCAAAGCTCTCCCATTTAATTCTTTTATACTATACACTATGCTTTCTAATTTTTAAGACCTCACAATTAATTGAGGTCTTCAATTTAAAATTGGGTCACCCGATTTTGACCGGATCAACAATTTCTCAAGGGGCTCTCCCATTCAATTCTTTTAATTCACTATGTTCCCTAATTTTGAAACTCTTTCATTCGATTGAGGTACTATTCAATTTTGGATTTAGTTTATGATTTTGATTGTCCTCTATAACACTATGCTCTCTAATTTTAGAAGCCTCACAATCAATTGAGGTTTCCAATTGAAATTGAGTCACCTGATTTTAACCGGGTCAATAATTTCTCAAAGCTCTCCCATTTAATTCTTTTATACTGTACACTATGCTTTCTAATTTTTAAGACCTCACAATTAATTGAGGTCTTCAATTTAGAATTGGGTCACCCGATTTTGACCGGATCAACAATTTCTCAAGGGGCTCTCCCATTCAATTCTTTTAATTCATTATGTTCCCTAATTTTGAAACTCTTTCATTCGATTGAGGTACTATTCAATTTTGGATTTAGTTTATGATTTTGATCGGGCCAACAATTTTTCAAATCAATCGGCAGCAATCGGCCTGTAAAAACATAGCAATCCCGCACACCCTCCCACCACCTAGAAAAAAGAAGCGCCACCATGTGATACTGTAGCACCAATATAGTACATGATGCCACCGACGCAGAAATTTCCCCACAGAGATATCAATTGATTAGCGGATAACACAGAATCACACGCGAAAGGCCCACAATATCACTGCATTATAAATAAAAATAAAAGACACTCCATCATTGCCCTCACCCTCCAAACCAAATATTCCATCAGTTCCAAAATATAAGGGGTAATAGTTTTTTGAAAAGTCAATTTTTTTAACTTTGACCAAGTTCAAAGCCAAAAATATCGACGCCCACGATTTTAAACAAAAAAAACATGGAAATTCATTTCATGATGAATCTGATGATACCGATATGATATTATGGATTTTGATATATTTATCTGTGAATTTGATCAAACTTAAACTTAAAGAGATTTGACTTTTCAAAAAGTAATACACCTTATATTTTAAACACGGAGTGAGTATTTTTTAAGAAACCCAACAACACCAACGGCGTAGCAAAGCACGCCCACCCCTTCTAGTAAATGAGGATCCCTGACTGCTACCTATGTTCTCGTGGTAGCTCCAATGTGTCAGCTGGAACAGAGTGTTTGCTAGGGCCCGTCCGCAAGGTCCCCGTGTTGCTTGTGTTAGCCCTTTCGTGCTTATGTGTTGCCTTGAATGAGGAGATAGAAAAATCCATCATCTCAAGTGACACATGTGTGGTGTCGACGCTTTCCTATTGCTCTCGATGCCACTAGAGGCTTGGATGTTGTTTTGAGGTCTTCCAGGGCGATGTAGTATCTGACGGCGATTTGGTCGCACTTCGCTCCGCATTTGTCTTGTCGGTTCTCTGCCTTGGTGTGTCCCTTCTCCCCTCCAGTGCACCACCTGTAGCAACAACACATGCCACTAGAACACAACCGACCAACACCATCCACATGTGTGTAAGGCTCACGCAAGAATCTAACAAACACCACAAATGTAACCTCGGATGCAGAATGATGAACGGGCTCTCAAACAAACAACAATGTTTGTCCCGTGCAAAAGAAAGACAAAGGAGAGAAAAAAAATCTAGAAAATAAAAATGACTTCTAGAGAAAAGGTGCAATTCAAACGGCATGATAAAGTGCAGGTCTTCATCTACAGCATACGAAGCGCACACATGCAACATTCGCCGGAAGGACCTGACAACATAGGTGTCCCCAAAACTTTGCACAAAAGACCTCCAAATAAGCAAAGTAACAATTCAGCTCTAGAAGGTTCTTGCACTCATCGTCTTTGAAAGACGCTCGTGACCGACCACCATCGCCGCCGAAGAACAAATTTGTTGGATCATTGCTTGTTATGTATACATCATCAATTGCATTTTCTTATTGAAATGCACTGCAAGTGAAGTGGATTTCAATTAATCTTTGATTGTTACTGGCTATATTTTGTATATATGCAAAATTTGACATGCATTATGTTTATATATGCAACCAACAAATTCTAAAAAAAAAAAACCATGGACATTCTACTAGTTTGCATGCACACTGATTTGGGCGGCTCCACCTTCTCCGTTGCCTGCCTTCACAAACGACCACCACTGACCCACCAAATCGTCATAGACTCGTAACCTTCCCTCGGAAAGTCGGAAGTGTGGAAAGGTTTCTTGTGGAACACACGCAAAAGTTCAACCGAGGCAGCCTTTTCTTAACGTAACGAATTTGTCCTTTGCTCATCCTTAGTATCTCTTTGGAGTATAGACACATCTAAAACTCGAATGTTGCGAAAGATGCAGTTAATAACTTATTAGTACAATTTTTTCGGGGAGAATGATCGATGCAGTTAACCCAATTCGGAATATAACTACAAGTTGGATTCCGAATGTCTGTCAGAGGAAAAATGAGAGATGGGTGTAGATGCATCGAAAATCCAATTCGGTACCCGGGTCCAGATGAACCCGGTGAACAGTAACATGATAAAAAAAGAAAAAAAATCGATTTTTTTTTTTTTTGCTTGGAAGATGTGTGTGCAAAATTTCATCCCGTTTGGACATCTATGAGCTCGTGGCAAAAAAGAGAAACCCAGCCAAAACAGTTCCTGAACAGTAACCTTGCTCATAGAGCCGAATTTTGTCTTTTTTGTCGCGCGCTCGTCGAATGTCGAAACTCCACCAAATTTTGCATGAACATCGCGCACACAAGCATCATGCTTGCATTAAAAATTCAGATTTTTTTGTTTTTTTCCCTTTTTTTTGAATTTTTGATTTTACCCGGGCTCATCTCTGAAATGCCGCTCCCGTAGATGCATGTCATTCATTCAGATGTACATCGACAAAGTTAGCACGTAGTCCAACATGATGGGAATCTCCATGACATATTCGTAGCTAAAACTAGATCGACATGGCCTACATACATCCTTATTCTTTGTTTGCAAATTCGAGCTTAAAGGACTAATCTTTTTTTTTTTTTTTGCAAGAGAAATTTCCAATCTATTCATCAATCATGGCAGTACAGAGAACACTAGAAATAATAAAAATTACAATCAGGTCTATGGACCACCTAGCGACGACTACAAGCACTGGAGCGAGCCGAAGGCGCGCCGCCGTAATCGCCCCTCCCTCGCCGGAGTCGAGCAAACCTTGTTGTAATAGACAGTCGGGAAGTCGTCGTGCTAAGGCCCCAAAGGACCAGCGCACCAGAGCAGCAACCATCGCCGATGAAGAGAGTTGTAGATCGGAAAGATCAAACATGTAACCACACGAACGAAGACGAACTGGATCCAAATAGATCCACCGAAGACCAGCACCGACCGAATCCCGCGAGATCCGGCGGAGACACACCTCCACACATCCTCCGACGACGCTATTCATACCATCGGGACGGGGATAGGACGTGGGAGACATTATTTCTAATGAGGGACATCGTCACCGCCACACAGCCCCAACCAAGACGTTGAACCTAACAAAAACGAGAACGGGGTCCCTCCCGCCGGCGGGGGGCCGAGATCCTCCACACCTCTGCGGCCCAAAGGCCATCGGAGGTGGGGCGGATCGGCGGCGGCGCCGGCGGGAGGAGGAAGAGGACTTTTCTTGAGGAGGAGGAAAGACACCCACGGTGAGCTTAAAGGACTAATCAATATGACCAATAATCAATAGCTACAAAGGCATGCCTCGGCTGATTCCTAATTTACCACGTTCGAACAATCACTTTATTGGAAGAGAGATAAGTAGAGAGGCACAATTAGTCATTTTTCTTGTTATCACTTTAGGACATACTCTTTTTTTAATGAAAAGCTTTACTGATTCTTTGTCCTGTATCGTGTTCAAGGGACCAACCTTTGCGCCTCGCGTTGCCAATCAAAATTCCAGTTCGAACCACTCGAGAGAGTAAGCTGATCACGAGTAAGCAAACCGCGCAATCTTTATGGGAGTCAAACGACAGCAACAAAAAAAAAAAGATTCATGTAAAGCGAGAATATTGCCGGCCGGAAGCATCCGCGCGCAAGTGGCGCACTTTCGAATCGCGCGTTAGTTTTGCACAGTGTGCGTCGATTCGCTGGATCGATCGGCTGCCCACGGCGAGACGCGGTTTGCACTGAGGCGAATATACGTGTTTGAGTTTGACCCAGCGAGCCGCTTTATTACCCTTTTCCACATCCCTGTGGCAACGACATGAGACATCTCCGACGCCGACCCGCAAACCTGTCGTAACCGTCTGGACCGCGCTGTCCGGATCTCATCCAACGCGATTCTGTATCGGTCTGTGGAGCGGTCTGGACGCGTTTTCTCCCGCTAATCGGAGACAAACGTGAGGGATCTTTGCGGGAGTCCGGACCGCTACTTCACCCGATTCTGACCGGCCTGGCCCACTAAAACCCACTTCTCCCTCCCGTGCGCGCTTTCCGCCCGGCGCCAACTGCCCGCATTCATGCCGCTGTAGAGCTCGCCGCTCAACATTGAAGACGGCTCAGGACGTACGCGACCTCTCACTACCTCCGGCATTGAAGCGGCGAGCCGGACGAGGGCGCCGCACGCGACGCATCTCCGGTGTCCGCGCCTGTTCAATGCCGGAGACGCGTGACTGGACGGGACGAGACAGATATCTACCACGCTCGTTCAATGTCCCGTCCGTCCGTATGCCGCCATTAAGCAGGCTCGCCGGCCGAGAAACCCACTCCGGCGACGCGCATTGACGCAGCCGGACGCCTGGCCTCACCGGAAGCCGCTATTTAAACGCGGCCACACCCAGCTAACTCCACCACACAACACAAGCCTATCCCCATCCTCTTCCCCTTGCATTGCATCAGCCATGACTGCAGGCGGCGAAGCTCTGTGGGAGAGCCTTTCCACTGAGATGAAGCACGCGGTGGCCTTCCTTGCCACCGCCTGGCAGAGCCGCCGTGCCAGGCGGATCGAGGCGGGCTTGCCGGCCAGCTCGCCCGAGGTCTCCGACGACGATGACCCCATGATAGACACGGGCTCCGACGACACCGCCCCGGCTCCTGCGCCTATGCGCGCCGGCATCACCATGGAGCAGGCGCATGCGCACTACAACGCCGTCATGGCGGAGGTGCAGCCTGCACCGGCGCCTTTGTCGGCGTTCCGGCAGTTGCAGGAGGAACAGCGGTACAAGATGTTCCTCCTGGAGCACACCGGTTGGCGAAGGGCCAGATCTACGGCGAGCGCGCGAGCGAGGAGGCCGTGGCGGCCATGACCGCGGCGAACCCCAACTTCATTGCGAAGCAGCGTGCCATCTACGATGCCCTTCGCGCTAAGCCACCGCTCGCCAGGAAGCGGCCGCCGCAGAGGCGCAGCTCCAGGCCATGGCCAGGAAGCAACATGTTCCTCCTACGCGCTGCCGACGAATCATCAGGCGGCCCGGTGGGACGACGACAGCGGGGCGCCACCATTTCCATCGTGGACCTCACGTCCACCGGCGACGGACAGGTCGCGGACTCCTCCGAGGATGAGTTGGGCACGGGAGGCGGCAGGGCCTGGTGTCCCATGTGGGCCGGTCCGTCTCCCGTGTTCTACTCTTCCTCGCCGGAGACCGCACCTTCACCTCACGGGTCTTATCGCCGGTGGTCATGAAGACAACGGATGGAGGACGACACGGGCTCGGACGCTAGGCGACGACGCCGTGTAGGATAGGTTTAGGGTCGGGTCCTTTTTTTGTTGTTCTAAATGTTCGAAATCTAATGAAAATTCGATGTGTTTGTATGAAATTCGTCATGTTTGTATGAAATCCGACCGTGTTTGCATGAATTTCATCCGGTTTGTTGAAAATGAGTTTGAGTGGATGGCGTCCTCCTGCATCCATGTCCGCAGACTGGTCCTCCCGCATCCGTCCCGCATCCATGTCCGCGGACTGGTCCTCCCCTGTCCGCGGACGGATGCGGGAGGAAATTTGCGGATTGCCTATGCCCTGACGGCGGCAAAGGGTGATGGGTGTCGCACTGCGCTTGGCGCCCGCGCTGGTTCCTCGGAGGCGAACGAGCTCTCCTCGGTGGTTAGGCAGGCCGGCAGATATTGTTCGGCTGGCAGAAGGAATACTTTTTTTGGCGAATAGAAAAAGGAATACTTTTTTACGTTAGATGGACTAACCGTTTTTTTTTTTTTTTGCGGGGGAGACTAACCGCTTTCAACAAAGGCTGTTTCACACTTTCATCTGTTCTAAGTCCATCGAAATGAAACAAAAGTCAGGGGTCCAGAGCATACAATGTTCACATACGAGACAAAGGAATCCACGCCATCACCGTGCTACTACGTCTCTCACTACTAAACTACAAAGAAATATCAATCCTAAGTCATAACATACCCAATACATTTATATTTTAAAACTACTTACTCTGCAAAAGTAGCCGCGAAAAGTTAGGCAGTTTAGGTGAAGTTCTTGTAGCACTTTGTAAATTTTACTTTCACGACTATTTTATCTTGCCGCCTTGATTTATCACCCTTTCCGTCACTTTTTTTTGCGGGGTACCCTTTCCGTCACTTTCAAGTACGAAAAGTCCATTTATGATTCGTAGAAATAGTAGAGGAAAAACCGGGAAGATAATTGTTTGCTTTGTAGCAGAACTATTAATTCATTTGGTTTAGAAAAAATAGAGCAAAAAAGTGAAGGAAGTATTTCATTGATCTCACTTTTAAAGAAAAAATGTAGAAATTTGTATCGTGCCTCCTTAATGTTCAAAATTTTAAAAGTGAAGGAAATCCTTTCAAATGTGTGTATCTTGCCCCTAAATTTGTCACCCAGGTGTTTTTAATGTACAAACAATACAACAATTTTAGGTTCTGTGCATTTCACATTCCAAGGATTCAATGTGGTTGTATTTATCATTTATCTAACAAATTAACTATCAAAATAAATGATGGATATGTCGAATGTTTTTTATAATGCAAATGTAAATTAATTTTGCATCTATTGTACCAAAATTAACTGACAAGGAGAAAATACATATAAAGCAATATAATCCAACGAGATCACTACAATCCACTAAAAAAAATTGCCGGATCATTATAGTTCACTCTATTGGCAAGCACAAGCACAACTTAACAAACAAGAATAGCAACAACCATCAGGCAACATAGTATTGCAGATCATTTGATCATTGTAACAACATCTAGACACAAAGTGATCAGTCTAACATTAATTGTTGCATGTGTTGATATGTGAAGAAGCGTCTTCCCTTTCCCTTTTTGTTTAGTCATCACACCACCCAATTTATAGAATCTTCAAATCCTCCACATATATCAAGGACACGTAAATCTATAGTGCGGCAATATTTTTTATTGGACTAGATAAAGAATGACACATCAATTAAACAATATTGAAATTGTGTTCCTCTTATTATCAGTATGCAACCTAGCACAATCTTGCAAAGACATTGTTCAATTTTAACTTTCTATATTCTTTTTTTAAATAAGATTGTGACCTATATATTGGGCGATATCGTGTGGAAAAAAAAACGTGTGGCACCATTAGTTGCAAATCAACATGTTTTATGTGAAAGGTCCATGATGCAAGAAATGGCCTATTTGATTCGGCATGATTCGGAAAACATAGGATTGCCATGTCACATCCATTTGAATCCCACATGATATTTGCTTTCTTTGATTTCATCATAGGAATAACTAAGGATTCTTTTCCAAGAGGTTTGAATGGGATGCTAAAATTCCTATTAAATGTAATACGAAGGAATCCTTAGAAAAGAATCCTATAGGATTCAATCCTAAGAATCCAACAACCAACATCGAAAAAATTCTAAGCATTCCAATCCACCAAAATTCCTATGGAGATTCTTTGAATCAAAGAGGCCGACATCATTGGTATGTATGAATATTATAGGAAATTTGAAGGATTGCAATCCTTAGGATCTTTTTCGGTGGATTGCCTTTGGATCGGAGATTTGTTATCCATGACAATATTCTAAGTTACTCCCCACTATGACTAGCCTGATGGTCATCATTTTCATCCACGGGGACGTCCTCACCACCCATATTTACTTGGAATGCGGCGCCCCGATGTCGCTCGGTTGTGATGATAGGGTCTTTGGACCGGAGGTGGTAAAGTCCTTCCGGAGCTTCCTCGTCGGGTTGGGGTGATGGAAAGTTGAGTTTGATTGGCCATAACCTCCATTCCTTTTAAAACCGAGGGAAGATAACTAATTACCCTCTAGAAAAATAAGACACGCCATCGGAAGACAGTGAGATGACAAACACTTACCACCCAAATTGGCTTGTAGGCGGCAAAGCCGATGTCTCTGAGCTCCTTGAAGAAGTCAAATGCCCGACCTTTGAACATTGTCGTGAGCATGTCCTCGAAGGACCAGCCTTCGTAGAACCTACCCCGGACAGCCCGGGTAGAGTCGTCCGCGCGGTTCTATTCCCACAGCGGATGGGCCTGATCTTGAAGCGGTTGGATTCCACGGCTGAGTGCCACCACCATTACATTGACCAGCGTGATGTCGTTCTGACGTAGTCGTGTCACCTGCCCGGCCAGCCTGGCCACGGCGGGAGAGTCTTCCTGTAGCCGGCTCCTCAGTCGATAAAAGTACCTATTTGTGGGTGGGGTTGGCGTAAAGGGGGTAATGATACCAGACCGAGGAGGATCCACAAGTTGCACGTCGGGGAGGTAAAACCATTCTTCCTTTCAATTTTTGTTCGTCCCCTCGGGAGAACCATCCAGATACCCCGCCCCGGCTACCCTACATATAACGACCGCAGGCTGAGCATATGCTACTCCTGTGTTTCCTGCCCCTGTTCCTCGTAGAGCACGAGCAGCGTCTGTTAGAATCAAAGCTATAGAAGGAAGGGAGAGATTCGTGCAACACTGATTGATTCATTGATTGGGTGTTTACACATTATATATCTGTACATGGGCTAACCAAACTAGCACAAAACTAGCCCTATGACTCGGTCCAGTACATGGACGTGAGCACACACACACGTTCACTAACACCCCGCCGCAGTCGAGCCGTCGGTGCTTGGCATGACGCAAAGACTGGACCTGAAGGCTTGAAAAGCTGTCGCCGGTAGACCCTTGGTCATAATATCCGCTAGTTGCTGAGTAGTAGGAACATGTACAATAAGAAACTCGCCGAGAGCCACCTTCTCCCTGGCAAAGTGGATGTCCAACTCGATGTGTTTGGTCCTCCGGTGATGCACGGGATTTGTGGACATGTACACAGCCGAGATATTGTCACAGAAAATGGCCGTGGCCTTCGGGAGAGAACAACCAAGATCACCAAGGAGTTGCCTTAGCCAAACGCAGTCAGTAACCGCATTAGCGACAGCTCGATACTCTGCTTCTGCGCTGGAACGAGAAACGGTCGTCTGCCGCTTGCAGGACCAACTGACAAGTGTGTTGCCGAGGTAGACGCAATAGCCGGAGGTCGAGCGACGAGTGTCCAGGCACCCGGCCCAGTCCGCATCAGAGTATGCCATGATCTCGGTGGATGTAGAAGATGGAAGAAGTAGACCGTAGGTGTAGGTGCCACGAACATAGCGCAAGATACGCTTGATGATGGCAAGATGGTAGTCACGAGGATCATGCATATGCAAGCATGCTTGCTGAACTGTGTATGCCAAATTAGGGTGTCTCATGGTGAGGTACTGAAGCCCACCAGCAAGACTCCGGTAGTCGGACGGGTCGGACACCGGAGAACCAACGTCAGCAGCAACCTTGGGCGACGTATCAACATGGGTGGATGCTGGGTGACACTGAGACATGCTGGCCTGTTGGAGAAGTTCGTCGGCGTACCGGGCTTGGTCGAGGAAGAACCCCTGCGGCGTACGTGTAACCCGGATGCCGAGGAAGTAGTGGAGAGCACCCATGTCCGTCATGGCAAACTCATGTTGTAGCTGATCGATGATGGTTCGAAGCAGTGTCGTCGATGAAGCCGCAAGGATGATGTCGTCGACGTACAGAAGAAGGTTGGCGACGTCGCTGCTGTTGGGGAATGCGACAGAAAACAAAAAAATTCGGTACAGCTACGAACATGCCCAGGATCACTATGGAGATGCATACAAGGTTTGATCTGATCGTTACCGACTCGTGGCGCAGCGGAAGTAGAGTCGATGAAGATCGTCGGTGCAAATCCCCGCAGCTAGGATTTACAACCTCCCAACCGCGAGGATGTACTCCCTCGTCTGCTCCTCGGACAGTCCCTCGGACAGCCCTTCGGGAGGCACTCACAGAAACTCGGACGATCACTCGAATAGCCCTTCGGGAGGCACTCTCGAACAGCCCCTCGGGCAAAAAGATCGAACCTACGACCTCTCTACGGGGTTGCACACATACGGTGTCAGCTATCCGGCAGGGCTTCGCCGTCCAGAACTAGTTCCCACCGGAACCCAGACAGCCTTTCGGCTCTACGAAACTATTTCGTGTGAGGGAGAGAAGAAGCCAGATCATTGCATGCCATAATGTATGAGAGAAAGAGTGAGTTTGGGCAGCCCCCTCCACCCCTATTTATAGGCCAAGCCCAAGGGGTAGAGGACACTTGGAAATACCAAAATGCCCTCAAAGGTGGCTTCCCAAAGAAGCTACCAAATAGTGTTTCCACTATTCATGAAAATATTTTTCCGCGACCGTTAAATCCAAAAATATTTTTGTAGGTTCAGAACATTTCCAGTACCCACTAAAACAATTCTGGACGCGTTCCGAAATGATTTTCATCAGCAAAAAGCAAACAAAAATGCGTTTTCACTATTCATGAAGACAATTTTTCGCGTCCGTTAAATCCGAAAATATTTCTGTAGGTCCAGAACATTTCCAGCACCCACTAAAACAATTCTAAATGCGTTTCGAAACATTTCCGGATCAATGATTTTTTTCAGCGAAAACCAACCAAAGCAATTTCGGCTGCTCCGGAACATTTCCGGTTTTTTCTCCCAAAAAATTCCAGAAGTTCCCAGAACATTTCGGGCATCTCCAAAAAGTTCCAGGCGCGTGCCCAAACCTATTTGGCTTAATGGTTTACTCCGAAACAACTTTTCGGTTTTACGGAAACTTTTCCCGTGTTCTCTCCCGGAACTTTTCCGTTGTCTCTGAAACTTTTCCGGTGACTTTCTCTCAGACTCCCTTAACATACATCTCATTCATAATGAAAGTATGGCCCTTATGTTATTCATAACACCGAATATCAAAATTTCTCTTATGAACAACCTTCTTGCAACATACTTTATGCAATGGGCTAGAGTGTATAAAACTCTCAATGAATTATGAAAATAAATACAGACGGTAATACATCGATGGAAGGTATAGTAACATTTACTATGTTCCCAGTGCGTATCTAAACCTCATTCCGGCAAGTCTTTTAGGCCGTAGTAGTTCTTGCATCGAGTCGCAACAGAATGCAATCGAGCGGGTATCTCTGTGATCAACTCACAATACCCAAGAATCAGTGATTAACATGTTTAATCATAATTTCCAAGAATTATATCTTTGATCAGCCTTCTATATATCAATAACTTGTATGACATTCATACATGAGCTGGATATTCCAGTCTTCTCTCTTTTTGCCTTTATACTTCTAACAGTTTAACTTTTAGTATTTCTCCTACTCTCAGAAGAAGCACCCAACTTTAAGAGTGGCGTTAGCCCTGGACTTCCTAGGTGTGTAAGTCACACTAACACCCTCTGGACATTTCCTTTCTCTTTAAGTTGTTGTTTTATTCACCTTCATCATATGACATGTGTTCTTCTGGATCCCTCTCTTATCAGTCTAATGCATAGTAAACACTTTACTAATAATTTGCAAACAAACATTGCTTTGGATATCTCATATCTTTTAGCCTTTGTCTGCATCTGAAAATAATTTTCAATTCCATGAATATCATATAACTATCCCAAACTTTTGAAGTTCGGGTCTCATGGAAGCAAACATATTGCACTTGACCGTAACGGAATTCTAGCTTTTGGATCAAAGGGCGAGAATCACATCATCCATAGCATTAGCGGGAAGATACCGAAAGCATGCGATAGGACAAAGTCCTTCTCGACACTTTTGAGGACAATCCTCACATTACGTTACCAACCGTAAAGTTTTAACCAGATATATAACAGCTATTCAGTTTTAATAGGGAAGGTGGAAATGCAAGCCTTTATTCTACAACTATTATGCAAATTTCACTTAGAAAAAGTTCATAATTAATTGCACTGACAATTAAACAAGTTAATTCTACAGTGCGCTCCCACTCAAATCAATATCTCTCATAATTGATTGTGAGTGATTCAAGATCCGTATTTCAATTCGACGCCATTGACGGGTTCATCATTGATGACGTGAATTTCAATCGGTAGGCCAACTTGCCAATCACATCTCTATGTGACTCTTGTCCATCTTTCGATGCGCGTGTTCCGAGCTCAGGACTGTCCTGCCTGAACGTCAACACAACCAAGTGATCATGCAGTGAGGTCTGACCTTCACCCGCCTTACACCTCTCTAATCGTTCGTGCTCATGTGTACATGGCACACCCCAAAAAGATACGTGTTGTAGACGGTGCTACACTTGGGAGAACACTAACTACTTGATATTTTTAAGTGAGAGATCACCCTAATAAAAGCGACTACCGCGCAATCAAAAAGGGTGCATCATAAGGGATAAACATCTCAGGCAATTCATAATAGCATGATATGGTATAGCCCTTTCTGACGGAGAAGTCTTTAATTTCTTCGTCTTCGGCATTTGCGTCGGTGATCACCTTCGCGAAGATTGCCACCACCTTGTCAATGCACCAGATAATATTGCTATCTCTATAGCTAATAAAATAAGTGCATTACATAAGGTTGACACGCAAGTCATTAAAGTGACAATCATATGGCTCCAGCCATCATGCCGAATCATGACACGCAAGTCATGTTAATTTTACATCATATAGTCATCTCATACATAATCAAACTAATATGAGAACTGATATACCACATCACATGCACATCTCATGTCATCCTGCAAAACCAAGTTAGACGCCTCTAATCTGTTTATGCAAAAATTTATTTTACGTGGCTTCTAATGTTTCGAAACAAACCGAAGCTACCAACGTTCATCATCAAGTATGATTATTCAAGTCGCTAGATTAACTTTGTGGGGTGTATGAAACACGAGATAATAAAATCTCGAGCCCCATAATGAACTTCTTCATACGCATGACCCCCGTGTAGATCATATCTGCATTGCCCTTTTGTTTGCGAAATTTCATCTTTCTTTTAACTATGGTGGAATTCAAAGAACTGTTAGCACTTCGTTGATCAATCAGGATCGCGGATTGCCAGAACTTTGAAACTCCACCATGCCGTTATCAAGATCAGGAATACGCAAATTTCAGGGAAGCAACAAGAACATCGGGTAAAAGATTTCATCTGCTGCCCGCACAAATAATTTTCAGTAATAGAACTCATCTACTACAAATTATATTGTGCAACACCCATACATCTCTATGTGTTCTAGATCGTAGCCTGCATCTACGCATAGCACGGCTCATGATGCCACTGTTGGGGAACGCGACAGAAAACAAAATTTTTGGTATAGCTACGAACATGCCCAGGAACACTATGGAGATGCATACAAGGTTTGATCTGATCGTTACCGACTCGTGGTGCAGCGGAAGTAGAGTCTATAAGATCGTAGGTGCAGATCGCCATAGCTAGGATTTACAACTTCCCAACCACGAGGATGTACTCCCTCGTCTGCTCCTCGGACAGTCCCTCGGATAGCCCTTCGGGAGGCGGTCGGATAGTCCCCCGGACGGTGTCACGGACAGCCCTTCGGGAGGCACTCACAGAAACTCGGACGGTCACTCGGATAGCCCTTCGGGAGGCACTCTCGAACAGCCCCTCGGGCAAAAAGATCGAACCTACGACCTCTCTACGGGGTTGCACACAGACGGTGTCAGCTATCCGGCAGGGCTTCGCCGTCCAGAACTAGTTTCCACCGGAACCCAGACAGCCTTTCGGCTCTACGAAACTATTTCGTGTGAGGGAGAGAAGAAGCCAGATCATTGCATGGCATAATGTATGAGAGAAAGAGTGAGTTTGGGCAGCCCCCTGCACCCCTATTTATAGGCCAAGCCCTAGGGGTAGAGGACACTTGAAAATACCAAAATGCCCTCAAAGGTGGCTTCCCAAAGAAGCTACCAAATAGTGTTTCCACTATTCATGAAAATATTTTTCCGCGACCGTTAAATCCGAACATATTTCTGTAGGTCCAGAACATTTCCAGTACCCACTAAAACAATTCTGGACGCATTCCGAAACATTTCCGGATCAATGATTTTCATTAGCAAAAAGCAAACAAGAATGCGTTTTCACTATTCATGAAGACAATTTTTCGCGTCCGTTAAATCCAAAAATATTTCTGTAGGTCCAGAACATTTCCAGCACCCACTAAACCAATTCTGAACACGTTCTAAAACATTTCCGGATCAATGATTTTCTTCAGTGAAAACCAACCAAAGCAATTCCGGCTGCTCCGGAACATTTTCAGTTTTTTCTCCCGAAAAATTCCAGAAGTTCCCAGAACATTCCGGGTACCTCCAAAAAGTTCCAGGCGCGTGCCCAAACCTATTTGGCTTAATGGTTTACTCCAAAACAACTTTTCGGTTTTATGGAAACTTTTCCCGTGTTCTCTCCCGGAACTTTTCCGTTGTCTCCAAAACTTTTCCGGTGACTTTCTCTCAGACTCCCTGTCTAGTATTCAGCAGATAGATGACCCTTAAGCGTGTGACCCTATAGGTTCGGTGAAGTATAGACATGACCGGAACACTTTCCGATCAATGATCAACATCGGAGCCGTGGACACCCATATTGACCCCTATACCCACACGAATAAATATTCGAGTGAACCTCCAGTTGTCGTGTGCTATTCCGGTTGCTTCGCGATATGTTACAAACACCCGAGGTGAGATTTATCGGCATCCCCGTGGATCAACAACTTGTCCACTATGCCAATTACCTCGTTACCGGTTTTGTTCTCTTTTCTCGTTTCCGTGTTCTGGCATCACTGTGATCAAATCACAATGTGTCTGGCCAGACGATGATGGATACCGTAACACCGAGAGGGCCCAAAGAATATCTCTCCATCGTCGGAGGAGCAAATCCCAATCTTGAGCTATCAAGTCCCTTGACATACTTTTCCATGAACCCGTAAGCCGCCATAATAGCCACCCATTTACGGATGACGTTTAACAAACCCTAAAGTTCATGAAGCAAGCATGAAGAAACTTGACACTCTCATGGTCTAAGTAATTATGCAAACGTTAACTTTCTCTGTGTTATTAACCATTAACTTGTGACGAATGTATCTCATAGCATAACATCAATCGGGTCGATTCAACATAAGTGTTCTCCTAACATTGTGCCCTCAAAGTTGCCGGCATAGTCATGCCCACGATCAGGAAAACAGAACCATCATGCAACACTTGAGCTAGTCTTAGAGGCCAGACTAGGAATACATTTTACCGTTTATTATTCCACACGTGCATATGAGTTTCCCTCCGAGCCTCGTGGTTATTGTTGACTCGAGAACCATAGCAGTTATAGCATGGAACATAAACATAATTATGAACTTGGAGATAAATAATAGCATTTATTATTGCCTCTAGGGCATATCTCCTACAGACCTGCTGTAATATGAACAGCGAGGTGTCAGAGCGAGACGCTGCGAACCCGATGGTGGTGGCGAAGGTGGAGAAGCGATGAAACCAAGCCCGCAGGGCCTGCTTGAGGCCATACAGCAACTTGGCGAGGCGACACATATGATCACGGTGAGTGTCGTCGACGAATCTGGCCGGCTGATAACAGTATACCTGCCCGTCCAGTACGCCATCAAGAAAGGCGTTCTTCACATCAAGCTGATGGACATGCCAGCCGTGGGAGCACGCCAAGGTGAGCACGGTCCGAATCGTCGCCGGTTTAACCACCGGAGAGAAGGTCTCCCCGAAGTCGACGCTCGGTTGTTTAGCGAAGCCGCGGACAACCCAACGAGCTTTATAGCGATCCAGAGAGCCGTCAGCGTTTGTCTTGTGCCTGAAAACCCACTTGCCGGTCACAACGTTAGTGCGAGGCGGTCGGGGAACAAGAGTCCAGGTGGAGTTGGCCATTAGGGCATCATATTCCGCTTGCATGGCCCGGCGCCAGTTTGGATCTTGGAGGGCGGCATGGACGGAGGAGGGAAGCGGGGAGATGGCAGTAGCCTGCAGGTTGGCATATCGCGGATCGTGGGATCTTGTCCAATCACGCTGGGACAAGATGTTTTCTGCGACTATTTCTTCTGAAAAATTCCGGAAGGTCCCAGAACATTTCCGGTGTAGGGGAATGCAATAGAAAACAAAAAAATTCGGTACAGCGAGCACGCCCAGGACCACTATGGAGACTACATACAGGGTTTGATCTGATCATTACCGACTCGTAGCGCAGCGGTAGAAGAGTCAATGTAGATCGTCGGTGCAGATCCCCGCAGCTAGGATTTACAACCTCCCAACCGCGAGGATGTGCTCCCTCATTGGACAGCCCTTCGAGAGGCGGTCAGACAGTCCCTCGGACGATGTCACGGACAGCCCTTCGGGAGGACCCTCGAAGCTCGAACGGTAACTCGGACAACCCTTTGGGAGGACCCTCGAATAGCCCCTCGGGCAAAAGATCGAAACTACAACCTCTCTACGGGGTTGCACACATACGGTGTCAGCTATCCGGCAGGGCTTCGCCGTACAGAACTAGTTCCTGCCGAAACCCAGACAACCTTTCGGCTCTACGAAACTATTTCGCGGGGAGGGAGAGAGAAGGCAAGATCATGCATGGCTTGTGTATGTGAGAAAGGAGTGAGTGTGGAGAGTGCCTCTCCACCTCTATTTATAGGAAAACCCAAGGGGGAAAATACCCAAAAAACCCATCACATGGATCCTTCATAAGGGCATAAAAGGAAGGCAAGTGGAGCTCCATGGAGGAGCTCCATCTTGGCCGGCCACCCTAGCCCCCCCCCCCCCAAAGGGGGTTCCTTGGTCCCCAATCCCTTCTAGAAGCCTTTTGGGAAAAGCCCTAAATGCTGGCTTTCCATAAAGTAGCCCCAAAAGCACTTTCACTATTCACGGAAACATTTTTCCGCGACCGTTAAATCCGAAAATATTTCTGTGGGTCTTAGAATAATTCCAGTACCCACTAAAATGATTTTGGACGCATTCCGAAACAATTCCGGATTAGTGATTTTCATCTGCGAAAAGCAACCAAACCGGTTCCGGCAGCTCCGGAACATTTCCGGTTTTTATCCCGGAAGAATCCCAGAAGTTTCTAGAACAATTCTGGCACCCTCCAAGAATTTCCAGGCGTGTGCCGAAACCAGTTTGACTTAATGGTATACTCCGAAACAACTTTTCGGTTTTACCGAAACTATTTCGGTGTTCTCTCTCCGGAACTTTTCCGTTGTCTCCGAAACTTTTCCGGTGACTTTCTCTCAGACTCCCTGCCTAGTATTCAGCAGATAGATGACCCTTAAGCGTGTGACCCTATAGGTTCGGTGAAGTATAGACATGACCCGGAACACTTCCCGATCAATGATCAACATCGGAGCCGTGGACACCCATAAATATTCGAGTGAACCTCCGGTTGCTGTGTGCTATTCCTGTTGCTTCGTGATATGTTACAAACACCCGAGGTGAGATTTATCGGCATCCCCGTGGATCAACACTTGTCCACTATGCCAGTTACCTCGTTACCGGTTTTGTTCTCTTTTCTCGTTTCCGTGTTCCGGCATCCCTGTGATCAAATCACAATGTGTCTGGCCAGACGATGATGGATACCGTAACACCGAGAGGGCCCGAGAATATCTCTCCATCGTCGGAGGAGCAAATACCAATCTTGAGCTATCTCGTTTCTTGCCATACTTTTCCGTGAACCCGTAAGCCGCCGTAATAGCCACCCAGTTACGGATGACGTTTAACAAACCCCAATGTTCACGAAGCAAGTACGAAGGAAGTCGATACTCTCATGGTCTAAGGAATTATGCAAACATTAACTTTCTCCGTGTTATTAACCATTAACTTGTCACGAATGTATCTCATAGCATGACATCAATTCGGGTCGATTCAACACAAGTGTTCTTCTAACATTGTGCCCTCAAAATTGCCGGCATAGTCATGCCCATGATCAGGAAAACAGGATCATCATGCAATACTTGAGCTAGTCTTAGAGGCATGACTAGGAATACATTCTACCGTTTATTATACCACACGTGCACATGAGTTTCCCTCCGAGCCTCGTGGATATTGCAGACTCGAGAATCATTGCAGTTATAGCATGGGACATAAACATTCATTACAAACTTTGGAGATACGAAATAACTGTTATTACTGCCTCTAGGGCATATCTCCTACAGACTCCCACTTGCACTAGAGTCATAATCCAGTTACATGGCTTCCCTAACACCAATGGCTATCCGGTGCTGCTCATGCTTTGCTCGTGGTAGAAGCTTTGTCATCGGGTCTGACACATTCAGATCCGTGTGAACTTTGCGTACTTTCACTAAACCCGCTTCGACATGATGTCGAATGAGTTTATATTTGCGTTCAATATGTCTTGTCTTATGGTGCGAAGATGGCTCCCTAGCCTGAGCCACGGCGCCACTATTATCACAATAGATCTCCACCGGGTCCAGCGCACTTGGAACCAGACCAAGGTCTTCAAGAAACTGCTTGATCCAGACCGCCTCCTTGGAGGCTTCTGAAGCTGCAACATATTACACCTCCGTCGTAGAATCCACCACAGTCTTTTGTTTGGAACTTTTCCAATCAACTGCACCACCGTTCAATATGAAAACATAGCCTGATTGAGATTTGAAGTCATCTGGGTCAGTCATGAAGCCTGCATCAGTGTAACCACTTATAATGAGCTCTTCATCACCTCCGTACACAAGGAGTAAATCCTTGGTCCTTCTGAGGTACTTAAGAATATTTTTGACTGTGGCCCAGTGTTCCAGTCCTAGATCACTTTGGTACCGGCTGCTAACACTTAGCGCATAGTAAACATCCAGTCTTGTAAATAGCATGGCATACATAATAGAACCAACTGCCGAGGCTTATGGAACATCATTCATCTGTACTCGCTCATCGAGAGTCCGAGGACACTGATTCTTGCAAAGCACTGTGCCAGGTGACATGGGGAGTACGCCTTTCTTGGAGTTTTCCATGTTGAACCTTTTCAACACCTTGTCAATGTACGTGCTTTGGCTAAGCGCTATCAGGCGTTTTGATCTACCTCTATAGATTCTGATGCCCAATTCATATGCTGCTTCGCCTAAGTCTTTCATTGAAAAACTCTTCTTCAATGAGTCTTTTATTTCGCTAAGAAAACTCACGTCGTTTCCAATCAACAATATGTCATCCACATACAAGATTAGAAATGCTTTTGCGCTCCCACTAAACTTCTTGTAAACACAAGATTCTTCGTCATTCCTGATGAAGCCAAACTCTTTGACTACTTCATCAAAACGAATGTTCCAGCTCCTTGATGCTTGCTTCAGACCATAAATGGCCTTCTGAAGTTTGCATACCTTTCCAGCATCCTTATGAACGACAAAACCTTCAGGCTGTATCATGTATACATCTTCTTTGAGATTTCCATTTAGGAAAGCCGTTTTGACGTCCATCTGCCATATTTCATAATCGAAATAAGCTGCAATTGCTAGTAATATCCGAACAGACTTAAGCATAGCTACGGGCGAGAAAGTCTCGTCGTAGTCCACTCCTGGAACTTGCGTGAACCCTTTCGTGACAAGTCTAGCTTTATGGATAGTAATGTTTCCATCCGCGTCTGTCTTTCTTTTGAAAATCCATTTACAACCAATGGGCTTTACGCCTTCTCGAAGTTCTACCAAGTTCCAAACTTGATTTTCGTACATGGATTCCATTTCGGATCTCATGGCTTTGTGCCATTCCCTTGAGCTGGGCCCCGCCATCGCTTCCTTGTAGTGCGCAGGTTCATCGTCTTCAAGAATGAAGATTTCATTATGAAACCACTCAGGTGGCTCGATAGCCCTACCTGATCTGCGTGGTTCAAATACAAACTTGTCTGAAGTTTCCGCATCTCATGCGACAACTTCCGGCTCGGTTGTAGGGATAATTAGCGGAATTTCTTCCGGTTCCTTAGCCATATCAACGGTTGCCGAAGATTCATTAATCTCATCAAGCTGTACTATCCTCCCACTTGCTTCTTTAGCGAGAAATTCTTTCTCGAGAAAGTGTCCAACTTTTGCGACAAACACTTTGCCCTCGGACTTCTGGTAGAAGGAATACCCAACGGTGTTTTTGGGATAACCTACAAAGTAACATTTGTCTGATCTGGGATCGAGTTTGCTTGGCTGTAAACGATTTACGTATGCCTCACAACCCCAAATTTTAAGATGTGACACACAACGTTTCTTCCCATGCCACATCTCATGTGGTGTCGTCTCAACAGACTTAGACGGTGCCTTGTTTAGTGTGTGAGCGGCAGTTTCCAGTGCGTGACCCCAAAAAGATATCGGTAGATCTGTAAGAGACATCATCGACTTTACCATGTCTAACAGGGTTCGGTTACGTTGTTCCGACACTCCGTTTCGCTGTGGAGTTCCGGGAGGCGTAAGCTGTGAAAAAATTCCACGGTCACTCAGATGTTGGCTAAACTCATGACTAAGATATTCGCCCCCGCGATCTGACCGCAGAAACTTAATCCTTTTGTTACGATGATTTTCTACCTCATTCTGAAATTCTTTGAACTTTTCAAAGGTTTCCGACTTATGCTTCATTAAGTAGATATAGCCATACCGACTTAAATCATCAGTAAAAGTCACGAAGTAGAAATACCCACCCCGTGCGGCTGTGCTCATTGGACCACATACATCACTACGTATTATTTCCAATAATTCACCCGCCCATTCAGGATGACCCATGAATGGCATCTTGGTCATTTTCCCCATCAGACAAGCTTCACATGTGTCAAATGATTCAAAATCAAAGGACGGTAAAACTCCATCTGACTGGAGTCTTTGCATGCGTTTCTTTCCGATGTGGCCAAGCCGACGGTGCCACAAGAAAGTGGTGGTGGTATCAGCCTTCTTAAGGCATTTAGCATTCACGTTAAAGACATCATTTCCACATTCAAGATTTAGTATGAAAAGGCCCCCAACAATGGGTGCAAATCCATAAAACATATCCTCACAATAATGTGAACAACCATTGTTCTCAGACTTGTAAGAGTACCCATCGTGCACTAAACATGGTCCAGAGATAATGTTTCTACACAATGCCTGAACAAAATAACAGTTACTTAGTTCTAAGGTAAATCCTGAAGGGAGACGTAGAGGCATAATGCCGACGGCTTGAGCGGCGATCCCAGCGCCGTTCCCGACACGCATCACGACTTCATTCTTTGCCAGCTTACGCACCTTCTGAAGCCCCTGTATCGAGTTGCAAATGTGAGCAACCGATCCGGTATCAAATACCCAAGACTTAGAATTTTTGCTAGCAAGCAAAACGTCAATGACATTAACCTGTATAACAGTTATACCTTTTCCGGTTTTCCCGGACTTCTTATCTTCTAGATACTTCTTGCAGTTTCTCTTCCAGTGTCCTGTGCCCTTAAAGTAGAAGCACTTAGTTTCATTCTTGGCTCCACCCTTAGAGTTGCTTTGGGAGCCAGTCTTAACGGCGCCCTTGCCCTTCTTGGACTTGCCTTTCTTTTTGAAACTGGCGGTTTTATTCACAAGCAACACTTGCTTGCGATTTTTCCGCAGTCCTCCTTCCGCAGTTTTCAGCATGGCGAGCACCTCATTTGGTGTCTTCTCCATCCCACCCATGTTGTAGTTCATGAAAAAACCGTCGTAAGACGGGGGGAGTGAAGAAAGCAACATGTCCATCATATGGGCTGGTGGAATTGGAAATTCCAGGGTTTTAAGCCTTTCAGCATAGCCAATCATTTTGACCACGTGTTCGCCAACTGAACTGCCCTCAGCCATCTTGCAATCCATCACGGCCTTCATGATATCAAATCGTTCAGACCGTGCGGTTTCCTTGTACAGAGCATCCAATTTCCGGATCATATCACGGGCGTTATGGAATTCAAAACATTTTTGAAGCTCAGGACTCATGCAAGCTAGCATGAGGCACTACACTAAGTTGTAATCATCATCCTTAGTGGCCCAGACATTTTGTTCATCTTTCGGGGCAGTTGCCGCCAGTTTAGCTGGAAGAGGAGTTTCAAGCACATACATCCTCTTAGCGCTCCTGAGGACAATCCTCAGGTTACGGACCCAGTCCGCATAGTTGTTTCCAGTCGTACCTAACTTCTCTTTCTCTAACATCGGGCCTAAGTTGAACGCGGTGTTGCGAGCCATTTGATTTACAACGGTAAACACAAGTTTCACTTAGACTTTGTTCATAATTAATTTGCACTAGCGAATAAACAATTTTATTCTAAAGTGCGCTCCCACTCAAATCAATATCTCTCATAATTGATTGTGAGTGATTCAAGATCCAAATTTCAATTCAATGCCAAGGACGTATCCATCTCAAGTGACGAGAATTTCATTTGGTAGGCCAACTTGCCAATCACATCTCTATGTGACTCTTGTTCATCTTTCGATGGGCGTGTTCCGAGCTTAGGACGATCCTCCAGAACGTCAAGACAACCAAGTGATCTTGCTGCGAGGTCTCAACTCACCCGCCTCACACTTCTCTAATCGTTCGTACCCATGCATCCATGTGATACCCCGAAGAGATAGGTGTTGTGACGGTCCTACACTTGGGAGAACACTAACTACTTGAAATTTTTAAGTGAGAGATCACCCTAATAAAAGGCGACTACCGCGCAATCAAAAGGGTGCATCATAAGGGATAAACATCTCAGGCAATTCATAATAGCATGATATGGTATAGCCCTTTCTGACGGAGAAGTCTAGTATTTCTTCGTCTTCGGCATTTGCGTCGGTGTTCACCTTCGCGAAGATTGCCACCACCTTGTCGATGCACCAGATAATATTGCTATCTCTATAGCTAATAAAATAAGTGCATTACTTAAGGTTGACACGGAGGTCATTAAAGTGACAATCATATGGCTCCAGCCATCATGCCGAATCATGACACACAGGTCATGTTATTAAATTTACATCATATAGTCATCTCATACATAATCGAATTAATATGAGAGCTGCTATACCACATCACATGCACATCCTACAAAACCAAGTTAGACGCCTCTAATCGGTTTATGCAAAATTTTATTTTACGTGGCTTCTAAGGTTTTGACTTAAACCGCAGCTACCAACGTTTGTCATCAAGTATGATTATTCAAGTCGCTAGATTAACATCGCGGGGTGTATGAAACACGAGATAATAAAATCTCGAGCCCCATACTGAACTTTGTCATACGCATGACCCCAGTGCAGATCATATCTGCATTGCCCTTTCATCTGTGAAATTTCATCTTTCTCTCAACTATGGTGGAATCCAAAGAACTGATAGCACTTCGTTGATCAATAAGGATCGCGGATTGCCAGAACTTTGTGAAATTCCACCATGCCATTTCAAGATCAGAAATACGCAAATTCTAGGGAAGCAACAAGAACATCGGGTAACAGATTTCATCTGCCACCCGCATAAATAATTTTCAGCAATAGATCTCATCTACTACAAAATTATATTATGCAATACCCATACATCTCTATGTATTCTAGATCGCAACCTGCATCTATGCATAGCAAGGCTCTTGATGCCACTATAGGGGAACGCGACAGAAAACAAAAAAAATTGGTACAGCAAGCACGCCCAGGACCACTATGGAGACTGCATACAGGGTTTGATCTGATCATTACCGACTCGTAGCGCAGCGGAAAAAGAGTCGATGTAGATCGTCGGTGCAGATCCCCGCAGCTAGGATTTACAACCTCCCAACCACGAGGATGTACTCCCTCATCGGACAGTCCCTTGGACGATGTCACGGACAGCCCTTCGGGAGGACCGTCGAAGCTCGAACGGTAACTCGTACAGCCCTTCGGGAGGACCCTCGAACAGCCCCTCGGACAAAAGATCGAAACTACGACCTCTCTACGGGGTTGCACACATACGGTGTCAGCTATCCGGCATGGCTTCGCCGTCCAGAACTAGTTCCTGCCGGAACCCAGACAGCCTTTCGGCTCTACGAAACTATTTCGCGGGGAGGGAGAGAGAAGACCAGATCATGCATGGCTTGTGTATGTGAGAAAGGAGTGAGTGTGGAGAGTGCCTCTCCACCTCTATTTATAGGAAAACCCAAGGGGAAAAATACCCAAAAAACCCATCACATGGATCCTTCATAAGGGCATAAAAGGAAGGCAAGTGGAGCTCCATGGAGGAGCTCCATCTTGGCCGGCCACCCTGTGACGCCCCTGCTCGACCGTGCACTAATCATACACGCAAACGTGCATGCTCGAGATCAGAGACTCACGGGAAGATATCACAACACAACTCTAAACTCAAATTTAAACATAAATCTTCATATTACAAACCAGGGGTCACGAGGACCCGAATACATAAGTCATACAAGCAAATAATATCTGGGTACAGACATAGTTAGTCAAGTTTGCCTTAAGAAGGCTAGCACAAACAACGACACTGATCAAAAAGGCGAAGGCCTCCTGCCTAGGGCCTCCGAACTACTCCTGGTCGTCGGGGATCTCCACGTCGTAGTAGGCTCCTCCAGGAATCTCCTGCTCCTGGGCTCCGTCGTCTGATCGAAGCTACCGGGTATGGGGAAAAGAGATAGCAAAGCAACCGTGAGTACTCATCCAAAGTACTCGCAAGACTGACATCAGAACTTTACTAATTATGCATCGGTATCAAAGGAATGGGGCTATATCTTCGGACTAAACTGCAGAATGCCGGAATAGAGGGGGAGAGGCCTAGCCTATCGAAGACTAGCATCTTGAAGGAATCTTGCACCATCAGAAGAGAGTAGAACAAGATAATATATATCAATCATATTTTAGTAATGCCCTGGGATCCTTCCTCGACTACCCTGTGAGAAAGTGATCCCGAGAGCAGTAGTAACAGTTTATCAATGTAACAATATCCATTTGTAGTTGTAGCAGATCAAGATACAACTCTGAGCGTCGTGTTACCGTGGACACGGCTATTTGAATAGATAACTTCCCTGCAGGGGTGCACTACTGTTACCCAACACGCTCGATCACATCTGGCCGGACACACTTGCTGGGTAATACCTGGCCTCGGGTGATCGACACGACGCAGTCCTACCTAGGCTCAGCAGAGAGGTCAACACGCCGGTCTAAATCCTAAGTGTGAAGGGGTCTTGGGCCCATCGCCCTTTGCACTCATGCACGTTGCGTGACTGGCCGGGGCCCAGGCGCGACACTGAATACACCAGTGACGTAACCAGCCCACCCCAGCAATCAGCCCGCATCTCTGAGCTGTGACATCTGAAGAACTTTGGGCTGATACATACGACGTAGAGGGCCCCATTAAACCATTATCCCACGTGGTGGTAGTGCGTATAGGCCATCAGCCAACTCAGATCAAATACCCAAATCCGTTAGGCGTGTTTAGTAACTCGCAGAGACGAACAGGGTTCCTGTCTTTCCGACTTGGTAACATATGACGCGCGGGTGCTCTTGGAGCCGACCCGTCTTTAATATTATTCTCTCGCGGGCACCCTTGGGGCCAGCCCGACTTTAACAGTTTAAAGTATTGCATTATGTAAACATTTCCGTGATCATCACCCAGAGTGATCACGGCCCGCTTTCAAGCATGGCAAACGGACAAGGTGAAGGGCCACCGATGAAACATAGCATATCTAACTAAGCATCATAGGATAGCATGTAATGTATCAGTAGCAAGCGACAAAATCAGGCTATGCATCGGAATAGGAGCTATCGGAGCAACAACAGAAGCAATACTAATGCAAGCATCAGAGAGAAGGAATGGGCGATATCTGGATGATCAAGGGGGTTTTGCTTGCCTGGAAGCTCTGCTGAAGGGGTCTGGTCGTCGACGACGTAGTCGTACTCTGCAGTGTCGTCGGCAGTCTCGGGGTCTATCGGGAGAGAAGGAGGGGTAAGAAACAATAAATACACGGCAAACAATGCAACAGGGATGCATGACATGTTAACATGCAGTGCTAGGGGTGTTCTAATGCAGCACTACGCAAGTTAGACGGAGCGGGAGTTTATCCGGGAGTGTTCTCCCAGCTCCAGGTGATTATCGGTACACTGAACCGGAGGGGACGGTTCCATGTTCAGTAGGTTAGAGGGGTGTGGCAGGTACGTGGATGGCATATTCGGATTCTTCATATTTTTCTGATCATTTTTCATATATAAATTATTTTCATCCGAGTTACGGTTTATTTTATATGATTTTTCAAAGTTTTATTAATTTCTGGAATTATTTTAATTATTAAATTCGAATTATCCAAAACAGTATTAGATGACGTCAGCAGATCGTCATGATCACGTCAGCAGTCAACTCTGGCTGACCAGAGTCAAACCTGACCAGTGGGTCCCACTGGTCAGTGACTGTTTAGACTTAACAGTAGTTAATTTAATTAATTAAGTTAATTAACAGGTGGGACCCATTAGTCAGTGACTAATTAACTAATTAATTTAATTAATTTATTAATTAACGTTTTATTTGTTTACAAAATCATTTTAATTTGGCGGGACCCACATGTCAGTGACACTGGGCCAGCCCAGTCAGCGGTTGACCAGGTCAACAGGTCAACCGGGCCCAGTGGCAGTGGCTCAGAAGTGGGGCCCACGGCTGCCACATCGGCGCCGAGTTAGCACCGGCCACCGGAGTCACGCCAGCGAGCCCGAGCGCGGTGGCGAACTCCGGCGAGCCCGGAAAACGGCTGTAGTGGACGGTTCGGCGCGCGGTTTGGCCCTCTGGAACGGCCACTTCGTGCCGCGACCGGTGGTGGCCACGGCCGGAGCTGGGGAGGCCGGAATGGACGTCGGCGATGACGGCAGGTGGCGGCGGCTCTCGGGTCCGATCGGGATCGCGGCTGCGGGGCGAGATCGGGCGCGCAAACTAGCTAGGCGACGTCTACACGTGCGGGCGAGCGCGAAGGGCAGCAGCGTGCGACCAAATGGTCGCCGGAAGGTCGCCGGCGACGAGCTCTGCGGCGGGGAGCTCGGGCGCGATGGGGGCGGCAGCTACGGCTATGGAGAGAGAGCGGGGAGAGGGGGGATCGACGTGGCAGCTCACCGCGGTCCTGCAGAGGTGCAAAAGTGGGCTCGGGGTGGCGTGACGGCGACGAATCGGCGATGGAGACGACGGTGGCCGAAGGAGGAAGAAGAGATCGTGGGCGACGTTGCGGCGGCTCCAAGCTCCAACGGTGAGGCGTAGGCGACGTAGTCGAGGGTGGGGAACACGATGGACACGGTGCGGCGACGAGATGGAGGTGGTGGCCGCGAGGTTCAGCGGTGGCCGATCATGGCGGCGCTCAGGTGCGGTTGGAGAGAGCGAGGGAGGAAGGGAAGAGGTGCTAGGGTTCGTCCTAGGGGACGAGGTGGGGTCCTTATCCCCTCCAGAGGTGCAGCCGTGGCTCGCTGTCGACAGGAGGAGAGGGGGGGCCGAGCGCGGCGAGCGCGGGCACGGCGACAGCGCGCGCGCGCGTGAGCAGTGAGAGGTAGGAGGTGACAGGCGGGGTGGGCTGGGCCGCGTTTGACTTAGGCCCAGTTCTGCGGCCTTTTTCTATTTTTTCCTTTTCTTTCTTTTCTGTTTTCTGTTTCTTCATTTCTGTACTGTAATTCTTCTAGCACTAATGCAATTTTGTAAAATATGAATCTTGCCCAATTAAATACAGTGCAATTTATCTCACTGCCAGAAAAAGGTTTGGGTTCCATATATTTCCATTTGAATTTTATTTAAATAAAAGTAAACTAAATATTGCTGTTTGGTACTGTTTTTGGATGATAGAGTCATTTAGTGATTTTTAGTGATATTGTTTTTCTTAACATAAATAGTTATGGATTATTTGCTATTTAATGAACATTTTAGTTTTCAAAGTTGAACAACTTTTATTTTCACTTTAAATTTGAATTTCAAATTGAATTGGAATTTGAAATGAGATATGATTCTAATGTGATCAAGACTTGTTAATCACGATGATTTGGCATTATCAAAAGGGTGATCACTGTAGCTATTACATGGGGATGTCACACACCCCTAGGGCCCCCCCCCCCCCAAAGGGGGTTCCTTGGTCCCCGACCCTTCTAGAAGCCTTTTGGGAAAAGCCCTAAATGCTGGCTTTCCATAAAGTAGCCCAAAACGCACTTTCACTATTCACGGAAACATTTTTCCGCGATCGCTAAATCCGAAAATATTTCTGTGGGTCTTAGAATAATTCCAGTACCCACTAAAATGATTTTGGACGCATTCCGAAACAATTCCGGATTAGTGATTTTCATCTGCGAAAAGCAACCAAACCGGTTCCGGCAGCTACGGAACATTTCCGGTTTTTATCCCGGAAAAATCCCAGAAGTTTCCAGAATAGTTCTAGCACCCCCAAGAATTTCCAGGCATGTGCCGAAACCAATTTGACTTAATGGTATACTCCGAAACAACTTTTCGGTTTTACCGAAACTATTTCGGTGTTCGATCTCCGGAACTTTTCCGTTGTCTCCGAAACTTTTCTGGCGACTTTCTCTCAGACTCCCTGTCTAGTATTCAGCAGATAGATGACCCTTAAGCGTGTAACCCTATAGGTTCGGTGAAGTATAGACATGACCCGGAACACTTTCCGATCAATGATCAACATCGGAGCCGTGGACACCCATATTGACCCCTATACCCACACGAATAAATATTCGAGTGAACCTCCGGTTGCCGTGTGCTATTCCTGTTGCTTTGCGATATGTTACAAACACCCGAGGTGAGATTTATTGGCATCTCCGTGGATCAACGATTGTCCACTATGCCAGTTACCTCGTTACCGGTTTTGTTTTCTTTTCTCGTTTTCGTGTTCCGACATCCCTGTGATCAAATCACAATGTGTCTGGCCAGACGATGATGGATACCGTAACACCGAGAGGGCCCGAGAATATCTCTCCATCATCGGAGAGCAAATCTCAATCTTGAGCTATCTCGTTTCTTGCCATACTTTTCCGTGAACCCGTATGCCGCTGTAATAGCAACCAGTTACGGATGACGTTTAACAAACCCCAAAGTTCACGAAGCAAGTACGAAGGAACTCGATACTCTCATGGTCTAAGGAATTATGCTAACATTAACTTTCTCCGTGTTATTAACCATTAACTTGTGACGAATGTATCTCATAGCATAACATCAATTCGGGTCGATTAAACACAAGTGTTCTTCTAACATTGTGCCCTCAAAATTGCCTGCATAGTCATGCCCATGATCAGGAAAATAGGATCATCATGCAATACTTGAGCTAGTCTTAGAGTCATGACTTGGAATACATTTTACCATTTATTATACCACACGTGCACATGAGTTTCCCTCCGAGCCTCGTGGATATTGCAGACTCAAGAATCATTGTAGTTATAGCATGGGACATAAACATTCATTACAAACTTTGGAGATACAAAATAACTGTTATTACTGCCTCTAGGGCATATCTCTTGCATCCGGCACCCTCCAAAATTATCTTGGACACTCTCCGGAACATTTCTGGTATGATGGTTTTATTCCGAAACATTTTCGTTTTTCTTCGAAACAATTCCGGCAGCTCCGAAACACTTCCGGTTTTCTCTCCGGAACTTTTCCGTCATCTCCGAAACTTTTCTGGTGACTTTCTCTCAGACTCCCTGTCTAGTATTCAGCAGATAGATGACCCTTAAGCGTGTGACCCTATAGGTTCGGTGAAGTATAGACATGACCGGAACACTTTCCGATCAATGATCAACATCAGAGCCGTGGACACCCATATTGACCCCTATACCCACACGAATAAATATTTGAGTGAACCTCCGGTTGCCGTGTGCTATTCCTTTTGCTTCGCGATATGTTACAAAAACCCAAGGTGAGATTTATCGGCATCCCCGTGGATCAACACTTGTCCACTATGCCAGTTACCTCGTTACCGGTTTTGTTCTCTTTTCTCGTTCCCGTGTTCCGGCATCCCTGTGATCAAATCACATTGTGTCTGGCCATACGATGATGGATACCGTAACACCGAGAGGGCCCAAAGAATATCTCTCCATCGTCGGAGGAGAAAATCCCAATCTTGAGCTATCAAGTCCCTTGACATACTTTTCCATGAACCCGAAAGCCGCCGTAATAGCCACCCATTTACGGATGACGTTTAACAAACCCCAAAGTTCATGAAGCAAGCATGAAGAAACTCTACACTCTCATGGTCTAAGGAATCATGCAAACATAAACTTCCTCTATGTTATTAACCATTAACTTGTGACGAATGTATCTCATAGCATAACATCAATTCGGGTCGATTCAACACAAATGTTCTTCTAACATTTTGTCCTCAAAGTTGCCGGCATAGTCATGCCCATGCTCAAGAAAACAGAACCATCATGCAACACTTGAGCTAGTCTTAGAGGCCAGACTAGGAATACATTTTACCATTTATTATTCCACATGTGCATATGAGTTTCCCTCCGAGCCTCGTGGTTATTGTAGACTCGAGAACCATAGCAGTTATAGCACGGAATATAAACTTAATTAGGAACATAGGGATAAATTATAACATTTATTATTGCCTCTAGGGCATATCTCCTACAGCAGGAAGGGAGGCAGAGCCAATGCCCATGATGGGAAGGGTGGATCCATTGCCTACAACAATGGAGGAGGGAGAGGATGGGTTTGGAGGAGAGAAAGGAATACCATGAACCCATGCGGGAGGAGGCGCCGCTGTCGAAGACCCACTGACCGCCGGGAGTGGATGGGAGCAGCAGGGACATCTGGTTGAGCGCGGCGATCAAGGCATCCTGGTCCCATTGTGGTGACGGCGTGGAGCGGGAGGTCGCCTGGAGCGCGTGCGGCACGGCCGGGGTTGAAGGGCGTGCATCGAGGATACCCTGGAAGGTACCGGCGACCGTGGTGGGCGGGCGCGACCCTTGGGGCGGACCGCCGGCGGCACCAGAGGAGAGCGCACCCCCGGCGCAGGGGAAGCCACCGCCGGTAGACAGATTTTGCTTCCGCTTCTTTTTGCCGTGCTGTCTAGAGGGGCAGCGGAGGAACCGGCGCCGGAGGAGTTGGCGCCCAGCAGCGCCATGTTGAAGGTCGGGGCTCGGCGTACGCAGGGGTGGGTGTGCGGCATAGAACGTAGAGGCCTACGCCATGAGTGCAGTGCGGGCCACGACGCGGGCCTGACGGGAGAGGCGTTGCTCCTCCAGCTGAAGAAAGGAGCGCAGCTTGATGAAGGTGGGGAGGCGGCCGCTCGTCATGTGCGGGACGGCGTGCTGGAAGCAGTCGTCGAGGCCGCGCAGGACATTGTGGACGAGATCGCGATCTTTCACGCGGTGACCAAGGTCCCGGAGAGTGGCGGCCATCTGCTTGAGCTTGGAGGTGTAGTCGACGATGGAGAGTTCACCCTGGATGAAGCTGTGGAACTCGTCAAGGAGGTACGTGATGCGGGCGTCCCGGTTGCTGTGGAAGAGGGAACGGAGAGACCTCCAGAGCGTGTACGCCGTGTCCTTGCGGTCCTCGACAATCTCCAAGGTCGAGGGAGTGACGGTGGCGTTGTACCAGGAGAGGATGGCGAAGTCGTTGAGAGCCCAGTCTGATGAAGCCTACACCGGCGAGCCGGTGTCATGATCGGTGAGTCCGAACTTTGCAAGGGCGGCGAGGAACTGACGACGCCATAGTCCATACTTCTCCTTCTCGAAGTCGAGAGTGACCAGGACATGGTCACGGATGCGAAGGCTCTGAGGGATGGTGGTGGTGGGAAGTGTCTGTGTTGCGACGGAGTGGTTGAACTCCTCGTCGGAGCTGGAGTTGCCGGAGGAGAGGGAGGAGGAGCTCATGGTTGCGAGGTGGGTGGTGAGGCAGCGGAAGAATAGGATCTACAAAACTGATACCATGTTAGAATCGAAGCTATAGAAGGAAGGGAGAGATTCGTGCAGCACTGATTGATTCATTGATTGGGTGTTTACACATTATATATCTGTACATGGGCTAAACAAACTAGCACAAAACTAGCCCTATGACTCGGTCCAGTACACGGACGTGAGCACACACACACACACACACGTTCGCTAACAACGTCAACGATCGCCTGTGCATTTGAAAATACTGGCTGTGGCTGGTCTAGAAGCGGCTACTGCACCCTCCGGCGTTGTGCAATACTAGATACTACTAGTGACTCCGTGTGTCTTCTCCTGCTGTGACTCTGATGAGGAGTAGAATGAAGCTGGTGCTGACTATGAGAGTAGTTTGCCTGCTGCATGACTGCTGTTTTCAACATCGCAATAGCGTTCCTGGCCTCGATCTCTACTGGACTGTTCCCCTCGATCGGAATCGCAACTAAAATGTGAGTCGCCGCCAGCACATTATCAACTGGATTGGAGTAATGTCCAGCCGGTGTTTGGAAACGACGATGCGAGTATTGGACCGGCAGTTGCTGCTGCTGTTGTTGAGCCGGCGGCAACTGTTGCTGCTGAGCCGGCGGCTGCTGCTGATGAGCTGGCTGTTGCACCTGGGCCGCGCTAGGAGGTACATTCTGAGTCAACTGGGGTATGACAGGGATCACGCCCGGGGATGCAGTGCCAGCCCCCGGTTTGCCGAAGCGAGCATATCACGCGGCGTACCAAACAGCTGGGCCGGCTCAATACTTGCTGGAAGCCCGCTTTGATGTCTCCTCTGGTGTACTGCCTCCGACTCATTGTGACGAAAACTGAGATGAACGGCTTCCGCCTCCAGACGCCTAGTTTCACTGAGGATATGGGCCTGTGTCTCCGCCATACATGCATTCTCTGCATTGATATCCTCCTGAATCTTGGCCAACTACTCACGGCACTTTGCGATCTCTGTGTTGCGTGCCTCCGCATTCTCAGCAGTCACTGGCTCCGACAAGAACGTCCCAAGAGTAGTCATCATCTTAGAGAGCGCCTGTGCCCTTGTCTTCTGAGATCCGGCTGCCGCTGACCCGGTAGCCGTGAGGTTATGACCCGACGTAGCATCAGTCGGGTTATGATTGGTGAACGGGTCTGTGACCAAACGTCCACCCTCCTGAAGTTGATTCTGGTTCCCTACCATATAGACCGCCGCGAACCGAGTCGGCTCGTAAGACCCTGGGAAACCTCATCATCAGAGTAACCTCCCAACTTCTCATCGAACAGGGGAAGGATTGACTCGGTATCTCCAACCGATGACTCACCGTCAGAGTAGACGAGCATGTCTCCACCAGACATGGAATTGCTTGCCAGATCCACTCCTTGCGTGAAGCCGACGAAAGCATGGGCCCGGCCGGCTCTAGCCTGGACGGGTTGAGCACGGCGCGCAGTCTCGACTGTCCTGGCGGCGTCGTCTGACTCTGGTCCTGACTCGCCGATGGTGCCGATGAAGACGTGGATCTTGCCGAAGGGGACCCAGTATCTTGACTCTATCGAGTCGGCCTCGGGGCCCCAGCCTGCGTAGTCGATGTAGAGCTTCCCGCGCCGGCTCTTCGTCATCTGGCCGATCCCGTACCTCTCGATCCCTGGGAGAGCTCCCTCCAAGAACTCAACTCCACCGTGCGCTGGCCCCATGGTGGGCGCCAACTTTCATGGTTTTGTCACGGCAGATGTCCTCGTGAAAGGACTTAGTGGTGAGGCCATCGCAACTAGGTGGAAGCTTGAACCGGGTTGATCGGAAACGAGAGACGCGGATTTACCCAAGTTCGGCCCCTCACGGAGGAGGTAAAAGCCTACTCCTGCTTGATTGATATTGTTGTGGGTCTCGATTACAAGGGTGCAGATTTGCTAACCTAGCTCTCGAGAGATTGCAACTTAATCTTTTCGTCCTAGGAACTCCCCTTTATATAATAGGTTGATTCCCTAGGTTTACAGAAGATTCCGGGTTGTACTCGTGTCTCGTAACCTATTCTAACTCTCATTAATCTTGCTCTTCAAGTTGGTAGATTCCTCCTTCTGGGCCTTCTCCTTGAGCCAGCCCACAAAGTCCATGAGAGTCGGCCACCTGTCGGGTCTTGCTTTGGGCTTCTGGTCTGTCTCCAACCGTTCTCTATGACCCGGTGATGAGTTGAGTCTCAGAGCCCCAAGGCTCAGGGCCGGATCATACTCATGTCGGGTCTCAACCGTGAGGAATATCCCCAACAACGCCACCGCAATCTAGCAGCACGCCGCCACTTGTTCGCGGTTCGACACCGACGTATTTAGGCCACAACCCGAAGTGTGGCATACAACCGAGGAAAGCCTCGCATAGCGTAACATAGCGCGCTATGTGGAGGATGAAATTTTGGGATAAATGATGCAGTTGAAGGCAGTAAAACTGAAGGAGGCCCCGCAAAAAGGGGTGAATCGGAAAACCCAGACCTCGAATAAGAAAAGGAACAAAACATACCCACTCGTTCTCTTGGGGATTGGGGATGGATTCTTGGACGGTGTCCTGGACAATGGCGACGAGGCCCAACGCGCGCACTACTGGGAAAAGGCTTATAGGTGAATCCAAATGAGTGGCGGGTGAGGCGGGGCACCCGCCACAGCTATTTTTGAAAACAAGCAGTGGCGGGTGCTAAAAAGAGCCCGCCACTGCTCAACACGCAGCAGTGGCGGGTGAGATTTACCAACCGCCACAGCTATACGCTTTCCATTTTCTTTGGGAGCGAAAAGCTGCAGTGGCGGGCACAAAGCAGCACCCGCCACTGCTTCTACGCAGAGCAATGGCGAGCTATTCCGCGTGATCGCCACAGCTATATTTGGGTACCCACGCGCCAACCGGTTTCAAATTTTATCAGAGTCCACAGTGGCGGGTCCAGTTCGGCGCCCACCACAGCTATGTTTTGTCACGCTACCACCTGTTGGGTAACGCAGCAGAAAACAAAAAAAATTCCGACCTACGTACCAGCCCAGGATCACTATGGAGACTGCATACAAGGTTTGATCTTTTTCGTTACCGACTCGTAGCGCAGCGGAAGTAGAGTCGATGACGATCGGCGGTGCAGATCCCCGCAGCTAGGATTTTACAACCTCCCAACCGCGAGGATGTACTCCCTCGTCAGCTCACCAGACGGACCTTCGGGCAGCCCTTCGGGAGGCCTCAGGGCAGTCCCTCGGATAGTCCCACCGGACGGATCCTCGGACAGCCCTTCGGGAGGCCTCTGGACAGTCCCTCGGATAGTCCCACCGGACGGATCCTCGGACAGCCCTCCGGCAGGCCTCTGGACAGTCCTTCGGATAGTCCCACCGGACGGATCCTCGGACAGCCCTCTGAGAGGCCTCACTGACAGCCCTTCGGGCGGGTCACTCGGACAGCCCTTCGGGAGGACCCCCGAAACACGGACAGTAACTCGGACAGCCCTTCGGGAGGCACTCTCGAACTAAGGCCGAAACTATGATCTCTCTACAGAGTTGCACACATACGGTGTCATCTATCCGGCAGGGCTTCGCCGTCCAGAACTAGTTCCCACCGGAACCCAGACAGCCTTTCGGCTCTACAAAACTATTTCGCTGGGAGGGAGAGAGAAGCCAGAAATGTCATGGCACTTGTATGTGAGAAGGAGTGAGTGTGGAGGCAGCCCCTCCACCTCTATTTATAGGAAATCCAAGGGGTAGGGTTTCTTAGCCCCCAAGCCTTCTAGAAACCTTTTGGGAAAATATCCCAAAAGGTGACTTTTCCATAAATATCCTAAAAAGCACTTTCACTATTCACGACGACATTTTTCAGCGTCCGGTCGAACTAAAAATATTTATGTGGGCTTAGAACATTTCCAGTACCCACTAAAATAATTTTCAATGCGATCCGGAACAATTCCGGTTTAGTGATTTTCATCTGCGAAAAGCATCTGAAGCGGTTTCGGCAGCTCGGGAACATTTCCGGTTTTCATCCCGGAAAATTCTAGAAAGTTTCCAGAATGATTCTGGCACCCTCCAAGAATTATCAGGCATGTGCCAAAACCAATTTGACTTTATGGTATCCCCTGAAACAACTTTTCAGTTTTACCGAAACTGTTCCGGTGTTCTCTCTACGGAACTTTTCCGCTGTCCGAAACTTTTCCGGTGTCCGAAAACTTTTTCGGTGATTTTCTCTCAGACTCCCTATCTAGTATTCAGCAGATAGATGACCCTTAAGCGTGTGACCCTATAGGTTCGGTGAAGCATAGACATGACCCGGAACCCCTTCCGATCAATGATCAACATCGGAGCCGTGGACACCCATATTGATCCCTATACCCACACGAATGAATATTCGAGTGAACCTCCAGTTGCCGTGTGCTATTTCTGTTGCTTCGCGATATGTTACAAATACCCGAGGTGAGACATGTTGGCATCCCCGTGGATCAACATCTTGTCCACTATGCCAGTTACCTTGTTACCGATATTGTTCTCTTTTCTCGTTCCCGTGTTCCGGCATCCCCGTGATCAAATCACAAAGTGTCTGGCCAGACGATGATGGATACCGTAACACCGAGAGGGCCCAGAGATATCTCTCCATCGTCGGAGGAGCAAATCCCAATCTTGAGCTATCAAGTTACTTGACATACTTTTCCATGAACCCGTAAGCCGCCGTAATAGCCACCCATTTACGGATGACGTTTAACAAACCCCAAAGTTCATGAAGCAAGCATGAAGAAACTCGATACTCTCATGGTCTAAGGAATCATGCAAACGTTAACCATCTCTGTGTTATTAACCATTAACTTATGACGAATGTATCTCATAGCATAACATCAATACGGGTCGATTCAACACAAATGTTCTTCCAACATTGTGCCCTCAAAATTGCCGGCATAGCCATGCCCATGATCAGGAAAACAGGATCATCATGCAATACTTGAGCCAGTCTTAGAGGCCAGACTAGGAATACATTTTACCGTTTATTATTCCACACGTGCATATGAGTCTTCCTTCGAGCCTCGTGGTTATTGTAGACTCGAGAACCATAGCAGTTATAGCATGGAACATAAACATAATTATGAACAGGGAGATAATCAATAACATTTATTATTGCCTCTAGGGCATATCTCCTACAGACTCCCACTTGCACTAGAGTCAATAATCTAGTCAATGCTAATGCACTTTACACCTGTGGCATACCGGTGTAAAATATGCTTCGCATGTGGTATAGCATGATGTCCAACGGATCTGACGACTTCAGCTCCGTGTGTAACTTTGCATATCCTCGCGTTTTCACACTTTCACAAAATTCATATTTTGTGTGGACTTGGCTTTGCATATGTGTGAATCATTGGTCGAAACCTGATTCCTCAGACTGAGCTATGGAGCAACAATCTGCAATAGTGTCCCATAGACCAAAGCCATCTTGGAACCATACTAAGTTCATGAATGAACTATATGATTCAACAACTTCTTTGTCGCTTCTTAAGCGTCAACATACTTAGCCTTTGTTATAGAATTCGCCACAGTATCTTGTTTGGAACAATTTCCAACTACCGTGCCACCATATTGTGTATTACACAAAAAACCCTTAACTTAAATCGAAAATCGCATGGAGCATTGATGAAGACTGTATCGATGTAATTACTTACAACGAGCACTTCATAATCTCTGCTTGCGAGAAAACATGTCATCACTACTACTCTAGTACTCAATGACATCTTTCACTGTTGTCCTATGATCAGTACTTTGATCACTTTGGTATCTATACTCGCAACAACTTTGGAGTATTGGACATATCTGGTTGTTTTTACATACCATGGAATACATGATTAATCCAAACACAAGAGTGTGTGGAATCACCATCATGTATTTTGCTCATCACTGTTTTGGGGCACCGAGTCTTGCAAAAACTCTTTCCATGTGACTTCGGCAAGAATCACTCCTTGACGTTTTTAAATGCTAAAAAGTTTTAGCATCTTGTCAATATGTATTCATAGCTTAGCCCCATTAGGTAAATCTATCTCCATAGATCATCATGCCTAATATTGAGGCTATTTAGCCTAAGAACTTCATCGAAAAACTATTTTCAAATGAAGTCCTAATTCGTGTCAAGAAATTTATTTCCAATTAACAATGTGTCAAGTACACAAGGTTTTTAGAAATATTATTATGCTCCCACTTACTTTCTTGAATCACAAGCATCTTCGATACCCATTTGATGAAGTCAAACCCCTTTGACCATTCCATCAAAAACGAAGATTCCAACTCCACTTTGCTCTCTTCTGTCCATCGCTGGAACTCTGAAGTTTGCATACTTACTAGCATCCTCTGGATCGACAAATTACTTTGGACTGTATCACATACAAGTCCTAGGTTTCATTTCCATCAGATGGAAATCCTTTTGTCATCCATGTTTCATATCTCATGATTGAAATATGTATTAATTGCTAGTTCAACCCGAACCGACTTCAAGCATCGCTACGGTGAGACAATCTCATCGTAGTCAACTCCTTGAACTTGTTATTGCAACAAGTCGAGCTTTATGGATAAAACATTTTATCCGTATCAGTTTTTAGTTCCATAAATATTCGTTAGACTCTAAGTCTTCCGAAAGGTGTATCAAGATTTTAATCTCGAATCACTTATATGGAAACTATCTCGGATTGTATTGGCATTTAGCCAATTCCGGAGTCAGGGCCCATCAACGCTTCCTTGTGTATCGTAGGTATACTGTTGTCTAACAACAGTATCTCGTATGCGCACCTGAGAGGTTTGCACGAGTTTTTCCTACGCGGTTCAGCTGCAAGTTCGACCGAAGTCCATACATCTCATGTAGAGGCTTCCGTATCAGTCGCAGTAGGAAACTCCGAAATCACTTCCAAGGTTCCTTTCCTTTGACCTGATGACGAAGATACTGGTTATCTCGTCGAGTTGCACTGTCCTCCCACTCACCTTTTGTAAGAACTATTCTCTTTAAAAGCATACCGTTTTGTGGCAAAATCGTTTGCCTCGGTATAGTGGTGGGGGAATACCCAATGACTTGGGATAACCTACAAAATAGCACTTGTCTGATTTGGAATAGGTTTGTAACCTTTTACACAAGCCCCATATTCCAAATGTTAAAAGATATAACATGGTTGGGCGTACCATACCATGGCGTCATTTCAACAAACCTGATGGATCTCTTTTCAGTGTAAAAGCCGCAGTCTCTAAAGCATTACTCCTTAAAAGGGGTAATGGCAAATTTATTTATGTCATCTTTGATCTTACCATGTCATAAATGGTTCGATTACATCTTCACGGACTTTCCACTTGCAGTGGTGTTCCGGGAGGTGCAAGTTATGAAACCCCTTTCACAACTCATCAGACATTCGCTAAACTTGTAACTCAAATATTCCTTTCTGCAATCGAATTGTAGAAACATAATTTTCTTGTTACAATATTTTCTTCTTCATTTTGAAAACCTTATGAATGAATTCAAAAGATCCAGACTTACGTCTCAACAAGTAAATATCCATATATCTACTTGAGTCATTTCTGAAGATAGATAAATCCACTACTTGCAACAACATTTATTGGACTACACACATCATAATGTATGATTACCAATATGTTCTTTGCTCGTTCCTTATGGCCTGTGAACGGTATTTCAGTCACTTCACTTTTCAGAGGAAAGTTGCAAGTGTCAGATGATTCAAAATCAAACGACTTCAAAATCCATCATAATGGAATTTTCCATGCGGGTTTCTCCAATGTGACCAAATGCAGTGCCATACTTGTGTGGTATTCTTTTAGTCTTGCGACATTTAGCGTCAGTGTTATGGATGTATCATATTTCCATCAATATTCATAACATACATCCCATCTAGGATGGAAGCATGGCCCTTCATGTTATTCATAATACTGAACAACAATTGTTGTTTTTATGAACAACTCTTTTGCAACAAACATTGTGCAATGGGCTAGAGTGTATGAAACTCTAAAATGAATTATGAAAGTAAACCTAGAGGTAATGTATTATTATCAATATTCATAACATACATCTCATTCATAATGAAAGTATGGCCTTCATGTTATTCATAACACCGAACATTAAAAGTTCTCTTGTGAACAACCTTCTTGCAAGATACCTTATGCAAAGGGCTAGAGTGTGAAACTCTAAAATGAATTATGAAAGTAAATACATAGGTAATACACCGATGGAAGGTATAGTAACATTTACTATGTTCCATGTGTGTATCTTAGCCTCATTCCTGGCTAGTCTTTCAGGCCATAGTAGTTCTTACATCGAGTTGCAACAGAATGCAATCAAGCGGGTATCTTTGTGATCAACTCACAATACCCAAGAATTAGTGATCAACATGTTTAACCATAATTCCTAAGAACTATATCTTTGACCAGCCTTCTATAGATCAAAAACTTGTATGACATTCATACATGAGCTGGATATTCCAGTCTTCTTTCTTTCTGCCTTCATACTTCTAACAGTTTAACTTTCAGTATTTCTCCTACTCTCAGAAGAAGCACCCAACTTAAGAGTGGCGTTAGCCCCGGACTTCCTAGGCGTGAAAGTCTTACTAACACCCTTCGGACACTTCCTTTCTCTTTAAGTTGTTGTTTTATTCACCTTTCATCATATGACAGGCGTTCTCCTGGATCCCTCTCTTATCAGTCTAATGCATAGTAAACTCCTTTACTAATAGTTCGCAAACAAACATTGCTTTGGATATCTCATATCTTTTAGCCTTTGTCTTTCTCTGAAAGTGATTTTCAGATTCCATGAATATCACATAACTATCCAAACTTTCGAAGTTCGGGTCTCATGGAAGCAAACATATTGCACTTTGACTGAAAAGGAATTCTAGCTTTTGGATCGAAGGACGAGAGTCACATGATCCATAGCATTAGCGGGAGAATACCAAAAGCATGCGATAGGACAAAGTCCTTCTCGGCACTCTTGAGGACAATCCTCATATTACGTTACCAACCGTAAAGTTTTAACCAGATATTTAACAGCTTATTCAATTTTAATTGGGAAGGTGGGAACGCGAGCCATTATTCTACAACTATTATGAAAATAACACTTAGACAGTGTTCATAATTAATTGCACTGAGAATTTAAACAAGTTAATTCTACAGTGTGCTCCCACTCAAATCAATATCTCTCATAATTGATTGTGAGTGACACAAGACCCGCATTTAAATTCAACGCCACGGTTCGAGATGAACTCAAATGGCGCGAACTTCAATCGGTAGGCGAACTTGCCGATCACATCTCTATGTGATTCTTGTTCATCTTTCGATGCGTGTGTTCCGAGCTCAGGACTGTCCTGCCTGAACGTCAAGACAACCAAGTGATCTCGCTGCGAGGTCTCAACTCACCCGCCTCACACTTCTCTAATCGTTCGCACCCATGGAGATCATGTGATGCCCCGAAGAGATAGGTGCCGTGACGGTGCTACACTTGGGAGAACACTAACTACTTGATATTTTTGTGAGAGATCACCCTAATAAAAAGCAACTACCGCGCAATCAAGAAGGGTGCATCATAAGGGATAAACATCTCAGGCAATTCATAATAGCATGACATGGTATAGCCCTTTCTGACGGAGAAGTCTTGTATTTCTTCGTCTTCGGCATTCGCGTCGGTGTTCACCTTCGCAAAGATTGCCACCACCTTGTCGATGCACCAGATAATATTGCTATCTCTATAGCTAATAAAATAAGTGCATTACATAAGGTTGACACGCAGGTCATTAAAGTGCAATCATATGGCTCCAGCCATCATGCCGAATCATGACACGCAGGTCATGTTAATCAAATTACATCATATAGTCATCTCATACTTAATCAAATTAATATGAGCACTGCTATACCACATCATATGCACATGCAAACCATCCTGCAAAACCAAGTTAGACGCCTTTAATCGGTTCATGCAAAAACTTGTTTTACGTGGCTTCTAAGGTTTCGAAACAAACCGAAGCTACCAACGTCCATCATCAAGCATGATAATCCAAGTCGCTAGATTAACATTGCGGGGTGTATGAAACACGAGATAATAAAATCTCGAGCCCCATACTAAACTTCGTCATACGCGTGACCCCCGTGCAGATCATATCTGCATTGCCCTTTCGTCTGCGAAACATCCATCTTTCTTTAACTATGGTGGAACCCAAAGAACTGTTAGCACTTCGTTGATCTGTCAATCAGCATACTCAGGAGCAGCATGAAAGGATCGCGGATTGCCAGAACTTTGTGAGATTCCACCATGCCGTCAAGATCAGGACTACGCAAATTCAGGGGAAGCAACAAGAACATCGGGTAACAGATTTCATCTGCTTCCCGCACAAATAATTTTCAGTAATAGAACTCATCTACTACCTAATTATATTGTGCAACACCCATACATCTCTATGTATTCTAGATCGCAACCTGCATCTACGCATAGCACGGCCCTTGATGCCACTGTTGGGTAACGCAGCAGAAAACAAAAAATTTCCGACCTACGTACCAGCCCAGGATCACTATGGAGACTGCATACAAGGTTTGATCTTTTTCGTTACCGACTCGTAGCGCAGCGGAAGTAGAGTCGATGACGATCGGCGGTGCAGATCCCCGCAGCTAGGATTTTACAACCTCCCAACCGTGAGGATGTACTCCCTCGTCAGCTCACCGGACGGATCTTCGGGCAGCCCTTCGGGAGGCCTCAGGACAGTCCCTCGGATAGTCCCACCGGACGGATCCTCGGACAGCACTTCGGGAGGCCTCTGGACAGTCCCTCGGATAGTCCCACCGGACGGATCCTCAGACAGCCCTCCGGGAAGCCTCTGGACAGTCCTTCGGACAGTCCCACCGGACGGATCCTCGGACAGCCCTCCGGGAGGCCTCACTGACAGCCCTTCGGGAGGACCCCCGAAACACGGACAGTAACTCGGACAGCCCTTCGGGAGGCACTCTCGAACTAAGACCGAAACTACGATCTCTCTACAGAGTTGCACACATATGGTGTCATCTATCCGGCAGGGCTTCGCCGTCCAGAACTAGTTCCCACCGGAACCCAGACAGCCTTTCGGCTCTACAAAACTATTTCGCTGGGAGGGAGAGAGAAGCCAGAAATGTCATGGCACTTGTATGTGAGAAGGAGTGAGTGTGGAGGCAGCCCCTCCACCTCTATTTATAGGAAATCCAAGGGGTAGGGTTTCTTAGCCCCCAAGCCTTCTAGAAACCTTTTGGGAAAATATCCCAAAAGGTGACTTTTCCATAAATATCCTAAAAAGCACTTTCACTATTCACGACGACATTTTTCAGCGTCCGGTCAAACTGAAAATATTTATGTGGGCTTAGAACATTTCCAGTACCCACTAAAATAATTTTCAATGCGATCCGGAACAATTCCGGTTTAGTGATTTTCATCTGCGAAAAGCATCTGAAGCGGTTTCGGCAGCTCCGGAACATTTCCGGTTTTCATCCCGGAAAATTCCAGAAAGTTTCCAGAATGATTCTGGCACCCTCCAAGAATTATCAGGCATTTGCCAAAACCAATTTGACTTTATGGTATCCCCTGAAACAACTTTTCAGTTTTACCGAAACTGTTCCGGTGTTCTCTCTGCGGAACTTTTCCGCTGTCCGAAACTTTTCCGGTGTCCGAAAACTTTTTCGGTGATTTTCTCTCAGACTCCCTGTCTAGTATTCAGCAGATAGATGACCCTTAAGTGTGTGACCCTATAGGTTCGGTGAAGCATAGACATGACCCGGAACCCCTTCCGATCAATGATCAACATCGGAGCCATGGACACCCATATTGATCCCTATACCCACACGAATGAATATTCGAGTGAACCTCCAGTTGCCGTGTGCTATTCCTGTTGCTTCGCGATATGTTACAAATACCCGAGGTGAGACATGTTGGCATCCCCGTGGATCAACATCTTGTCCACTATGCCAGTTACCTCGTTACCGGTATTGTTCTCTTTTCTCGTTCCCGTGTTCCGGCATCCCCGTGATCAAATCACAAAGTGTCTGGCCAGACGATGATGGATACCGTAACACCGAGAGGGCCCAGAGATATCTCTCCATCGTCGGAGGAGCAAATCCCAATCTTGAGCTATCAAGTTACTTGACATACTTTTCCATGAACCCGTAAGCCGCCGTAATAGCCACCCATTTACGGATGACGTTTAACAAACCCCAAAGTTCATGAAGCAAGCATGAAGAAACTCGATACTCTCATGGTCTAAGGAATCATGCAAATGTTAACCATCTCTGTGTTATTAACCATTAACTTATGACGAATGTATCTCATAGCATAACATCAATACGGGTCGATTCAACACAAATGTTCTTCCAACATTGTGCCCTCAAAATTGCCGGCATAGCCATGCCCATGATCAGGAAAACAGGATCATCATGCAATACTTGAGCCAGTCTTAGAGGCCAGACTAGGAATACATTTTACCGTTTATTATTCCACACGTGCATATGAGTCTTCCTTCGAGCCTCGTGGTTATTGTAGACTCGAGAACCATAGTAGTTATAGCATGGAACATAAACATAATTATGAACAGGGAGATAATCAATAACATTTATTATTGCCTCTAGGGCATATCTCCTACACCACCTACCACACATCTATAGCTGTGGCGGGTGATAGGCGTCGCCCGCCGCTGCTATACATAACCTTTCTCCCTTTTGTCTCTCTCGCTTCGCCCTCGTCGCCAGCGTCGTGGCGTCGTTCGTCGCCACCAGCGAGGTCACGGTCGGCCGCCGCGAACGGCTTCGTGGACCCAGTCTTCCCCGTCACCCGCGCCGTCCGTCGTCGCCTCAAAGTTCGTCGGCCTCGCCGTGCAACGCTATCTCCAACTACTTCCTTGTCGCCGTCGCCCGCGCCTTCCTCCGCATCCAACGTCGTCCGCTTCTTCGTCGAGCTCGCCATCTGCCGACGCCTCCGCCATCGTCCTCGGCCTCGTCCTGCCCGCCGTTCGACTTGGACCCGGTACGCACACCTCCCTTCTCTCTGTACATGCCCGAGAGAGAGTTAAAATTTGAGTGTAGTTAAAATTTTGTTAGTGTAGTTAAAATTTATTAGTGTAGTTAATATTTGTTATATGATGTACCACTGAATCTTCGTAAGTAGATGTCTAAAATTTGAGTCCTTGTGCTAGAGTAGTATGTTAAAATTTGAGTTCTTCTGCAAAAGTGCTTGTGTTAGTGTAGTTACAATATTTTCTTCATGATGCAGGTATTCATAATGAGTGCCAATGTTTTCGTGAAACGTGGACTAAGTTCCGCTTCGCTTAATTTATGGCACTCAATATGTCCAATTTCTATCAAAGGTCATGCCGATTTTTTCCGTAAATTTATTACTTTTTTTAAGAACAAGCTACTTAATTGTATTTCCTTCGGGTGGACAATACTCACTCTTAATCCACAAAGTGAGATGAGAGTTGTTTTATGGCAGAGGACACCGACTGTTGTTGTAGGGGGTCGTCCTTCTTCTTCTCTTCCTCTTCGACTTTGGTATGGCAGGAGGAGAAGATGAAGGATGACCATCACCGACGGTCGTAATTACAATGAGTGAGTGAGTGTACACCATATATACAACCACTTGAGAGATGAACCGACTGTTGTCGTAGGGGGTCGTTCCTCTCCCTCTTCTTCCTCTAAGACCTTCATAAAGCAGGAGGAGAGGGGGAAGAACGACCATCACCGACGGTCGAAGTACCCAACATAAGGGCGAGAAGTGTCTACCCAAAGGACAAATATGAAGTGTTGTCGTATGAGTTTTATCTTTTTATTGTCATCAATCTGGTTTCATAAAAATGTCTATTATCTAAATGTCAACTTGTTTAATGCGATTTAGATGGAGAAGCCGAGACGCCTCGTTAGGACTCCTACACCCGTAGACGGAACTCCTACTGCCATAGACATCGTCACGAGTTTGGCTCAGTACACGGAGATCGTGCTTGCCTATGTCGAGAGCGCTCAGGCATACGTCGATAGTGCTGCAGCATATGCCGAGAGCGCAAGAACAGCCGCCGAGAGTGAGCGAGTAGCCGTCGAAGCTGCGAGGATCGCCCAAGCCGAGATCACGAAGATGATGGAAGGCGAGGAGAAGTCATGATGGAGCTGAACTTCTAGTTCTAAACTACTAGTGCACTGCCTTTATGTGATCTATATGATCGATGCGTGTGAACTTAATTTCTATGTTGCTATGAAGGAGCTAAACTTTTGCTTCCGAACTACTAGTGAACTGCAACGTGGTCATTTGTATCGTCTATGATGCTATGAAGATTGTGATGTGACTTTGCTCTATGTGATTGGATAACTATGAAATTGACTTGTTAGCTTGTTTATTTATCTTCGTAGAGGAAGTGGAACTGGTATGTGGTGTACACCGGGAGGAACCCAGGAGTTTATGATTCATTGGAGATATGCAACGAACAAGTGGACGGTTACAAGAACAGCTGTTATAAAGGATATAAGACTCAAAAAGAAGCAGAGGACTGTTATGCCAACTACGTCCACAATGAGAAAATCAACTATGAAGTATGCAAGACCTTGTGGACAAGTGGACGAGTAAAGAATTTGATTATCTTTATCCAGTTCATTGTCCTTATGGTGTTGTTGTTATTATGAGGTCTTGTATGTATGTGTACTAATGATGTGAGACGTGAGTTGTTGTACTCTAATGCGTACATCTTTGTATAAAGTTTAGATTATTGTTATGTTAAATATAATGTGTATGATCACTTACGTTATTTGTATGCTGTAATGTGTATTGGCTGCTGTTTCTGTAATGTGTATTGGCTGCTGTTTGCTGGCAGTTGGTAGTAGTAGTTGTGGCGGGTGCCCTAGAGAGTCCGCCACAACTAACAATATAAGCCAGTGGCGGGCACGAAAGATCGCCCGCCACTGCAGAGACTCTACCAGTGGCGGGCGCGCGCCCGCCACTGATGCCATTATAGCAGTGGCGGGAGGTCAGTGGCGGGCACCCCAGGGAACCTGGCCTGCCACTGATGGGCTTTTTGCACCCGCCACTGCTAGGCATTCCTGCAGTAGTGGCGTATGCTACCTCCGGTCTCGATAGGTAACATGCATCGGAGAGCCGATCTAGTTGACCATGCGATACTGTGCAGGGCTTCCACTCCCCCTTGGTGGCAACCATAGCTCGGGAGGACGAGGCGGTAGTAGCACGTGGCCACAGATTGCCTCTGTTGACGACCACCGGCCATCTAGGCAACGAAGGTGGGGCCTGAGTGAGAGCAGTAGGCGCGAGAAGGTGCGAGAGTGTAAAACTCCCCCCTCGTTGCCTCCCCCCTTTTATAAGAGGGGTAGCACGCGAAGCGGCGGTAGCATATCCATGTCGCGTGGGAATAAACCCCCCACTTCCCCATACCTTATGCGTTAATCGCATCCGGGTATCGAAAGGGTTGAGCTTTAATTACTGTGCGCATCGATAAGCACAATCTATTTTTTGATGGGAAATGACGATGGTGGGCCTTCAAACCACGTTCGCAGTTCATGTTGACCGTCAGGTCAGGAACGCCACGTGGCCAGATGGGCCCTTGGATAAGAGCGGTCTGCGTTGTCAGACCCAGATCAGATCATCATCAGGTCTCGAGCGCAGGAATACTTCGCGACTAAGGAACGACTGCGTGGGAATATTACCGACAAGCAGTTTGGCTTGTCAAAAACCGAGCTAGTTCAGAACACCTGGATATAATCCGACGATCAAAGACTTGGATACATAGGACAAATTCGTTGAACCAGTTTTCAAGACCGACGACTGAAGATAAGGAACAACTCGGTCAAACCGAGGAATGTAAGACTTGAAGACCGGTTTCATGGGCTACTGACTGTGTCCCGGCTAGGGGGTCTCTCATCACATCGTCTCCCGGCCAGGTGGGCCCGGCCGAGGACCCCATGTCGGTTCCGGAGTGGGCCACATCGTGTGGCCAATAATTAAAGAAATAGAAAGTTTGAAAAGACTTGTCATGTAGTCCAAGGAGGTGGATGCGTCCAAGGCTTTGTTTCCTCATACGTAGCCGACTAGGATACTGTAACCCTAGACCCCTCGGTGCCTATATAAACCGAGGGGTAGGGCTCATAGGAGACACACACCAATCTCTGTGTAGATCATTTGTACTTTGTACTCTAATCCAAAGCAATAAACACAAGTAGGACATAAGGTGTTATCTCTTCGGAGAGCACGAACCTGGGTAAATCTCGTGTCCCTGTTATCATCGTGTCCAATTGATAGTCATCACACTACCCAATTGTGTTCGCCCTTTGTGTTTAGTCATCACACTACCCAATTTATAGAATCATCAAATCCTCCACATATATCATGCACCTAAATTTATAGTGCGGCAATAATTTTTATTTGACTAGATAAAGCATGACACATCAATTAAAGAGTATTGAAATTGTGTGCCTATTATTATCAGTATGCTACCTAGCTCAAGCTTGCAAATACATTGTGCAATTTCAACTTTCTATATTCTTTTTTTAAATAGCTATGTGCATATATATTGGGCCATATCGTGCGGGAAAAAAATCATGTGGCAACATTAGTTGCAAATTAGCATGTTTTGTGTGAAGGTGCATGATGCAAGAAATGGCCTCTTTGACTTGCAGGATTCAGAAAACACATGCACAGTGAAACATAGGATTGCAATGTCACGTCCATTTGAATCCTACATGATTTTTCTTTGTTTCATTTCATTTCTATTGCTAGGCGGGTTTAGCCTTAGTCTTTTCCTTCATTTATTTTCCCTTTTTATTTTCTATTTTCTTTCTAATTTCATTTCTGTTTTGAATTTCAATTTATTTTCAAAACCAAACCTCTACTAAATTCCTTTAGGAAAATTTCCAGAGGTTTAGACATTTATTTCGGGCCTTTTGGTGATTTATTTTATGTGAATTATTTCCATAGCTTATTTAAATATTCCATTTGACTTATTTCCATTTCCAAAAGAGTTTATTTTATTATTTCCATTTCCAAAATAGGATTGCATGTAATTTTTTTCTTTTAGCGACCAACAACTATATAAGGGCAGTGGTGGGTAATTTAAATGAACTTCTATGTCAATAGACTTTTTCAGATATCTATCAACTATGATTAGTTATTTAACTGAATCGATGGCTGGATGTTTCTGACTTTGGGGGATTTTCCAGGATATTTTCATACTTCTGATTCTGATCGGTATTTTTCTTAGGACGCGTTTATCTGGCGAACGTTCGCTAGGGGTGAATTGTCAGCAAACGCCTCACTTGCCATGCCGAAATAACAAAAATGCCATGCGTTTTTTTAGGGGAATACCGTGTACGGAAGGTGCAATTGCCATGTATTGGAAAGAATTGCCAGCGATTTTAAAAGAAATATTGCCATCCACGTGATCCGGATCCAATGGATGTGGAGGCGTTCGCTGGGACTGCCTTTCCACCGAACGTTCGCCCATTAGCATTTATAGACAAATAGATAGATTTTCTAGGGGGGTGGAAAAGAAAAACAGATTGCCACATTTTCCAATTTCCGTATCCCAACTAGACGTAATAGGCCGATCCGATCTCATGACCTTGGAAAGTGTCCCGGCGCCATCTTAGAAAGACAGCTTTCAATCTTCCCATGGATATACAATGACAATACAGTGATGTGCCTTTGCTAGACTGTAGACCATGGAAGAGGAGCATCCATGATTGATCGCGCCGCGCACTCATCAGCAATGGATGGGAACAAAAACAAGAACGCCCTGCAATCCCAGAAGCGAACAACACATCCGATCCTCGAAAGATTTCCTGGGGCTTCTCAATTGCAGGGATCGCCATCCCATGCCGTAGCTCCCATATAAAAGCCCCCGGCATGGCCCTTTTCCCCGCGGTCCTATCGACCCGATCCTCTGAAGAATAGACAAAAGCTTCAATCAAGTCATATCAAATTGGAAAAACCATGGCCGCGGTCATCGTTTCCTGCACCCCGGAAAGCTCCGGCTTCGGCTGCCGTAAACATATACAGGCCAAAATCACTGTTCTGACCTTATCAGCAATCTTTATCACAAATTAAACTCAACATGAAAGTATTTCACGATCTGACCCTTTTAGCAACGTCACAGTCCGTGGCGTTTCTGCCCAACTTAGAAACGCCGAGCTAGCTCACGTTGCTGCTCCACATGAAAACGCCGAGGTAGCTCGCGTTGGTACTCCACATAGAAACGCCAAGGGCTTTGGCGTTTCTGCCCTATACGGAAACGCCACAGGTGTTGGCGTTTCATACATGGTAGTCCTTGGCGGTAGGGTCTGTTGCCGCACTGCACTTCACTGCACTGATCATGGCATGCAGCCGAGCAAGCTAGCACCGCGCCGGGTTGCTGCACTGCTGTGCATTAATTCAACGCAAATAACCGCGTCCAGCAGCCCAGCTAGATAGCTACTCGCATCAAATATGCCTACATGCAGCCTAGTATTATATTCAACTTAGTCTGACTGCACTCCGACCCGCGTCCGCCGATATTCAATTAACCACACTCGCAGGCAGGCATGCAGCAGCCAGCAGGCATGCATGCATGCATGCATGGATGGATCGTTCATGCAGCCGGCCGGTGTCCAGACCCTACCGGAGAAGACTACGGCGGTAGGTAATGGGGGCCAAAATCACGGTTCTGACCTTATCAGCAACCGTTGTCAAAAATCTGCCCTATACAGAACAGCTCGGTGCACCGACCACGGCCAACCTGTTAATAGCACCAGAAAGACACCTCCGATCGAGCATTTACCCACACCTCCGACCGGCGCCCTGCTGGATAAATAAAATTAGAGTAGATAGTAAAGCTGACGGCCGGAGGGGGCAGTATCTTATGCGCCCGGCCACAACTTTGTCGACTCACACGAGCAGATCCAGTTGATTCTGCTGCTATCATCCAAACGAACGCTACAAATCAAGTGCATGTCCCATCAGGAGGTGTCTTTCTGGTGCTATTAGTACATCATGCCCCTTACTGTTACGTGAGCTGGGTGTGGGTAAATGCTCGATCGTAGGTGTCTTTCTGGTGCTATTAACAGGTTGGCCGTGGTCGGTGCACCGAGCTGTTCTGTATAGGGCAGATTTTTGACAACGGCCGGCCGCATGAATGATCCATCCATGCATGCATGCATGCATGCATGCATGGCTGCTGGCTGCTGCATGCCTGCCTCCGAGTGTGGTTAATTGAATATCGGCGGACGCGGGTCGGAGTGCAGTCAGACTAAGTTGAATATAATACTAGGCTGCATGTAGGCATATTTGATGCGAGTAGCTATCTAGCTGGGCTGCTGGACGCGGTTATTTGCGTTGAATTAATGCACAGCAGTGCAGCAACCCGGCGCGGTGCTAGCTTGCTCGGCTGCATGCCATGATCAGTGCAGTGAAGTGCAGTGCGGCAACAGACCCTACCGCCAAGGACTACCATGTATGAAACGCCAACACCTGTGGCGTTTCCGTATAGGGAAGAAACGCCAAAGCCCTTGGCGTTTCTATGTGGAGTACCAACGCGAGCTACCTCGGCGTTTCCATATGGAGCAGCAACGTGAGCTAGCTCGGCGTTTCTAAGTTGGGCAGAAACGCCGAGGACTGTGGCGTTGCTAAAAGGGTCAAATCGTGAAATACTTTCATGTCGAGTTTAATTTGTGACAAAGATTTTGCTGATAAGGTCAGAAGAGTGATTTTGCCCCATATCCCACGCCTCGATCGCGGCGGCCGTGTCAGCGAGGCGATTGGGCTACCTGGATCCGGTGAATCTCGGGGGCGGGAGGGTGAAAACGTTTTGTTATTCCGCGGCCAGCCATGCCGCGCCAAGCCGGCCGTCAGAGCGGATCACGTGTCCAGGGCTCCAAAGGATACTGGATACGCAGTGGATACGACTCTACGCCATGTACGTAGCTGTATTGGTTTTGCTTTTGATTTTGTATCGGTCTATCTCTCGATCGGAGTATACTTGTATAGCTAGTCGTCGTCGTCGTCAGTCAGCTCGACAGCGAGGAGGGTGAGACTAGGGAAGAACCCGACCGGCTTTGCCTGGTCACGTGTGGCGCGCGCGGGAGATCTTCCCACCAGGAGCCGGGGAGATTTTGTTCCGGAGGACACGATCTTGTCCCGCAGACCGTGAATATATGCGCCGTGACCAAATCTAAGGTAACATCACACACATATCCGCTTCGAAAGCCGCGACGACGACGACGACGACGACCAGCTAGCCCGCCTATTTAGCTAGCCCATCACAGCGCGCTCATTTGGAGGATGTGTTTGTACTTGTAGTACGTCGCCGGGCAGGGTGTGTAGGAAGTGCGATCGAGTGAGCAGGAGCTAGAGCTAGTGGTGCCAGTCTGCCAGAGGCAGGACAGATCGATGGGAGCAGCCATGGCGGAGGAGAAGAGGGCGCACGCGATGATGTTCCCGTTCCCGTGCTCGGGCCACATCAACCCGACGCTCAAGCTGGCGGAGCTGCTGCACTCGCGCGGGGTGTACGTCACCTTCGTCAACACCGAGCACAACCACGAGCGCCTGCTGCGCACGGGCGGCGCGCGGCTCGCCGGCCGGGACGGGTTCCGGTTCGAGTCCGTGCCCGACGGGCTGGAAGACGCGGATCGCGCCGCGCCCGACAAGACGGTGAGGCTGTACCTGTCGCTGCGGAGGAGCTGCGGCCCGCCGCTTGTGGAGCTGGCACGCCGGCTTGGGGAGCAAGAGGGCGTGCCGCCCGTCACCTGCGTCGTGCTCAGCGGCCTCGCCAGCTTCATGCTGGGCGTCGCGGAGGAGCTCGGCGTGCCGTCGTTCGTCATCTGGGGCACCAGCGCCGTCGGCTTCGTCTGCACGCTCCGGCTGCGCCAGCTCAGACAGAGAGGCTACACGCCGCTCAAAGGTACTTACACTTTTCAACGATCGCCCGCGCTCGTCCAAATTTGATGATCGTTGCATGAGTACACATGGATGCGGCACGTTTCGCAAATGTTCAATCCGTGTCTGTTTCTTGGCTTGGCAGATGAGAGCTACTTGACCAACGGGTACCTGGACACGCCGATCGACTGGATCGCCGGGATGCCGACGGTGCGGCTCGGCGACATCTCCAGCTTCGTCCGGACGGTGGAACCGAATGGATTCGGCCTGCGCGTGGAGGAGGAGGAGGCCAACAGCTGTGCCAGGGCGCAGGGCCTCATCCTCAACACGTTCGACGAGCTCGAGTCAGACGTCCTGGATGCGCTCCGGGACGAGTTCCCGCGCGTGTACACCATCGGGCCCCTCGCGGCCGCCATGCACCGCCGCGTCGACCACGGCGCGTCCGGGCTGAGCCTGTGGGAGGAGGACGCAGCGTGCATGGCGTGGCTGGACGCGCAGCCGGCGGCGGGGTCGGTGCTGTACGTCAGCTTCGGCAGCCTGGCGGTGCTGTCGCTGGACCAGCTGGCGGAGTTCGCGTGGGGCCTCGCCGCCAGCAACCGCCCGTTCCTCTGGGTCGTGCGCCCCGGCCTCGTCGCAGGCGACCGCGGCATGGACGCCCTGCCGGCCGACTTCCTCGCGGAGACCAAGGGCCGGCGCTTCATCGCCGAGTGGTGCGCCCAGGAGCAGGTGCTGCGGCACCGCGCCGTGGGGGGCTTCCTGACGCACAGCGGGTGGAACTCGACGACGGAGAGCATCTGGGCCGGCGTGCCGATGATCTGCGCGCCGGGGTTCGCGGACCAGTACATCAACAGCCGGTACGTGTGCGGGGAGTGGGGCGTCGGGCTGCGCCTGGACGAGCAGCTGCGGCGAGAGCAGGTCGTGGCTCACATCGAGGAGCTCATGGACGGAGGGGAGAAGGGCGAGGAGATGAGGCGCCGCGCCGCCGAGTGGAAGGCTCGGGCCGAGGCGGCCACGGCGCCCGGGGGGTCGGCGTACGAGAACCTCGACAAGCTGGTCGAGGAGCTGCGGCTGGAGGTGCCGGGCGGCGCCAAGCTTGCCAAAGTCACGCACCCCCGGTGACGTCACCGCCGGGCATGTCATGTCCCACTGTTGCGTAATGTACTCTTAGACTTTTGGGTGCATGCTGTTGTTTTCTCTCGATCTCGAAGTTGTCATTTATCGTCAAGATTTAGTTCAGCGACTGGCACGCCGATCGTTTCTTACACGCATGGCTCTCTTCACATGGGCTTAACTGATTTCCTAGCTTCGACTGACCGGGAAATGATGAGCAAAAACCATGACAGTTTAGCTACTTGTAAGAGCATCTACAGCCGGACTTCGCAAATTCGGCCCCTCAAACGTCCGTGGACGCGTCCGGGTGTGTCCGAGGGCAATAACTAGTCATGCCTCATATGTTAGCTTCCACATCCGCGTCCATCATATCCGAAACCATGCAACCCATGCAACGTTACGTATAAACACGATCAACACGCACTTCATCGGATCACCATTTCATCGCAAGACAAAAGGACCATAGTTCATCGGCGGACAGTGCAAATGCATACTACAAACACTTAAAACATAGATAAAACATAAATCAAACGGGGAAGGGCGGAGGAAATCACCATTTCCTCACCAGCCCCTTCCCATTCCGGTCATCAGTGCGGCTGTGCCCCTCCTCCATGTAGGCGTCGGCGTGCGGTGGTGCGTCGTCATCGGAGCTGGAGGTGGAGCCGTCCATCAGGTCGGAGTAGGAGCGGTACCTTCGGCCCGACAGCCTGCGGAGCAGGCGGTCCTGCTCCTTCGCATGCCGGGCCGCCTTCGCCTTCGCCGCCGTCTCCTTGTTTGCCTCGCGCTTTGACAACTCGATGGCAGGTCGGAGCGCCTTGGCATTCTTGCGGCGGAGGCGCCGCGCATTCGTCCCTGCCGTCGTGAGAGAGTGGCGGAGGACCGACGCGAGGAGCGCGGCCTCGGGATCGATCGGCGCGCGGTCAGCGCCTCCGCCGCCGCCGCCCTCTCCCTCGCCCGCTGCCGCTTGCGGCGGGCTGCTCGTGCCTCGGACTTGGGCGTCCTCATGCGCGCCGGCGCCAGCGCGGGCACGAGGACCCCAGCGGTGGCCGGGCACCACTTCCAGAGCAGAGGGGGTGGTGGAAGGCGTACCTGAAGGACGGGAGCGGAGCGGTCGGAGCTGCGCGCCGAGCGGGACGGGCCAGCGACGTCGTAGGCGCTACGTCGACGAGCGACGGGGCGCTGAGGAAGATGATCTGCCGCTGCCGCTGCCGCCTTGGTCGAGCCGCGACCGCCTCAACGCGATGCGGAGGGCAACCTCCTCCGCATCATCTCGGGCCCCGCTTCGCGCAGCAAGCTCACCCAGTCGTCGGAGCCGCCGGATTCTCCACCGGAGCCAGCCATCGAATCGGATCGGAGGGGATCGAAAGTGGAGTGGACGGAGAGGGGAGTGAAGTGGAGTTCGGATTAACAGCGGTCTAGGGTTTTCCGGATGGGGATATTTGTGGGGGCATGGGTGGGCCAGGCTGGGCCAAGCCGACGGGGCGGACGAGCCCGGGCCGTCCCATATCCGCCCTACTTTTGGGCTGGATATGAGGGGCGCCGGACAGCCCGGGCGTTTGAGGCTGGTTTAAGTTGCCCGACTGGGTCGGTTTTTTACGACCGATCAATGACCGAGGCGTCTGCCCGGGCGTTTGGGGACGGTTTGGGGTGCCCGGCTGTAGATGCTCTAAGTCTCCTGAAAATAATATTTAGGTCAGTCGATTTTTCGCATGAAGGAAGCAGCCGCCGGAGCCCGGAGGAATGGAAGGAGCAGCTGCTGGCTCGCTGGAAAAGCCCTCTGAGTCTATCTTAGGGTGGCAAGCGACCCAAGTATCTACATTAGGGGTGTGTATTGAGGGGGTGCAAGTTCACCAAGAAAATGTATTCATCGTCGAGGTTAAAGGGATGGGAAAGGAGGGGGGGAGACGCTAACATGACGAAGGGCGGGCGGTTGAGGAGAGGACGGGACGGCAAGGCTAGCACAGGAGCACCGCCAGCCACGGGCCGTGATGGTTGGCGGTTCGGCCGGTGGTATGTGAGACGGTTGAAGAAGAAGACAAACGTGAGACGCTAAAGGTTGAAGAAGAAATCTGGCCGCTTGTTTTGCATCAGGCGCCTAAATTGACTGACCCAAATGATTTTTGGGTCAACTTACCCCAAGCCAGTGCCAAATAGTGAAGTGACTAGCCAGGCGACACGATCATTCCGTGATTTCTTTTCACGGGGAGTCATCTCGCGAGACTGTTATCTGATAACCATCAGGTCAAAACAACGAAGCAGAAAAACGCCCCCGCGTCGCCTCTCTCGGGCGACTCGGGCGGCTCCCTTCCCCACCGTAGGTAGCTAGCCCAGCCAGATCTGCCGGCCACCTCGCCGCCGCCGGAGGAGGTCGCCAGGCGAAGCCTGCGCGGCGGACGGCGGCGGCGGGGCACTCCCTGCTCGTGCCGCGGCGGTTGGAGGCGAGCCCGTGCCACGGTGGTGTTGGTCCTTGAGGCGGCGAGGCGCCATGGTTCCGGCTAGACGCGGCGACGGCTGGGGGTGTCCCCGGTGCGGGCGTCGCGAATCTGGGCCTTGTGCTCCAGATCGAGCCCTGGGGGAGCGGATCGGACCTGCGGCGCCTAGGCTGCTCCGGCCTCCGTTTGGGTGGTGGCCGGTCCATCCCTTCGCCTCCTCCCCTCGCGTCCATGGTAGTTGACCTCCGGTCAGCCGTCAATGGCGACGGGGCTGCTGGCAGTTGTCGTCCGTTCTCCCGTCAGATCCAAAAGTTGCGCTTGTCGGACGGGTGCGGTCGGCGGGTCTGTGGTGTGGTGTTGCAGTGGTTATTCTCTGGTGGTGCGGTGGTCAGTGTTCTGGAGGTCGGTGGTGTCGGTGACGCTAGTGGAAGCTTGGGCGCAGCCGGAGGTCATGTGTGGCAATCCGGGCGAAAGCCCTGTTCCATCCCTTGCTGGAGCCGACGACGGTGACGCCTTCGGGTGCCGCTCACCTCTGTGGAGGCGTCGTTCGATGGAGCTGCGACACTACTCCTGATCTGCGAGTCTCCGGGGGAAACCTCAGATCCATTTGGATTCGTCGATGGTGGCGCTTCATGCATCGCTCCCCTCCTTGGAGGCATCGTTGGGGAGCCCCTCTGCTTGTCGGCTTGCTGACATTGTCAAGGGTCAAGTGGATTGTTTGTGGTGGTGTGATTGCTCTTCTTCTCTGGTGGTGCCTTCCTCGGGTGTGGTTCGGTGGTGCCGGAGTTTTCCTTCTGCGATCACGGTGGTCGGTGAGCACGATGAAGCGATCCGGGTGTAGACTCGGCTCCTTGATACCCTTCGGCTTCGCCGGCGGTGCCGCTGTTGTGATGTAGCCTCGGTTGCGTGTGACCCTTCGTCCGGGTGTGGACTCGGTCGCTCGTCGGCCCTTCGGCTGCACCAATAGCCTTGAGGCATCATGGATGGTCTCGGTTGATTGGAGCTCTTCGTCTACGGTGGTGGTGTTCTCGTGCAGCCTCCCGTCCGTGAGGACGATGGAAGATGATGGCAATCCGGCTCTTCTGTTTTCTTTTTGGAGCTTGCTCCCTCATCTTGACCCAACCATTCTTTTTCTCTTCTACTATGTTAACTGGTATAATCTATTTTCTCTCATTCTTGTATTCCCATGTAATTTCCCGGCTCTGCCGGTTCCTCTTCTTAATGACGGTTCCTCTTCTTAATGAATGAAAAGTAGCACTGCTACATTTCGTCAAAAAAAAATAACCATCAGGTCGACGTGTGCTTGAGACTGACATGTCAATAAACGTGGCAAATCCCTACAAGTTTATTGTCCATGATCGGACCAATCATATGAGGCCCGAACCGACCGGTGCGTGCGCTTCCAACACCTCACGACGAATGACAGGATCGTTTTTGACTTGGCGCGCCAGCCGCCGGCCGAACGGGTCCACGTGAACCATTTACAACACCTCCCCGCTGATGGTTTTGGCCGGTCTGAAAGCAACATACAAAAAATGGCAACGTACTCCGATTGTTTAACCGAAGCGAAGTCCCAGCCCGGCGGCGGAAAAATATGTCGCCTGTCGTCTCTGTTAGAGATATATATTTTTTTGTCGTCTCTGTTAGAGATATATTTGGTATGTAGAGATTGGCCGGGATTAGATAGGAATTGTTTTCATCTTATCTCTAGGAGGCATCTTGTACTCCAAGTCTTGTACTCAATATATACTCGCCCTCGAGGCACAATAATATATCCATCGCATTACGCCAATCATCCTTCTCTATCCCTTCTAACATGGTATCAGCCTAACCGATCCAAACCCTAGCCGCCACCCGCCACTTCCGCTCCGCGCCGCCCCCGGGGCGGTCGGTCTCCATGATCGCCGCCGGGGGCCGCGCCGCCCGTACCTAGGGTTCGTCCGCCGGTCATGTTGACCGGCTGCCCTAGAGAGTCTTTTTCCCGAGCCCTTCCTCCGGGTTTTTTCTCTCTCGCCGTTCGTCTTGATCGGCGTTTTTCTTTTTTGATTTTTCGATCTAAGATCGGTTTGCGTCGCCCGCCGCCGCCGTCGACTCGCGCCTCTACTCCGACACCGGCGCGACCACCCGGCCTCTTGTCCGACTGGGCGGCCTCGCGCGACGCGGCGGCCTGTCACGGCCACCATCCGCGCATCTGCCCGCCCGTCGCTCTGCGACGGGCGTCACTGCACTGTTCCCGAGTTCAGCGCGCCCTTCCATCGATCGAGCAACGGGCTGCCGCTGCGTCGCCGCCCCGTGGTTCTCCCCGTGGCTGCACCGATCCGCGCCGCCGCTGCGTCGCCCCTTCGAGCCGTAGCGCCGCGGCACGTGGTACCCGCCGCCGCCTTGAGGCCGTTCCCGTGGTTGCACCAACCCGCGCGCTGCCGCTGCGTCGCCCCTTCGGGCCGTAGTGCCGCGGCCCGCGGTCAACCGCCGCCCCGAGGCCGTCCGCTCCAGGCTGTCCCCGAGGCTGCACCGACCCTCGCGCTGCCGCTGCGTCGCCCCGTCGGGCCGTAGCGAGCGTGGCACGCGGTCCCTGCAACCGCCCTGAGGTCTTCCCCGCCGTCGCCCCGACCCGCGCGTTGCCGCTGCGTCGCCCCTTCGGGACATAGCGTCGCGGCACGCGGTCCACTCCGCCGTCCCCGCGTGTCGACTTCAACGTGGTATGCGTCGCGCCGCCTCCCTAGGCGCGGGAACGTCACCGTCCGCGCCGGTCTTCGTCACGCCGTCGGGTTCTTCCTCGCCTACTTCGAGCACCGTCGCCGCGCTTCTGACCTCGCTGTCGCCGCCGCCTCCTCAGGCCGCCGCCGCCGCTCTTCTTGCCGGTCCATGGCGACTACCTCGACACCGGCCACCCCGACTCGACATCGACCACGGCATCCCTCGCACGGCTACCTCGACCACGGTACACCATCCTACGCTCTCGGCTACATCGACATCGGCACAAAGGGCTATCACCTCGCTTGAGCAACTCGACGGCTTCCTCTACAGTCCACGTGTCCGCGACGCGACACCGTCCACGACGCTCCCGCTGCGACTGCGGGGGGATGTCAGCCCGTCGGCTGCTATTCTCTCCAGTCTGACCGTCCGCGACGCTCCTGTTGTTCGCAACGCTACCGCTACGACTGCGGGGGGATGTTAGAGATATATTTGGTATGTAGAGATTGTCCGGGATTAGATAGGAATTGTTTTCATCTTATCTCTAGGAGGCATCTTGTACTCAATATATACTCGCCCTCGAGGCTCAATAATATATCCATCGCATTACGCCAATCATCATTCTCTATCCCTTCTAACAGTCTCGCACGGCGACCACGTCAGGAAGCCACTCCTTGTCAACAGGGACGCTTTGGTTTGGCGCGCGAACGGGGAAAGCCGCTTGTGCCCTCCGTAATGGAAGTGGAATGCGCGCAAGGAAAACGTGTCCGGTGCACTCACGCGGGCAAGGATGATGGAAACAAATTCATCTAAAAATGATTATTAGTATTATTTTTGTGAAAAAGATCCAGATATATTTAAAAAGTTTATCTTACAAAACCACTCAAACATAATAAAAATTACACCGGGGTCTCTACTGTTAACGTAACAACCCATGTATGTAACGTTTGTATCTGTTGTACCATGACCTAGTCTTTAGGATCTTAACCCCCACTCCACGCACAAGGCCTGCGTGCCTATGATTGCGGGAGGGATGGGTGATCCGGCTATATGTACATGTAATCACGATGTGTAATATGGGAAGTGTGTGTGGTGTGCACTATTCATCTTCTAGCTTGGTATCAGACGCCATGGCCTTCGAGGACATCTTAGGCGACCTTCCCCCTCCGGCCGGTCACTCTTCGTCCTCCCAGTCCTCCCTTCGCAGGACCTCGCCTCCCCTCTCTTCCACCACTCCCGCCACCTCCGACGCCCTAGTCGCCTCCCAGGCCTCCTCCTTCACCCCTGAAAGAACATGTGGTGCCCCCATGTTTGGTTTTGGTAATTGATGACAATCTCTATGGACTAATGGTTGCCATGATTTATATTGAAGGGTTTGTCCATAGGCATTTCTTGAAGTCCATTTGTTGGTTTCAAGAAGAATATGTGTTGACCAAGGTGCTATTCAAGGATTTATCCAAAGATTGGTCATGTGAGAGATGAGCCTATTGCAAGCATGTCTTGAAGAAGAAGATTGTGTGGACATTCATGTTTACCTTCAAGACATCATCTTAATGAAGAGAGTTGAAAAGATACAAGGTTGATCAAGAATAAGTACAACGAGTGATTCAAGTTGATCAACACACACAAAGCGTAGAAGATGTACCAAGCGAGATCAAGTGATCTCATGGTATGGTAAGCATTGTCCATTATGCTTTGTGTACTAACCCATGGTCTACGTGAGAGTTCTATGTGGGGTTAGGTATGTGTCCATGGGCTTGCGTCAAGAGGAAGATCTCATTCAACCCATGGAGGATGACATCAAGTGGTGATCGTCATCAAGATTGCGGTGTGAAAGTTCAAGTGGAGCATCACGAAGAGATCACATGCTTGAAGCTTGCCGTCCATTGTGGTGACAATGGACTTATGAAGATGTGCCGAAGAGTGGCTCACCCATAGTGGAGTATGGGGGAGCAATCAACTAGTCTTCATCGAGCCAGCGCAATCAAGAAAGGTGGTCCAACTTGAGGAGGTCAAGATCGTCATCATCTAGATCAAGTGGACTATGCGCAAGGCAAAGGTTTGCCCTTGATAGGTTTTCTATTTTACCGGTCTCATGGTGGTAGTTGGGAGACCAGGTTATAGGATCGATAGCCGTACTATCAAGGGGGGCTCTCAAGTGAGTAGCTTGATCGTATCGTTCGTAGAGAGCTCAAACCATTGCATCCTTGCATCATCTTTCTTGGTTCTTGTTTGGTGTTTCTCTTTGTGAGTTTTTAAGCTTATGGCCATCCTCATGACAAGCTCGAGTTCATCGAAAACGGAGTTCATATATGCATCTTCTATGATGTTTTCGATGTTGGAGTTTATGCCGGTTCTTCATTCATAGAGGTTTCTCATCTCTATATCCTAGGCATATCTCCCCTGCCACTTCTTATTATAACCAACAAGCTTGAGTTTGCTCTTTTCGGAGCTCATTTGCAGAAGTTATGGCAGTTCTGGTTTTATTTGTATCCTCTGTTTTCTGTGGATATTCAGTGGCATGCAAGCGGTAGTACCGCTGGTGTTCATGGTAGTACCGCTTATGCGGTAGTACCGCTGGGTACTTCCGTGGCACTGCCGCTTGGGGTTTCCCCGAGCGTGCAACTCTTTGTTGCCGGTCTGCAATTCACGGTAGTAGCGCGGTAGTAGCACGGTAGGACCGCTCTTGCGGTACTACCGCCCGTACTACCGCCGCCACTACCGCTTGCGGGGTTTCCTCCGTGCACGCTTCTGTTTCTATTTTTCTCTTTGCGGTAGTTGTGCGCCACTAGGACGGTAGTACCGCGTCGCACGGTACTGCCGCCCTGGCTGCCTCTACTACTGCTGCCACTCCTGGTCTAAAACCTCCTAAGCGGTAGTACCGCCAGGGGCAGCGGTAGTACTGCCCCGGCGGCACTACCGTTGTACACTCAATGTATTTCAGGCTTGTGCGAGGTAGTACCGCCTAAGCGGTAGTACCGCTCCTAGGAGCGGTAGTACCACTCGGCAGCGGGCAGAGCACTTAACGGTTGGATTTGTGAGGGACCTATTTAAGGGGCTTTCTTCCCCAATGGTTCCCTACCCGTGAACAAGCTCTCTCTCCTCCATTGTTGACTCTCTTTGAGCTTGCTATCTCTCAATCCCTCCAATGATTCTTGCTAGTTCTTGAGGGAAAAGAGAGAGGAGATCTAGATCTACGTTTCCACCAATCACTTTCTCCTCTATGTGAGGGGAACCCCTTGGATCTAGATCTTGGAGTTCTTGGTGTTCTCCTTCTTGTTCTTCCTCTCATATTCCTCCATAGCTTTCGTTGCTTTGGTGGGATTTGAGAGTGAGGGACTTGGGCACTCCGTGTGCCCTTGCCATTGCATTTGGTGCATCGGTTTGAGTTCTCCACGGTGATACGTGGAAGTGAAGTTTTAGAAGCTTTTTACTCTTGGGTGCTTGGTACCCTAGAGCTTGTTCCTCTTGGGTGCTTGGGTGCCCTAGACGGTTGGTGGTGCCTCGGAGCTCAATCATTGTGGTGTAAAGCTCCGGGCAAGCTTCGGGGTCTCCAATTAGGTTGTGGAGATCGCCCCGAGCAATTTGACGGGTACCGGTGACCGCCCCCAAGGGTTGCCAAAGTGTACGGGTTAGGTGACCACCCCCAAGGGTTGCCATTTGTACGGGTTCGGTGACCGCCCTCAAGGGTCCCTTAGTGGAATCACGGCATCTTGCATTGTGCGAGGGCGTGAGGAGATTACGGTGGCCCTAGTGGCTTCTTGGGGAGCATTGTGCCTCCACACCGCTCCAAACGGAGATTAGCATCCGCAAGGGTGTGAACTTCGGGATACATCGTCGTCTCCGCGTGCCTCGGTTTTCTCTTACCCGAGCCCTTTACTTATGCACTTTACTTTCTGATAGCCATATTGTTTCTTGTTATATATCTTGCTATCACTTAGTTGTTTATCTTGCTTAGCATAAGTTGTTGGTGCACATAGGTGAGCCTAGTTGTTGTAGGTTTTGTGCTTGTCAAATTAACCGCTAGGTTTATTCCGCATTTGTTCAAGCCTAAACCTCAAGGCCCTTGCTAATGGGCTTGCTGACACCGACGCCAAGGTCTCTGACGGCGATCTGTGCATGCAGTTTCTCCACGGGCTCGACGGGCGCTTCGAAACCATCTGCACCATCCTCGGCGATACAGTGCCTCTCCCTCCCTTCGATGTTGCGCGCTCTCGCGTCGATCTTGCCGAGTACAACCTCAACCCCCGCGCCGCTAAAGCCAGCTCCGCCGCGCTCACCATCTCCGGTGGTCCAGCGCCACCAACGACCGCGATAGTGATCGCGGGGACCGTGGAAACCGGCCCCCTCGCTCTGGCCGCGACAATGGCGGTACTGGCGACAATGGTGGCCACCGCGGAGGTGGTGACCGTGGTCGTGGTCGTGACCATGGTGGCGGCCGTGGTCGCGGCCGCCACGACTCTGCTGGTCATGGATCTCAGCCGCCGCAGACGGCCCCGTGGACGGGCTACTTCACCCCGTTCGGCATGGCTCTTCCTCAACCTCGCCCTGCCTGGATCCCACCCAACACCGCCGGCGTCCTCGGCCCACGCCCAGGGGTCCATTCACAGGCCTATCCTCTCATAATCTTCGGGCCGTCTTCGTCGCACACCACGGCTCCCTCGTCGCCCTTGCGTACGGTGCTCCGACGTGGGATCAAGCTGCCCTCTTCAACCACGCCTACAGCCAACAGGGGCTCCCCGGGTAGGGTGCCGACTGGATCCTTGACTCCCGCGCGGCCACGCACGTCACCGGGCATCCTGGTAATCTCTCCTTGTTTTGTTCTTTACCAAAGAATTTTTCATCAAGCATCATTGTTGGCAATGGCCACCTCCTTCCCATCATCGGCACGGGCTCCACAACCCTCCCCCCTCGTCTCTCTCTCTCTCAACGACGTTGTCATCGCCCCCGACATTGTCAAAGATCTTATTTCTGTCCGAAAACTATCTCGTGACAATAATGTTGAAGTTGCTTTTAACCCTGCTGGTTTTTCTGTGAAGGCACCTCCAACCAGGACTCCTCTAATGATGTCCAATAGCCCCGGCCCGCTCTATCCCTTCTATGGCGCAAGATCTGATGGCAACACCGCATTCCTTACCACAACCAGAGACTTGTGGCACCGGCGTCTCGGACACCCCGACAAATCTACTTTAGCATCTCTTTCCAAAACTTTTCTTCCCGATTGTAATAAAGATGTTAGCTCTCCTTGTACTTCTTGCCAGTTAGGGAGGCAACCACGCTTAGCTTTTCCTTCTTCGAATAACTGTACTAGTGCACCTTTTCAGCTTATACATTGTGACCTTTGGACATCACCTGTTGTAAGCTTTTCTGGATATTCATACTATCTCATTATTCTTGACGACTACTCCCATTATTCTTGGACGTTTCCCCTATGACACAAATCTGAGACGTCCTCCACCCTCCAACGCTTCTTTACTTACACATACACCAAATTTCACACGATCATCCAATGCATGCAAAGTGATAATGGCGGGGAATTTATTAACGCTTCTCTTCGTACGTTTTTCTCCACCTACGACATCATCTATCGCCTTTCCTGCCCCCTTACTTCTCCCCCAAAACGGCAAGGCCGAACGCATGATTCGTACAACCAATGACGTCATCCGCACATTACTCCTCCAAGCCAATCTTCCACCACCATTTTGGGTTGAGGCCCTTCACACCGCCACCCACTTGCTGAGCCGTCGTCCATCTACCAAAACAGCCCCCCACACTCCTTATTTTCTTCTCACCGTCATTCATCCTACCTATGATCACCTCCGCGTGTTTGGTTGTCTTTGCTTTCCCAATTTGTACGCCACAAGCCCCCACAAATTAGCGACACGCTCTACACGGTGTGTTCTCCTTGGATACCCTCTCGAACACAAGGGCTATAGGTGCCTTGATCTTCAAACACGCAAGGTTATTGTCTCCCGGCATGTTATTTTTGACGAAACAACATTTCCATACGAGCCTCCCACACGCCCGGTCACAACCCACCCGCCCGCACCGGATCCCGCCTCGGATCTCACACCTGCGGCCCACCTGCGCGCAATCCCCTCCGGGATCCCCACTACCTCGGACGCCAGCCTGTGCCCCTGATCCGCCTCGCTCTTCGTTCCACCAGCGCGCATGCCCCATGTGGCCCCCTGCCGCCCCACTTCCCCGACCGGGCGTGCCCCTAGCCCCACCACGCACCACGCGTCCTCTCCCGACGCACCTGCTCCTGATTCCCCTGCCCAGCCTACCACCGCATCTCTCGGATCTCCCCCCGATTCCCCTGCCGCCTCTGAGCCATTCCCCACCGCATCTACCTCGCGATCCGTTCCAACCTCTCCTACACCGCCACGTCGCCCTGTAGTCCTGGTTGCTCCCCCCATCAATGCACATAAAATGATGGCCCATTCCAAACGTGGTTTTTCCCAACCTCGACGCCTCTTCTCCCTCACGAACTCTACTGATATTTCCCCCATACCGGCCACATATAAGTCAGCCCTCAAAGACCCACATTGGCACGATGCTATGCTCGATGAATTTACCGCTTTGATAAAGAACAAAACTTGGTGTTTGGTTCCTCGACCTGCAGGTGTTAACGTGGTCACCGGAAAGTGGATTTTCCGGCACAAACTGCACGCTGATGGATTCCTGGCTCGTTACAAGGCACGGTGGGTGCTTCGGGGCTTCACCCAACAAGAAGGCGTTGACTATATAAAGACTTTCAGTCTGGTGGTGAAACCGGCCACGGTTCGCGTTGTCCTCAGCCTTGCCACCACTCAAGCATGGCCCATTCACCAATTGGACGTCAAAAATGCGTTCTTACACGGAGATCTCGGTGAAACGGTCTATTGTGCCCAACGCGGGTTTTGTTGATCCTTCCTACCCCAACCACGTCTGCCTCCTTAAGAAGTCTCTCTATATATGGTATAAAACAAGCTCCACGCACATGGTTCTTGAGGTTCAAGTCCTTCATCTGTAGGAGATATGCCCTAGAGCCAATAATAAATGTTATTATTTATCCCCATGTTCCTAATTAAGTTTATGTTCCATGCTATAACTGCTATGGTTCCCGAGCCCGTATATCCATAAAGGCTCTGAGGAAAACCCATGTGCACGTGTGGAATAATAAACGGTAAAAAGTATTCCTAGTCAAGCCTCTAAGACTGGCTCAAGTGTTGCATGATGATCACGTTTTCCTGATCATGGGCATGTCTATGCCGGCAACTTTGAGGGCACAATGTTAGAAGAACATTTGTGTTGAATCGACCCGAATTGATGTTATGCTATGAGATACATTCGTCACGAGTTAATGGTTAATAACACAGAGAAAGTTAATGTTTGCATAATTCCTTAGACCATGAGAGTATCGAGTTCCTTCATGCTTGATTCATGAACTTTGGGGTTTGTTAAACGTCATCCGTAACTGGGTGGCTATTACGGCGGCTTACGGGTGTCGGAAGTGGGGCTCCGGGGACCCAAAGGTTCGAACACTGGGGTGAGCTCGTTCCTACCTCTTCGTCCCCTACCACGGCTAAGCTATGGTGGAGCAACGGCGGGACCGTGGACTCAGCGGTTTACCCAGGTTCAGGCCACCTTGCAGTGTAAAACCCTACTCCTGCTTGGTTTTGATTGTGGTGAGCAAGAAGGCGTTCTCGCGTACAAGGTTGAAGATAGTGGAATCGATCTCTCTACTATGGTGGTAGCACTGTCCCTTTATACCTGCCTTGGTCCTCTTTCCCCTCGAAACTTAGGCGGGAAGGGTTACCACACTTGGCGGGTTTTGAAAGGGGACAGGCGCTCAGGCTATCCTGACTAAAGGCGGTCTTCGCCTGCAAAAGCATGATCCATGACGCGCCGGTGGGCTCGGTGATGACCTCCTCCCTGCGCGCCCGCCGTCTCGGTCTTCCTCCACCGATCGGGCAACCTTTGGCGTCGGTTTGGGAAGTGGACGGCTGCCTTGCTCCCTTAACACAAAAGAGGAAACCATCTTCATCCACGCCTACTGGCACGGCCTCTGTCGCCGCTCGTCGCCGCGCGCGTCACCCACGTGATGGGCACGAGAATGCGCGGCCGAGCCGAACAACCTTCGTCTTGGGAGCCTTCGGGAGGAGGCCTCGGGAGGCCGCCTCGCGAGGGGGCCTCGCGAGGCTGCTGGTGAAGGTGCTGAGTCTTGTCCGCCGCTCCCTGAGGTGGGGTCCTCAGGGGGCCAAGGCCTCGTAAGGGGTCTTGGTGAGATGCTTGATGAAGACGGCCTGCTGGGCCCACGCCAGGCGCTGCGCCCTGGGCCGAAGGCAGACGGGCCTGGATACCCTGGGTTCCATGGGCCCGACAGTAGCCCCCGGGCCCGCGGCGCGCACGTTCCCGCCTACTAGGGGGCGAAACGGCGCGGGCCCTAATAGCCTGTGGGCCAGGCGCGACGCGTGGCACACGATGTGACGGGGGACGCCCCCACTTCTCCCACGACGCCTCGGTAACCACCCGTGCTGACATAAAGCCTGCCGCGGGTGACGCGAGGCCATCATTGCCTTCCTTCGCACTCTCCGCCTTCCCACGCCTTCCTTCCCACGCACAGCTCCTTCTACCTCTCCCAAAACTCCGCTGCTCTAGACCCTCGCTGCGCCGCCATGTCGCCCCCCGGTAGGAAGGAAGAGGTGGGAGAGACGGTGGTTGCGGAGGTGGTGCCGGAACCTGCTCTAGGTAGACCCACGATCGTCAACACCGAGGGGCTCGGCAAGGTGCTTCCGATGACTGCAGCTACTTATAACGAGTGGGGGGGCACTCGGATCTGGCTAGCTTCGCACCCGACTGCCGACCTCGACGCCACCTCCGTCGTCCTCTTCCTTCCCACACTCTTCGCCGGCTTGCTACCTCCGTTCTCTGATTTCTTCAATGCTGCCCTTTACCACTACCAGGTCCATGAGCTGCATCTCGAGTCGTACTCCGTCCTTCTCCTTTCCGCCTTTGCCTTTTTAGCGAGGCCTTCCTGGGCCTAACGCCCTCAGTGACGCTCTTCCGCCACTTCTTCAGCCTGCGGCTGACCGCGGCGAACCAATGCTCTGGGTGCGCCTCGTTCCGCATTGTAGACGAGACGGCGGGCGATAGCATCGACATGAGGCTCACCAAGGAGGTCGAGGGCTTCAGATAGCAATGGGTGTTCGTGGACGCGGCCTAGTTCATCCCCCTGCTGTAGCTGCCGACATCCCCGGTGGCGAGGAGCTCCGGATGGGGGCATGAGAGGCTCGCCGACCCGCGGCTGGCGCAGGTGTGGAGGAGGTTGGCCGTGCTGAGGGCCGCGAAAGTAACAATGGTCATGGTCGTGAGGGAGTTCCTCCGGCGCCGCATAGCCCCCCTCCAGCGACACTCCCGCCCGATGTGGGCCTTCACCGGCCCGGAGGACTCGATGCGGTTGAGCGCGGACAGCCTGTTGCCAGAGGTGCTGAACGGGGTGCTCCACACACTGACCGGCGAAGAGGCGGACGAGCCTCCCATGGACGGGCTCCCCTTGTACCGCTTCCGGAACAAAGAGGCACTGGCTGGCTCAATGCCGCACTTCGACCAGTGGGAGCCGCTTCCAGAGGGTCTCCAAGGGCCCTGGGACAACCCCTTCTTGGCGGTTCTCGGCTCGGGCGAACGTGGCGACACCGGGGCCTCGGCGGGTTCTGCGGAGGGCGGTGGCGGCCCGGGCTGGCGGACCCGTCGCCGACTCGTCCGCGGGCTTGGAGGTGATGACGTCGCCCCACCCGGGGCCGCGCCTGCCGTGCCCGATCGGGCGGAAGGCGCAAGGAGCCCCTGTGCGGCAGCCATGAAGCCGCGGGGCTTCGGAGGCGGCGGCGAGGGTGGACCCCACGGCTCTCCCGCAAGAGGGGCCAGCCGCGAGAAGGGGCCTCGCGAGGGTGGCGGCGGCGGCGTTCCGCCGTGGCCGCTGAAGAAGAGGAGATGGATTGCCAAGGATGAGTAAGTGTTCGCCTTCCCCTCTCTTGTACGCGGCGCGTCGCGAGTGCCTGAGTCTTTGTTTTTTCCCTTTTTTTAGGACCTCCTCGAGCAAGAAGAAGAAAAAGGAGGAGAGGTCCCCCGGCCTGGCGGGGGCCACACTGCCGGTTGCCAAGGCCGGGGGGCGTGAGGGGAACGCCAGCGGTCTCGACACCGAGGTTGGCCCCGCGAAGGCAGAGGGACAGGTGGTCCCTCTTGAGCCGCGGAAGGACGCGGCTCGGGAGGCTCAAGCGGGGTCGTCAGGAGGCGTCTCCGCGGTTCCTGGGGCGCCCGCTGGCAGGGCAGACGTCGCGCCAACGGAGGCGGAGACGCCGACTCTCCCCTCCCGCACCGCGGGTGGTGGCGGCGCCGCGGGAGGCCCACAGGACTCGCCTGCGCGCGAGGCCCCCGCCGGGGGAACACCGAGCCCGCGGGGCTCGCCGCCACGGCAAGACGAAGAGGGGGTCCCTGCGAGCCCTCCGCTCCTGGCGAGTGGCGCCGGGCCCTCCCGAGAGGGCGGCGTCGAGACGCATGCCGGTTGGGCCCTGCAGCTCGTGAGCAGCAGCGCCGTGCTCAAGCGCGGGGACCTGCAAGGCGCTAGGGCCGCCCTCGATCAGCTAGAATCGGACCTCCGGGCGGAGGAGGCGCGCATCGTCGAGGAGCGTCAGCGCCTCGCGGAGGGGTGGCGCCAGCTTGATGTGGTCAAGCAGGGCCGCCGTCAAGACAACGCCGTGTGGGAGAAGCGCGAGAAGGCCGCACAGGACGCGAAGGAAATCTTTGAGAACGTCGTCAGGGAGGCCGACATGGCCGACAGGCGGCGCGAGGCGGCAGAGGCCCGCAGGAAGGAGCTCCAGGACTAGAACGCCCTCAGTTGCGGATGCTTGCGAGAGGGGGTAATCATAAGTGGGAGGCTTGTGTAGGGGAACGCAACAGAAAACAAAAAATTTCCGACCTACGCACCAGCCCAGGACCACTATGGAGACTGCATACAAGGTTTGATCTTTTTTGTTACCGACTCGTAGCGCAGCGGAAGTAGAGTCGATGACGATCGGCGGTGCAGATCCCCGCAGCTAGGATTTACAACCTCCCAACCGCGAGGATGTACTCCCTCATCTGCCCCTCGGACAGCCCTCCGGGAGGCGGTCGGACAGTCCCTCGGACGGTGTCGCGGACAGCCCTTCGGGAGGACCTTCGAAACTCGGACGGTCACTCGGATAGCCCTTCGGGAGGACCCTCGAAACTCGGACAGTCACTCGGACAGCCCTTCGGGAGGCACTCTCGAACTAAAACCGAAACTACGATCTCTCTACAGAGTTACACACATATGGTGTCATCTATCCGGCAGGGCTTCGCCGTCCAGAACTAGTTCCCACCGGAACCCAGACAGCCTTTCGGCTCTACGAAACTATTTCGCTGGGAGGGAGAGAGAAGCCAGAAATGTCATGGCATGTGTATGTGAGAAAGGATGATAGTGGAGTGCACCCCTCCACCTCTATTTATAGGAAAGCCAAGGGGTAAAGTTGCCATTCCAAAAACCCAAAGATGCCCATGAAGGAACACTTCCACAAGGGCATATTAGGGAAGTAATGGAGCAAGTGTGGCTCCATGGAGGAGCCCACATGTGGCCGGCCAACTCCTCTTGGGGGCCCCCCCAAGGGGGGTTTCTTAGCCCCCAAGCCTTCTAGAAGCCTTTTGGGAAAATATCCCAAAAGGTGACTTTCCAAAAAAATATCCAAAAAGCACTTTCACTATTCATGAAGACATTTTTCTGCGTCCGTTAAATCCCAAATTATTTCTGTGTGCCTAGAACAATTCCAGTACCCACTAAAACAATTTTGAACGCATTCCGGAACAATTCCGGAACAATGTTTTTCTTCAGCGAAAAGCTACCATAGCGGTTCCGGCTGCTCCGGAACATTTCCGAATTTTCCTCCGGAAAAATCCCAAAAGTTTCCAGAACGATTCTGGCACCCTCCAAGAATTTCCAGACGTGTGCCGAAACCAATTTGACTTAATGGTATCCCCTGAAATTACTTTTCAGTTTTACCGGAACTATTCCGGTGTTCTCTCCGGAACGTTTCCGTTTCGTCCGAAACTTTTAAGGTGATTTTCTCTCAGACTCCTTGTCTAGTATTCAGCAGATAGATGACCCTTAAGCGTGTGAACCTATAGGTTCGGTGAAGTATAGACATGACTGGAACTCTTTCCGATCAATGATCAACATCGGAGCCGTGGACACCCATATTGACCCCTATACCCACACGAATGAATATTCGAGTGAACCTCCAGTTGTCGTGTGCTATTCCTGTTGCTTCGCGATATGTTACAAATACCCGAGGTGAGAAACATCGGCATCCCCGTGGATCAACACTTGTCCACAATGCCAGTTACCTCGTTACCGGTTTTGTTCTCTTTTCTCGTTCCCGTGTTCCGGCATCCCTGTGATCAAATCACATTGTGTCTGGCCAGACGATGATGGATACCGTAACACCGAGAGGGCCCAGAGATATCTCTCCATCGTCGGAGGAGCAAATCCCAATCTTGAGCTATCAAGTTACTTGACATACTTTTCCATGAACCCGTAAGCCGCCGTAATAGCCACCCATTTACGGATGACGTTTAACAAACCCCAAAGTTCATGAAGCAAGCAGGAAGAAACTCGACACTCTCATGGTCTAAGGAATTATGCAAACATTAACTATCTCTGTGTTATTAACCATTAACTTATGACAAATGAATCTCATAGCATAACATCAATCTGGTCGATTCAACACAAGTGTTCTACTAACATTGTGCCCTCAAAGTTGCCTGCATAGCCATGCCCATGATCAGGAAAACAGAACCATCATGCAACACTTGAGCTAGTCTTAGAGGCCAGACTAGGAATACTTTTTACCATTTATTGTTCCACACGTGCATATGAGTCTTCTTCCGAGCCCTGTGGTTATTGCAGACTCGAGAACCATAGCAGTTATAGCATGGAACATAAACATAATTATGAACATGGAGATAAATAATAACATTTGTTATTGCCTCTAGGGCATATCTCCTACAGACTCCCACTTGCACTAGAGTCAATTATTTAGTTAATGTTGATGCATATTACACCTATGGCATCCGGTGTAAATGCTTCTCATGTGGTATAGCCTGATGTCCAACGGATCTGACAACTTCAGTTCCGTGTGTATCTTTTGCATATGCTCGCGTTTTCACGCTTTCACAAAATTCATATTTTGTGTGGACTTAGCTTCGTATATATGTGAATCACTGGTCAAACCTTGATTCCTCAGACTGAGCTATGGAGCAACTATCTTCAATAGTGTTCCATTGACCAAAGCCATCTTGGAATTATACTAAGTTCATGAACGAACTGTATGATTCAACATCTTCTATGTCGCTTTGAAAGCGGCAACATACTTAGCCTTTGTAATAGAATTTGCCACAGTAACCTGTTTGGAACGATTTCCAAACACCGTGCCACCATATTGTGTATTACACAAAACCCTTAACTTAAATCGAAAATCGCATGGAGCATTGATGAAGACTGTATCGATGTAATCACTTACAACGAGCACTTCATAATCTCTGCTTGCGAGAAAATATGTCATCAGTGCTACTTTAGTACTTAATGACATTTTTCACTGTTGTCCCATGATCAGTACTTTGATCACTTTGATATCTATACTCGCAGCAGCTTTGGAGTATTGGACATATCTGGTTGTCTTACATATCATGGAATACATGATTGATCCAAACACAAGAGTGTGTGAAATCTCCATCATGTATTTTGCTCATCAGTGTCTTGGGACACCGAGTCTTGCAAAACTCTTTCCATGTGACTTCGGCAAGAATCACTCCTTGGCGTTCTTATGCTAAACTGTTTTAGCATCTTGTCAATATGTAATTTTTGGCTTTAGCCTATTAGGCAATTCTATCTCATAGATAAATATGCCTAATGTCAAGGCTATTTAGCCCAAGCACTTCATCGAAAACTATTTTTAATGAAGTCCTAATTCATGTCAAGAAATTTATATTATCTCCAATCAACAATGTGTCAAGCACACAAAGTTTTTAGAAATATTATTATGCTCCCACTTACTTTCTTGAAACCACAAGCATCTTCGTTATCCATTGATGAAATCAAACTCCTTTGACTGTTTCATCAAAATTGAAGATTCCAACTTCCTTTTGCTCTCTTCTGTCCATCGCTGGAACTCTGAAGTTTGCATACTTACTAGCATCCTCTGGATTGACAAAATACTTCGGACTGTACCACATACAAGTCCTAGGTTGCATTTCCATCATATGGAAATCCTTTTGGCATCCATGTATCATATCTCAAGATTGAAATATGTATTAATTGCTAGTTTAACCCGATCTGACTTTAAGCATCGCTACGGTGAGAGAACCTCATCGTAGTCAACTCCTTGAACTTGTTATTGCAACAAGTCGAGCTTTATGGATAAAACATTTTATCCAAATCAGTTTATAGTTCCATTAATGTTCGTTAGACTCTAAGTCATCCGAAGGGTTTATCAAGATATAATCTTGAATCATTTATGGAAACTATCTCGGATTATATTGGCATTTAGCCAATTCCGGAGTCAGGGCCCATCAACGCTTCCTTGTGTATCGTAGGTATACTGTTGTCTAACAACAATATCTCACTTGCGCACCTGAGAGGTTTGCTCGAGTTTTGCCTACGTGGTTCAGCTGCAAGTTCGACCGAAGTCCATACATTTTATTGTAGAGACTTCCGTATCAGTCGTAGTAGGAAACTCTGGAATTACTTCCAAGGTTCCTTTCCTTTGATCTGATGACGAAGATACTGTTTATCTTGTTGAGTTGCACTGTTCTCCCACTCACCTTTTTGCAAGAACTATTCTCTTTAAAAGCATACCGTTCTCGGTGGCAAACCTTTTGCCTCGGTATAGTGGTGGAGGAATTCTCAATTACTTGGGATAACCTACAAAGTAGCTCTTGTCTGATTTGGAATAGGTTTGTAACCTTTTACACAAGCCCCATATTCCAAATGTTAAGGAAAGACCAAGCATGGTTGGGCGTACCATACCATGGCGTCATTTCAACAGACCTGATGGCGCTCTTTTCAGTGTAAAAGCCGCAGTCACTAAAGCATTACTTTAAAAGGGATAATGGGAAATTGATTTATGTCATCTTTGATCTTACCATGTCACAAATGGTTTGAATACATCTTCACAGACATTCCACTCACAGTGGTGTTCTGGGAGGTGTAAGTTATGAAAACTCTTTTCACAACTCATCAGACATTCGCTAAACTTGTAACTCAAATATTGCTTTCGGCAATCTAGTTTGCAGAAACATATTTTTCTTGTTACAATAATTTCTACTTCATTTTGAAAACCTTTCGAATGATTTCAAAAGATCCAGACTTATGTCTCATCAAGTAAATATCCATATATCTACTTGAGTCATTTCTGAAGATAGATAAAATCCACTGCTAGCAACAACATTTATCGGACTACATACATCAAAATGTATGATCACCAATAAGTTCGTTGCTCGTTCCTTATGGCCTGTGAACGGTATTTTAGTCACTTCACTTTTCCGGAGGAAAGTTGCAAGTGTCAGATGATTCATAATCAAATGACTTCAAAATCCATCATTATGGAATTTCTCCATGCGGGTTTCTCCAATGTGAGTAAATGCAGTGCCACACATGTGTGGTATTCTCTTAGTCTTGAGACATTTAGCGTCAGTGTTATGGATGTATCATATTACCATCAATATTCATAACATACATCCCATCCACGATGGAAGTATGGCCCTTGTGTTATTCATGATTCCGAACAACAATTGTTCTTTCATGAATAACACTCTTGCAACAAACATTATGCAAATGGGCTAGAGTGTATAAAACTCTAAAATGATTTATGAAAGTAAATACAGAGGTAATGTATTATTATCAATATTCATAACATACATCTCATTCATAATGAAAGTATGGCCCTTAAGTTATTCATAACACCGAACATCAAAACTTCTCTTATGAACAACCTCCTTGCAACATACCTTATGCAATGGGCTAGAGTGTGTAAAAACTCTAAAATGATTTATGAAAATAAATACATAGGTAATGTACCGAGTATAGCAACTTTTACTATGTTCTCAGCGCATATCTAAACCTCACTCCGGAAGTCTTTTAGGCCGTAGTAGTTCTTGCATCGAATTGCAATGGAATGCAATCGAGCGGGTATCTCTGTGATCAACTCACAATACCCAAGAATCAGTGATTAACATGTTTAATCATAATTCTCAAGAATTATATCTTTGACCAGCCTTCTATACATCAATAACTTGTATGACATTCATACATGAGCTGGATATTCCAGTCTTCTCTCTTTTTGCCTTTCTAACAGTTTAACTTTCAATATTTCTTCTACTCTCAGAAGAAGCATCCAACTTAAGAGTGGCGTTAGCCCAGGACTTCCTAGGCGTGTAAGTCACACTAACACCCTTTGGACATTTCCTTTAAGTTGTTGTTTTATCCACCTTCATCATATGACAGGCGTTCTACTGGATCCCTCTGTTATTGGTCAAATGCATAGTAAACACTTTTACTAATAGTTTGCAAAACAAACATTGCTTTGGATATCCCATATCTTTTAGCCTTTGTTTGTGTCTGAAAATGATTTTCAGTTCCATGAATATCACATAGCTATCCCTAAACTTTTGAAGTTCGGGTCTCATGGAAGCAAACATATTGCACTTGACCGTAACGGATTTTTAGCTTTTGGATCGAAGGACGAGAGTCACATTATCCATAGCATTAACGGAATAATACCAAAAGCATGCGATAGGACAAAGTCCTTCTCGGCACTTTTGAGGACAATCCTCACATTACGTTACCAACCGTAAAGTTTTAACCAGATATTTAACAGCTTGTTCAATTTTAACAGGGAAGGTGGAAACGCGAGCCATTCTTCTATAACTATTATGCAAAATTACATTTAGACAGTGTCCATAATTAATTGCACTAAGAATTAAAAGAATTAATTCTAAAGTGCGCTCCCACTCAAATCAATATCTCTCATAATTGATTTTGAGTGATTCAAGACCCATATTACAATTCAACGCCAAGGATGCATCCATCTCAAGTGACGAGAATTGCAATCGGTAGGCCAACTTGCCAATCACATCTCTATGTGACTCTTGTTCATCTTTCGATGCGTGTGTTCCGAGCTCATGACTTTCATGCCTGAACGTCAAGACAACCAAGTGATCTCGCTGCGAGGTCTCAACTCACCCGCCTCACACTTCTCTAATCGTTCGTACCCATGCATCCATGTGATACCCCGAAGAGATAGGTGCCGTGACGGTGCTACACTTGGGAGAACACTAACTACTTGATATTTTTGTGAGAGATCACCCTAATAAAAAGCGACTACCGCGCAATCAAGAAGGGTGCATCATAAGGGATAAACATCTCAGGCCATTCATAATAGCATGATATGGTATAGCCCTTTCTGACGGAGAAGTCTTGTATTTCTTCGTCTTCGGCATTCGCGTCGGTGTTCACCTTCGTGAAGTTTGCCACCACCTTGTCGATGCACCAAATAATATTGCTATCTCTATAGCTAATAAAATAAGTGCATTACAAAAGGTTGACACGCAGGTCATTAAAGTGACAATCATATGGCTCCAGCCATCATGCCGAATCATGACACGCAGGTCATGTTAAGTTACATCATATAGTCATCTCATACATAATCAAATTAATATGAGCACTGCTATACCACATCATATGCACATGCAAACCATCCTGCAAAACCAAGTTAGACGCCTCTAATCGGTTTATGCATTATTTCATTTTATGTGGCTTCTAAGGTTTCGAAACAAACCGAAGCTACCTACATATTATCATCAAGTATGATTATTCAAGTCGCTAGATTAACATCGCGGGGTGTATGAAACACGAGATAATTAAATCTCGAGCCCCGTACTAAACTTCGTCATACGCATGACCCCCATTCAGATCATATCTGCATTGCCCTTTCGTCTGCGAAATTTCATCTTTCTTTTTAACTATGGTGGAATTCAAAGAACTGTTAGCACTTCGTTGATCAATCAGGATCGCGGATTGCCAGAACTTTGAAACTCCACCATGCTGTTATCAAGATCAGAAATATGCAAATTCCAAGGAAGCAACAAGAACATCGGGTAACAGATTTCATCTGCTACCCGCACAAATAATTATCAGCAGTAGAACTCATCTACTACAAATTATATTGTGCACCACCCATACATCTCTATGTATTCTAGATCGTAACCTGCATCTACGCATAGCACGGCTCATGATGCCACTGTAGGGGAACACAACAGAAAACAAAAAATTTCCGACCTACGCACCAGCCCAGGACCACTATGGAGACTGCATACAAGGTTTGATCTTTTTCGTTACCGACTCGTAGCGCAGCGGAAGTAGAGTCGATGACGATCGGCGATGCAGATCCCCGCTGCTAGGATTTACAACCTCCCAACTGCGAGGATGTACTCCCTCATCTGCCCCTCGGACAGCCCTCCGGGAGGCGGTCGGACAGTCCCTCGGACGGTGTCGCGGACAGCCCTTCGGGAGGACCTTCGAAACTCGGACGGTCACTCGGACAGCCCTTCGGGAGGACCCTCGAAACTCGGACAGTCACTCGGACAGCCCTTCGGGAGGCACTCTCGAACTAAGACCGAAACTACGATCTCTCTACAGAGTTGCACACATACGGTGTCATCTATCCGGCAGGGCTTCGCGGTCCAGAACTAGTTCCCACCGGAACCCAGACAGCCTTTCGGCTCTACGAAACTATTTCGCTGGGAGGGAGAGAGAAGCCAGAAATGTCATGGCATGTGTATGTGAGAAAGGATGATAGTGGAGTGCACCCCTCCACCTCTATTTATAGGAAATCCAAGGGGTAAAGTTGCCATTCCAAAAACCCAAAGATGCCCATGAAGGAACACTTCCACAAGGGCATATTAGGGAAGTAATGGAGCAAGTGGGGCTCCATGGAGGAGCCCACATGTGGCTGGCCAACTCCTCTTGGGGTGCCCCCAAGGGGGGTTTCTTAGCCACCAAGCCTTCTAGAAGCCTTTTGGGAAAATATCCCAAAAGGTGACTTTCCAAAAAAATATCCAAAAAGCACTTTCACTATTCACGAAGACATTTTTCTGCGTCCGTTAAATCCCAAATTATTTCTGTGTGCCTAGAACAATTCCAGTACCCACTAAAACTATTTTGAACGCATTCCGAAATAATTCCGGAACAATGTTTTTCTTCAGCGAAAAGCTACCATAGCGGTTCCGGCTGCTCCGGAACATTTCCGGTTTTTCCTCCGGAAAAATCCCAAAAGTTTCCAGAACGATTCTGGCACCCTCCAAGAATTTCCAGACGTGTGCCGAAACCAATTTGACTTAATGGTATCCCCTGAAATAACTTTTCAGTTTTACCGGAACTATTCCGGTGTTCTCTCCGGAACGTTTCCGTTTCGTCCGAAACTTTTCCGGTGATTTTCTCTCAGACTCCTTGTCTAGTATTCAGCAGATAGATGACCCTTAAGCGTGTGACCCTATAGGTTTGGCGAAGTATAGACATGACTGGAACTCTTTCCGATCAATGATCAACATCGGAGCCGTGGACACCCATATTGACCCCTATACCCACACGAATGAATATTCGAGTGAACCTCCAGTTGCCGTGTGCTATTCCTGTTGCTTCGCGATATGTTACAAATACCCGAGGTGAGAAACATCGGCATCCCCGTGGATCAACACTTGTCCACAATGCCAGTTACCTCGTTACCGGTTTTGTTCTCTTTTCTCGTTCCCGTGTTCCGGCATCCCTGTGATCAAATCACATTGTGTCTGGCCAGACGATGATGGATACCGTAACACCGAGAGGGCCTAGAGATATCTCTCCATCGTCGGAGGAGCAAATCCCAATCTTGAGCTATCAAGTTACTTGACATACTTTTCCATGAACCCGTAAGCCGCCGTAATAGCCACCCATTTACGGATGACGTTTAACAAACCCCAAAGTTCATGAAGCAAGCATGAAGAAACTCGACACTCTCATGGTCTACAGAATTATGCAAACATTAACTATCTCTATGTTATTAACCATTAACTTATGACGAATGAATCTCATAGCATAACATCAATCGGGTCGATTCAACACAAGTGTTCTACTAACATTGTGCCCTCAAAGTTGCCGGCATAGTCATGCCCATGATCAGGAAAACAGAACCATCATGCAACACTTGAGCTAGTCTTAGAGGCCAGACTAGGAATACTTTTTACCGTTTATTATTCCACACGTGCATATGAGTCTTCCTCCGAGCCTCGTGGTTATTGCAGACTCGAGAACCATAGCAGTTATAGCATGGAACATAAACATAATTATGAACATGGAGATAAATAATAACATTTGTTATTGCCTCTAGGGCATATCTCCTACAGCTTGTTCAAGTAAGAACAGCACCCAAGCACCGGTCCACCCACATATCAAATTATCAAAATAGCGAACGCGAATCAAACCAACATGATGAAAGTGACTAGATGAAATTCTCATGTGTCCTCGAGAACGCTTTGCTTACTATAAGAGATCGTTCCGGCTTGTCCTTTGCTATAAAAAGGATTGAGCCACCTTGCTGCACTCTTTGTTACTATTGCTACTTGTCACTTGTTACAAATTATCTTGCTATCAAACTACTCGCTACCGATAATTTCAGTGCTTGCAGAAAATACCTTGCTGAAAACCGCTTGTCATTTCCTTCTGCTCCTCGTTGGGTTTGACACCCTTACTTATCGAAAGGACTACGATTGATCCCCTATACTTGTGGGTCATCAGAGGGCGGCGAGTGGAGGAGGAGGGAGGAGGGCGAGGACGGCGGGCGGCGAGAGGAGGAAGGAGGGAGGAGGGCGGAGGGCGGCCAGAGGAGGAGGGAGGGAGATACCTCGGGGGCGGCGACGGGCGACGGCGGCGGCAGAGAGAGCGAGCGAGAGAGTGTGAGGGGAGAGTGAGGGAGAGGTAGTTGAACGGCCCGCGGGGAAGAAGATAGGGCTATTTTAGCAGGAGCGCGGGGTTTGGGCCGGCGCTACTGCTAAGCCTGTTATCTGTAGCACGTGGTCCGATACCGCGCTGCTGCTAAGTGGGCTGATACGTCTCCAACGTATCTATAATTTATGAAGTATTCATGCCATGTTTATTATAGTTTTGTATGATTTTGGTGCACTTTTATACGGCTTTTGTATGATTTTCATGGACTAACATATTGACCTAGTGCCCAGTGCCAGTTGTTGTTTTCTGCTTGTTTTTGGTTTTCCAGAAAATCTATACCAAATGAAGTCCAAATGCAGCGAAACTTTTTGACGATTTTTTCTGGAACATAAGAGACACTAGAAGCTTCGGGAGGTGGCCAGAAGACCCACAGGGGCCCCATGAGCCACCAGGGCACGCCACCCCCCAGGCGCGCCCTGGTGCCTTGTGGGTCCCCTGTGGCCCTTCTTCGCGTGATTCCAACGCCAAAAAATCATATATATTCAGAAACCCCCGAAAGTTAACCTAGATGAGTTTTTACGCCGCCGCAAGCCTCTGTACCTCCACGATCTCATCTACAGCCCTTTTCCGGCACCCTGCCGGAGGGGGGAAATCATCACCGGAGGCCATCTTCATCATCCCGGCGGTCTCCATGACGAGGAGGGAATAGTTCACCCTCGGGGCTGAGGGTTTGTACCAGTAGCTATGTGTTTTATCTCTCTCTCTCGCGTTCTTGATTTGGCACTATCTTGATGTACCGCGAGCTTTGTTAATATAGTTGGATCATATGGTGTTTCTTCCCTCTCTATCCTTGTTGTGATGAATCGAATCTTTTCCCTTTGAGGTTTCGTTATTGTCGGATTGAATATTCAGATTTGAGAACACTTGATGTATGTCTTGCATATGAATACCCGTGGTGACAATGGGGTATTATATTGATTCACTTGATATATGTTTTGGCACTCAACTCGCGGATTCCCGAGGTGACATTGGGGTAATCTATGCATAGGGGTTGATGCATGTTTTCATTATTTTTCTCCGATAGAAACTTTGGGGTGCTCCTTGGAGTTCTTTGTGTGGATTGAATATTATGATTATGAAGTTGTTTGATGCATATCGTATAATCTAACTCACGGATACTTGTGGTGACATTGGAGTATCTAGGTGACATTAGAGTTGGTTGATGTGTATCATATGGTGTTATTTTAGTACGAACTCTAGGGCTGTTTGTGACACTTATAGGAATAGCTCAATAGATCGACCGGAAAGGATAACTTTGAGGTGGTTTCATACCCTACAAACAATTTCTATCTTATGTTCTCCGCTAATAGGAACTTGGGAGTGATTCTTTATCGCACGTTGAGGGATGATTATATGATCCAATTATGTTAGCATTGTTGAGAGATTGCACTAGTGAAAGTATGAACCCTAGGCCTTGTTTTTAAGCATTGTAATACTGTTTGTGCTCACTTTTGTTACTAGCTACCTTGCTATTTTTATATTTTCAGATTAGAAAAACCTATATCTACTATCCATACTACACTTTTATCACCATCTCTTCGCCGAACTAGTGCACCTATACAATTTACCATTGTATTGGGTGTGTTGGGGACACAAGAGATTTCTTGTATTTGGTTGCAGGGTTGTTTGAGAGATACCATCTTCAACCTATGCCTCCCATGGATTGATAAACCTTAGGTCATCCACTTGAGGGAAAATTGCTATTGTCCTACAAAACTCTGCGCTTGGAGCCCAACACGAGTCTACAAGAATAATTTGTGTAGTAGACATCAGTGCGCGACGAGGAGTGGTGGCCGCAGTCCCCTCCATGGATATCGGCGAGCAACTCGCGTCCTTGTTCTGCAGAAATGCACCGCAGCGAGACGCCATTGGGGCGCCTGCGGTATAGCTCCCCATCCTGCAAGTAGTAAGCGGTGGCCTGCCGGGTCACGCGCTCTGCTTCTGAGTCCTCCTCCGGGAGGGTGTCGTGCAGCAAGTAAGCCTTGAACTCCGTAGCCCAGCTATCCGCTTGAGGCTCCAGCACCAGCAGTTGGCGGGCTCCTGAGGCTGGGCCGCAGTCTAGCGCGCCCGTGGGCGGTGCGGGCGGTAGCTCCTCATGAAGGAGCGCGGTGCTCGCAGCGGGAGGTGCAGCTGATGGCTTGAGGAGCCTTTCCTCGAAGACGTCGGGGCTCTGAGGCTCGCGGCGAGATGCTCATTTGGCGATGTCGTCAGCCTCTTTGTTCCCGCTGCGGGCGACGTGCTGCAGCTCCAAGTCAAGAAAACGCTTCTCAAGTTTACGTACCTCGTCTAGGTAGGCGGCCATGTGCTCGTCTTTGGGCTTGTAGCTTTTGTTGGAGAAGTTGACGAGAAGTTGCGAATCGCCCTTGATGGTCAGACGCTTGATGCCCAGAGCGAACGCGGCCTTGAGGCCGGCGATAAGGCCCTCATATTCTGCGATGTTGTTGGAGACCTTGTCGGTGTGCCTGAAGCAGAGCTGCACGGCGTAGTAGAGCCTGTCTCCTGTCGGCGAGGTGAGCATGACTCCAGCCCCCGCACCCTGTCGGGAGAAGGCGCCGTCGAAGTGCATGGTCCAGCCACCAGGCGCCTCGTCCCCTGGCAGAAGGGATTTGGCCTCGTGAGGTTCCTCCTCATACGTGTCCGTCCACTCTGCCACGAAGTCGGCCAGAGCCGCGCCTTTGATGACTCTGGTGGTGGAGAACTCCAGCTGGAAGGCTTGCAGCTCCATGTTCCATTCGGCGACGCGGCCGACAGCGTTGGGGCTGTGCAAAACTTGCTCCAATGGGTAGGAAGAGATGACCTTGATGGGATGAGCCTAAAAGTACTGGCGCAGCTTCCTGGAGGCGACGAGGAGCGCGAGGAGGAGCTTCTGCTGCATGGGGTAGCGCTCGCGCGCATCTCTTAACACGATGCTGACGAAGTACACGGGGTGTTCGACGAGGCGCGTGGTTGTGGCGGCAGCTTGCTCTCCAGGCGCCTCGCGAGGCTCGGGGGCTCACGAGGCTCAGGGGGCTCGCGAGGCTCAGAGGGCTCACGAGGCTCAGGAGGCTCGCGAGGCTCGGAGGGCTCACGAGGCTCGGAGGGCTCACGAGGCTCGGGAGACTCACGAGGCTCGGTGGGCTTCTCCTTAACACAGACGCGCTCCTCTCGCACTGCGACCAGTGCCGCGCTGGCCGTCTGAGGGGTGGCCGCCAAGTACAGGAGCAAGGGCTCGCGAGAACGCGGCGCGACCATGATGGGCGGGCTATTGAGGTACCTCTTGAGGCCTTCAAAAGCGGCGTCTGCCTCAGGAGTCCATTTGAAAGAGCCAGACCTCTTCAGGAGCTTGAAGAAAGGTAGGGCTCGCTCGCCAAACTTGGAGATGAAGCGTCCCAGGGAGGCTATACATCCTGCCAAGCGCTGCATTTCCTTGAGGGTCCGGGGAGGACGCATCTTCTCGATGGCCTTGATCTTCTCAGGGTTGGCCTCGATGCCGCGGTGCGAGACCAGGAAGCCGAGGAGCTTGCCGGAGGGGACTCCGAAGAGTCACTTCTCGGGGTTGAGCTTGAGGTTGACCTTGCACAGGTTGGCGAACGTTTCCTCGAGGTCCGCAATGAGGGATCCAGCCTCGCGAGGCTTGACCACGATGTCGTCGACGTAGGCCTCCGCGTTCCTCCCCATCTGAGGCCCCAGCGTGATGCGCATTAGCCGTTGGAAGGTGGCGCCCGTGCTTCTCAAGCCGAAGGGCATGCAGACGTAGCAGCATATGCCGCAAGGGGTGATGAAGGCCGTCCTCTCCACATCTTCGGCCGCCATCTTGATCTGGTGATAGCCCGAGAAGGCATCTAGGAAGCATAACAAATCGCACCCGGCGGTGGAGTCCATGATCTGGTCGATGCGGGGCAGTGGGAACGGATCTTGAGGGCAGAACTTGTTGAGGCTGGTGAAGTCGACGCACATGCGCTCCTTGCCGCCTTTCTTGGGGACGACAACTGGGTTGGCGAGCCATTCGGGATGGGGCACCTCGCGGATGACCCCAGCTTCCTGGAGCTTCTGAACTTCCTTGACGATGAAATCTTGCTTCTCTGGCGCCTGGCACCGTGCTTTTTGCTTGACGGGGCGTGCGTTGGGACACACCGCTAAGTGGTGCTCGATCACCTTCCTCGGCACACTGGACAAGTCAGATGCTTTCCAGGCGAAAACATCCGAATTTGCCCGAGGAAGGTGACGAGCGCACTTTCCTATGCGAGAAGAAGGCCCGCGCCGATGGTGAAGGCAGGGCCGGAGCCGCTGCCGTCCACCGACACCTTCTTCGTCTCGGCGCGGTCCTGAGAGAACAGCTGCTTCTTCTTCGCGGGCGCGGCCTCAGGAGGCTCGGCCGCGTCCTCGTCAGCCGGATGCGTGACAGCGGCGGCTTTGTAGGCGCACTTGAGGGAGCAGACCGCGTCCTTCTCATCGCAGGCGACAGTGATGATGTCGCTGCAGCCAGGCATCTTGAGGACATTGTAGGCGTGATGGGTCGCCGCCATAAACTTGGCGAGAGCTGGGTAGCCCAAGATGGCGTTGTAAGGCAGACCGATGTGCGCCACTTCGAAGTCGATGAGCTCGGTATGGTAGTTCTTGCGGGTGCCGAAGGTGACGGGAAGGCGCACTTGCCCCAGAGGGATGGTGGAGCCATCGGTCACTCCGGAGAAGGGCCTGGTCGGCACCAGCTGGCCGTAGGGCACCTGGAGCGTCTCGAAGGTTTCGATGGAGATCACGTTGAGGCCGGCTCCTCCGTCGATGAGGGTCTTGGTGACCGCGACGTTGCTGATGGTGGGAGTGCACAACATGGGGAGTGCGCCTGCGGAGGCCGTGGACTTGGGGTGATCCGTGGAGTCGAAGGTGATGGCGTACTGCGACCAGTTGAGGGGCCACGTGACCTCAGGTCTCGGGAGGGCGGCATTCACTTCGCGAGAGAGCAGCTTGAAGTGGCGGTTGGACTCGGGGGCATGAGCCCCGCCAAGGATAGGCGACCGCGTGAGGCTCTTTGTAGCCCCCAGCACCCTCATCGGGCTGGTTGATGTTGTTCCTCCGGGGTGGCGGCGGCAGCGGCGGGAGAGCGGCATTGGCCTGATGGTTCACCTCGCGAGGCTGGTCGCGCCAGGCGGCCTCACGAGGCTGGTCACGCCAGCCCTGGCAGAAGTTGCCGTTGTCGTTGTGGCCGTCCCAGCGGTTGCCGCCGCGGCCACCTCCACGATCGGCACCGCTGCCATTGTGGTCGTCTTGGCGCCCCTGGCGCCCGTCGCGGAGCAGCTTGAGCTCCTGGCAGTCTTCAGTGATGTGGGAGCGCACGTTGTGGTAGGTGCAGAATGGCCGACCGTCTTTCCTGGGCTCGTCATGGTCACGGCCGCGCTTTTGCTCAGGCTCCGCCGCAAGCACGGCAGGGCCCTTACGCTTGACGTCCTTGTTCTTGGTCTTGGCGGCCTCAAGCGCCACGTCGGGGTCATTGTGGACGAAGAGGCGTCCTTCTTGAGCCTTGGCGCACTTATCGGCGAGGTCGAGCAGTTCAAGCACCGAGTTCAGCTCGTCGTTGATGGCGAGCTTCTCGCGCATCTTGACGTCCGTGACTCCGGTGGAGAATGCAAAGATGATGGCCGCGTCGGAGGCGCGCGGTATCTTGTTGCGCACTTGGCTGAAGCGCTGGATGTACTTGCGGAGGGTCTCGTCTGGGCGCTGCTTCACGCGCCGCAGGTCGTTGATGGTGAGGGAGCGGTCTTGCGTGCCATTGAAGTTAGCAACGAACTGGCTGCAGAGCTCGGCCCACAACGAGATGGACGCCTCGGGGAGGTTCATGAGCCAGGAGCGCGGGCCATCCTTGAGGGCCATGGGGAACCAGTTCGGCATGACCTTGTCGTCGCCGTTCGCCGCCTCGACGCTCAGCGCGTAGAGCTGGAGGAACTCCGCAGGGTTGGGGGTGCCGTCGTAGCGTGGAGGCAGCTCAGGCTTGAACTTCGCGGGCCACTCCACCCGTCGCAGCTCGCGGGTGAAGGCGCGGCAGCCCACACCGCTCGAGGGGACGCCGCCGGCGAGGGCGGCGCGGTTCTGGCGCCCAGCCGCCGCAACCTCCTGGACGGCCTGGTCCTGGCGCTGGCGCTACCGCTCGAGGAGCACTCGCGCGTCTGGGGGCGTGCATCGGATGATCTGGCAGCTGGCTTCGTCACGGGCTGGCGGGGACGTGCCACGGGACGGCTCGCGCGCCCGCGCATTGCGCTGGGGCCCGCCGAGTTCGTCGCGCAAAGGAGGCGGCGGGGGAGCGCCGTGCGCCAGGTCCCCAACGGGAGATGGCGGAGGACGGAGCGAGTGGGAAGGGGCCGGAGCTTCTTAGCGGCGTTGACGAGCTCGGTGATGCGACCAAGCCAGGCGTCATAGCCGGCGTCAGTTGGACGGTAGCGGAGCAGCTCGCGCGCCATGAGAAGCGCGACCTGCGCATTCGGCGGCCCACGGGGGGCGAGGGAGGAAGAAGCCGTGGCGGTGTGACCGTTCGCCTGCACGGAGGGGTGCAGGGAGGAGTCCTGCTGCTCGCGGGCAGCGGGGTCAGTGGCAGCAGCAGCCTCGACAGGGCGAACCGTGGACTCAGCGGTTTACCCAGGTTCAGGCCACCTTGCGGTGTAAAACCTTACTCCTGCTTGGTTTTGATTGTGGTGAGCAAGAAGGCGTTCTCGCGTACAAGGTTGAAGATAGTGGAATCAATCTCTCTACTATGGTGGCAGCACTGTCCCTTTATACCTGTCTTGGTCCTCTTCCCCCTCGAAACTTAGGCGGGAAGGGTTGCCACACTTGGCGGGTTTTGAAAGGGGACATGCGCTCAGGCTATCCTGACTAAAGGCGGTCTTCGCCTGCAAAAGCATGATCCATGACACGCCGGTGGGCTCGGTGATGACCTCCGCCCTGCGCACCCACCGTCTTGGTCTTCCTGCGCTGATCGGGCAACCTTTGGGGTCGCTTTGGGAAGTGGACGGCTGGCCTTGCTCCCTTAACACAAAAGAGGAAATCATCTTCATCCGCGCCTGCTGGCGCGGCCTCTGTCGCCGCTCGTCGCCGCGCGCATCACCCACGTGATGGGCACGAGACCGCGCGGCCGAGCCGAACAACCTTCGTCTTGGGCGCCTTCGGGAAGAGGCCTCGCGAGGCTGCTGGTGAAGGTGCTGAGTCTTGTCCGCCGCTCCCTGAGGAGGGGTCCTCAGGGGGGCCAAGGCCAAGTGAGGGGTCTTGGTGAGATGCTTGATGAAGACGGCCTGCTGGGCCCACGCCAGGCGCTGCGCCCTGGGCCGAAGCCAGACGGGCCTAGATACCCTGGGTTCCATGGGCCCGACAACGGGTTCGTGGGAAAGTATGACAAGGGACTTGATAGCTCAAGATTGGGATTTGCTCCTCCGACGATGGAGAGATATTCTTTGGGCCCTCTCGGTGTTACGGTATCCATCATCGTCTGGCCAGACACATTGTGATTTGATCACAGGGATACCGGATCACGGGAACGAAAAAAAGAACAAAACCGGTAATGAGGTAACTGGCATAGTGGACAAGTGTTGATCCACAGGGATGCCGATAAATCTCACCTCAGGTATTTGTAACATATCACGAAGCAACAGGAATAGCACACAGCAACTGGAGGTTCACTCGAATATTTATTCGTGTGGGGTATAGGGGTCAATATGGGTATCCACGGCTCCGATGTTGATCATTGATCGGAAAGTGTTCCGGTCATGTCTATACTTCACCGAACCTATAGGGTCACACGCTTAAGGGTCATCTATCTGCTGAATGCTAGACAGGGAGTCTGAGAGAAAGTCACCGGAAAAGTTTCGGAGACAACGGAAGAGTTCCGGAGAGAGAACACCGGAAGAGTTTCGGTAAAACTGAAAAGTTGTTTCGGGGTATACCATTAAGTCAAATTGGTTTCGGCACACGCCTGGAAATTCTTGGAGGGTGCCAGAATTGTTCTGGGAACTTCTGGGATTTTTCCGTAGAAAAAACCCGGAAATGTTTCGAAGCTGCCGGAACCGCTTTGGTTGCTTTTCGCAGATGAAAATCACTAATCCGGAATTGTTTCGGAACGCATCCAAAATTATTTTAGTGAGTACTGGAAATGTTCTAAGACCTACAAAATTATTTTCGGATTTAACGGTCGCGGAAAAATGTTTCCGTGAATAGTGAAAATCACTTTATGGTTACTTTTTGGAAAGCCACTTTTTTGGGCTTTCCCCAAAAGATCTAGGGATGACATGGAAGGGTGAGAACCCCTTTTTGGGGGGGGGGGGGGGGCACAAGGTGGTGGACAGCCATGGGGTGCTCATCCATGGTGCTCCACTTGCCTCCCCATTTTACCCTTTATGTGTGACATAAAGCATGGGCATTTTGGGTTTTTCATGTGCCACCCTACCCCTTGGGTTTTCCTATAAATAGAGGTGGAGAGGCACTCTCCACACTCACTCTTTCTCACATACAAATGCCATGCATGATCTGGCCTTCTCTCTCCCTCCCCGCGAAATAGTTTCGTAGAGCCGAAAGGCTGTCTGGGTTCCGGTGGGAACTAGTTCTGGACGGCGAAGCCCTGCCGGATAGCTGACACCGTATGTGTGCAACCCCGTAGAGAGGTCGTAGGTTCGATCTTTTTGCCCGATGGGCTGTTCGAGAGTGCCTCCTGAAGGGCTGTCCGAGTGACCGTCCGAGTTTCTGTGAGTGCCTCCCGAAGGGCTGTCCATGACACCGTCCGGGGGACTGTCCGACCGCCTCCCGAAGGGCTGTCCGAGGGACTGTCCGAGGAGCATACGAGGGAGTACATCCTCTCGGTTGGGAGGTTGTAAATCCTAGCTGCGGGGATCTGCACCGACGATCTTCATCGACTCTACTTCCGCGGCGCTACGAGTCGGTAACGATCAGATCCAAACCTTGTATGCATCTCCATAGTGATCCTGGGCGTGCTCGCTGTACCGAATTTTTTTGTTTTCTGTCATGTTCCCCAACAGTGGCATCAAGAGCCGTGCTATGCGTAGATGTAGGTTACGATCTAGAATACATAGAGATGTATGGGTATTGCATAATATAATTTTGTAGTAGATGAGATCTATTGCTGAAAATTATTTATGCGGGTGGCAGATGAAATCTGTTACCTGATGTTCTTGTTGCTTCCCTGGAATTTGCGTATTTCTGATCTTGATAACGGATGGTGGAGTTTCAAAGTTCTGGCAATCCGCGATCCTGATTGATCAACGAAGTGCTAACAGTTTGTTGAATTCCACCATAGTTAAAAGAAAGATGAAATTTCGCAGACGAAAGGGCAATACAGATATGATCTGCACGGGGGTCATGCGTATGACGAAGTTCAGTATGGGGCTCAAGATTTTATTATCTCGTGTTTCATACACCCCGCAAAGTTAATCTAGCGACTTGAATAATCATACTTGATGATAAACGTTGGTAGCTGTGGTTTAAGTCAAAACTTTAGAAGCCACATAAAATAATTTTTTGCATAAACCGATTAGAGGCGTCTAACTTGGTTTTGCAGGATGTGCATGAGATATGGTATAGCAATGCTCATATTCAATTTGATTGTGTATGAGATGACTATATGATGTAAATTAATTAACATGACCTGCGTGTCATGATTCGGCATGATGGCTGGAGCCATATGATTGTGACTTTAATGACCTGCGTGTCAACCTTATGTAATGCACTTATTTTATTAGCTATAGAGATAGCAATATTATCTGGTGCATCGACAAGGTGGTGGCAATCTTCGCGAAGGTGAACACCGACGCGAATGCCGAAGACGAAGAAACTAAAGACTTCTCCGTCAGAAAGGGCTATACCATATCATGCTATTATGAATTGCCTGAGATGTTTATCCCTTATGATGCACCCTTTTTGATTGCGCGGTAGTCGCTTTTATTAGGGTGATCTCTTACTTAAAAAATATCAAGTAGTTTGTGTTCTCCCAAGTATAGCACCGTCTACAACACGTATCTTTTCGGGGTGCGCCATGTACACATGAGCACGAACGATTAGAGAGGTGTAAGGCGGGTGAAGGTCAGACCTCACTGCGTGATCACTTGGTTGTCTTGACGTTCAGGCAGGACAGTCCTGAGCTCGAAACACGCGCATCAAAAGATGGACAAGAGTCACATAGAGATGTGATTGGCAAGTTGGCCTACCGATTGAAATTCACGTCATTAGTGATGAACCCGTCAATGGCGTCGAATTGAAATGCGGATCTTGAATCACTCACAATCAATTATGAGAGATATTGATTTGAGTGGGAGCACACTTTATAATTAACTTGTTTAATTCTCAGTGCAATTAATTATGAACACTGTCTAAGTGTGATTTGCATAATAGTTATAGAATAATGGCTCGCGTTTCCACCTTCCCTATTAAAATTGAATAAGCTGTTATTTATCTGGTTAATCTTTACGATTGGTAATGTAATGTGAGGATTGTCCTCAAAAGTGCCGAGAAGGACTTTGTCCTATCGCATGCTTTCGGTATTCTCCTGCTAATGCTATGGATGATGAGACTCTCGTCCTTCGATCCAAAAGCTAGAATTCTGTTACGGCCAAGTGCAATATGTTTGCTTCCATAAAGACCCGAACTTCAAAGTTTGGGATAATTATGTGATATTCATGGGACTGAATTTTTTTTCCAGATGTAGGCAAAGGCTAAAAGATATGAGATATCCAAAGAAATGTTTGTTTGCAAAGTATTAGTAAAGTGTTTACTAAGCATTTGACTAATAAGAGAGGGATCCAGAAGAACGCATGTCTTGTGATGAAGGTGAATAAAACAACAACTTAAAGAGAAAGGAATTGTCCAAAGGGTGTTAGTGTGACTTACACCCCTAGGAAGTCTGGGGCTAAGGCCACTCTTAAAGTTGGGTGCTTCTTCTGAGAGTAGGAGAAATATTGGAAGTAAAACTGTTAGAAGTATAAAGGCAAAAAGAGAGAAGACTGGAATATCCAACTCATGTATGAAAGTCATACAAGCTATTGATGTATAGAAGGCTGGTCAAAGAAATAGTTCTTGGGAATTATGATTAAACATGTTAATCACTGATTCTTGGGTACTGTGAGTTGATCACAGAGATACCCGCTCGATTACATTCTGTTGCGACTCGATGCAAGAACTACTATGGCCTAAAAGACTTGCCGGGAATGAGGTTTAGATACGCGCTGGGAACATAGTAAATGTTACTATACCTTCCATCGGTGTATTACCTATGTATTTATTTTCATAATTCATTTTTGGAGTTTTATACACTCTAGCCCATTGCATAAGGTATCTTGCAAGAAGGTTGTTCATAAGAGAACTTTTGATGTTCGATGTTATGAATAACATAACATTATGAATGAGATGTATGTTATGAATATTGATAATAATACATTACCTCGGTATTTACTTTCATAATTCATTTTAGAGTTTTATACACTCTAGCCCATTTGCATAATGTTTGTTGCAAGTGTTGTTCATAAAAGAACAATTGTTGTTCAGTATTATGAATAACAAAAGGGCCATACTTACATCATGGATGGGATGTATGTTATGAATATTGATGGTAATATGATACATCCATAACACTGACGCTAAATGTCGCAAGACTAAAAGAATACCACACATGTGTGGCCCTGCATTTGGTCACATTGGAGAAACCCACATGGAGAAATTCCATAATGATGGATTTTGAAGTCGTTTGATTATGAATCATCTGACACTTGCAACTTTCCTTCGAAAAGTGAAGTGACTGAAATATCGTTCATAGGCCATAAGGAATGAGCAAAGAACTTATTGGTGATCATACATCATGATGTGTGTAGTCCGATAAATGTTGTTGCTGGCAGTGGATTTGTCTATCTTCTGAAATGACTCAAGTAGATATATGGATATTTACTTGATGAGACGTAAGTCTGGATCTTTTGAAATCATTCAAAAGGATTTTCAAAATGAAGAAGAAATTATTGTAACAAGAAAATTATGTTTCTGCAATTGGATTGCGGAAAGAAATTTTGAGTTACAAGTTTAGCGAATGTCTGATGAGTTGTGAAAAGAGTTTCATAACTTACACCTCCTGGAGCACCACTGTGAGTGGAATGTCCGTGAAGATGTAATCAAACCATTTATGACATGGTAAGATCAAAGATGACATAAATCAATTTGCCATTATCCCTTTTAAAGTAATGTTTTAGAGACTGCGGCTTTTACACTGAAAAGAGCGCCATCAGATCTATTGAAATAACGCCATGGTATGGTAACCCCAACCATGTTATGTCTTTTCTTAACATTTGGAATATGGGGATTGTGTAAAATATTTACAAACCTATTCCAAATCAGACAAGTGCTACTTTGTAGGTTATCCCAAATTATTGGGTATTCCTCCCTCACTATACCGAGGCAAAAGTTTGCCACAAAGAACGGTATGATTTTGAAAGAAAATGTTTCTTGCAAAAAGGTGAGTGGGAGGAAAGTGCAACTCGACGAGATAACAGTATCTTCGTTATCATGACAAAGGAAAGAAACCGCGGAAGCAATTCCAAAGTTTCCTCCTGCGACTGATACGGAAGCCTCTACAATAAAATGTATGGACTTCGGTCGAACTTGCAGCTGAACCACGTAGGCAAAACTCGTGCAAACCTCTCAGGTGCGCAAATGAGATATTGTTGTTAGACAATAGTATACCTACGATAATCAAGGAAACGTTGATGGGCCCTGAATCCGGAATTGGCTAAATGCCAATACAATCCGAGATAGTTTCCATATAAATGATTCAAAATTAAATCTTGATGAACCCTTCGGATGACTTAGAGTTTAACGAACATTAATGGAACTATAAACTGATGTGGATAAAATGTTTTATCCATAAAGCTCGACTTGTTGAAATAAACAAGTTCAAGGAGTTGACTACGATGAGGTTGTCTCACCGTAGCGATGCTTAAAGTCGGTTCGGGTTAAACTAGCAATTAATACATATTTCAATCATGAGATATGAAACATGGACGACGAAAGAATTTCCATGAAATGGGAATACAAACTAGGACTTGTATGTGATACAGTCCAAAGTATTTTGTCGATCCAGAGGATGCTAGTGAGTGTGCAAACTTCAAAGTTCCAGCAATGGACAGAAGAGAGCAAAAAGGAGTTGGAATCTTTGTTTTGATGAAATAGTCAAAAGAGTTTGATTTCAACAATGGATAGCGAAGATGCTTGTGGTTACAAGAAAGTAAGTGGGAGCATAATAATATTTCTAAAACTTGTGTGCTTGACACATTGTTGATTGGAAATAATATAAATTTCTTGACACGAATTAGCACTTCATTGAAAAATAGTTTCTTCAATGAAGAGCTTGGGCTAAATAGCCTTGTTATTAGGCATAATTATCTACGGAGATAAAATTGCCTAATAGGGCTAAGCCAAAATACATATTGACAAGATGCTAAAACAGTTTAGCATAAAACATCAAGGAGTGATTCTTGCCGAAGTCACATGGAAAGGCTTTTGCAAGACTCGGTGTCCTAAAACACTGATGAGCAAAATACATGATGGAATTTCCACACACTTTTGTGTTTGGATTAATCATGTATTCCATGGTATGTAAAACAACCAGATATGTCCGGTACTCCCAAGGAGTTGCGAGTAAAGATACCAAAGTGATCAAAATACTGATCATAGGACAACAGTGAAAAATGTCATTGAGTGCTAAAGTAGCACTGATAACATGTTTTCCCGCAAACTGAGATTATGAAGTACTCGTTGTAATGCAATACATCGATACAGTCTTCATCAATGCTCCAAGCGATTTTCGATTTAAGTTAAGGGTTTTGTGTAATACACGATATGGTGGCACGGTAGTTGGAAATTGTTCCAAACAGGTTACTGTGGCGAATTCTATAACAAAGGCTAAGTATGTTGACGCTTTGGAAGCGACAAAGAAGATGTTGAATCATATAGTTCATTCATGAACTTAGTATGGTTCCAAGATGGCTTTGTTCAATGGGACACTATTGCAGATAGTTGCTCCATAGCTCAGTCTGAGGAATCAAGGTTTGACCTGTGATTCACATATATACAAAGCCAAGTCCACACAAAATATGTATTTTGTGAAAGCGTGAAAACGCGATGATATGCAAAGATACACATGGAACTGAAGATGTCAGGTCCGTTAGACGTAGACTATACCACATGGCGAAGCATATTTTACACCAGTATGCCATAGGTGTAAAGTGCATTAGCATTGACTAGATTATTGACTCTAGTGCAAGTGGGAGTCTGTAGGAGATATGCCCTAGAGGCAATAATAAATGTTATTATTTATCCCCATGTTCCTAATTAAGTTTATGTTCAATGCTATAACTTCTATGAATCCCGAGCCCGTATATCCATAAAGGCTCTGAGGAAAACCCATGTGCACATGTGGAATAATAAACGGTAAAAAGTATTCCTAGTCAAGCCTCTAAGACTGGCTCAAGTGTTGCATGATGATCACGTTTTCCTGATCATGGGCATGTCTATGCCGGCAACTTTGAGGGCACAATGTTAGAAGAACATTTGTGTTGAATCGACCCGAATTGATGTTATGCTATGAGATACATTCGTCACAAGTTTATGATTAATAACACAGAGAAAGTTAACGTTTGCATAATTCCTTAGACCATGAGAGTATCAAGTTCCTTCATGCTAGATTCATGAACTTTGGGGTTTGTTAAACGTCATCCGTAAATGGGTGGCTATTACGGCGGCTTACGGGTTCATGGGAAAGTATGACAAGGGACTTGATAGCTCAAGATTGGGATTTGCTCCTCCGACGATGGAGAGATATTCTTTGGGCCCTCTCGGTGTTACGGTATCCATCATCGTCTGGCCAGACACATTGTGATTTGATCACAGGGATACCGGAACACGGGAACGAGAAAAAAGAACAAAACCGGTAACGAGGTAACTGGCATAGTGGACAAGTGTTGATCCACGGGGATGCCGATAAATCTCACCTCGGGTATTTGTAACATATCGTGAAGCAACAGGAATAGCACACGGCAACTGGAGGTTCACTCGAATATTTATTCGTGTGGGTATAGGGGTCAATATGGGCGTCCACGGCTCCGATGTTGATTATTGATCGGAAAGTGTTCCGGTCATGTCTATACTTCACCGAACCTATAGGGTCACACGCTTAAGGGTCATCTATCTGCTGAATGCTAGACAAGGAGTCTGAGAGAAAGTCACCGGAAAACTTTCGGAGACAATGGAAGAGTTCCGGAGAGAGAACACCGGAAGAGTTTCGGTAAAACTGAAAAGTTGTTTCGGGGTATACCATTAAGTCAAATTGGTTTCGGCACACGCCTGGAAATTCTTGGAGGGTGCCAGAAATGTTCTGAAAACTTTTGGGATTTTTCCGGAGAAAAAACCCAGAAATGTTTCGGAGCTGCCGGAACCGCTTTGGTTGCTTTTCGCAGATGAAAATCACTAATCCGGAATTGTTTCGAAACGCGTCCAAAATTATTTTAGTGGGTACTGGAAATGTTCTAAGACCTACAAAAATATTTTCGGATTTAACGGTCGCGGAAAAATGTTTCCGTGAATAGTGAAAATCACTTTATGGTTACTTTTTGGAAAGCCACTTTTTTGGGCTTTCCCCAAAAGTTCTAGGGATGACATGGAAGGGTGAGAACCCCTTTTTGGGGGGCCCACAAGGTGGTGGACAGCCATGGGGTGCTCATCCATGGTGCTCCACTTGCCTCCCCATTTTGCCCTTTATGTGTGACATAAAGCATGGGCATTTTGGGTTTTTCATGTGCTACCCTACCCCTTGGGTTTTCCTATTAATAGAGGTGGTGAGGCACTCTCCACACTCACTCTTTCTCACATACAAATGCCATGCATGATCTGACCTTATCTCTCCCTCCTCGCTCACTCTCTCGTAGAGCCGAAAGGCTGTCTGGGTTCCGGTGGGAACTAGTTCTGGATGGCGAAGCCCTGCCGGATAGCTGACACCGTATGTGTGCAACCCCGTAGAGAGGTCGTAGGTTCGATCTTTTTGCCCGAGGGGCTGTTCGAGAGTGCCTCCCGAAGGGCTATCCGAGTGACCGTCCGAGTTTCTGTGAGTGCCTCCCGAAGGGCTGTCCGTGACACCGTCCGGGGGACTGTCCGACCGGCTCCCGAAGGGTTGTCCGAGGGACTGTCCGAGGAGCAGACGAGGGAGTACATCCTCGCGGTTGGGAGGTTGTAAATCCTAGCGGCGGGGATCTGCACCAACGATCTTCATCGACTCTACTTCCGCTGCGCTACGAGTCGGTAACGATCAGATCCAAACCTTGTATACATCTCCATAGTGATCCTGGGCGTGCTCGATGTACCAAATTTTTTTGTTTTCTGTCGCGTTACCCTACACTCTCCTTGGGTTTTGTCTCGTCTAAATGTGACACATCTCTCTTCATTTTTCACCGTGGCTCCTCCATGGCCTATCTTCTCCTCTATGTAGATGACATAATTCTCACCGCCAACACTTCCTCCACGCATCATTCTGTCATCACTTCTCTTAAGGAAGAATTTGCCATGTCGGATCTCGGCGATATCCACCATTTTCTTGGTGTCAACGTCACTCGCACCACTTCTGGAATTATTCTCTCTCAACAACAGTACCTCCTGGAAATCTTGGATCGGGCCAGTATGCTCAACTGTAACCCGATTTCTACTCCGGTGGACACCAAGGCCAAACCCTCTGCCTTTGATGGCGATCCCCTCTCCAATCCCACACACTACAGAAGCATAGCCGGCACCCTACAGTACCTCACGATCTCCAGGCCTGACATCTCCTATGCCATCCAATAGGCATGTCTATTCATGCATGCTCCGTGGACCTCGCATCTCCAGCTCGTCAAACGGATCTTACGGTACCTTAAAGGTACCTCACACTTTGGGCTCCAGTTTTACAGATCCTCCTCTCATGAGCTGGTGGCCTATTCCGACACCGATTGGGCCGGCTGCCCTGTCACCAGAAAGTCCACATCAGGCTTCTGTGTTTTCCTCAGGCCCAATCTCGTGTCCTAGTCCTCCAAACGCCAACACACAGTTTCACGTTCCAGCGCAGAAGCTGAATATCGGGCTGTGGCGGACTGCGTTGCATAGATGACTTGGCTCCGCCAGCTCCTCCACGAGCTCCATCGACCGCCGCCTCACGCCACCATCGTCTACTCTGACAACATCAGCGCGACGTATCTTTCCACCAACCCGGTACAGCACCAACACACCAAGCATGTCGAGATTGACTTGCACTTTGTCCGGGATCGGGTTGTGCTGGGTGAAGCACGTGTACTCCATGTCCCCTCGGGCTCCCAATTTGCCGACGTCTTCACTAAAGGGCTTCGCTCCGTCGTCTTCGAAGCTTTTCGTACCAGTGTCAACGTCCGCCCCGGCGGAGTTTCGACTGCGGGGGGGGGGTGTTAACGTAACAACCCATGTATGTAACGTTTGTATCCGTTGTACCATGACCTAGTCTTTAGGATCTTAACCCCCACTCCATGCACAAGGCCTGCGTGCCAATGATTGCAGGAGGGATGGGTGAGCCGGCTATATGTACATGTAATCACGTTGTGTAATATGTGAAGTGTGTGTGGTTTGCACTATTCATCTTCTAGCTTCTACACCGTCGAACGACCACTATCGCCGCCAGAACGAGCCGCCGACCCGCCGTTGTCACCGTCCTCTACCGGAATCAGTTTGATCTTGTCGATGATAGCCCGGAAATCATCGCGCACGTGCCCCTAAGGACAAGCGCCCTGGAGTCATAGTAGTCGCCGTTGAACCCTTGATTAGATCTGAAGCAACTGACACCAAATCTCTTTGTCATGCACGCACGATGAGAAACTCTAGCCTTGCCGCCACAAGAAGAGGACGAAATTTATGCCGAAGCTCCGTCGACTACGTCCAGATAAATGAACTCGATGAGGATCGGAGCCCGGAAGACAAACTCGAAGAAGAAGCGCCACCATCTGCCTTAACTCTGCACCTACGAGGACTAAAAAAATTCCTAACCTAAACTACTAGCCGGACAGAGGGCACCGAGATTCCCCTTCCTGCCACCGGCAGCCGAAGCGGCAGGCAAAGGGGAGGCGAATTCACGGGCTCGCCGAAGAAGTCTGGAGGGATGAATTTGTCCTAGCCGCCGATGAGAAGGGGGAAAACGCTTGGGAAAAAGTCAATCTCTAGAAAACGATTTCGCACGTAGATATAACATATATATGCGGAAAAGCTAATTCACTAACGTCAGATAAATTGAGATTTTGAGCGAACGCAACATTCATCGTCAAATCAATAGAACGAATCATGAAGTGGCCAACGTGGCGAGCTCTCTCCCATCTACTCCAAATCACAACCTCCCACGGGTGTTCGAACTCTTCCCCGTGTCCCCATCCATGGTGGACCCATCGTGCTCCCACTCCGCCTCCTCTTCCTCCTGTACTGGCGCCGCCCGCGACTTAGAGGGTTGCACGTTGCTCATCACGGTGGCGCGCTCTCGGGAGTGCTGCAAGGAGAGGTGTGCAAGGCTAGGGCGCTCGAGGGCAATGGCAAGCGACGGGCTTCGCCACCGCTTTTTCACCCCCACGCCGTGACCCTCGCAGCGGTGAGGGTGTCCTACCCGCCGCTACTGCCCCCACGCCGTACGACACCTTCTCCACCCGGTGCCCCTCCCACAACGTATCTGAGCTCCTCCTAACACCTCTCGTGCCGCGGCGAAGTCGGCATGGGGGCCTCGCCATGGAGATCATCGACTCTCTCTGCTTCATCCCGCTCGCCCGCCTCGATATCGAAACCGCCCAAAGCTAGATACTTCTCCTCCCCCTCTGCGTGATGAATTCCATGATGCCCCTTCTGCATCATAAGGAAACACTGCAATGGTTGATTTTTGGGGATTTTAGAAAGGTTGTGCATTCTCTGAAATTTTCCCAAGAGGTCGAAGTGGATGTATGATTTTCCATAAAATGTAGTACACATGATTTCTTAGGAAAAATTCCTAATTAATGTAATCCTATGAATCAAACGGTCAACATAGAATAAAATCATGGAGCATGGAAATCAAAGGAAACAACAAGGAGCAACCGGAAACGAAGGCCCTTAAAAAGTTCATCATGCACTCAAAATGTTCATCATGTTTTTTTAAAAGTTCATAAGGTATTTTAAAAAAAATACCTTTTATTATTCATTATTTGAAAAAAAATTAAATTCATATTTCTTTTTGGCTATTTTTATTAAATTTTTCATTTTTCAGTTTCTTTGTTAGGAATATTTTTGATACATGACAAACGTACCTTAATACATGATGAACATTTTTTTAATACACAACAAATGTTTTCTAATACATGATGAACATTTCTTGAAACACATACGAATAGATCCACGATGATTTTTTTTAAATGCATGATGAATAGTTTTTAATAGACAATGAACATTTTTGGATTACACTATGAGTACTTTTGGATTACATGATGACATTTTTTATTGCACTATGAACATTTTTTGAATTCCTTAATCAACATCTTTTTAAATACACAATGAATATCTTTTAATACAAGATCAACAATTAGACGGTGAACATTCTTCAAAATAAAGACACAATGAACATTTATTTAAATTCACAATGAACATTTTTCTTAAACCACATGAGCATTTTTTTGAAGGATAATATTTTCAAAATTATGCAAAAATTTCTGTAAAATAGATAAACACCTTTTGAAATTACATGAATATACATGAACATTGTTTGGCAACTCTTTAACATTTTTTTATGTAGGTAATGTTCTTCCATATGGTTTTCGCTCAAGCGGATGAATAGTTTACCTAGTTTCTATGTTTTTTGGAAGTAATATTCTTTTCTATATTCCGCTTTCTAAAGAAGACAAGAATACACAGGTAACCTTTTTTTAGTATTTACTTCCACACAGATAGCCCCAATAGTCTAGCTTTTTGGCTAAAGGTAGTGCTAATTGCTACTCCCACCGTCCCATAATATAAGATCGTTTTTGACACTACATTGCACTAGTGTCAAAAATGCTCTTATATTATAAGGCGGAGGGAGTACTTTCCTGTAGCAACATGAGCACACAACAAAAGATTTCAACATGGAGCGCACATATCCATTTAGCCCGTGGAGCCTATGTCTCGCTTGTAGTCAGATCGAATGGTTGTGTTGCCTCAAGGAAGCTGCTAGTGGTACCTCAAAAAAAAAAAAGGAAGCTGCTATTGAGCCGACCCAATTCGTTAGTTTGTTACGTACGTTTGATTCATACCTTTTACCTTTCTGTTAACTTTTTTACTTCAGTTTATATTTTTTAAATATTATAATTTTTCTTTGCGAGGGAAAATACTATAAAAATTAATTACATAATTTTTTAAAAGCATTCATCATGCATTGAATAATGTTAACGCGGTGTAATAAACTCTTTCGTGCAATTTTAAAAGAATGTTTGTACCATTAAAAAAAATTGTGACATTTAAGAAAGATTCACGCATTTAAAAATATGTCTGTAACATTTAAAAAAATGTTTATACAATATAAAAAGTTAACACGTATCAAATGTTTTGCATGTTTTTGAAAAAATGATCATGAAATTTATGAAAAATGTCCAATGTGTGTTAAAAATATATTAAATTTGAATTTGACAAATATTAATTTGTATTTCAAGAAAATGTTCAACATGTATTTGAGAAATATTTAACCTGTATCTAAAATATGTTCAACCTACATACGAAAATGTTCTACGTGTATTTGGAAAAATGTCCGAATGTGTTAGAAAAATGACGAAAAATAGAAATAAGGGAAAAACAAAGGGAAAAAAACGATACAGAAAACACGAAGGAAGAAAACCGCACGAAAGCTTCTAACACCCGAAATCACTAATTGAGGAGTACTCCTTCCAAAGATCACTCCCACCTCCCCAGGTTGCGACAAGTGGCAACCTGGGAGTTTTTTCTTTTTTTCGTAGATCCGTTTATTTGAAACGTTTTATCTTTTAAACCGTGCGTCCCAATCTCGAAACGTTTTCACCATTGGATTCCTCGCGTCGAGATCTTCAAAACTAGATCCCATGTTGATATGTTTTGACGAACTTTTTTTTTCACGAAAAAACCGGACGAAAAACCGAACCGGAAGCACGTTTTTTTTCCCTTTCCAAAATAGGCACGGCCGTGCCTCTCGCGAAAGCAAAAAACCGTGCCTCTCGCGGAAGCAAAACCATGCCTCTCACGGAAGAAAAAAAACAAAAAAACGCGTTTTTTTTCGTTTTTTGAGAGGCACGGCCGTACCTCTCGCGGAAGGAAAAAAAATAGAAAACACGTTTTTTTTCCGTTTCCGAGAGGCACGGCCCGCGAAAGCAAAACCGTACCTCTCGCGGAAGCAAACCCGTGCCTCTCGCGGAAGAAAAAAAACCAGAAAACATGTTTTTTTTTTTTCCGAGAGGCATGGCCGTGCCTCTCGCGGAAGCAAAACCGTGCCTTTCGCGGAAGAAAAAAAATTCAGAAAACTCGCTTTTTTTCCGTTTCCGAGAGGCACGGCCGTGCATCTCGCGAAAGTAAAACCATGCCTCTCGCGGAAGAAAAAAACGCGTTTTTTCGCGCAAAATTTTTTTTTTTGTCAAAAAGTTAAGGAAGACCGGCGAAAAACCAAAAGGTCGAAAAAACTGAAAAAAAAAACCCGTTTAAAAGGCCGAAAACGCGTGCGAAAAAATAAAGAAAAAAAAAATTCGGAGGGAGTGTCCAGAGCGCGACACGTGACGGCGGCTGAGAGCGCGCCAAGTGACGTGCTCTGAGGCCGTCCCAAGTGATCATTGGGAGGCTCCTAAGGAGCGCTCCTTAATTAGTTGCTCTCTGTCCATAGAAGGAGCTTCCTATAACCGCTCGTTCGTCCTTACGGCCCGTGGGCTTAATTCCGTAAGTACTATATTGACTATTGAAGCCGTTGCTTCAAGCAAACATGCTGCTGCTACACCAAATATGCATATGAAACTTGTTTCTTCTCAGCTCAAAAAAGAAACTTGTTTATACTCTAATAATAGGAGAAGATCTGATATATTTTTTTGCGAATATTTGTCAGAACTTAAGAAAATGAATCCCGAACAACGAAAGGAAGAGATGTTTATGGTTTGTCTTTTCTAGTCAAAGCATCCTGAGAGACTGTTACAGACCATTAATAACTTCGTCCGCACCAGATCCATCGAGATGGGAACAATAACTTTAAATCAGAAAGCAGTCAGTTTCGAAGGTGTTTGGAATCAATCAGAATCTCCTTTCCCAACCTTCCATCAGGCTCCCTGGTGAGTGTTGTTTGCGTTCGTTGCGGCAGATGCAGAGGAGGCCTGGCCACCAGCCAACTGCATATCTGCACCCGACATTAAAACATCACTACTTCTGACGTGAAAACACCTTCGAATTCCCTATAAACTCAGTGCCAAGAATGAAAGAAATTCGATCTTCAACATACCGGTTACGTTGGGAGGCAGCATCGAGACTGCATGGGAGGGCAGCTGCAGCGCGAAGTTGTGCGGAAGAGAAGGCACCTGCATGGAGAAGCCCTGCATCTGCGCCGCCGTCGGATGCGGCACGTACGGCTGCCCGGCCGCGATCTGCTGCGCCACCGGCGAGAGTACTGCTGCCCTCGGCGTCGGGGTCTGCATGTACCCCACGTACTGATGGTAGGGCGGTGGCCCTGTCGGCGACGCCAGCCCAGCATACAGCTGAGCATAGTAGTTCTGCAGCACTTGAGGGGTCATCATGGCCTGCAGATCACTCATGGGTTATCATACGCACGTAGGAACACATGGCCACAACTGGAACATCAGTGTGTCAGTCGGTGCCTGAACAATTAGCACCGATCATTTGGAAATGAATGATCGATCGATGGTTCAAAGTGTTTCTGAACTAACGGTGCAACTAATATTATCATTGGCATCTTGGAATGTTTCTGTCAAAGTCACGGGCGCGCCAAATCATGACTGAACCATGAGGTTTATTTGGCAGCGGCAGCGCAGCGGACGAACCACTCGCTGGGCATGTGGTGTGCCTGGGTAGCGCGCGAGTGGCATGCACTGGGCTGGCTAGTGTATGCTGCATGTGATAAAAGGTACTGAAGCAAAGAAGGTGGGCGTTGAGGGGGCACAGCAGAGCAGGGGGACATGCTTACCTGTTGGTATTGATAGTCAGGTGGGCACCAGTACCTGCAAGCAAAAGACATCGCAAAGCTTCTTCAGCGAGTGATATGATCCGGGAGAAAAAGAGAAAAGCTTGGGCCTGCCCCACTTGGCAGTTAAGAGGCCTACTTATCCATTACCAAGGCTGTAAAGTCCAGAATCTAGATCATTGACCTACCTAGCCCACAACTCACCTAAAAAAACCCTAGCACACAACTGGCTAGGACCATACTGTTTATGAATTGAAAAAAAGCTTATCTCCCTTTTTTCCCTAACTTTTTACCACTATAAATGAATAAAACTGCTCAGGTTTGTCCTCCCTCTCTCAAGGAAAAAGATTTACCTGCCCTAAACCATAGTATCAACAGAGAAAACTACCCTCAAAAAAAAAAAAAAAAACAGAGAAAACTGATAACTTCCACAAACCCCTGTGAAAACTAGGAATGGCAATGGTGCACGCTGGACGCATTTAAAACCCTGCAGCAAGCAAACCAACAGGCGCAGAAAATGTTGGCAGGCGAGGCAACACCCTGCATGGCGAAAGAGACCCACGCCACCAGAAAGGGCGGGGCGGGGCCGCGGGGGGACCGTCTCCGGTCCGGCCCGGTCAGCCTCCCGCCTCCATTCCCTCCACCGCCCACCCAAACTCATCACAACCTCTATCAGTTACTATCACCCATGCATGCTTGTAGGTGTAGCCATGTGGAATTTGCAGAGAGAAGACGAGAGGATGAGAGGACGAGTGAGTGCTGGCTTGGCTTACCCGCCGTATGGCTGCGAAGGGTGGTGGTGGTAGATCGCCGGGCCAGGGCTGGGCATCAGGCCCATCTGCTGCTGCTGCGGAGCCCCGGGGCTGGGGATGTAGTAGTGCGGGCCCTGCGGCGGCACCGGAGCCGGCGGGCCCTGCTGCCAGTAGGCCCCGGGCGACGGCCTGCCTGCATTCATCATCCATCCATTCATTCATGTTAGTATTTACAGTGTCAGTAAATAGGATGGAACCATTTCCCCGCCATGTTATTCGCCGCAGAGCGGCAGAGGGGCGCGAAAGCAACAACACCAAGCAACAACACAAGTAAATGAAGCAGCAGCAGTACCACCGAGTTCGCTGATCCGGCGCGCATAACGCTACGAAAAAAAAAACTGATAGCTTCGGTCGACCGATCGATCTGCGGCGGAGAGCTGGGAAAGGGCCTCGCCATGTGCGCTGCGTGTTGACGCTTTGACCGGCCGGTTTTGGCAGGCGGGTACCCCGAGTACTACTGCTAACTGTTGCCTTCCCGGAGAAAAATATTGGTCACCGCTCAGTACAGACTACTACAGCCTACAGCCTACAGGGGCATCAAATTCTGGTTGGCGTCGTGGCCCTCTTGGTGCTAAACTAGTGGGTTTTCCTGAGGAAACAAGATACTCCCAGTAATGACGAGGTAAGCAGGGGCTAAACCGGTCAAAGGGTATATGCGTCGAAGCATTTTGTATAGGTTGCTTGCTGGATTCTGTTTTTACCGCTGGAAAGCTGGGTCCTGATCCTCCTCCACTCCACCCGACAGTTATCTTGTCCTTTACACCACATCCCTGCTGCCATGCCGCAACCGACCACGCCACATCCAGTCAAAGCTAGCAGTCCCTCCCTCTCTCTCTCCTACTTTATTTCTTTTTGTCACACAAGATAAGAAGCTACTACTGCTGCTAGTACCATATTAAGGGATCTGATTAAGCAGAGATTGGGTTAATTTGATCAAGGTACTATACTGGTACAGGTACATTATTCAGGATTAATTTTTTTGATTAAGCCCCACGCAACCGTGGATGGATGGATCCCATAACTGCCGATTCTAAATTCGATAACTGCCAGTTGGTTTCTAGTACGCCAATAAAGAATCGATGGAGCAAATACGGCTAGATTAGCTGTCGCTAAAACTTGTGTGCGTATATATAGCCACGCGTGGACGTGGTGGTGGGGTGGGGCACGGCAGGCACAGGAGGACGCACCGAGGCGGCAGCGGGACGAACTGACAGGCCAGCCTGGTCAAGCCCAGCCCAGCCATACGACCCTCCCCTCGCGCCGTGCGTGCCCGCCACACCCACACTAGCGCCTGCCTGGCTCCCGTGCGCTGGCATGGCAGACGGACGGCACTACCCCGGCCGGATGGGATGAGATCCGCCGCGGCCTCCTCTGGATTGCTTCCATTTGGCGCGCACCGGACCGGAGGAGGAGGGCGGAAAAGCGGCTTTGGAAGTTTGGATTGGCTTGTTTTCGGAAGGGAAATGTGCGTCTATTCCGGCCGGCGTCGTGTTCGTGGGAGGGGGAATTGGGTGGTGGTAATGAGGAAAGGGACAAAATATGTTCTTGTTTAAGATTGTTTTTCCTTGTGATGGCCGATGGATGGATCACTCACCTCGAGGCTGGGCGGGCCGCGGCGGCCCCAACGAGGCAATGTTGCAGTTGGCGCGCCGCCCGGTGATCATCGGGTTCGGGTCCTGCACCGCCCGACGCGCCGCCTCCGCCTCCCGGAACGTCACCTGTTGCGCCATGCATCCATCGATCGATCTCGTTAGGCGCGAGGGGAACAGGAATTTTAAAGCACGCTGCATGCGTGCGCGGCCAGGCCGGGGGAAGGGGGGGAAGGGAGCGCGCGGCTTACGAATCCGTAGCCCTTGGAGCGACCGGTGAGGCGGTCCGTGATGACGACGGCCTCCAGGATGTCGCCGTACTGCTCGAAGTGCTGCCGGAGCCCCTCCGACGGCGTCTCCCACGCCAGCCCGCCCACGAACACCTTCGTCTGCGTCGTGTCGCCGAACCGCGACCGGTACGCAGACGCCGTCGACGACGACGCCGCCATCACGCCCGTCCGGCCGCCCTACTCCGAGTCGTCGCAAGAAGGAGGCTTGCCGGCTTTGAGTGTCGACCGGTGATCTTGCTAGCCCTTGGTGAACTACCTTGCGCGCACGGTTTATCTGGTTGGTTAATTCCGGCGCGCCGCCGCAGCCTCCCTCAGTGCGCGCGCTCTTGCTGTGCTGTGTATGGCTGCCTAAGCAGTGGCGGAGCGCACTGCCATATATAACCGAGCTCGCTGTGATGTGCTGGCTTAATGATCAGAAGCGGTGGAGGGGGATTTTGATCAGGCGGCAGTTGCAATTGGGGTGGCCGGTGGAGATGGGGAGAAGAGGGGAGGAGGTTCAGTGGGGAGGGAGGAGAGACAGGCAGGCGCAAGGGGTTGTGCGCTGGAAGAGACGGTTAGGGTGGGGTGACAGCTATGTGCAGCCTTTTATACTGTTCCTTTTTCTCCCTTTTCCTTCCCTTATGGGCGCCTTCTCTATTTTTGTTCCTCAAACCCACATCTCATTTGATTTCACAGAGAAATCCCACATTTCCTTTTAATTGAAAGAGAACTACTCTTGTGTGTCATTTTCAGAAGACAAAAAATAAGCGCATTTCGTTTGCGAATAACTCACATGCTTGAAATGGTTGCCTCGGCGTAGCCCCGTGAGGAAGTGGTGATTTGATAGAAAAGAGGGTGGCCCGGGTGAGGGTGGCGACAAAAGCAAACCGCGATGAAGAAGCACAACGCTCCACCCCTGTTCGCCTGTTCGCGTGTTTTTGCTACTGCTAGAAGATGGATGGCAAAGAATGCCTGAAACACGTGTCATAGGAAATGAATGGAGAGGCGACGGGGATGTAGGGTCCAGGCGAAGACCTCTACACCGAGAGGGAGAGTGCAAGGGTCGCGTGTACATTGATGACACGTGTTTCAGGCATTCTTTGCCATCCATCTTCTAGCTATATTGATGTCGAGTCAAACTGAGAACCTCCAGCTACCAGTCAAGCGCGGTATAAATGACTGTGCTATTACTCTCCGTCCGGGTTTGTTAGGCCTCCTCATATTTTGGGTCAAATTTTGACCAACTATTTGACTAAAAATATATAAAACATATGCTGCAAAAAATATACTGTTGGATTTGTATTTGAAATAAGAGAGGGCCTAATAAACCCGGACGGAGGGAGTACTTCGTATGTATTGACGCTAGCCTCCACAATATTCAAGACCGTGTTTGTCATGTTCAATGTTTCCTTCGGAAATAAAAAAGTTTAGCGCATTACTCCTTGAGGTTTACAACATCTTGTCCCATTTCTTTGACCATCATTTTCAGCCCAATGACCAAAAAATTACGATGAAGTGATGATTTGGTAGAAAAGAGGGTGGCCCAGGCTAGGGTGCAAACAAAAGCAAACCGAAGCACAATGCTACACCTCTATTCGGTGTTTTTTTGCTACTGCTAGAAGATGGATGGCAAAGAATGCCTGAAACACGTGTCGTAGGAAATGAATGGAGAGGCGACGGGGAGGTGGGGTCCAGGCGAAGACCTGTACACCGCACATAGAGGAAGAGTGCACGGATCGCGTGCAACACATCTTTTGCCTCATTGATTTATTTAAACAGTGGGCCTACAACTACACCAGTCAACTTTGATCGTCGAGATGCATGTAATGTACTTAGTGCACTATTTAACTAGATAAAACAATGAGTTTTGCAAACATATAAAGTATACATGCACTATGTAATATATAGGTACATGAACATATGTCAATACTTGGGTAGACAGGAAGAAAAAAGAGAAACAACCCATAATCCACTCAAGCCCCCCACGCCTCATGACCACACGAAAGGCCTATAGAAGAATTGGTGTCAAGTGACACCGTTGGTATACATAAGAAACACCTTGATCATATCACTTTGTTTTGGGGGAAGAAATATCTATTCTAACGTGAAGTGAAACTGAAAACCTCGAGCTACTGGTCAAGTGCAATATAAATGACTGAACTATTACCTTTTTCTAGGAACCGACGGGAGAACTGCCTTTTAATACAGACGAAAAAGAGAGGAATAATATGAACATAGGGGCACATATTTTGAGGGAAACATGGCGAAACCATTGGAACTACTAAAAGCGAAATACAACTCAGTCGACGCCCATAGTGGGCATGGCGCCACCAAACACCATATGACGCTGCTTAATGTCCTCTATGGCAACATGGCCACCTCAAGATGAGTAATCCAGGTGCCAGAGAAAAATATGCATGCTCCTCTCCTTCCATATATTCCATAGGGCGTAGATAAGTCTATCGATCCTCCGCTTACAAACTTCCTTTGGCATTGAATCAATGATGCCCTCACCCGCAAAAAAAAAATCAATGTTGCCCTCCCACCAGTTAGACACACCTCCTGACTCAGGTAGGAAGTTGGACACGGCTAGGTTTTCACCAGTCCAGGCGCTCATGCGGTTCCAAACAACAATGGAGAAAGGAAATCTTTGCAAAGGTGTATAACCGTTTCTGGAGCCTGGAGCCTGGAGGCAGAGCTGGCACATAGGGTCATGGGGCCATCTACAAGCGGCAAGCCTATCCATAGTAAGAATTTTGTCCTGAAGAACAAGCCATGCGAAGAATTTGTATTTGGGCTCCGCATGCGCAACTCAAATCTAGGAGGAGTCAAACCTAGGGTGAGGTCCATGGAACTGAGCTGCATAGGCCCAGGCAGAAGAGTAGATGTATTGACGGTAGCCTCCACAATATTCAAGGCTATATTTTTCATGTTCAATGTTTCCTTCAAAAGGAAATTTTTTAGCACATTACTCCTTGAGGTTTACAACATTTTGTCCCATTACTTTGACTATCATTTTCAGCCCAAAGATAAAAAATATATGTATATGGTCCAAAAATATCCAAGCTATGAATATAAAGTCTTAAAACGATGGCCCTTAGGGCATGTGTGACCCAAATGAATTCGACTTTTTTGAGATTCCCAATGAGATTAAGCAAAATGGTTACAGAAAAAAGGCGTTCACCATTATAAATTTAGTACCGGGGTTGACGGTCTTGCTAGCCTTCTCGCATTGCTTCGCACTGGATGCAAATGAGAACCTCTATGGTTTGTAGGGTTCTCAAAATAGGGAACAAGATTATAATGTCATGATTTTTTTTAGAAACATAGTACAAACACATACATTCATCCCTATGAACGCATGTGCGCACAACCTACCCCTATGAACACCTCCGAGAGAATGAGCCGATGGTTCTTGAGATTGACGAAGTCACCATAGGTGCATCACTATCGACAGAAATGCCGCCTCCATTGAAAGTATATTCCGCCTTTATAAGACACCAAAGTGTCAAACCTAGAGCTTGATCCCTGGTGGCCTGGGGGTAACACTGTCCTCCTAACCATTCAATCATAGGTTGGTTATCATGCCATGACATCTTTTCAATTGGTTAAATGGTGTTTGATTCCTAAAAACATAGATTTTTTCCAAGAGGTTAGAATCAATGTAAATTTTACCGCGAAGCATAGTGCAAGTAAATCATTGGAAAAGGTTCATATGGATTACAATTCTCCACATCAAAGAATCTAATTAGGAAGATATTAATCTCAAGGAGTACAATACTCCTATTCTCTTTGGAAAAACATTTCCTCGAAGACCGAGTATTCAACACATCTATATCTATACGCATATAAAATGAACGAACTTATAGTATATACAAACAAATGGGAGTAGGGCATTTTGGAAACCGAGCTCCATGGAGGCCTCAATTTTGAATATTTCCAAATTCAAACTTTTTAGTTTCAAAAATTTCTGAAAAAATACACATGTATACTATACAAGGAAGTAATGTGTATGTATGTAAAATTTCAGGATGAAATACCTTGAATTGTGAGCTGCACACAAAAAAATCATGGACTTTGAGGATGAACACTACCTATGCTAAAAAGCCCTGGATTTTTTTTTTGTAGATCTCATTTTAATGTATTTCAACTTGAAAATTTACACACATGTACATTATGTCTCTAGGTATATGCGTACTTTTTCAGAATTTTTAGAAACTGAAAAGTTTGAATTTTGAAGTTTTCAAATTAAGTCCTACATGGAGCTCGGGCTCCATTTGGCATTTTCGAACAAATGGATGCTAATTGGTCAATGCTGTTAAGTAGCCATAAAATGATTCTAAGCATATCTAACCACTACTTCAGCAGCAAGGCAGAGCATGCAAGACGGTGAAGATGCCATGGAAATATGCCGGCAGATCTGCAGCATAGCAGGAGATCAGAAACGCCAAAGTCCAAACGTCAATTTCGGTAGACAAGACGCGGACTCACGTAGGATCCAGCACATTCCCTTGCGGTCCAAGTTACCATCAGCAGTAAACATTAGCCGGCGAGGGCCATCAAACAACGAATGATCCTATTGTAGTACAAAGTAGTGCTTAGCGAGAAGCTTCGGGGTTTGGACTTTTGCATGCGTACGCGCCACCGCGCTGCGGTGCAACTTCTTCGACTGGACGTGCATGGATTTAGTGTCGTTGCCATCCAGGTAGGTGACATGTATCCACCTCAGGAGGCAGTGCATATACAAACCCATCGTAAGTTTCCAAGGACAACGGCATTGGAATGTGGACACTCCATCTCGGCCCCCGTCGACGTCGACACGTACCGTACGCGTACGCGTACCAGATTTTGGTCAGACTGTTGCGTGTGGCTAGGCGTATCATCATTATTAGTTTTTGTTATCTTTCCCTGGGTGGCGTGCTGCCCTTTCCTTTGGTAATCCCAAGTGTTGCACGCTCATGTATAGCTGGACAGTATTGTCTGATCGATCGAAATCATTTCAGGATGATTAGGACTGCCGTGGCTGCCCTTTTTAACGGTGCATGTTTTGTCTGCTACCCTGGTAAAAAACAGGCAAGGACTTTTGAAACTGCTAGACTTTGAATTTCCCGGGCATATACGTGGAAAATAATGCAGTAAAGCATTGTACAATGTAGGTGCTTACGGGAGAAATAAACTAGTATTTTTTTAAGGACCGGTTATTTGTAGAGGTAGACGTTGACACCCCTCCTGTAGAAAGGCACTGGCTTCAGAAAAAGCTCATTTATTTTTCTTAAGCATCTCCCTAAGCACCTAGCATTGTACAAGGCCTAAGGGCATCTCCAACGGTACCCCATTCCGCCCCTAAATGACTGGACGGTTTTTGCCATCCAACGTCGTCCAGCAAACGTCCACGGACGTGTCCGCGCGTCTGAATTCCCGCAAAGCGAAAGCAAACCGGGGGTGGTTTGCTGGCGTCTGGACTCGTGCCACGTTCACGTCCGGCTGTGTGGTCTTACCGAAAGTCATCTCCACGCGCCCCGCTCACGAGCGGTCGCCAGACATTCATGCCGCTCTGCCGCTCCAGAGCAGATGTGACTGGACGATGCCGGTCAGACCGACGTGACCAGGCAGAGAGGGCGGCACCGCTTCAATGCGGACTCCTGGCAATCGAGAAGCCTACTTCGGTCGTTGCGCCGCAATGAAGCGGGGCTTCGTCGGTCCGCCTGCCCCGACTAGTTAAGCACGCTGGCGAGAGTTGTCCAACCCATCTCCACTACTCACCGCACAACCGCGCGATGGGAAAGTCCGGCGCTAGTGGCTGGTTCTCTGGTGTCGACCGATGGATCTCCCTCCGGATCGTGGCCTCACCGCCCCAAGGTCTCCGGGGTCGTTGTCCTCCATCACGTCATCGGCGAAGGAGGGTCGTGCTATCCTCTATCGACGAGAAGCAGAAGCAGCCGCCCTCCTTGGAGGCTGCCGCGATGGACGAGGAGTACCAGGCACAAATGGAGCTCCTGCTCGAGCGATCGCTCCGTGACCGCGGTCCGCTGCCGCCACCGTCGCTGCCTAGTCAGCACGTCAAGCAGGACCCCCCCCCCCATATAGGCGTGCGCGCAACCACGGTGTCGAAATCAGATGTTGCATCAAGGAGGAGGTGCCCTTCCCTCCACGCAATCGTGGCGTCCAAATCGGACACTACGTCAAGGAGGAGGTGAAGGAGGAGCCATTGCCGCCGCCACGCTATACGTTTAGCCGCTTCCAGCCGGGGTCCACGCCACTTCGTTTTTGGCGCGGCAAGGAGGCAGCGCTGTTGGAAATATGCCCTAGAGGCAATACTATTGTATTATTATATTTCCATGTTCATAATAAAGAGTTTATATTTCATGCTATAACTGCTATGATCCTGGAATATGCGATTCAGTGGAAAACTCATATGCACGTGTGAAATGATAAACATCAAATAATAGGTTCCTATCTCGCCTCTAAGACTGGCTCAAGTGTTGTTGGTGATCATGTTTTCCGGATATTAGGATATCGTTAAGTGTAACGATAGTCCTAAAACAACATTGAGAGTTTGACGTTAGAACAACGATCATATTAAATCGACCCAAACTTGTTTGTTATACTTTGAGATAATATCATCTGAAATCAATTAGTATAACACGGAGTGTTAACATGTGCTTTTAGTTCCTCAGACCATGAGAGTATCATAGTCACTTCCTACCGTACGGTGGACTTTGGGGTTGCTCAAACATCATCTGTAACACGGTCATCATAACGACAACTTACAGGTTCATCGAAAAGTTTGACAAGGGACTAGATAGCTCGAGAGTGGGATTTCCTCCTCCGACGATGGAGAGATATTCTTAGGACCCTCTCGGTGTGACGGCATCAATCATCGTCTAGCCAGACACAGGTGACTATGTCATGGGGACGTCGGAACACTTCAACGAGAAAGAAGAACAAAACCGGTAACGAGGATGACGGTATAGTGAGCATGTGTATGACTTTGGAGGATACCGATGCATCCCGGGTTTTGTAAAGTATCGCGTAGCAAAGGGAACATCACATGATAACCAAAGGTTTGTAGGGAACGCAGCAGAAAACAAAAATATTCCGACCTACGCACCAGCCCAGGACCACTATGAAGACTGCATACAAGGTTTCGATCCGATCGTTACCGACTCGTAGCGCAACGGAAGTAGAGTCGATGTAGATCGTCGGTGCAGATCCCCGCAGCTAGGATTTACAACCTCCCAACCGCGAGGATGTTCTCCCTCGTCTGCCCCACGGACAGCCCTCCGGGAGGCGGTTGAACAGTCCCTCGAATGGTGTCATGGACAGCCCTTCAGGAGGACCCTCAAAACTCGGACGGTCACTCGGACAGCCCTTCGGGAGGACACTCGAACAACCCCTCGGGCAAAAGATCAAACCTACGTCCTCTCTACGGGGTTGCACACATACGGTGTCACCTATCTGGCAGGGCTTCGCCATCCAGAACTAGTTCCCACCGGAACCTAGACAGCCTTTCGGCTCTACGAAACTATTTCGTGGGAGGGAAAGAAAAAAGGCAGATCATGCATACCATTTGGTGAGAGAGTTGGAGTGAGTGTGGAGAGCTCCTCTCCACCTCTATTTATAGGAAAGCCAAGGGGAAGGGTGGTACTAAAAAATACCAAAACACCCATGCCTTATGTCACACATAAAGGGCATAAAAGGATGGCATGTGAAGCTCCATGGAGGAGCTCCACCCTTGGCCAGCCACCCCCATGGCCCCCCCCCCAAAAGGGGGTTCCTTGGTCCCTAAGTCCTTCTAGAAGCCTTTTGGGAAAAGCCTTAAAAGGTGGCTTTCCAAAAAGGTAACCATAAAGTGATTTTCACTATTCACAGAAACATTTTTCCGCGACCGTTAAATCCGAAAATATTTTTGTGGGTCTTAGAATAATTCCAGTACCCACTAAAATGATTTTGGACGCGTTCCGAAACAATTCCGGATTAGTGATTTTCATCTGCGAAAAGCAACCAAACCGGTTCCAGCAGCTCCAGAACATTTCCGGTTTTTATCCCGGAAAAATCCCAGAAGTTTCCAGAACAATTCTGGCACCCTCCAAGAATTTCCAGGCATGTGCTGAAACCAATTTGACTTAATGGTATACTCCGAAACAACTTTTTAGTTTTACCGAAACTATTCCGGTGTTCTCTCCGGAACGTTTCCGTTGTCTCCGAAACTTTTCCGGTGACTTTCTCTCAGACTCCCTGTCTAGTATTCAGCAGATAGATGACCCTTAAGTGTGTGACCCTAAGTTCGGTGAAGTATAGACATGACCCGAAACACTTTCCGATCAATGATCAACATCGGAGCCGTGGAGACCCATATTGACTCCTATACCCACACGAATAAATATTCGAGTGAACCTCCGGTTGCCGTGTGCTATTCCTGTTGCTTCGTGATATGTTACAAATACCCGAGCTGAGAATCATCGGCATCCCCGTGGATCAACACTTGTCCACAATGCCAGTTACCTCGTTACCGGTTTTGCTCTCTTTTCTCGTTCCCGTGTTCCGGCATCCCTGTGATCAAATCACAATGTGTCTGGCCAGACGATGATGGATACCGTAACACCTAGAGGGCCCAGAGATATCTCTCCATCGTCGGAGGAGCAAATCCCAATCTTGAGCTATCAAGTCCCTTGTCATACTTTCCCATGAACCCGTAAGCCGCCGTAATAGCCACCCAGTTGCGGATGACGTTTAACAAACCCCAAAGTTCATGAATCAAGCATGAAGGAACTCAATACTCTCATGGTCTAAGGAATTATGCAAATGTTAACTTTCTCTGTGTTATTAACCATTAACTTGTGACGAATGTATCTCATAGCATAACATCAATTCGGGTCGATTCAACACAAGTGTTCTCCTAACATTGTGCCCTCAAAATTGCCGGCATAGTCATGCCCATGATCAGGAAAACAGAACCATCATGCAACACTTGAGCTAGTCTTAGAGGCCAGACTAGGAATACATTTTACCGTTTATTATTCCACACGTGCATATGAGTCTTCCTCCGAGCCTCGTGGTTATTGTAGACTCGAGAACCATAGCAGTTATAGCATGGAACATAAACATAATTATGAACATGGAGATAAACAATAACATTTATTATTGCCTCTAGGACATATCTCCTACAAGGTTCACTCAAATGATATTCGTCCAATCATAGGGATCAATATGGACGTCCACGGTTCCGCTATCGGTCATTGAATGAAGGGGTTTCGTTCATGTCTATATTTACCGAACCTACGGGGTCACAAGCTTAAGGTAATCACAATCAGTTGAGTGTTAGTAGGACGAGAGTATCGAGGATTTATTTGTGGAATTGTTTCATTAATATTCAGAATAGTCTGAGAGGAACCGGAAGCGTTTTGGGGTCACCTGATAGCCTGCAAGTAAGTGTATAGGGTTTAGTTGTAGCCTTTTCGAAGTAAGAGTATCAATCCCACAGGGAGCACAGGAATAAGGCTTTTGCCCCTTGTAGAGAATTATGTAACTTTGTGCCGGCAGATAATTATAGACTTGAAGCAGAGTGAGGGCGGATTTAAATAAGGATTGAGTGAAATGGCGACTTGTAACTGAATAACATAAAAGTAAATGAAAGATAAAGATGGTAAATAACAATGAGACAACAGAATTAAAAAGGGGTTCTCAGGGAGTCTGGAATCCCCATTGGTATGTTTCTAGTACTACTACGCATGAGCATGGCATGGAAAGGATACTTGAGCCACTGTTGACGTTTATGCTGGGCGGAGCCGGGTACAGAACACGTTCTACTCGTGGTAGACTTCGTGCCACACACGCCACCATCATAGTCTCCCCCTGTGGGTTACGACTCATGATAATTAAGGGTTTCCCCGTGGACGCGGCCTCACTAAGGGTTCTCCGTAAATCCCCGGTCACTTGAAAAGGTTAGGAGCTGTAGGCTTTTATTGTCACCACGAATTACCTCCACATCTTAAACCTATGCAAAGACAGTGATATACTTCGTGGCCAATATAGGCACAAATGCTGAGTGGGGCCCCTTCAAAACATTCACAAAGTTATTAAACTAAGCATTCAACAGAGTATCTCATATCCATGACAAACATTTCAGATCCTACACATACCAAGGTTCATCCATATCCCCGAGAACTAGGGGGTCTACTCACACATAAGAACAACAATCATCATGATAATGGTAATGAGATACATGGACGAATGATTCAACCGATACACCGAAGGATCCACTAGGGTTCTTGATGTTGCAGATGATAAGGATGTGGATGACGATGATGATGAACATGGTGATGACGTAGGTGTTGATGATGATGCCGTTCCTCGCGCGATGAGAGGAATCCCCTTCTTCTCCCGGTTGATCCTCCCTCCGAATGGGCTCCGGCGGATAGGGTTTTGCCTTCTGGATGTGTTTCTGGAGTCTCTGTTCGTCTCCTCCTTGATCCGCTTCGATGGGGTGAAAGTAGTCGCATGGAACACCGTCGTTCGCTCTGAAAGCGCGACGACGACTATTTCTTTGGACTTCCTGCTTGATCTTTTGATGGAAAGTGTTTATCACCTTTAATGTGTGATTCCACTGCCATTTCCGAGGATTTCCTCCATTAAATGGATATTGCTCCAAAAGACGTTACCTGAGAGATTATCAACAAAAAGAAGTGCGCGAATGCGGTAAAATTCCACAAAGCCCACCTTGTAGGCACAAAATATATAGGAAAAATGTCACGTAAATTGGACTCATCAACTCCCCCAAGATTAAGTCTTGCTCATCCCCGAGCAAGTACCGTGGCTTGTAAAGAACGAGGTCACCCTTGTGTTTATAAGATACGGATATCAAAAGGTATGAGTCCATTACTCCTGAGAGGAACATTTGTTGACGCGTATATGTGGCAAACAATAGCTCATACTTACTCTGGTAATGATCATGCAGGCATCCACATCTTGTCATTTAATTTTACTGAGGACAAGTAACAACTTCATATCCTAGTTCATTATTGTTTCAATCGGGCAAGTTGTTTCTTCTTCATTTTGCTTGTAAAAAGTTTTTATCAAAGGGTTCAGTCTCTCCTCATTGAATCATACTAAAGGCTCAATGAAATTTTAAGTGTAAACTAGCCTTATTCTCATAGAGACTTCATTTCCCAAGGCATTTTAGTAGAGGATTAATTTATTTGCTTGCCCTTAAGTAAGTTGAACCTTTCAATGAGCTAGCATATATAGTTGTTTTATCTCCCTTCAAAAATTCACATAACTAAGATGTGGGGGACTTATAATCATCATGTAAGTAAATATGCACTACTACTTAGATCACAATAACCATCAAGCATGTTCTTCAAACAAAAGTAACGATCTCACACATCAAGATATCCTTAAACTCATTGGAAGGGATCATTCCTTATTCAAGAGGAAAATCGATAGTTCAACCTTATTGAAAATAAAGCTTATTATCTAATCTCGCGGAAAGGTAAATGCAGAAAGGGTAAAGATACAAAGTGCACATGAATCTCCCCCAAGCTTACAATCAAGCTAGGGAGATCCAGGCACAAAGCATTTCATGCTCACTCCTAGAATTCCTGGAAGGCAGCGCAGATGCTCTTAAGCTTGTTCTTCAGTTCCTCGATCACGGCTTGCTGATCATCTACAACCTGGGTCAAAAACTCAAGTTGTGCAGTGTTGTTGTTAAGAGTATCAATCATAAGCCCGATCTTATGAAAAAGACCATCTACTCTTGCTTCCAAATCCTTGCTCATCAACCAGTAAGAATCAATCCCATCCCCGATCACATTAACACAAGCCTTGGAAACTTTCTCCAACTCCCGAATGTTTTCCTTCATCTCCTCTGGGGTTGGTGGTTCCTTTCCCCACTCAGATTGAGGAGGCCCAGAGGAAATAACGGAATAGATCCGCGGATATTGAATTCATAGGGACTAGGGGGATACCCATCTGGAATAGTGGCATCATCTCCTTCTTTTGTTGGTTCTTGCTCCTCGATCTCCACCACCTCGACCTTCTCCTCCATATCCTTCTTCTCCTCATGAGGTTCTTCCTTGATGCTAAGCTTCCTCAGGTCCTCCCAACCCGAGGGCTCAACATCGTCCAAGTTGGGGAAGGGGATGATGCGTGCATAGGTGGACAAGATCATGGCGGCGATCGTGCTTGTTGCCTGCAACTAAAAGCTTTTTGGAGGAGATGGGAGGCAAAGAAAATGAGAGATTAGATGGTTTTAGGTTTATGGGCGTCCCTTTCTCCCTTTTATGAAGGCTAAGCCTGTAGGTAATCACGAGATATGAGATAATAAGTTAGTTAGAAAGAAATCAAAACGAAATTGGGAAAGAATCGCGCCAACCGGGTCAACGACGTCCTTCCATACGAGCGCTTGCGCTCGCATGGCCGGTCGTTTGGCCTACTGCTGGATATCTTCTCCTTTTTTTACCTGCCGCAGGGAATGGACCGAACGACCGCTCATACGGGCGCGTCCGGTCATCAGGAACACCGTCTTTGATTCTGCTTTCACAGCGTTCGCCGAGTGTCCCCCAAACGACCGCTCAAACGAGCGCCTACGCCCATATGGTACACCGTCTTTGATTCTGACTCCCGCGGCTCCTCCGTCTCTTTTTTGTGCGACCGCCCAAACGGGCGCTCGCGGTCGTTTGGAACGCCGTCTTTGATTCTGTTGGCGGCTGTGCCAATTTCTTCCTTAGAAAATTTTTCATCCCTGAAAGATTAATGGCAAAGCTGGCAACTATAGATGAAAATTCCAAGCTCTGAGACGTAAGATTAAACAAGTTTATAAGAACAATATAATTTTTATCTATATATTCACATCTATCTTACCAGAGTGTTGACCTATACTCGTTGTTCCTTACGGAGAGCTTCAGCTTGCTCGATTGTGAGGAAACTTACCTCTTCTATATTCCGCTCTTCTTGCTCATCCGCAAGGTATATCTTTAAGCGTTGTCCATTCACGATCCGGGGACCATTCTTCCCTCCTTTAAGACAAACAGCTCCAGAATTGTACACCTCTTCTATCTCATAGGGCCCTTCCCAGCGAGACCTAAGCTTCCCTGGAAACAACTTGAGACGAGAGTTAAATAGGAGGACTTTGTCCCCCGCAGTGAAGGTTCGTTTCAGTATCTTACGATCATGCCACATTCTAACCTTTTCTTTGAACAACCTGGCACTCTCGTAAGCACTGTTGCGAAGTTCATCTAGAGCATGCATATCCAACAACCTCTTTTCTCCAGCTTCTTTAAGATTGAGATTTATATTTTTGATTGCCCACAAAGCTTTATGCTCTAATTCTAAGGGTAGATGACAAGCCTTACCGTACACCATTTTGTATGGTGACATCCCCATGGGATTCTTGTAAGCGGTGCGATAAGCCCAGAGTGTTTCATTCAGCTTTGATGCCCAATCTTTTCTCGATTTCTGCACCGTCTTTTGCAGTATCGTCTTTATTTTCCTGTTAGAGAGTTCAACCTGCCCACTAGTTTGTGGATGATATGGTGATGCTATTCGGTGAGTCACCCCGTACTTACGAAGTACTCTTCCGAATATTCCCTGTATAAAATGAGATCCACCGTCAGTGATAAGAATTTTAGGAACTCCAAACCTGATGGAAATATGCCCTAGAGGCAATAATAAAGTTGTTATTATTTTATATTTCCTTGTTCATGATAAAGGTTTATTATTCATGCTAGAATTGTATTGACCGGAAACTTAAATACATGTGTGAATACATAAACAAATACCGTGTCCCTAGTGGGCCTCTACTAGCCTAGCCCGTTGATCAAAGATGGTTAAGGTTTCCTAACCATTGACATGAGTTGTCATTTGATAACGGGATCACATCATTAGGAGAATGATGTGATGGACAAGACCCATCCGTTAGCTTAGCATATGACCGTTCTGTTTATTGCTACTGCTTTCTTGAATGTCAAATACATGTTCCTCGGACCATGAGATCATGCAACTCCCGGATACCGGAGGAATACCTTGTGTGCTATCAAACGTCACAACGTAACTGGGTGATCATAAAGATGCTCTACAGGTATCTCCGAAGGTGTCCGTTGAGTTGGCATGGATCGAGACTAGGATTTGTCACTCTGTGTTTCGGAGAGGTATCTCTAGGCCCTCTCGGTAATGCACATCATAAGAAGCTTGCAAGCAAAATGACTAAGGAGTTAGTTACGGGATGATGTATTACGGAACGAGTAAAGAGACTTGCCGGTAACGAGATTGAACTAGGTATGGAGATACCGACGATCGAATCTCGGGCAAGTAACATACCGATGGACAATGGGAATTACGTATGTTGTCATTGCGGTTCGACCGATAAGATCTTCGTGGAATATGTATGAACCAATATGAGCATCCAGGTTCCGCTATTGGTTATTGACCGGAGAGGCATCTCAGTCATGTCTACATCATTCCCGAACCCGTAGGGTCCGCACGCTTAACGTTCGTTGACGATATAGTGTTATATGAGTTACGTGAATTGGTAACCGAATATTGTTCGGAGTCCCGGATGAGATCCCGAACGTCACGAGGAGTCTCGGAATGGTCGAGAGGTAAAGATTTATATATGGGAAGTCATATTTTGGGTTCCGGAAAAAGGTGCAGTTTTTTCGGTATTGTATCGGGAAGCTTCCAGAAGGTTCCGGAGGATTCCGGAGGGGTCCGGAAGTCCACAAGTAGGTCCACCACGTCCCAAAGGGCTGGCATGGGCTAAGGGGAGGCGCCCTGGCCTTATTGGGCCAGGCACACCAAGTCCTCAAAAGCCCACGCAACTAGGGAAGGAAAAAAGGGAGAGTCCTAGTAGGAATAGGATTGGACTTTGGAGTCCAAATCCACGTGTGTACTATTCACGGTTACTATTCACGTGGCACTATTCCTTCTACTCCAAGCCCCTACACATATATAAATAGAGGAGAGGGGGCGCCCCAAAGGACAACAACATTGTCTTAGCCGTGTGCGGCGCCCCCCTCCACAGTTCCGTCCCTCGGTCATATTTTCGCAGTGCTTGGGCGAAGCCTTGCGGAGATAGCATCGCCATCACCGTCACCACGCCATCGTGCTGCCGGAACTCATCCACTACCTCGCCGTCTTGCTGGATCAAGAAGTCGAGGACGTCACCGAGATGAACGTGTGCTGAACGTGGAGGTGTCGTACGTTCGGTGCTCGGTCGGTTGGATCGTGAAGTTGTTCGACGACATCAACCGCGTTGTTCTAACGCTTCCGCTTACGGTCTATGAGGGTACGTAGACATACTCCCCCTCTCGTAGCTATGCATCTCCATGGATAGATCTTGCGTGTGCGTAGAATTTTTTTTTGTTTTCCATGCAACGTTCCCCAACAGTGGCATCATGAGCCAGGTTTATGCGTAGATGATATGCACGAGTAGAACACAAAGAGTTGTGGGCGGTGATCGTCATACTGCTTACCACCAACGTCTTATTTTGATTCGGCGGTATTGTAAGATGAAGCGGCCCGGACCAACCTTACATGTCCACGTACATGAAACCGGTTCCACCGACAGACATGCAACTTGTTTTGCATAAAGGTGACTGGCGGGTGTCTGTTTCTCCTACTTTAGTTGAATCGAATTTGACTGCGGCCGGTCCTTGTTGAAGGTTAAAACAGCAAACTTGATAAATCACCGTTGTGGTTTTGTGCCGTAGGTAAGAACGGTTCTTGCTAGAAGCCGGTAGGAGCCACGTAAAACTTGCAACAACAAAGTAGAGGACGTCTAACTTGTTTTTGCAGGGTATGCTGTGATGTGATATGGTCAAGACATGATGTGATATACGTTATTGTATGAGATGATCATGTTTTGTAATTTATCGGCAACCCGCGGGAGCCTTATGGTTGTCTCTTTATTGTATGAAATGCAAGCACCATGTAATTGCTTTACTTTATCGCTATGTGTTAACAATAGTTGTAGAAGCAATAGTTGGCGAGACGACCACGACGCAACGATGGAGATCAAGGTGTCGAGCCGGTGACGATGGAGATCATGACGATGCTTTGGAGATGGAGATCAAAAGCACAAGATGATGGCCATATGATGTCACATATTTTGATTGCATGTGATGTTTATCCTTTATGCATCTTATTTTGCTTAGAACGACGGTAGCATTATAAGATGATCCCTTCACTAAATTTTAAGATAAAAGTGTTCTCCCCGAGTATGCACCGTTGCTAAAGTTCGTCGTTTCGAAGCACCTCGTGATGATCGGGTGTGATAGATTCTACGTTCACATACAACGGGTGTAAGCCAGTTTTACACAAGCAGAATACTTGGGTTAAACTTGACGAGCCTAGCATGTACAGACATGGTCTCGGAACACTGGAGACCGAAAGGTCGAACATGAGTCATATAGTAGATATGATCAACATGGAGATGTTCACCATTGATGACTATCCCATCTCACGTGATGATCGGACATGGGCTAGTTGATTTGGATCATGTATCACTTAGTTAACTTGAGGGATGTTAATTTAAGTGGGAGTTCATTAGTAATTTGATTAATTGAACTTAATTTATCATGAACTTAGTATTGATAGTTTCTTTGCATATCTATGTTGTAGATAAATGGCCCGTGCTACTGTTCCGTTGAATTTTAATGCGTTTCTAGAGAAAGCTAAGTTGAAAGATGATGGTAGCAACTACACGGACTGGGTCCGTAACTTGAGGATTATCCTCATTGCTGCACAGAAGAATTATGTCCTTGATGCACCGGTAGGTGATGGACCTGCTGCAGGAGCTGCTGCAGACGTTGTGAACGCCTGGCAGGCTCGATCTGATGACAACTCGATAGTTCAGTGTGCCATGCTCTACGGCTTAGAACCGGGACTGCAAAAGCGTTTTGAACACCACGGAGCATATGAGATGTTCCAAGAGCTGAAATTGATATTTCAAGCTAATGCCCGGGTTGAGAGATATGAAGTCTCCAACAAGTTCTTTAGCTGTAAGATGGAGGAGAACAGTTCTGTCAGTGAACACATACTCAGAATGTCTGAGTACCACAACCACTTGACTCAGCTAGGAATTGATCTTCCGGTTGAGAGTGTTATTGACAGAGTTCTTCAGTCACTGCCACCAAGCTATAAAGGCTTCGTGATGAACTATAATATGCAAGGGATGGAGAAGACAATTCCCGAGCTCTTCGCGATGCTGAAATCAGCGGAGGTAGAAATCAAGAAGGAGCATCAAGTGTTGATGGTTAACAAAACCACTAGTTTCAAGAAAAAGGGCAAGGGAGAGAAGGGGAACTTCAAGAAGAACGGCAAGCAAGTTGCCGCTCCCATGAAGAAACCCAAAGCTGGACCCAGGCCTGAAACAGAGTGCTTCTACTGCAAAGGGACTGGTCACTGGAAGCGGAACTGCCCCAAGTATTTGGCGGATAAGAAGGATGGCAAAGTGAGCAAAGGTATATTTGATATACATGTTATTGATGTGTTCCTCACTAATGCTCGCAGTAGCGCCTGGGTATTTGATACTGGTTCGGTTGCTCATATTTGTACCTCGAAACAGGAGCTACGGAATAAGCGAAGATTGGCTAAGGACGAGGTGACGATGCGCGTCAGGAATGGTTCCAAGGTTGATGTGATCGCCGTCGGCACGCTACCTCTACATCTACCTTCGGGATTAGTTTTAGACCTCAATAATTGTTATTTGGTGCCAGCGTTGAGCATGAACATTATATCTAGATCTTGTTTATGGCGAGATGGTTATTCATTTAAGTCAGAGAATAATGGTTGTTCTATTTATATGAGTAACATCTTTTATGGTCACACACCTTTTGTGAATGGTCTATTCTTGTTGAATCTCGATCGTAGTGATACACATATTCATAATATTGATGCCAAAAGATGCAAAGTTGATAATGATAGTGCAACATACTTGTGGCACTGCCGTTTAGGTCATATTGGTGTAAAGCACATGAAGAAACTTCATGCGGATGGACTTTTGGAATCTCTTGATTATGAATCATTTGATACTTGCGAACCATGCCTCATGGGCAAGATGACTAAAACTCCGTTCTCCGGAACAATGGAGCGAGCTACTGATTTGTTGGAAATAATACATACCGATGTATGCGGTCCGATGAATGTTGAAGCACGCGGCGGGTATCGTTATTTTCTAACCTTCACAGATGATTTGAGTAGATATGGGTATATCTACTTGATGAAACACAAGTCTGAAACATTTGAAAAGTTCAAAGAATTTCAGAGTGAAGTAGAGAATCATCGTAACAAGAAAATAAAGTTTCTACGATCTGATCGCGGAGGCGAATATTTGAGTTACGAGTTTGGCCTTCATTTGAGAAAATGTGGAATTGTTTCACAACTCACGCCACCTGGAACACCACAGCGTAATGGTATGTCCGAACGTCGTAACCGTACTTTATTGGATATGGTGCGTTCTATGATGTCTCTTACCGATTTGCCACTATCGTTTTGGGGTTATGCATTAGAGACAGCTGCATTCACGTTAAATAGGGCACCGTCTAAATCCGTTGAGACGACACCATATGAACTATGGTTTGGCAAGAAACCTAAGCTGTCGTTTCTTAAAGTTTGGGGATGCGATGCTTATGTGAAAAAGCTTCAACCTGATAAGCTCGAACCCAAAGCGGAGAAGTGCGTCTTCATAGGATACCCTAAAGAAACAATTGGGTACACCTTCTACCACAGATCTGAAGGCAAGGTCTTTGTTACCAAGAATGGGTCCTTTCTAGAGAAGGAGTTTCTCTTGAAAGAAGTGAGTGGGAGGAAAGTAGAACTTGATGAGGTAATTGTACCTTCTCTCGAATTGGAAAGTAGCTCATCAGAGAAAACCGTTCCCGTGATGCCTACACCAATAAGAGAGGAAGATAATGATAAAGATCATGAAACTTCAGATCAAGTTACTACTGAACTTCGTAGGTCGACCAGAGTACGTTCCGCACCAGAGTGGTACGGTAATCCTGTTCTGGAAATTATGTTGTTAGACAACAGCGAACCTACGAACTATGAAGAAGCTATGATAAGCCCGGATTCCGACAAATGGCTTGAGGCCATGAAATCCGAGATAGGATCCATGTATGAGAACAAAGTGTGGACTTTGGTGGACTTGCCCGATGATCGGCAAGCCATTGAGAATAAATGGATTTTTAAGAGGAAGACAGATGCTGATGGTAATATCACTATCTACAAAGCTTGACTTGTCGCGAAAGGTTTTCGACAAGTTCAAGGGGTTGACTACGATGAGACTTTCTCACCCGTAGCGATGCTGAAGTCTGTCCGAATCATGTTAGCAATTGCCACATTTTATGATTATGAAATCTGGCAAATGGATGTCAAAACTGCATTCCTTAATGGTTTTCTCAAAGAAGAGTTGTATATGATGCAACCAGAAGGTTTTGTCGATCCTAAGGGTGCTAACAAAGTGTGCAAGCTCCAGCGATCCATCTATGGACTGGTCATCTCGGAGTTGGAATATACGCTTTGATGAGGTGATCAAAGCATATGGTTTTGTGCAGACTTACGGTGAAGCCTGTATTTACAAGAAAGTGAGTGGGAGCTCTGTAGCATTTCTAATATTATATGTGGATGACATATTGTTGATTGGAAATGATATAGAATTTCTGGATGGCATAAAGGGATACTTGAATAAGAATTTTTCAATGAAAGACCTCGGTGAAGCTGCTTATATATTGGGCATCAAGATCTATAGGGATAGATCAAGACGCTTGATAGGACTTTCACAAAGCACATACCTTGACAAAGTTTTGAAGAAGTTCAAAATGGATCAGTCAAAGAAAGGGTTCTTGCCTGTCTTGCAAGGTGTGAAGTTGAGTCAGACTCAATGCCCGACCACGGCAAAAGATATAGAGAAAATGAAAGTCATTCCCTATGCCTCAGCCATAGGTTCTATTATGTATGCCATGCTGTGTACCAGACCTGATGTGTGCCTTGCCATAAGTTTGGCAGGGAGGTACCAGAGTAATCCATGAGTGGATCACTGGACAGCGGTCAAGAATATCCTGAAGTACCTGAAAAGGACCAAGGACATGTTTCTCGTTTATGGAAGTGACGAAGAGCTCGTCGTAAAGGGTTACGTCGATGCAAGCTTCGACACTGATCCGGATGACTCTAAGTCACAAACCGGATACGTATTTATATTAAATGGTGGAGCTGTCAGTTGGTGCAGTTCCAAGCAGAGCGTCGTGGCGGGATCTACGTGTGAAGCGGAATACATAGCTGCTTCGGAAGCAGCACATGAAGGAGTCTGGATGAAGGAGTTCATATCCGATCTAGGTGTAATACCTAGTGCATCGGGTCCAATGACAATCTTTTGTGACAACACTGGAGCAATTGCCATAGCCAAGGAGCTCAGGTTTCACAAGAAGACCAAACACATCAAGAGATGCTTCAACTCTATTCGTGAATATGTCAAGGATGGAGACATAGAAATTTGCAAAGTACACACGGATCTGAATGTGGCAGACCCGTTGACTAAGCCTCTTCCACGAGCAAAACATGATCAGCACCAAGACTCCATGGGTGTTAGATTCATTACTATGTAATCTAGATTATTGACTCTAGTGCAAGTGGGAGACTGATGGAAATATGCCCTAGAGGCAATAATAAAGTTGTTATTATTTTATATTTCCTTGTTCATGATAAAGGTTTATTATTCATGCTAGAATTGCATTGACCGGAAACTTAAATACATGTGTGAATACATAAACAAATACCGTGTCCCTAGTGAGCCTCTACTAGACTAGCCCGTTGATCAAAGATGGTTAAGGTTTCCTAAGCATAGACATGAGTTGTCATTTGATAACGGGATCACATCATTAGGAGAATGATGTGATGGACAAGACCCATCCGTTAGCTTAGCATATGATCGTTTTGTTTATTGCTACTGCTTTCTTGAATGTCAAATACATGTTCCTCAGACCATGAGATCATGCAACTCCCGGATACCGGAGGAATACCTTGTGTGCTATCAAACATCACAACGTAACTGGGTGATCATAAAGATGCTCTACAGGTATCTCCGAAGGTGTCCGTTGAGTTGGCATGGATCGAGACTGGGATTTGTCACTCCATGTTTCGGAGAGGTATCTCTGGGCCCTCTCGGTAATGCACATCATAAGAAGCTTGCAAGCAAAATGACTAAGGAGTTAGTTATGGGATGAAGTATTACGGAACGAGTAAAGAGACTTGCCGGTAACGAGATTGAACTAGGTATGGAGATACCGACGATCGAATCTCGGGCAAGTAACATACCGATGGACAAAGGGAATTACGTATGTTGTCATTGCGGTTCGACCGATAAGATCTTCATGGAATATGTAGGAACCAATATGAGCATCCAGGTGTTGGAAATATGCCCTAGAGGCAATAATAAATTGGTTATTATTATATTTCCTTGTTCATGATAATCGTTTATTATCCATGCTATAATTGTATTGATTGGAAACTCAAATACATGTGTGGGTACATAGACAACACTGTGTCCCTAGTAAGCCTCTAGTTGACTAGCTTGTTGATCAAAGATGGTTAAGGTTTCCTAGCCATGGACATGAGATGTCATTTGATAACGGGATCACATCATTAGGAGAATGATGTGATGGACAAGACCCAAACTGTAAACGTAGCATTTGATCGTGTCAGTTTATTGCTGTTGTTTTCTGCATGTCAAGTATCTGTTCCTTTGACCATGAGATCATGCAACTCACTGACACCGGAGGAATACCTTGTGTGTATCAAACGTCGCAACGTAACTGGGTGACTATAAAGGTGCTCTACAGGTATCTCCGAGGGTGTCTGTTGGGTTGGCATGGATCAAGACTGGGATTTGTTACTCCGTATGACGGAGAGGTATCTCAGGGCCCACTCGGTAATACAACATCACAATGAGCCTTGCAAGCAATGTGACTAAAGTGTTAGCCACGAGATCTTGTATTACGGAACGAGTAAAGAGACTTGCCGGTAACGAGATTGAACTAGGTATAGTGATACCGACGATCGAATCTCGGGCAAGTAACATACCGAAGAACAAAGGGAACAGCATACGGGATTAACTGAATCCTTGACATAGAGGTTCGACCGATAAAGATCTTCGTAGAATATGTAGGAGCCAATATGGGCATCCAGGTCCCGCTATTGGTTATTGGCCGTAGAGGTGTCTCGGTCATGTCTACATAGTTCTCGAACCCGCAGGGTCTACACACTTAACGTTTGGTGACGATTAGTATAATTGAGTTATTATGTTGGTGACCGAAAGTTGTTCGGAGTCCCGGATAAGATCCCGGACATGACGAGGATCTCCGGAATAGTCCGGAGGTAAAGATTGATATATGTGATAATAGTGTTTTGATCTCCGGAAGGGTTCCGGAGTTCACCGGAAGGGGTTCCGGATGTTTACCGAAGTGTTCGGGTGCAGCAACACTTTATATGAGCCAAAGGGATAAAGCCCACAAGGTATTGGAAAGTGCAAAAGTAGTTTTGCTGCCGCGTAAGCGGTACTACCGCTTGGTGAAGCGGTACTACCGCCCGAGCGGTACTACCGCTTGTGTGAAGCGGTACTACCGCCCGAGCGGTACTACCGCTTGTGTGAAGCGGTACTACCGCTTGTGCGCGGCTGTGCACGGTTCGGCAGGGATCCGAGTTGGACTCTTTCCCTGCGGGCCAAACCGACCTTGTGCGGGCAAAACCGACCCGGAGGAGGCTTTTACTCCAAGTTTAGACCCCAAGGCTCAACATATAAATAGAGGGGCAGGGCTAGCACACGGGACACATCAGGATTTCCCAAGCCGTGTGCCGGCAACCCTAGCCCTCTAGTTCCTCCGTCATAATCTCCGTAGTGCTTGGCGAAGCCCTGCAGAGATTGTTCCTCACCACCATCACCACGCCGTCGTGCTGCTGGAACTCAACCACTACTTCACCATCGCTCGCTGGATCGAGGAGGTGAAGGCGTCATCAAGCCGTACGTGTGTTGAACGCGGAGGTGCCGTCCGTTCGGCACTAGATCGGAAGGATCGTGATTGGATCGCGGGACGCTCGGCGATTTGGATCGCGAAGACGTTCGACTACATCAACCGCGTTTATTAACGCTTCCGCTTAGCGATCTACAAGGGTATGTAGATTCACTCTCCCTCTCGTAGATGCTCATCACCATGGATAGATCTTGCGTGTGCGTAGGAAATTTTTTGTTTCCCATGCAACGTTCCCCAACAGTGGCATCTGAGCTAGGTCTATGCGTAGATGAGATCTCGAGTAGAACACAAACGAGTTGTGGGCGTGGGTGTATACATATTGCTTGCCGTTACTAGTTGATACTTGATTCAGCGGCATTGTGAGATGAAGCGGCCCGGACCGACATTACGCGTACGCTTACGCGAGACTGGTTTTACCGCTGCGTGCACTTGTTGCATAAAGGTGACTGGCGGGTGTCTGTCTCTCTCACTTTAGTTGAATCGGTTCAATGAAGAGGGTTCTTTTAGAAGATCAAAAAGCAATCACTACACCACGTTGTGGTTTTGCGTAGGTAAGAACGGTTCTTGCAAACCCGTAGCAGCCACGTAAAATTTGCAACAACAATTAGAGGACGTCTAACTTGTTTTTGCAGGGTATGTTGTGATGTGATATGGCCAATTACATGATGAGATATATGTGATGTATGAGATGATCATGTATTGTATAGAATATCACGACTTGCATGTCGATGAGTACGGCAACTGGCAGGAGCCATAGAGTTGTCTTTAATTATTGTATGACCTGCGTGTCAATCATTAAGCGCTATGTAATGCTTTACTTTATCGCTAAACGTTAGCAATAGTCGTGGAAGCAACAGTCGGCGCGACAACCTTATGGCGACACGTTGATGGAGATCAAGATGATGGAGATCATGGTGTCATGCCGGTGACGATGGAGATCATGCCGGTGCTTTGGAGATGGAGATCAAAAGCACAAGTTCATGGCCATATCATGTCACTTATGATTTGCATGTGATGTTAATCCTTTTATGCATCTTATTTTGCTTAGGACGACGGTAGCATTATAAGGTGATCCCTCACTTAAATTTCAAGATAAATTGTGTTCTCCCCAAGTGTGCACCGTTGCGAAAGTTCGTCGTTTCGAGACACGCCGTGATGATCGGGTGTGATAGACTCTACGTTCGCATACAACGGGTGTAAGCCATGTTACACGTGCGGAACACTCGGGTTAAACTTGACGAGCCTAGCATGTACAGACATGGCCTCGGAACACAAGAGACCGAAAGGTCGAACATGAGTCATATAGTAGATATGATCAACATGAAGATGTTCACCATTGAAACCACCTCAACTCACGTGATGATCGGACTTGAGTTGGTGGATTTGGATCATGTTACACTCGAATGATCGGAGGGATGTCAATTTGAGTGGGAGTTTTTAAGTAATATGATTAACTAAACTCATTATCTAAGAACAATAGTCTAAGTTGTCTTTGCTATATTTATGTTGTAGATCATGGCTCGCGCGGTAGCACCCCTGAATTTTAATGCGTTCCTAGAGAAAGCTAAGTTGAAAGATGATGGAAGTAACTTTGTGGACTGGGCCCGTAATCTAAGGATTATCCTTACGGCTTCCCAGAAGGCTTATGTCCTTGATGCACCGCTTGGTGATCCACCCGCTCCAGTTGAGTCTCTAGACGTTGTGAACGCCTGGCAGGCTCGTTCTGATGATTACTCAATAGTTCAATGTGCAATGTTGTATGGCTTAGAACCGGGACTTCAAAGACGTTTTGAACGTCATGGAGCATATGAGATGTTCCAGGAGTTGAAGTTTATCTTTCAGAAGAATGCCCGGATCGAGAGATATGAGATCTCCGATAAGTTCTATGCTTGCAAGATGGAGGAGAACGGGTCTATCAGTGATCATGTGCTCAGAATGTCTGGGTACTCCACCCGTCTGGCTGAGTTAGGGATGCCCCTTCCGCCAGAGGCTATCACTGACAGAGTTCTTCAATCATTGCCACCTAGCTACAAGAGCTTCGTGTTGAACTATAACATGCACGGGATGAACAAGTCAGTCGCCGAGCTGTTTGCGATGCTGAAAGCCGCTGAGTCTGAAATTCAGAAGGAGCATCAAGTGTTGATGGTCAATAAAACCACTAGTTTCAAGAAAAATGGCAAGGGTAAGAAGGGTAACTCCAAGCAGAGTGGCAAAGCAGTTGCTCCTCTCGTGAAGAAACCCAAGGCTGGACCCAAACCAGAAACTGTGTGTTTTCATTGCAAGGGAACTGGACACTGGAAGCGGAATTGCCCCAAGTATTTGGCTGACAAGAAGGCGGCCAACAACAAACAAGGTATATATGATATACATGTTATTGATGTGTACCTTACCAACTCTCGTTGTAGTGCCTGGGTATTTGATACCGGTGCGGTTGCTCATATTTGCAACTCAAAACAGGAACTGCGGAATAGACGGAGGCTGGCAAAGGACGAAGTGACGATGCGCGTGGGAAATGGTTCCAAGGTTGATGTGATCGCCGTCGGCACGCTCGCTCTTCGATTACCGTCGGGATTAGTGATGAACCTAAATAAGTGTTATTTGGTGCCTGCGTTAAGCATGAACATTATATCTGGATCTTGTTTATTGCGAGACGGTTACTCATTTAAATCAGAGAATAATGGTTGTTCTATTTATATGAGTAATATCTTTTATGGTCATGCACCCGATGTGAAGGGTTTATTCTTATTGAATCTCGATAGTAATGATACACATGTTCATAACATTGATGCCAAAAGATGTAGAATTGATAATGATAATACCACTTTCTTGTGGCACTGCCGTTTAGGTCATATTGGCGTAAAACGCATGAAGAAGCTCCATGCTGATGGACTTTTGGAGTCACTTGATTTTGAATCACTTGACACATGTGAGCCATGCCTCATGGGCAAGATGACTAAAACGCCGTTCTCTGGTACGATGGAACGGGCAAGTGACTTGTTGGAAATCATACATACTGATGTGTGCGGTCCGATGAGTATTGAGGCGCGCGGTGGTTATCGTTACTTTCTCACCTTCACTGATGACTTAAGTAGATATGGGTATATTTACTTGATGAAACACAAGTCTGAAACATTTGAAAAGTTCAAACAATTTCAGAGTGAAGTTGAGAATCATCGTAACAAGAAGATTAAATTCCTACGATCTGATCGAGGGGGAGAATATCTGAGTTATGAGTTTGGCAGTCACTTAAGACAATGTGGAATTGTTTCACAATTAACGCCGCCTGGAACACCACAGCGTAATGGTGTGTCCGAACGTCGTAATCGAACCTTATTGGATATGGTGCGATCTATGATGTCTCTTGCCGATTTGCCACTATCGTTTTGGGGTTATGCATTAGAGACAGCTGCATTCACTTTAAATAGGGCACCATCGAAATCCGTTGAGACGACGCCATATGAACTTTGGTTTGACAAGAAGCCAAAGCTGTCGTTTCTTAAAGTTTGGGGATGTGATGCTTATGTCAAAAAGCTTCAGCCTGAAAAGCTGGAACCCAAAGCGGAGAAATGCGTCTTCATAGGATACCCAAAAGAGACAGTTGGGTATACCTTCTACCTCAGATCCGAGGGCAAAGTGTTTGTCGCTAAAAACGGAACATTTCTTGAGAAAGAGTTTCTCTCGAAAGAATTGAGTGGGAGGAAGATAGAACTTGATGAGGTTGTTGAACCTTTACTTCAACCTGAGAGTAGCGCAGCGCAGAAAGTTGTTTCTGTGGAGCCTACATTAGCTGAAGAGGAAGTTAATGATGATGATCATGAAGCTTTGGATCAAGTTGCTATCGAACCTCGTAGGTCGACAAGGACGCGTACTACTCCTGAGTGGTACGGCAACCCTGTCTTAGAGGTCATGTTGTTAAACAACGATGAACCTACGAGCTATGGAGAAGCGATGATGGGCCCGGATTCCGAGAAGTGGTTAGAGGCCATGAAATCCGAGATGGGATCCATGTATGAAAACAAAGTATGGACTTTGGAAGTATTACCTGAAGGGCGTAAGGCCATTCAGAACAAATGGATCTTTAAGAGGAAGACGGACGCGGACGGTAATGTCACCATCTATAAAGCTCGACTTGTGGCAAAGGGTTTTTCACAAGTTCAAGGAGTTGACTACGATGAGACCTTCTCACCCGTAGCGATGCTTAAGTCCGTCAGAATCATGTTGGCAATAGCTGCCTTTTTCGATTATGAAATTTGGCAGATGGATGTCAAAACAGCGTTCCTTAACGGTTTCCTTAAGGAAGAGTTGTATATGATGCAACCAGAAGGTTTTGTCGATCCAGAAAATGCTGACAAAGTTTGCAAACTCCAGCGATCCATTTATGGACTGGTGCAAGCATCTCGGAGTTGGAATCTTCGTTTTGATGAGGTGATCAAAGCGTTCGAGTTTATACAAGTTTACGGAGAAGCTTGTATTTACAAGAAAGTGAGTGGGAGCTCTATAGCGTTTCTAATATTATATGTGGATGACATATTGCTGATTGGAAACAATATAGAAATGCTGGAAAGCGTAAAGGAATATTTGAACAAGAGTTTTTCAATGAAGGACCTAGGAGAAGCTGCTTTCATATTAGGCATCAAGATCTATAGAGATAGATCAAGACGTTTAATAGGACTTTCACAAAGCACATACCTTGATAAGATTTTGAAGAAGTTCAAAATGGATCAGTCCAAGAAGGGGTTCTTGCCTGTTTTGCAAGGTGTGAAGTTGAGTAAGACTCAATGCCCAGTGACTGCAGAAGATAGAGAAAAGATGAGTGTCATCCCCTATGCTTCGGCCATAGGCTCTATCATGTATGCAATGCTGTGCACAAGACCCGATGTCAGCCTAGCCATAAGTATGGTCGGAAGGTTTCAAAGTGATCCAGGAATGGAACACTGGACGGCGGTCAAGAATATCCTGAAGTACCTGAAAAGGACTAAGGACATGTTTCTCGTTTATGGAGGTGATCAAGAGCTCGTCGTAAAGGGTTACGTCGATGCAAGCTTTGACACTGATCCGGATGACTCTAAGTCGCAAACCGGATACGTATTTATTCTTAATGGGGGTGCGGTTAGCTGGTGCAGTTCCAAGCAAAGCGTGGTAGCAGATTCTACATGCGAAGCGGAGTACATCGCAGCCTCGGAGGCGGCGAAGGAAGGTGTCTGGATGAAGGAGTTCATGACAGATCTTGGAGTAGTGCCTAGTGCACTTAACCCAATGACTCTGTTTTGTGATAATACTGGTGCCATTGCTCTAGCCAAGGAACCAAGATTTCACAAGAGGACCAGACACATAAAGCGACGTTTCAATTCCATCCGCGATTACATCAAGGAGGACGACATAAATATTTGCAAAGTACACACGGATCTAAATGTTGCAGATCCGATGACTAAACCTCTTCCAAGGGCTAAACATGAACAACACCAGAACTGCATGGGTGTTCGATTCATTACAATGTAAATCACATAGTGATGTGAACTAGATTATTGACTCTAGTGCAAGTGGGAGACTGTTGGAAATATGCCCTAGAGGCAATAATAAATTGGTTATTATTATATTTCCTTGTTCATGATAATCGTTTATTATCCATGCTATAATTGTATTGATTGGAAACTCAAATACATGTGTGGGTACATAGACAACACTGTGTCCCTAGTAAGCCTCTAGTTGACTAGCTTGTTGATCAAAGATGGTTAAGGTTTCCTAGCCATGGACATGAGATGTCATTTGATAACGGGATCACATCATTAGGAGAATGATGTGATGGACAAGACCCAAACTGTAAACGTAGCATTTGATCGTGTCAGTTTATTGCTGTTGTTTTCTGCATGTCAAGTATCTGTTCCTTTGACCATGAGATCATGCAACTCACTGACACCGGAGGAATACCTTGTGTGTATCAAACGTCGCAACGTAACTGGGTGACTATAAAGGTGCTCTACAGGTATCTCCGAGGGTGTCTGTTGGGTTGGCATGGATCAAGACTGGGATTTGTTACTCCGTATGACGGAGAGGTATCTCAGGGCCCACTCGGTAATACAACATCACAATGAGCCTTGCAAGCAATGTGACTAAAGTGTTAGCCACGAGATCTTGTATTACGGAACGAGTAAAGAGACTTGCCGGTAACGAGATTGAACTAGGTATAGTGATACCGACGATCGAATCTCGGGCAAGTAACATACCGAAGAACAAAGGGAACAGCATACGGGATTAACTGAATCCTTGACATAGAGGTTCGACCGATAAAGATCTTCGTAGAATATGTAGGAGCCAATATGGGCATCCAGGTCCCGCTATTGGTTATTGGCCGTAGAGGTGTCTCGGTCATGTCTACATAGTTCTCGAACCCGCAGGGTCTACACACTTAACGTTTGGTGACGATTAGTATAATTGAGTTATTATGTTGGTGACCGAAAGTTGTTCGGAGTCCCGGATAAGATCCCGGACATGACGAGGATCTCCGGAATAGTCCGGAGGTAAAGATTGATATATGTGATAATAGTGTTTTGATCTCCGGAAGGGTTCCGGAGTTCACCGGAAGGGGTTCTGGATGTTTACCGAAGTGTTCGGGTGCAGCAACACTTTATATGAGCCAAAGGGATAAAGCCCACAAGGTATTGGAAAGTGCAAAAGTAGTTTTGCTGCCGCGTAAGCGGTACTACCGCTTGGTGAAGCGGTACTACCGCCCGAGCGGTACTACCGCTTGTGTGAAGCGGTACTACCGCCCGAGCGGTACTACCGCTTGTGTGAAGCGGTACTACCGCTTGTGCGCGGCTGTGCACGGTTCGGCAGGGATCCGAGTTGGACTCTTTCCCTGCGGGCCAAACCGACCTTGTGCGGGCAAAACCGACCCGGAGGAGGCTTTTACTCCAAGTTTAGACCCCAAGGCTCAACATATAAATAGAGGGGCAGGGCTAGCACACGGGACACATCAGGATTTCCCAAGCCGTGTGCCAGCAACCCTAGCCCTCTAGTTCCTCCGTCATAATCTCCGTAGTGCTTGGCGAAGCCCTGCAGAGATTGTTCCTCACCACCATCACCACGCCGTCGTGCTGCTGGAACTCAACCACTACTTCACCATCGCTCGCTGGATCGAGGAGGTGAAGGCGTCATCAAGCCGTACGTGTGTTGAACGCGGAGGTGTCGTCCGTTCGGCACTAGATCGGAAGGATCGTGATTGGATCGCGGGACGCTCGGCGATTTGGATCGCGAAGACGTTCGACTACATCAACCGCGTTTATTAACGCTTCCGCTTAGCGATCTACAAGGGTATGTAGATTCACTCTCCCTCTCGTAGATGCTCATCACCATGGATAGATCTTGCGTGTGCGTAGGAAAATTTTTGTTTCCCATGCAACGTTCCCCAACACCAGGTTCTGCTATTGGTTATTGACCGGAGAGGCGTCTCAGTCATGTCTACATCATTCCCGAACCCGTAGGGTCCGCACGCTTAACGTTCGTTGACGATATAGTGTTATATGAGTTATGTGAATTGGTAACCGAATATTTTTCGGAGTCCCGGATGAGATCCCGAAGGTCACGAGGAGTCTCGGAATGGTCGAGAGGTAAAGATTTATATATGGGAAGTCATATTTTGGGTTCCGGAAAAAGGTGCAGTTTTTTCGGTATTGTACCGGGAAGCTTCCAGAAGGTTCCGGAGGATTCTGGAGGGGGTCCGGAAGTCCACAAGTGGGTCCACCACGTCATAAAGGGCTGGCATGGACTAAGGGGAGGTGCCCTGGCCTTATTGGGCCAGGCGCACCAAGTCCTCAAAAGCCCACGCAACTAGGGAAGGAAAAAAGGGAGAGTCCTAGTAGGAATAGGATTGGACTTTGGAGTCCAAATCCACGTGTGTACTATTCACGGTTACTGTTCACGTGGCACTATTCTTTCTACTCCAAGCCCCTACACATATATAAATAGAGGAGAGGGGGCGCCCCAAAGGACAACAACATTGTCTTAGCCGTGTGCGGCGCCCCCCTCCACAGTTCCGTCCCTCGGTCATATTTTCGCAGTGCTTGGGCGAAGCTCTGCGGAGATAGCATCGCCATCACTGTCACTATGCCGTCGTGCTGGCGGAACTCATCCACTACCTCGCCGTCTTGCTGGATCAAGAAGTCGAGGACGTCACCGAGCTGAACGTGTGCTGAACGCAGAGGTGCCGTACGTTCGGTGCTCGGTCGGTTGGATCGTGAAGTTGTTCGACGACATCAACCGCGTTGTTCTAACGCTTCCGCTTACGGTCTACGAGGGTACGTAGACATACTCCCCCTCTCGTAGCTATGCATCTCCATGGATAGATATTGCGTGTGCGTAGAATTTTTTTTGTTTTCCATGCAACGTTCCCCAACAAAACCTGGGTAGTATGAGTCCTTTATCATCTTCAACGAAGTAGCCGCATCTGCATGCTTGGTTGGTAGAGCTTTAACCCACTTTGTAACATAATCTACAGCCACAAGAATGTGAGTGTACCCATCTAAGATAGGAAAAGGTCCTAAATAGTCCAATCCCCTAACATCGAAAGGTTCACAAACTAGACTATAGTTCATAGGCATTCCTTGTCTCCTCTCAATGTTACCTGTGCGTTGACACGCGTCACAATTTTTAACAAACTTGTGAGCATCTCTGAAGAGTGTAGGCTAGTAAAATCCTAATTGGAGCACCTTGGCGGTGGTCCTATCTCCAGCATGGTGTCCTGCATAAGGGCTACTATGGCACCCTTCCAATATAGCATTCATTTCATGTTCTGGGACACAACGCCTTATCATGTCATCGGGTCCATGCCGATAGAGAAATGGGTCATCCCAGAAATAATACTTCAGATCATTGAAGAACTTTTTCCTTTGATGATAACTCATGTCGGGCGGCATGTACTTTCCTACAAGAAAGTTAACATAATCTGCAAACCAAGGTTCTATCTTTTTAATCATAGCCAAACTCTCACGTAGAAATGATTCATTTATAGGCACTGGATCATAAGGTATTCTTTCCATGTGTGATGGGTGGTCTGCTACTGGGTTCTCCTCCCCTTTGCGGTCCACTATCTGCAAATCAAATTCCTGAAGTAGTAATATCCACCTAATCAACCGGGGTTTAGCGTGCTTCTTTGCAAGAAGGTAACGTAAAGCACGGTGATCGGTGTGGACTATCACTTTTGAGTTAATAATATAAGGACGAAATTTGTCACAAGCAAAAACAATAGCTAGCAATTCTTTTTCAGTGGTTGCCAAGTGTACTTGGTCCACATCCAAACTCCTGCTAGCATAAAAGATCACATTAAGTTTTTTATCAGCCCGCTGTCCTAGTACAGCACCAACAGCATAATTGCTAGCATCACACACGATCTTGAAGGGCTCATCCCACTTTGGAGGTTGGATGATGGGGGCTGTGATCAAGGCATCTCTTAATTTCTCATAAGCCTGTACACAGATCTTATCAAAAGAATAAGGCACATCTTTGTGCAACAGGTCAGTTAGAGGTTTAGATATTTTAGAGAAATCTTTAATAAATCTTTTATAGAAACTATCATGTCCCATAAAAGTTTGCATACCTTTCACATCTTGAGGGTAGGGTAAATTTTCTATTACCTCAATTCTATCTTGGTCTATCTCAATGCTCTTTCCTGAGACTCTATGTCCCAGCACCACACCTTCAGTGACCATGAAATGACTCTTCTCCCAATTTAGCACAAAACCTGTTTCCTCACATCTCTGCAAAACCTTTGTGAGATTATAAAGACAATTATCAAAAGACGTGCCTAGGACAGAAAAACTATCCATGAACACTTCAACAATTTTTTCAATATAATCAGGAAAAAAAATTAGATATGCACTTTTGAAACGAGGATGGTCCATTACAAAGACCAAATGGCATTTTACGATACGCATATGTACCGTACGGACAGGTAAAGGTAGTCTTTTCTTGATCTTCAGGTCGTATCGGTATTTGAGAGAACCCAGAATATCCATCAAGGTAGCAAAAATAAGAGCTGTTGGCCAATCTCTCCAATATCTCATTTATGAATGGCAATGGGTAGTGATCCTTCTTCTTATATTTATTTAATTTCCTGAAATCAACACACATTCCATATCCAATAACATCCATAGTAGGGACTAGGTCATTTTTTCGTTAGTTACTAAGGAAATTCTTCCTTTCTTAGGAATGCAATGGACCGGAATTACCCATTTGCTATCAAATATAGGGTAAATTACCCCCGCATCAAGGAGACGTATTATTTCTTTTCTTACCACATTTTTGGATGCTGGGTGGAGTCTCCATTGGCTCTCAATTAAGGGTTTAGCCTCTTCTTCAATGTGTATTGCATGAGAATATATAGAAGGATGTATCCCTTTTACATCCTGGATTGAGTAGCCCAAAGCCTTTTGATGCTTACTCAGCACTTCTACTAGTAGTCTGCATTGGTATTTCCCCGAAGAGGAGAGGATGATGCAGTACAGTAGAGATAAGTATTTCCCTCAGTTAACAACCAAGGTTATCAATCCAGTAGGAGAACCAAGCAAAATTCCGTTAAGCGCACCTGCACACACAAGAGCAAACACTTGCACCCAACGCAAATAAGAGGGTTGTCAATCCTCTTAGCGGTTATTTGCAAGGATTAAATCTTATCAAGGTAAATAGATAAACTAAACTACTAATTAAAATAAAAGTAAATAAATTGCAGCAAGGTATTTTTAGGTTTTTTATATAATAAAGATAGACCCGGGGACCATAGTTTTCACTAGAGGCTTCTCTCTTGAGCACATAAACATGCGGTGGGTAAACAAATTACTGTTGGGCAATTGATAGAAAAGCAAATAATTATGATGAATTCATGGCAATGATCATGTATATAGGCATCACGTCCGAGACAAGTAGACCGACTCCTGCCTGCATCTACTACTATTACTCCACCCATCGACCGCTATCCAGCATGCATCTAGGGTATTAAGTATGAAACAGAGTAACGCCTTAAGCAAGATGACATGATGTAGAGAAGCAAATTCAAGCAATATGAATAAACCCATATTTTTATCCTTAATGGCAACAATACAAATACGTGTCATGTCCCTTTCTGTCACTGGGATTGAGCACCGCAAGATTGAACCCATCACAAAGCACCTCTCCCATTGCAAGATAAATCAATCTAGTAGGCCAAACTAAACCGATAGATCGGAGAGAAATACAAGGCTATAAAAATCATGCATAAAAGAGTTCAGAGAAGACTCAAATATTTCTCATGAATAATCTGATCATAAACTCACAATTCATCGGATCCCAACAAACACACCGCAAAAGAAGATTACATCGGATAGAACTCCAAGAACATCGAGGAGAACATTGTATTGAAGATCAAAGAGAGAGAAGAAGCCATCTAGCTACTAGCTATGGACCCGTAGGTCTGTGGTAAACTACTCACACATCATCGGAAGGGCAGCAAGGTTGATGTAGAAGTCCTCCGTGATCGATTCCCCCTCCGGCAGAGTACCGGAAAAGGCCTCCAGATGGGATCGCGGAAGAATAGAGGCTTGTGGCGGCGGAAAGGTTTTCTCTTCTAGATCTCTAGGGGTTTCCCAATATTTGTGAATATATAGAAGTGGAATTAGGTCAAACGGAGTCACGTGGGCCCCACAAGGTTGCACGGCGCGCCCCTGATACGTCTCCAACGTATCTATAATTTTGATTGTTCCATGCTGTTATATTATCAATCTTGGATGTTTTTATAAGCATTTATAGCAATTATATATCATTTTTGGATACTAACCTATTAACTTAGTGCCCCGTGCCAGTTGCTGTTTTCTACCCTGTTTTTGTTTTACACAAAATCAATACCAAACGAAATCCAAATGCCACGAAACTTTTTGGAGATTTTTTATTGGCTAAGATAAACACTAGAAGCTTCGGGAGGAGGCCAGAAGACCCTGGTGGGGCCCACGAGCCACCAGGGCACGCCTGGGGGGCAGTCGCGCCCTGGTGACTCGTGGGGCCCACAGAGCTCCGTTTGACCTAATTCCAGCACTATAAATTCAGGAAAAATCAGAAACCCTCTGGGGAGTCCACAAAATACTTTTTCCGCCGCCGCAAGTTTCTGTTCCGGAGAGATCCCATCTGGAGGCCTTCTCCGGTAATCTGCCGGAGGGGGAATCGATCACGGAGGGGCTCTACATCAACCTTGCTGCCCTTCCGATGATGCGTGAGTAGTTTACCACAGACCTTCGGGTCCATAGTTAGTAGGTAGATGGCTTCTTCTCTCTTTTTGATCTTCAATACAATGTTCTCCTCGATGTTCTTGGAGTTCTATCTGATGTAATCACTTTTTGCGGTGTGTTTGTTGGGATCCGATGAATTGTGATTTTATGATCAGATTATCCATGAATATATTTGAGTCTTTGCTGCACTCTTTTATGCATGATTTTCATGATTATTATAGCCTCGTATTTGTTCTCCGATCTATTGATTTGGTTTGGCCAACTGAGTTGATTTATTTTGCCATGGGAAGAGGTGCTTTGTAATGGGTTCGATCTTGCGGTGCTCAATCCCAGTGACAGAAAGGGACATGACACGTATGTATCATTGCTATTAAGGGTAAAAAGATGAGGTTTATTAATATGTGAGTTTATCTTGTCTACATCATGTCATCGTTCTTAAGGCGTTACTCCGTTATTTTATGGACTTAATACACTAGATGCATGCTGGATAGCGGTCGATGTGTGGAGTAATAGTAGTAGATGCAGGCAGGAGTCGGTCTACTTGTTTCGGACATGATGCCTATATACATGATCATTGCCTTGGATGTCGTCATGATTATTTCCTTTTCTATCAATTGCCCAACAGTAATTTGTCTACCCACCGTATGCTATTTTCTTGAGAGGAGCCTCTAGTGAAAACTATGGCCCCCGGGTCTATCTAAATCATATTACTAAAACCCTAAAACTATTGCCGTCATTTTCTTTTATTTATTTTATTTTGTATTTTTCTTTCAATCTATCAATCTATCACATACAATTTAATCTTACAATTTACCGTCGAGGGATTGACAACCCCTCGTTTGTGTTGGGTGCAAGGGTTTGTTGTTTGTGTGCAGGTACTGATAACGAGGTGTTGTGTGATTCTCCTACTGGTTCGATAACCTTGGTTTCATAACTGAGGGAAATACTTATCTCTACTGTGCTTCATCATCCCTTCCTCTTCGGGGAAAATACCAACGCAAGCTACAAGTAGCAAGAAGAATTTCTGGCGCCGTTGCCGGGGAGAAGTCACGTCAACACAGTCTCCCGTCAACTTGCCAATTTCTGGCGCCGTTGCCGGGGAGACATCATCAACATCTATCAAGTACCTTTGCATAAACTCTCATCTCCTTGCATTTACTTTATTTGGATTTGCCTCTCGTTTTCATCTCCCCCACTTCTAAAATGTTTTTACAAAAATACAAAAATATTTTCCGTTTGCCTTTTTCTTGTTTGCTTGTTTGCTTGTTTGCTATCTTGTTTGCGTAGCCACGATGTCTCAAGAAAATACAAAAGTGTGTGATTTTTCCAATACTAATAATAATGATTTTATTACTACTCCAATTGCTCCTCCCGCCGCTAGTGCGGAGACTTGTGATATTAATGCCGCTTTGCTAAATCTTGTTATGAAAGATCAATTTTCTGGTAGTCCTAATGAAGATGCTGCATCCCATCTAAACACTTTCGTAGAATTGTGTGATATGCAAAAGAAAAAAGATGTGGATAATGATATTGTGAAATTAAAATTATTTCCGTTTTCATTGCGGGATCGTGCAAAAATTTGGTTTTCATCTTTACCATGAAATAGTATCAATTCTTGGGATAGGTGTAAAGATGCTTTTATTACCAAGTATTTTCCTCCCGCAAAAATTATTTCTCTTAGAAATCAGATTATGAATTTTAAGCAACTTGATCATGAACATGTTGCCCAATCTAGGGAAAGGTTGAAATTAATGATAAGAAATTGCCCTACTCATGGTTTAAATTTATGGATGATCATACAAAAAAATTATGCGGGATTGAATTTTGTTTCTAGAAATCTTTTAGATTCCGCTGCGGGTGGTACGTTTATGGAAATTACTTTGGGAGATGCTACTAAATTGCTTGATAATATTATGGCGAATTATTCACAGTGGCATACTGAAAGAGTTCCTATTAGTAAAAAAGTGAATTCTGTTGAAGAAATTAATACTTTGAATGATAAAGTTGATGCGCTTATAAAATTGGTTGCTAGCAAAAATGCTCCTATTGATCCTAATGATGTGCCTTTATCAACTTTGATTGAGCAAAATAATGATCCCGTACATGTGAATTTTGTCTCGCGAAACAATTTTAATAATAATGCTTATAGAGGTAATTTCAACGCTAGACCGATTCCTGGAAATTCCTCTAATAATTATGGCAATCCTTATGGTAATTCTTATAATAATAATAGTATGCCCTCTGATCTTGAAAGTAATATTAAAGAATTTATTAATGCTCAAAAAGTTTTCAACGCTACAATAGAAGAAAAATTGAGTAAATTTGATGATATGTCTACGAGCATTGATAGAATTATTCATGATGTGAAAAATCTTAAGACTAAACTTTTGCCACCTAAAATTGATATTAATGAATCAATTAAAGCTTTATATGTCTCCATGGATGATAGTTAGAAAAGAACCGCCATGCTAAAAGCTAAACGAGAATTTTTAGAAAAAGCGATTCCTCCTGATTTTTATCGTAGTAATGATGAGGATATTAAAATGATTGGTGTTTCATCTATTGATTCTTTATTTAGCAATATAAAACTGGATGAAAATGGGACTGAAGAAGAGTCCACTTTAGCTAGTAGGCGTTCCCATAATTCGGAGGGTGAAAATCTTGATAAGAAAATTGTAAAAGTGGGTCCGGAGAGGTAAAAACTTTAAATAGCGATGTGCCCACTCTTTTTGATTACAAAGATTTTAATTATGACAATTGTTCTTTGATTGAGTGCATTTGTTTGTTACAATCCATGTTAAATTCACCCAACGCTTATGAGCAAAACAAGGCTTTTACTAAACATATAGTAGAAGCAATGATGAAAGCCTTAGAAGAAAAGCTTGAACTAGAAATTTAAATTCCTAGAAAATTATATGATGAATGGAAACCGACCATTAAAGTTAAAATTAAAAATTATGAGTGCAATGCTTTATGTGATTTGGGTGCTAGCGTTTCCACAATTCCAAAATCTCTATGTGATGTGCTAGGTTTTACCAATATAGATGAATGCTCTCTTAATTTGCATCTTGCGGATTATACTATTAAAAAGCTTTTGGGAAGAATTAATGATGTTCTTATTCTTGCAAATAGGAACTATGTGCCCGTTGATTTTATCGTACTTGATATTGAATGCAATTCTTCTTGCCCAATAATACTTGGTAGACCGTTCTTACGAACTTTAGGTGCCGTTATTGACATGAAAGAGGGGAATATAAAATTTCAATTTCCATTGAAAAAGGGTATGGAACATTTCCCTAGGAATAAAATTAAAGCACCATCTGAATCCATTATGAGGGCCACTTATGGAATCAACTTGAAAGATGACAACATTTGAAATTATGCATTATGCCTAGCTAGGGGCATAAAACAATAGCGCTTGTTGGGAGGCAACCCATTGAATAAAATAATTTTTTTCTGTTATTGTGTTTTTTCACTGTAATGCTACTGATATGATTGTGTTTTTTTGTTTTTAATTAGTGTTTGTGCCAAGTAAAGCCTTTGGGATGATTTGGAAGATAATATAATTGATGCTGTTTGGAAAACAGAAAGTTTTGCGTCCAGTGCCCGAATTTTTTTTCTGTACTGGAGCGTCAAAAAAATCTGAAATTTTTACACAGTATTGGTATATGAATTTCCCACGTTTTACTAATTTTTTAGAATTTTTGGAGTTACAGAAGTATGGCTTTGAAATAGGTTGCTACAGATTGTTCTGTTTTTGACAGATTCTGTTTTTGATGTGTTGCTTGCTTGTTTTGATGGAACTATGTATTGTGTCGGGGGGTATAAGCCATGGAGAAGTTAGAATACAGTAGGTATAATGCAAAAATAAAATATGAATTGGTTTGCAACAGTACCTAAGTAGTGATTTATTTTGTTATACTAACGGATCTCACGAAGGTTTTGTTGAGTTTTGTGTGATTGAAGTTTTCAAGTTTTGGGTGAGATCACGATGGATGAAGGAATAAGGAGTAGCAAAAGCCTAAGCTTGGGGATGCCCGAGGCACCCCAAGGTAATATTCAAGGAAGACTCAAGCGTCTAAGCTTGGGGATGCCCCAGAAGGCATCCCCTCTTTCTTCTACCAACCATCGGTAATTTTACTTGGAGCTATATTTTTATTCGTCACATGATATGTGTTTTGCTTGGAGCGTCGTATATTATATGAGTCTTTGCTTTGTTTGCTTTTTAGTTTGTCACAATCATCTTTGCTGAACACACCTATCTTGAGAGAGCCACACGTTTATCATCATAATTTGTTAGAATACTCAATGTGCTTCACTGAATTTTTTTTGAGCTAGGCAGTTGCTCTAGTGCTTCACTTAAATCTTTTTGAGCATGGTGGTGGCTAAAATTTGAAGAAATAAACTCTCATGCTTCACTTATATTATTTTGAGAGTTGATTGAAATTTTGAAGAAATGAATTCTCATGCTTCACTTATATTATTTTGAGAATTGACAAGATTAAAATTTTGAAGAAATAAATTCGCATGCTTCACTTATATTATTTTGAGAATTGATAAGATTGAAATTTTGAAGAAATATTTGCACTCTCATGCTTCACTTTAATCTTTTTGAGAGTTGACAATAGTAACGGTAATTTGCACAAGATATGAATTTGGTCCCAAAGTGATGGATATTCAAGAGGGATATAATAAAAACTTTCATATAGATCATTGGATATGATAAGTATGATTCCTTGCAATAGTTTTGCGATATGGATATGATGATATGTGAGTCATGTTAGTGAGTAATTGTGATTAAGTAAGAATATTCGTGTTAAGGTTTGTGATTCCCCATGCATGCACGTCAAGTCAATAGTTATGCAAAGAAATTATATCCTACTTATGGTGCATTATTCGGTGTTAGTTATGTTCAATGCATGTTTATGACCGTTTTCGTTTTTTGGTTGGTTGCTTCTCAATCTTTTGCTAGCCTTCATTTGTACTAAGCGGAAATACTGCTTGTGCATCCAAAATCCTTAAACCCAAGTTGTGCCAAATGAGTCCACTATATCTACCTATATGTGATATTTCAATGCAGTTCCAAGTAAATTTGCGTATGCCAACTCTAATTTTCAAAATAATTTTTCTTTTTTGTGTGCCCGTACCGCTCATGAAGCGGCAGGGGGAGGCCAATAGTTTCCATGCTAGGTGTGTTATTCTCACGATGAGTGTTTATTCACTTGTCATTGCGCGAGAGTATGGTTGGTAATAGGGATGCCCAGTCCCACAATGAAATCAAAATTAATAACAACAAAATTCCTTGGAAAGTGATGGTATGGAGGGCACCCATGGATACGACTAGCCATGGATTGTGAAAGAATTGGTGGAATGGAAATAAACTTTACTTTCTGTTTGGGAACCACCTATGATGTGTCTAGCATGGAAAATATTGGGAACTCTCGGTCGTTTTCGTTGACAGGAAAAGCATGCCTCTCAAAATAATTTTATCTCTTTAATTTCAGCTTTGAGCTCTAGCACATTTGACAAATCTCTGCTTCCCTCTGCGAAGGGCCTATCTATTTACTTTTATGCAATTTTTATTTTTCTTGAGTCTCCATCTTCTCTTATAAAGCACCAACTAGAGAGCACTATTGTCATACTTGTGCATTGGATGTAGCTAATATTCGAGTGTGTTTCATGAATGGGTCAATGATTGAGCATAATGGGCTAGGGATAACTTTCTTTAGCCTTGATATTTTGAAAGACATGGTTGCTTGTTAGTATGCTTGAGTATCTATATTTTCATGTCAAACTATAGACTATTGCTTTGAATCATTCAAGTCCAATGTCCATGCTATAAAATAAAAAGAATATGTTATGAATATGTTAGGCAGCATTCCACATCAAAAATTCTGTTTTTATCATTTACCTACTCGAGGACGAGCAGGAATTAAGATTGGGGATGCTGATACGTCTCCAACGTATCTATAATTTTTTATTGTTCCATGCTGTTATATTATCAATCTTGGATGTTTTTATAAGCATTTACAGCAATTATATATCATTTTTGGAGACTAACCTATTAACTTAGTGCCCAGTGCCAGTTGCCGTTTTCTGCCCTGTTTTTGTTTTACAGAAAATCAATACCAAACGAAGTCCAAATGCCACGAAACTTTTTGAAGATTTTTTATTAGCCAAGATAAACACTAGAAGCTTCGGGAGGAGGCCAGAAGACCCTGGTGGGGCCCACGAGCCACCAGGGCGAGCCTGGGGGGGGGCAGGCGCGCCCTGGTGCCTCGTGGGGCCCACAGAGCTCCGTTTGACCTAATTCCAGCACTATAAATTCAGAAAAAATCAGAAACCCTCAGGGGAGTCCACGAAATACTTTTTCCGCCGCCGCAAGTTTCTGTTCCAGAGAGATCCCATCTGGAGGCCTTCTCCGGTAATCTGCCGGAGGGGGAATCGATCACAGAGGGGCTCTACATCAACCTTGCTGCCCTTCCAATGATGCGTGAGTAGTTTACCACAGACCTTTGGGTCCATAGTTAGTAGCTAGATGGCTTCTTCTCTCTTTTTGATCTTCAATACAATGTTCTCCTCGATGTTCTTGGAGTTCTATCCGATGTAATCACTTTTTGCGGTGTGTTTGTTGGGATCCGATGAATTGTGAGTTTATGATCAGATTATCCATGAATATATTTGAGTCTTTGCTGCACTCTTTTATGCATGATTATTATAGCCTCGTATTTCTTCTCCGATCTATTGATTTGGTTTGGCCAACTGAGTTGATTTATCTTGCCATGGGAAGAGGTGCTTTGTAATGGGTTCGATCTTGCGGTGCTCAATCCCAGTGACAGAAAGGGACATGACATGTATGTATCGTTGCTATTAAGGGTAAAAAGATGGGGTTTATTCATACGTGAGTTTATCTTGTCTACATCATGTCATCGTTCTTAAGGCATTACTCCGTTCTTTTATGGACTTAATACACTAGATGCATGCTGGATAGCGGTCGATGTGTGGAGTAATAGTAGTAGATGCAGGCAGGAGTTGGTCTACTTGTCTCGGACGTGATGCCTATATACATGATCATTGCCTTGGATATCGTCATGATTATTTGCTTTTCTATCAATTGCCCAACAGTAATTTGTCTACCCACCGTATGCTATTTTCTTGAGAGAAGCCTCCAGTGAAAACTATGGCCCCCGGGTCTATCTAAATCATATTACTAAAACCCTAAAAATATTGCTGCCATTTTCTTTTATTTATTTTATTTTGTATTTTTGTTTCAATCTATCAATCTATCACATACAATTTAATCTTGCAATTTTCCGGCGAGGGATTGACAACCCCTCGTTTTTGTTGGGTGCAAGGGTTTGTTGTTTGTGTGCAGGTGCTGCTAACGAGGTGTTGTGTGATTCTCCTACTGGTTCGATAACCTTGGTTTCATAACTGAGGGAAATACTTATCTCTACTGTGCTGCATCATCCCTTCCTCTTCGGGGAAAATACCAACGCAAGCTACAAGTAGCAGCCCCCCTCCTAGGTCGCGCCCTAGTGCCTTGTGAAGCCTCTGTGAGGCTTCTGGCCTCCTCCCGAAGCTTCCCAGGTTTCTTTTGTCCAGAAAAAAATCTTCAAAAAGTTTCGTGGCATTTGGACTTCATTTGGTACTGTTTCTCTGAAAAGCCAAAAACAAGCAGAAAACAGCAACTGGCACTAGGCACTGGGTTAATAGGTTAGTCCCAAAAAATGATATATAATTGCATATAAAAACATCCAAGATTGATACTATAATAGGATGGAACAATAAAAAATTATAGATACGTTGGAGACGTATCAAGCATTGCTTAGAGTTTCTCTTTCTCTTTACCTAAAAGGTCATCATTAACAATAATATTGAATCTTTCATATTATCCATAAACTCATACCTTAACCCTTTGGGTAATGGTTTTAAAGTCAGAGGAGGTAAATCCTCATCTCCCTTTCTTTCGAGTGCTTCATAAACTTTATTAAGACACGGGCATACTATTGGTGTTGCATCCATTATCATCTCGATCTCCTCTTTTTCTTCATCTTCATATAAGGATCCTGGACTCACCAATACCTGTTCAACTTCATCTTCTGGTATTTGGAAATGGATTTTAGCTAGTCGATTTAGTTCTTGTTCCTCATTATCCCGAACTTCCTCTTCTTACGGCTTATGTAATATAGAGGAAAAAGGGAACTTTATCATCTCATCTCCCCACTTCATGGAGATAGATTTCTTTTTTATGTAGGCTCCTGCAACATTCAAAAAGGTGGTTCCAAAAACAATAGGACAATCTTTATCCTCAAAGATCATTAGTACAAAAATATCAATGGGATAAATGAGAGAGCCTATTATTATGTTGACATCTTTAAGGATGCCACAGGTTTTCTTTCGGTTTTATCTACAAGCTTGATGATAACATCAGTAGGCTCAAGGGTGCAAGGAGCAATCTCATCATAAATTTTAGCATAAAGACTATAAGAAATAATATTAACCGATGAACCGGGGTCACACAACCCAAAATATGTCTTGCATCCAAAGAAACATGATAAAATTTGCTTACCTGCATTTTTACCTTCGGTACACCCTTTAAGATAAGAAGTGGTATCCCTATCCAAATAAACCTCTTTATTCACCACCAGTATAGGTGTAGCAAGTTCTTTAATTATGTTGATGTAGGGTGGAGTCCCACATTGTTCCATCTTGACATTCTTCTTCCCCTTTTCTGGGGGTGTCCCTTCTAGCTTTTTACCATTTGGCTTCTGATAGGCTTCTTTTCACCTTTCAGGCGGAGTAGTCTTTTTCTTTATGGCTTCCACCATGCGAATAGCCTTAGACTCCCTGCTGAATTTTAAGTACTTCTTCTCTGGCAAGTTCAAGAACTTAGAAAAATCTTTCAAAACATGCAGCATGGGGTCAATTCCAATATTTAGCTAACGACGTAAATCTTTTACTTTCGAAGTTCTAAGGAAATATTTAATGCTATCATAAACAGGATCAACTTTACTCTTTTCCTTTGAACAAAGGTACCAATTCTCAGCATCCTCATCCTGTCAAGTAAACTCCAAGCATCTGATATCTCGGTTCCCAAAAAGGAACCTTTAGAGGCAAGATCTAAAGCTTGTTTACTTTGTGAATTAAGCCCACCATAAAGAAATTGACTATTAAAAAGTTGGGATAATGATGTTCAGGGCATGCAAGAAGTATTTCATGATACCTTTTATATGCATCCACTAGCTTCTCACCTTCCCGCTGTCCAAAACTGCTTATCTTCCTCCTGATTGTATATAGCTTCCCTTGAGGAAAATAATAAGAGGAAAATGCAGCCAATAATTTTGGCCAGCTTCTTAGTGTATTTATATCTTGGCGTCTTAGCCATCCTTTAGCTGCTCCCTGGAGAGAATAGGGAAATACTTTTGCTTTGACCTCGTCATTGGTTAACTCCTGCAACTGAAGAGTTCCGCATGCAAGATTAAAATTGTCAATATGCTCATAAGGACATTCAGTTGCATCACCTCGGAATATATTTTTTCTTATCATATCAATTAACCGAGGGTTTATCTCATATACTTTACTAGGTAGGCCAGGCCCAGTTGTTATAAAGTTCTCTCCTCGAGCCGGTCCTGCTACCAACTCAGCACCTACCTGATAAACTTGTTCTTGAAGGACCATGGCTGCTCTTTGTCTGCAAAAACCATTAGATCACAAAATAATTCAAAACTCAACACAAGGCCCAAAAGCGCTCAGCTCCCCGGCAACGGCGCCAGAAAAAGCTTGATAGCCTACAAGTGCACATGGTTTAGTTGTAGCCTTTTCGAAGTAAGAGTATCGATCCCACAGGGAGCACAGGAATCAGGCTTTTGCCCCATGTAGAGAATTATGTAACTTTGTGCCTGTAGATAATTATAGACTCGAAGCAGAGTGAGGGCGGATTTAAATAAGGATAGACTGAAATGGTGACTTGTAACTGAATAACATAAAAGTAAATGAAAGATAAAGATGGTAAATAACGGTGAGACAACAGAATTAAAAAGGCGTTCTCAGGGAGTTCGGAATCCCCATTGGTATGTTTCTAGTACTACTACACATGAGCATAGCATGGAAAGGATACTTGAGCCACTGTTGACATTTATGCTGTGCGGAGCCGGGTACAGAACACGTTCTACTCGTGGTAGACTTCGTCACACACGCCACCATCATAGTCTCCCCCTGTGGGTTAAGACTCATGATAATTAAGGGTTTCCCCGTGGACGCGGCCTCACTAAGGGTTCTCCGTAAATCCCCGGTCACTTGTAAAGGTTAGGAGCAGCAGGCTTTTACTGTCACCTCGAATTACCTCCACATCCTAAACCTATGCAAAGATAGTGATATACTTCGTGGCCAATATAGGCACAAATGCTGAGTGGGGCCCCTTCACAACATTCACGAAGTTATTAAACTAAGCATTCAACAGAGGATCTCATATCCGTGACAAACGTTTTAGATCCTACACATACCAAGGTTCATCCATATCCCCGAGAACTAGGGGGTCTACTCACACATAAGAACAACAATCATCATGATAATGGTAATGAGATACATGGGCGAATGATTCAACCGATACACCGAAGGATCCACTAGGGTTCTTGATGTTGTAGATGATAAGGATGTGGATGATTATGATGATGAAGATGGTGATGACGTAGGTGTTTATGATGATGCCGTTCCTCGCACGGTGAGAGGAATCCCCTTCTTCTTCCGGTTGATCCTCCCTCTGGATGGGCTCCGGCGGCTAGGGTTCTGCCTTCAGGATGCGTTTTTGGAGTCTCTGTTCGTCTCCTCCTCGATCCGCTTTGACGGGGTGAAAGTAGTCGATCCCTCAGAGGCGGCGGCGCGTCAAACGACCGCTCATGCGAGCGTGCGCGGTCACATGGAACACCGTCGTTCGCTGTGAAAGCGCGACGACGGTTGTTTCTTTGGCCTTCTTGCTTGATCTTTTTATGGAAAGTGTTTATCACCTTTAATGCGTGATTCCATTGCCATTTCCGAGGATTTCCTCCATTAAATGGATATTGCTCCAAAAGACGTTACCTGAGAGATTATCAACAAAAAGAACTGCACAAACGCGGTAAAATTCCACAAATCCCACCTTGTAGGCACAAAATATATAGGAAAAACGTCACGTAAATTGGACTCATCATCACCGGAAGGGTTTCAGAGTTTATCGGGCAATACCGGGTATTAACGATAAATAATATATAGGTGGAAAATGTTTCTGGTGGTGTTAAATTAATAATAAAAGGCTCTAGTAATTGTTAGGAGACTTTTATATTTAATTTAATATCAACGGACCTTAAAAGGCCAAGTAGTGGAAGGGGAATGATACGTCTCCAACGTATCTATAATTTTTGATTGTTCCATGCTATTATAGTATCAATCTTGGATGTTTTTATATGCAATTATATATCATTTTTTGGGACTGACCTATTAACCTAGTGCCCAGTGCCAGTTGCTGTTTTCTGCTTGTTTTTGGCTTTTCAGAGAAACAGTACCAAATGAAGTCCAAATGCCACAAAACTTTTTGGAGATTTTTTTCTGGACAAAAGGGACCTTGGAAGCTTCAGGAGGAGGCCAGAAGCCTCACGAAGGCTTCACAGGGCAACAGGGCGCGCCCCGGGGGGCGCCGTGTTGCCTTGTGGGGCCGACGTGACTCCGTTTGACCTAATTCCACTTCTAGAAATTCTCAAATATTGGGAAACCAACAGAGAGCCAGAAGAGAAAACCTTTCCGCCACCGCAAGCCTCTGTTCTTCCGTGATCCCATCTCGAGGCCTTTTCCGGTACTCTACCGGAGGGGGAATCGAACACGGAGGGCTTCTACATCAACTTTGCTGCCCTTCCGATGATGTGTGAGTAGTTTACCACAGACCTACGGGTCAGTAGGTAGTACCTAGATGGCTTCTTCTCTCTCTTTGATCTTCAATACCATGTTCTCCTTGATGTTCTTGGAGTTCTATCCAATGTAATCTTCTTTTGCGGTGTGTTTGTTGGGATCCGATGAATTGTGAGTTTATGATCAGATTATTCATGAGAAATATTTGAGTCTTCTCTGAACTCTTTTATGCATGATTAAATATAGCTTTGTATTTCTCTTCGATGTATCGATTTGGTTTGGTCTACTAGATTGATTTATCTTGCAATGGGAGAGGTGCTTTGTGATGGGTTCAATCTTGCGGTGCTCAATCCCAGTGACAGAAGGGGACATGACACGTATTTGTATTGTTGCCATTAAGGATAAAAAGAAGGGGTTTATTCATATTGCTTGAATTTGCTTCTCTACATAATGTCATCTTACTTAAGGCGTTACTCTATTTTTATTAACTTAATACTCTAGATGCATGCTGGATAGCGGTCGATGAGTGGAGTAATAGTAGTAGATGCAGGCAGGAGTCGGTCTACTTGTCTCGGACGTGATGCCTATATACATGATCATTGCCATGAATCCGTCATAATTATTTGCTTTTCTATCAATTGCCCAACAGTAATTTGTTTACCCACCGTATGTTTCTGTGCTAGAGAGAGAAGCCTCTAGTGAAAACTATGGCCCCCGGGTCTATCTTTATCATATAAAAAACCTAAAAATACCTTGCTGCAATTTATTTACTTTTATTTTAATTTGTATTTTAGTTTATCTATTTATCTCTATCAGATTTAATCCTTGCAAGTAACTGCTAAGAGGATTGACAACCCTCTTATTCGCGTTGGGTGCAAGTGTTTGCTTTTCTGTGTGTAGGTGTTGTTCACTGGATCTTGCTTGGTTCTCCTACTGGATTGATAACCTTGGTTCTTAACTGAGGGAAATACTTATCTCTACTGTACTGCATCATCCTCTCCTCTTCGGGGAAATACCAACGCAGACTACAAGTAGCAGGAAGAATTTCTAGCGCCGTTGCCGGGGAGACATCATCAAAATCTATCAAGTACCTTCGCACAAACTATCAATCACTTGCATTTACTTTATTTGCCTTTTATTTGCATTTTCTTCTCGTTTTCGTCTTCCCCACTTCTAATTTTTTTTTTTACAAAAAACACAAAAATATTTTATTTGCTTGTTTGCTAGTTTGCTTGCTTTGTCGCGATGTCTCAAGAGAATACAAAATTGTGTGACTTTTCCAATACTAATAATAATGATTTTATTAATACTCCTATCGCTCCTCCCGCCACTAGTGCGGAGTCGTGTGACATTAATGTTGCCTTGCTTAATCTTGTTATGAAAGAACAATTTTCTGGTAGTCCTAATGAAGATGTTGCATCCCATCTAAATACTTTCGTTGAACTTTGTGATATGCAAAAGAATAAATATGTGGATAACGATATTGTCAAATTAAAATTATTTCTGTTCTCACTAAGAGATCGTGCTAAAACTTGGTTTTCATCCTTGCTTAGAAATAGTATTGATTCTTGGGATAAGTGTAAGGATGCTTTTATTACCAAGTATTTTCCTCCTGCTAAGATTATTTCTTTAAGAAATCAAATTATAAATTTTAAGCAACTTGAGCATGAACATGTTGCACAATCTTGGGAGAGAATGAAATTAATGATAAGAAATTGCCCAACTCATGGTTTGAATTTATGGATGATCATACAAAAAATTTATGCGGGACTAAACTTTGTCTCTAGAAATTTGCTAGACTCTGCCGCAGGTGGTACTTTTATGGAAATTACATTGGGAGAAGCTACAAAACTTCTTGATAATATTTTGGCAAATTATTCTTAATGGCACACAGAAAGAACTCCAACTGGTAAGAAGGTAAATTCTGTTGAAGAAATTAATACTTTGAGTGATAAGATGGATGCTCTATTGAAATTGGTTGCTAGTAAAAATGCTCATATTGATCCTAATGATGTGCCATTGTCTACTTTGATTGAGAAAAATAATGATGCTATTGACGTGAATTTTGTCTCTAGAAATAATTTCAACAACAATGCTTATAGGGGTAATTTCTATGCTAGACCGTTTCCCGGAAATTCCTCTAATAACTATGGCAATCCTTATGGTAATTCTTATAATAATAATAATAATAATAGGATGCCCTCTGATCTTGAAAGTAATATTAAAGAATTTATTAGTTCTCAAAAGAATTTCAATGCTATGATAGAAGAAAAATTGAATAGAGTTGATGAATTGGCTAGGAACATGGATAGAATTGCTCATGATGTGAAAAACCTCAAAACTAAAATTTTGCCATCCAAGCATGATATAAATGAGTCTATTAAAGCTATCTATGTTTCCATTAATGAAAGTAAAGAAAGGACCGCTAGGTTGAGAGCTAAGCGAGAATTTCTAGAAAAAGTGATTCCACCCGGTTTCTATCGTAGTAATGATGAAGATATTAAAATGATTGGTGTCACTCCTATTGAATCATTATTTAGTAACATAAAACTTGATGAAAAAGGGACTGGAGAAGAGTCAACTTTAGATAGAAGGAGTCCCACTTGCTTGGAGGGTGATAATCTTGATCATAAAAATGAAAAAAGTGGGTTTGGAGATGTCAAACCTTTAAATAGTAATGCACCCACTACTTTGGATTACAAGGACTTTAATTATGATAGTTGTTCTTTATTTGAGTGTATTTCCTTGTTGCAATTCATGATTAATTCAAAAAATACATATGAACAAAATAAAGCTTTCACTAAACATATCGTAGAAGCCATGATGAAAGCACATGAAGAAAAACTTGAGTTGGAAGTATCAATTCCTAGAAAATTACAAGATGAATGGGAACCTACTATTAAAGTCAAAATTAAAGATTATGAATGTAATTCTCTTTGTGATCTTGGTGCTATCGTTTCCACTATACCAAAGTCTTTGTGTGATGTGCTAGGTCTCACCGACATGGATCCTTGTTCCCTTAATTTTCATCTTGCGGATTCCACTATTAAAAAGCCATTGGGTAGAATAAATGATGTGCTTATTCTTGCAAATAGAAATTATGTGCCCGTGGACTTTATTGTTCTTGACATTGAATGCAATCCTTCTTGCCCCATAATACTTGGTAGGCCTTTTCTTCGAACAATTGGTGCTATTATTGATATGAAAGAAGGTAATATAAGATTTCAATTTCCACTAAAGAAAGGGATGGAACATTTCCCTAGACAGAGAATTAAAGCACCTTATGAATCCATTATGAGGGCCACTTATGGAATTAACTTGAAGGATGACAACACTTGAAACTATGCATTATGCCTAGCTAGGGGCATAAAACAATAGCGCTTCTTGGTAGGCAACCCAATGAATAAAATAAAATTTCTGCTTTTACCTTATGTTTTTGAGTGTTTGCATGATTATAGCTTCTGTTATGATTGTGTTTTTATGTTTTAATTAGTGTTTGTGCCAAGTAATGCCTTTGGGATGATTTGGAAGATAGTATGATAGATGTTGTTTGAAAACAGAAACTTTTGCGTCCAGTGCTGGAATTTCTAATTTTCGCTGGAGTGTCAGAACCTTCTGAATTTTTTACACAGTATTTATATATGAATTTCCCACGTTTTCCTAATTTTTCAGAATTTTGGAGTTACAGAAGTATGACCATAATTCAGATCTTTACAGACTATTCTGTTTTAGACAGATTCTGTTTTTGTTGCATAGTTTACTTATTTTGATAAATCTATGGATCGTATCAGGGGTATGAGTCATGGAGAAGTTGGAGTACAGTAGCATTATGCCAATATTAAATATGAATCAATTTACAACTGTACCTAAAGTTTAAGATTTATTTGTTATACTAACGGATCTCACGAGGTTTCTGTTGAGTTTTGTGTGCTGAAGTTTTCAAGCTTTGGGTGAGACTACGATGGATAAAGGAATAAGGGGCGGAAAGAGCCTAAGCTTGGGGATGCCCAAGGCACCCCAAGGTAATATTCAAGAAGACTCAAGCGTCTAAGCTTGGGGATGCCCCGGAAGGCATCCCCTCTTTCGTCTACAATCTATCGGTAACTCACTTGGAGCTATATTTTTATTCATCACATGATATGTGTTTTACTTGGAGCGTCCTGTGATATAGTTTGTTTGCTTTTGTTTTCTTTTTAGTTTGTCACAATCATCTTTGCTGAACACACCTTTTTGATAGGGACACACATTATTCGTGATTTGTTAGAATACTCTATGTGCTTCACTTATATCTTTTGAGCTAGGCAGTTGCTCTAGTGCTTCACTTATATCTTTTAGAGCACGGCGGTGGTTATATTTTAAAGAAATAGTTGCACTCTCATGCTTCACTTATATCTTTTTGAGAGTCTAATGAATAGCAATGGTAATATGCACGGGTTATGAATTTGGTCCTGATATGATAGGTATTCAAGAGGGATATAATAAAAACTTTCATGTAGATCACTGAATATGATAAGTTTGATTCCTTGCAATAGTTTTGCGATATTAAGATGGTAATATGTGGGAGGTATTAGTAGATAATTGTGGTTTAGTAAGAATAATTGTGTTAAGGTTTGTGATTCCCGAAGCATGCACGTATGATCTATCGTCATGCTAAGAAGTTGGAGCATAATTTATTATTGATTGTCTTCCTTTGTGTTGTGGTCGGGGGCGCACGATGGTTAACTCCTACCAACCTCACCCCTAGGGGCATGCGTAGTAGTACTTTGCTTCGAGGGCTAATAAACTTTCGCAATAAGTATGTGAGTTCTTTATGACAAATGTGAGTCCATGGATTATACGCACTCTCACCCTTCCGCAATTTGCTAGCCTCTTCGGTACCGTGCATTGCCCTTTCTCACATCGAGAGTTGGTGCAAACTTCGCCGGTGCATCCAAACCCCGTGATATGATACGCTCTATCACACATAAGCCTCCTTATATCTTCCTCAAAACAGCCACCATACCTACCTATCATGGCATTTCCATAGCCATTCCGAGATATATTGCCATGCAACTTCCACCGTTCCGTTTTTATGACACACATCGTCATTGTCATATTGCTTTGCATGATCATATAGCTGACATAGTATTTGTGGCTCAGCCACCGTTCATCATTTTTATACATGTTATGCTAGCATCATTGCACATCCTGGTACACTGCCAGAGGCATTCATATAGAGTCATATTTTTGTTCCAGTATCGAGTTGTAATGTTGAGTTGTAAGTAAATAGAAGTGTGATGATCATCATTATTAGAGCATTGTCCCAGTGAGGAAAGAATGGTGGAGAGTAATGAGTCCTCGAAAAAGTGGGGATGAGGTCCATGAGACCGTTCTAAATAAAAATAAAAATAAAAAGAGGCAAAAAAGAGCCATGAAAAAAAAGAGAGAAAAAGAGAGAAGGGGCAATGTTACTATCCTTTTCCACACTTGTGCTTCAGAGTAGCACCATGTTTTTCATATAGAGATTCTCCTATTTAGTCACTTTCATATACTAGTGGGAATTTTTCATTATAGAACTTGGCTTGTATATTCCGACGACGGGCTTCCTCAAATGCCCGAGGTCTTCATGAGCAAGCAAGTTGGATGCACACCCACTTAGTTTTCATGTTGAGCTTTCATACACTTATAGCTCATAGTGCATCCGTTGCATGGCAATCCCTACTCCTCGCATTGACATCAATTGATGGGCATCTCCATAGCCCGTTGATTAGCCTCGTTGATGTGAGACTATCTTCTTATTTTTGACTTCCCCTTATTGATCTCTACCACCACAATCTATTCCACCTATAGTGCTATATCCATGGCTTGCGCTGATGTATTGCGTGGGGGTTAAAAAAGCTGAAGCGCGTTAAAAAGTATGAAGCAATTGCTTGGCTAAAACCGGGGTTGTTCATGATAAATATTTTGTGTTAAGAAGATGGAGCATGACAGGATTGTATGATTTTGTAGGGATAACGTTCTTTAGCATTTTTATTTTGAAAGACATGATTGTTTATTAGTATGCCTGAGTATTGATGTCTTTATATCAAACTATAGACTATTGCTTTGAATCATTCGGATCTTATTATTCAAACCATAAGAGAAAGATTACATGATGAAACATGATAGGTAGCATTCCACATCAAAAATTCTGTTTTTATCATTTACCTACTCGAGGACGAGCAGGAATTAAGCTTGGGGATGCTTGATACGTCTTCAACGTATCTATAATTTTTGATTGTTCCATGCTATTATAGTATCAATCTTGGATGTTTTTATATGCAATTATATATCATTTTTTGGGACTAACCTATTAACCTAGTGCCCAGTGCCAGTTGCTGTTTTCTGCTTGTTTTTGGCTTTTCAGAGAAACAGTACCAAATGAAGTCCAAATGCCACGAAACTTTTTGGAGATTTTTTTTCTGGACAAAAGAGACCTTGGAAGCTTCGGGAGGAGGCCAGAAGCCTCATGGAGGCTTCACAAGGCAACAGGGCGCGCCCCAGGGGGCGCGCCGTGTTGCCTTGTGGGGCCCACATGACTCCGTTTCACCTAATTCCACTTCTATAAATTCTCATATATTGGGAAACCAATAGAGAGCCGGAATAGAAAACCTTTCCGCCGCCGCAAGCCTCTGTTCTTCCGCGATCCCATCTGGAGGCCTTTTTCGGTACTCTGCCGGAGGGGGAATCGATCACGGAGGGCTTCTAGATCAACTTTGCTGCCCTTCCGATGATGTGTGAGTAGTTTACCACAGACCTACGGGTCCATAGCTAGTAGCTAGATGGCTTCTTCTCTCTCTTTGATCTTCAATACCATGTTCTCCTTGATGTTCTTGGAGTTCTATGCGATGTAATCTTCTTTTGCGGTGTGTTTGTTGGGATCCGATGAATTGTGAGTTTATGATCAGATTATTCATGAGAAATATTTCAGTCTTTTCTGAACTCTTTTATGCATGATTAAATATAGCTTTGTATTTCTCTCCGATCTATCGATTTGGTTTGGCCTACTAGATTGATTTATCTTGCAATGGGAGAGGTGCTTTGTGATGGGTTCAATCTTGCGATGCTCAATCCCAGTGACAGAAGGGGACATGACATGTATTTGTATTGTTGCCATTATGGATAAAAAGAAGGGGTTTATTCATATTGCTTGAATTTGCTTCTCTACATCATGTCATCTTGCTTAAGGCGTTACTCTGTTTTTATTAACTTAATACTCTAGATGCATGCTGGATAGCGGTCGATGAGTGGAGTAATAGTAGTAGATGAAGGCAGGAGTCGGTCTACTTGTCTCGGACGTGATGCCTATATACATGATCATTGCCATGAATCCGTCATAATTATTTGCTTTTCTATCAATTGCCCAACAGTAATTTGTTTACCCACCGTATGTTTCTGTGATCGAGAGAGAAGCCTCTAGTGAAAACTATGGCCCCCGGGTCTATCTTTATCATATAAAAAACCTAAAAATACCTTGCTGCAATTTATTTACTTTTATTTTAATTAGTATTTTAGTTTATCTATTTATCTCTATTAGATTTAATCCTTGCAAGTAACCGCTAAGAGGATTGGCAACCCTCTTATTCGCGTTAGGTGCAAGTGTTTGCTTTTCTGTGTGTAGGTGTTGTTCACTGGATCTTGCTTGGTTCTCCTATTGGATTGATATCTTAATTCTTAACTGAGGGAAATATTTATCTCTACTGTACTGCATAATCCTCTCCTCTTCGGGGAAATACCAACGCAGACTACAATTCATCGAGATTTATCGGGGTCCTTTTTTAAAGGTCTGTGTATTTTAAACTGAAACCAAAATGATAAGGAAACAGAAAACGAATAAAGAAAAGGAAAGATGAAGAAAAACAAGAAAAGGAAAACAGAGAAACCAAAAATAAGATAAACAGAAGAAAATGGGCACAAAGAGCAACATGGAATTCGCAGAGAAATTCAGACAAAAAAACAGAAACGGAAATTTCGGAAAAACCAGCGAAACTAGGCTTTCGGTCAGTGTGTGTAGGCGAGGAGGAAGTACCACCTTCCGTCGTCTCGCCTGAAGCATTTTCCCATCTGGTAGCAACTTGGCCGGCCCAGTTTGTTGCTTTTTTCTGCTCAGTCGCAGAGAAGGTGCCCGCTCGCTCGCTCGTAAGTTTTGTTCATTTTTTTTCTGTCTGCCTGTCAATTCGTTGAACTATGCCGGTTTTCAACGACTTTTTTATTTTCTTTGTCTTTTCTGTCCTTTTTAATGGTTTCCTTTTTTGCTTTCTATTGATTTTTTATTTTTTCATTGGGTTTTTTTCGGTTTTCTTCATGTTTTCCCTTTATCTTTTTTTTTCTTTTGATGTGTTTTCTTCATGGTTTTCATACTTTTTTCTGCGGTTCTACAACCTTTTTGATTGCATTTTTTCTTTTTTTTCTATGTGTTGTTTGTATCATTTTTCCTCTGTTTTTATGTACATTTTTTATACTTATAAACATTATTTTATACATGTTAGACACTTTAAATACATATTAATATTTAAAAATAAATGTTTTTATTGTCTAATTTTTTTTATACATCAAAATCATTTTTATACACGTTTAACATTTCTTTAATACATGATTAGAATTTTTAAATAGAATGATACATGTTTTATCAAATACATGTTTGATGTCTACTTTTTCATAAAGACTGTACATTTTTCATATATATCTGAAATACGTTTAATATTTTGAAAAATATAACATTATCATTTTTTTGGTAAATGTGACAAACCTTATTTTGTATGCTATCAACATTTTTTGAATTAAGCTAACATTTTTGACATTGTGTTATCATTTTTCATATTAACGATTTTATTTTTTATTTTATTAATTTTATGTTTTAAAATATTTCTATTTATAATAGTTTGGAAAATCAGAATAAAAGTAAAAACAAAGAAATTAATAAAGAAAAAAAAGGTGAAAAGGCGAACTAACCTGGTCCGGCCCGGTCGCGACGCCTGGTACGCGAGCTCTCGGTGCGCCCCAATTGCAGTAGGTGAGATGTTGGTTTTGCTGTGCTGAGACGCTGGCGAGCGAGGCGAATGAAGTGGTTCGGCCGGAGGGTGACATGTCTCGCTTAAAGCGAGACCTAGGGTATGCTCGCGTCAAGGATGCACAGGTGGGATGGCCCAGTATTCCCAACCGCAAGTAATGGGCAGGACCAATGTTCAGGTTAGTTCCTTTTTTTAACATTTCTCTTTCTTTCTTTTTTTATTTTGTTTATATTTTTTATTTTAAATACATATGCTCCGAAACTTAATTTAACTTCAAAAAGGTTAAAATCGAGAATTTAAAAAATGTTATCCCAACATAATTTTTTCCTTGGCATAACTTTATAAAAATGTTGGTAGGTTTCCAAAAAAAATGTTTGTCACATTTAAAAAATATTCACGCGTTTCAAAAAGATGTACACGGAATTGTTCAAAAAATGTTTATACAATGCAAAAAACTATTCCTGTAATTCAAAAAAATGTTAAACATGTATAAAAAAATATTTCACATGCATAAGAAAATTTTACTTGTGTATGAAAGAAAGTAGACATCAAAACATATATGTGAAAAATAAGATCAATCATGTATATGAAAAATGTTAAACCTGTATTAAAAAAATTTATGTATACCAAAATTGTACAATGTGAATGAAAACAATAGACACCAAACTTATATTTGAAAATTTTATTTCAGAAAAATGTTAAACCCTTAGTAAAAAAATGCCAAACGTGTAATAAAAATGTTTCATTTGCATAAGAATAATGTACTACGTGTACACTAAGAGTAGACATCAAAACAAATGTTTGAAAAAAAAGTTATTCATATATATGAAAAATATTAAACCTATGTAAAATATCTTTTAGATTTATAAAAAAATGTATAATGTATATCAAAACAATAGACATAAAAACCTATATTTTGAAGATTATTAAGCATGTACTCGTATTTGAAAGATGTTAAACTTGTACTCCCTAGTGATCTAAAAGATGTTATATTAGTTTACAGAGGGAGTATTTAGAGAATGTTCTTGACGTATACGAAAAATGTACAATGTGTAACAAAAATATAGACATGTGTTGAAAAAAGAAAAAAGAAACTAAGAAACCCAAAGAAAGTAACAATGAAAAGCAAAGAGACAAATAAAATTCAAAAGAAAACAAGAAAAACAGAGAGATACCAGTGAAAAAAAGGAAAAGAGACCAAAAACAAGAAAATCAGACAAAAGGAGAAAATAAATAAATAAATCAAAAAATGAAAAAAAAGCAACTGAAAACTAAGTAAGAAAAAAAAACCAGAGAAGAAAAAACAAAAGAAAACCAATGCAAAAGACTGGAAACGGTGAAAATGACAAAGAAAGAAAGAAAACCGGAAATAACAAAAAAAACCTGAAGAAAAATAAGAACAAAGAAAAGAAAAAACCGAAAAAGCCCGCAGAAAACCAACGAAAAACCACAGCTAACGATTGTATTCGATCAAAACTTGAGCGAGTCACCAACAAACGGGAGAAAAAGAAACGGGCCGGCTCAATACCTACACGAGGAAGAAAAAGCTTCAGGCAAGGGGAGCATGTATCTCGCTATAAACGAGATATAGCTCCCACTATTCGGTCGACTGGGTTGCTTTGTCTACGAGGTAGTTAGGCCGAGAGAGGGCCCAGTCGGGGTAAGAGAAGGGAAATAAAGAAATAACAGGCTTGGGCGGCAGCTGACATTTAGTCCGAATAAAATAGCAAACGACCTCTTCTAATTCTAATAAAAATCGTGGAGGCTATTTAGAAGATTTGTGAGCTAATAAAAATATTTATAGATCCAAAATACAAATTAATTATGTCGTAAAATCAAATAAAAATTTATATTAACTTGCACTTCAGAAGCGTATTTTTTTGCTTTATCAACAATATAGTTTTCTTTCCTACTTCTAAAGTTTTGAGTTGGTGGTAGTCCGTTCACTTCCAAATAGTCCTAACCTCTTCTCTCTCCATCCTGACAAGTGGGCCAACAAAGCTTGACAGAGACATCACGCCAAGACACCCCACGATCCTTCTGCCAATCCCGTCTCTCTCGCTGCACCCCTCCCCCAATCCACGATCTCTTGTCGCCTGCTCATGGCCTCGCAATCCCGTCGCTCTCGCCGAGTCCCTCTCCCAATCCCCTCTCTCTTGCCGCATCCCTCCTCCAATCCCCATCCCCTTTGCTCTAGGTTTTTTTTAAAAATGCCCTGATGCGCCCCTGATTCCTCCTTGGCTCTCCATCCTTCTCCCTCGTTGTGTCTTTCTTTCCTCTGCCGCCTAGCTCACTCGCCCGTCGCTGGTATTACGTGAGGCAGCACCCGCCGCCAGCGCCGCTCGCTCACCGTCGCCAAGCCGCACCCCCTGCCCGCGTGTTTGCTCGCCATCGCCGAGTATTCGTGAAGGCTGCAACCCCTCTGGCACGCCCATTCTCCCAGTCTCCCTCACCAGACCACATGGAGGTTCCAGCCCCAGCGACCGAGCTGGCTTCGGAACTGTATCACTGTGGCGCCCCTGCTCGACCATGCACTAATCATACACGCAAACGTGCACGATCGAGATCAGAGACTCACGGGAAGATATCACAACACAACTCTAAACACAAATTTAAACATAAATCTTCATATTACAAACCAGGGGTCACGAGGACCCGAATACATAAGTCATACAAACAAATATTATCTGGGTACAGACGTAGTTAGTCAAGTTTGCCTTAAGAAGGCTAGCATAACAGCGACACTGATCGAAAAGGCGAAGGCCTCCTGCCTAGGGCCTCCGAACTACTCCTGGTCGGCGGGCTCAACGTAGTAGTAGGTGCCTCCGGGGATCTCCTGCTCCTGGACTCCGTCGACTGATCGCAGCAACTTGGTAGGGGAAAAGAAGGAAGCAAAGCAACCGTGAGTACTCATCCAAAGTACTCGCACGACTTACATCAGAACTATACTAAGTATGCATCGGTATCAAGGGAATGGGGTTATATCTTTGGACTAAACTGCAGAAATGCCGGAACAGAGGGGGAAAGGCCTAGCCTATCGAAGACTAGCATCTTGAAGCAATCTTGCAGCATCAGAAGAGAATAGAACACAACAGCATATAATAATAAGTATATATAAGCAATGCCCTAAGATCCTTCCTCGACTACCCTGCGAGAAAGTGATCCCGAGAGCAATAGTAAATGTTTAACATTGTAACAGTATCCATTCATAGTTGTAGTAGATCAGGATACAACTCCGAGCGTCCTGTTACCGTGGACACGGCTATTCGAATAGATTACTTCCCTGCAGGGGTGCACTACTGTTAGCCAACACGCTCGATTACATCTGGCTGGACACACTTGCTGGGTAATACCCGACCTCGGGTAATCGACATGCCGTAGACCAACCTAGACTCTCCAGAGAGGTCAACACGCCGGTCTAAATCCTAAGTGCGAAGGGGTCTTGGGACCATTGCCCTCTGCACTCCTGCACGTTGCGAGACTAGCCGGGGCCCAAGCGCGACTGTGGAAACACCAACAGACGTAAGCAGCTCACCCCAACAATCAGCCCGCATCTCTGAACTGTGACATCTGGATCGCTTTCGGAAGGAACGTACGACGTAGAGGGCCCCATTAAACCATTATCCCCATGGTGGTAGTGCGTATAGGCCAGAGACCAACTCAGATCAAATACCCAAATCCGTTAGGCGTGTTTTAGTAACTCGCAGAGACGAACAGGATTCCTGTCGCTCCGACTTGGTAATCCACGGACTACGACCAAGGACCAGGTCCACCTCTCTCCTAGGTGGTCTCCACCTGCCCCGTCGTTCCACCACAATATCACTCGCGGGTACCCTTGGGTTCAACCCGTCTTGTTTCATTATCTCGCGGGCACTCATGGAGCCGGCCCGACTTTAACAGTTTAAAAGTATTGCAGTATTGTAACATTTCCGTGATCATCACCCAAAATGATCATGGCCCGATAACAAGCCTGGCAAACGGACAAGGGTGAAGGGCCAGCTGATGAAACATAGCATACCTAACTAATCATCATAGGATAGCAGGTAAGGTATCAATAGTAGGCGACGAAATCAGGCTATGCATCAAAATAGGAGCTATCGGAATATCAACAGAAGCAATTCTAATGCAAGCAATAGGGAGAAAGAGTAGGCGATATCTAGATGATCAAGGGGGATTTGCTTGCCTGGAAGCTCTGCTGAAGGGGTCTGGTCGTCGACGACGTAGTCGTACTCAGCAGTGTCGTCGGCAGTCTCGGGGTGTATCGGGAGAGAAGGAGGAGGAAGAAACAATAAATACACGGCAAACAATGCAACACAAATGCATGACATGGCAATATGCAGTGCTAGGGGTGTTCTAATGCAATGCTAGGTATTTTGGTTGGTCCGGGAAAATATCCGGGAGTGTTCTCCCAGCTCTGGGTGATTATCGGTCAGACGATCCGGAGGGGAAGGTTCCATGTTTGCAGCATTGGAGATATCTGACAGCAACATGGAGGGCGTATTCGGGTTCATCATATTTTTCTGATCATTTTTCATATATAAATTATTTTCATCCGAGTTACGGTTTATTTTATATGATTTTTCAAAGTTTTATTGAATTTCTGGAATTGTTTTAATTATTAAATTCGAATTATCCAAAACAGTAACCTGTGATGTCAGCATGACGTCATCGGTCAACCCAGTCGGTCCAGGTCAAACCTGACCGCTGGGTCCCGCATGTCATACACAGAGGGCTAACTAGGGATTAAACTAAACTAACAGTGGTTAATTAGGGAGGGGCCCCACATGTCAGTGCTAAACTAATTAACAAATTAATTTAGTTTATAAAATGGTTAATTAAATGGGTGGGGCCCGCCTGTCAGCGACTGGGGTTGCCCAGTCAGCACATTGACTGGTCAACCCAGTCAACTGGGGCCCGTGGGGCCCTTTGCCAGTGACCCACAGGGGTCCACGTGGCCGCCCACGTCGGACGCCAGCGCCGTAGTTGCTCCGGCGAGCAAATCCGCGGCGGCGAGCGGCGGGGCTGCGTCGGAAATCGCCTACAGAGGGTCTCCGGGCCCGTCCGATGGCGCGTTCGAACGAGGGCGTCGAGCCGCGACGAATGACGGTGGTGCCATGGCCGGAGGCGGCGTGCAGCGACGGCGGCGAGCTCGCAAGCGGCGGCCGGAATCGGCCGAGGAGGAACGCGGGGCTGCAAGGCATAGCTAGCGGCGCTGGGGGCATGGACGGGTTCCTGGGGCTGCCACGAGCACGACACGGTGCTCGGACGTGAGCGGCAGCGGCAGTGAGCACGGCGGCAGCAAGCTTCGGGCGAGGCGGCAACGACGACTACGGTGACGAAATCGCACGGGAGAGAGAGGAAAAAGAGTGTGAGGCTTACAGTGAGCCTGCAGGTGCGCTAAGTGGGCTCGGGGGAGACTCGACGGCGCCGGAATCGTTGACGGCGATCCACGGTGGTCGAGAGGAAGAAGAGGATGCAGACGTCGATGTAGGGGCTCCCAGCTCCATCGGGTGGCACCGGTCGACGTAGAGGAGCACGGCGCGATTTCTTGGCATGGTGGCGAGGCGATACGGCAACGGTGGCTACGTGGACGACAGAGACGGCCATGGCGGAGGAGGAAGAAGTGGCGCAAGGGGCGAGGGGATAAGGACCGCGGGCTGTCCCCAGGTGCCGCGGTGGAGCTCTTATCCACCCGCGAGCTGCTGTAGCGACGCAGAGGCGACCATGGCGCGGCTGCGACGACGCTCTGCCTCGGTCGCCATCGACGCTTTGAGGAGGGAAGTGGGAGACGACGGGGAGATGGGTTGGGCCTGGCACTGTGGACTAGAACCCAGTCCACCGTGCCCTTTTCCTTTTCTTTTCTTCTGCTTTTATTTCTTTTTCTCTTTGAAAAATTTTTAGCCACCATTTCACTTTTGTAAAATATGAGACTTGGCTCAATAAATACCATGCAATATCTGGCACTGGCAGAAAAAGTTTTGGAGGCAAAATGATTTCGTTTGAATTTTTCATAAATGGAAAGGCATTAAATATGCTGAGATTGCACTGTTTTATTGTCATAGTCCATATTTAGCTTGATGGTGATGTTGTTTTTCTGAACAAACATTTGTTTTGGATTATTTGCTAAATGATGAACATTTTTCCAGCAACTTTTGTGCAACTTCAAATTTCACTGACATTTGAGTGGTGGAATTTGAAATGAGATATGAAACCATAGTGATCAAGCATTGCATTTCCAAGTGGCTTAGCATTAACATAGAGATCACTGTAGCTCATTACACATGGGGTGTTACAATTCTCCCCCTCTAAAAGAAATTCTCGTCCCGAGAATTCAGGAGGTAGAAGGAAAGAGATCGGGGTATTCTTCACGAAGACGATCCTCGCGTTCCCAAGTGGCTTCTTCTTCAGAATGATTCGACCACTGAACTTTCAGGAACTTGATTGACTTCTGACGGGTTCGATGTTCAGCTTGGTCAAGAATGCGGATCGGATATTCTTGATAAGATAGATCATCTCGCAATTCAAGCATTTCATGATCCACTGCTCGGATAGGATCCTTGAAGCAGCGTCGAAGTTGCGACACATGGAAGACATCATGAACTTGGGAAAGGTTCGGCGGCAATTCCAATTGATATGCCACTTCTCCTCGTCTGGCGAGGATACGGAACGGGCCAATGTAGCGAGGAGCTAACTTGCCCTTGATTCCAAAACGATGAGTGCCCTTCATCGGAGTGACACGGAGGTAAGCTTGTTCGCCAGGTTGATAGACCATTACCTGGTGTTTTCAGTCATAATTGCTCTTCTGACGAGACTGAGCAGTTTTCAAATGTTCACGGACAATGCGGACTTGTTCTTCATCTTGTTGGATAATATCCGGACCGAAGAGTAGCCGTTCCCCAGTTTCTGACCAATTCAGAGAGGTTCGGCACTTACGTTCATATAAAACTTCAAAGGGTGCCATCTTCAAACTAGCCTGATAGCTGTTGTTGTATGAGAATTCAACATATGGAAGAGATTCCTCCCATTTCTTACCGAATGAGATGACACAAGCTCGAAGCATATCTTCAAGCACTTGATTGACTCGTTCAACTTGTCCCTGGGACTGGGGATGAAAAGTGGTGCTGAAGGACAGATGAGTTCCCATAGCTTCTTGGAAACTTTCCCAAAATCTTGAGGTAAAAAGGCTGCCTCAGTCTGAACTAATTTCCAACGGAACACCGTGGAGTAACACGATTCTGGAAACATATAAGCTTGCTAACTGACTAGCAGTGATCGTCTCCTTGACAGGTAGAAAATGAGCAACCTTGGAAAAGCGATCAATGACGACAAGAATAGCATCATGACCCTTCTGCGATCTGGGAAAACCAGTGATGAAATCCATTTCAACTTTGTCCCATTTCCATTCAGGAATAGCAAGTGGTTGCAGAGTTCCAGCAGGCCTTTGATGTTCTGCTTTGATGCGACGGCAAACGTCACACTCAGCAACATAACGAGCAATGTCTCGCTTCATCTTAGGCCACCAATATCTCTGACGAATGTCTTGGTACATCTTGGTGCTACCGGGGTGGATAGACAGAGGTGTGTCATGAGCTTCTTTCATGACATCCGATGTCGAATCTAGGTTGCCTTTCGAAGGAACCACTAAGCGACGGTTAAAGAACACGGCGCCTTCATCATCAACAGTGAAAGACGAAGAGTTACCATTTGAAAGATAGCGCTTAATCTTTTTGACTTGAGAATCATATTTCTGCCTTGTCTTGATGTTGCGCTCGAGGTCCGGTTCAACAACCAGGGTATTGAGATGACCCTGTGGGATAATGTGAAGGTTCAACTTGCGAAGTTCTTCGTAGAGAAGGGGTTGTGCTTGCTGAACCATGAGGTTGTTGCAATAAGACTTGTGGCTCAAAGCATCGGCCATTACATTAGCCCTGCCAGGGGTATAAGAAATATCCATTTCATAGTCAGCTATTGTCTCGAGCCATCTTTGTTGACGGAGGTTCAAATCTACTTGAGTATATAGATACTTCAGACTTTGGTGGTCCATGTATATCTCGCAACGATTACCGAGAAGGTAATGTCGCCACAGCTTCAGAGCATAAATAACTGCTGCAAGTTCGAGATCATGTGTTGGATACTTATCCTCGTGAGGGCGCAACTGATGAGAGCCATAGGCAATCACCTTGCGCTCTTGCATTAGGACACAGCCTAATCCTTGACGAGACGCATCACAGTAGATCACAAAGTCCTTGCGAGTATCTGGGGGTGCTAGCACTGGGGCAGAGGTCAACTTGTCTTTGAGCATCTGGAAACTTTCTTCGCATTTGGATGTCCACTCAAACTTCTTGCCTTTGTGGAGCAAATCAGTCAGTGGCTTTGCAATCTTGGAGAAGTTCTCGACGAAACGGCGGCAATAGCTGGCGAGATCGAGAAAACTTCTGACCTGCTTGACAGTTTGCGGTGGAGTCCAGTCAAGAATAGCCTGAACTCGTTCTGGGTTAACAGCAATGCCATCCTTGGAAATCACATGACCAAGATAGGTCACCTCAGATAACCAGAATTCACATTTGGAAAATTTGGCATATAGCTGGTGTTCTCGGAGTTTCTCCAATACAAGCCAAAGATGTTCGGCGTGTTCTTCTTCATTCTTGGAGTATACAAGGATATCATCCAAATAAACCACGACAAATTTGTCGAGGTAATCCATGAAGATATAGTTCATCAATCAAGAGAAGGTTGTTGGAGCATTAGTTAATCCGAAGGACATGACGGTGTACTCGTATGATCCATAACGGGTAACGAAGGCGGTCTTCGGAATATGCTCTTTACGAACTCGGATCTGATGGTAACCCAACCTTAAGTCGAGTTTAGAGAATACAGAGAATCCAGCAAGTTGATCATAAAGATCGTTGATCCGGGGAAGTGGATATTTGTTCTGGATTGTTGCTTGGTTAATAGGCCGATAGTCCTGGACCAATCGGTTCGTTCCATCCTTCTTCTTAACAAAGAGAGAAGGTGCTCCCCAAGCAGAGGAACTTGGATGAATGAAGCCTTTACGAAGCGATTTGTCGATCTCCTCCTTAAGTTCAAGGAGTTCATGCGGCGGCATCTTGTAGGGACGCTTAGCAATAGGGGTAGTGCCTGGTTTTAAGTCGATAACGAACTCGACAGCTCTAACCGGGGGTATTCCTGGAAGTTCTTCTGGAAAATCATGAACGACTGGAACGTTCTCAATTCCCTCAAGAGGTGAAGCGTTCAAAGCATTCAGAGCATATATCTGAGCTTCGGCATTCTGGACCATTCGGGCGGTGTAGTTCACTATCTCGTCGGAGGAGTGAAGGAGTTGGACGACTTTGGTGGCACAATTGATTGAAACAATGTGAGCTTTCAACCAATCCATTCCCAGAATGAGGTCTATGGTGGAAGACTTCAGAACAATGGGGGAGGCAAGGAATTCTAATCCTTCAATTTTGACGGTGACGTTATGTGCCATCATGTCAGCATGACAATGGGCCTCGGGAGTATTAACGACTAATGGAGTATGCATCTTTTCATATTGTATGCCATGCATGAATGCAAATGCTCCAGAGACGAATGAATGTGATGCTCCTGAATCAAATAAAACAGAAGCGGGTACTGAGTTAATGAGGAGGGTACCCATCACAGTAGCGGGTTGATCCTGAACTTCTTCAATATCAACATGATAAGCCTGTCCACGACCATAAGCAGAAGACCCGGTATTATAGTTGCGGGTCTGATTGTAGCCACGGCCATTTCCACGGCCAGTTGAAGGAAGTGCTAATTGGGTTTGATTCTGACGGCATTCTCTGGCACGGTGACCTGGTTGGCCACACTTGAAGCACAATCCATCATTGGGACGGGGAGCAGTAGCTCTGGGCGGTGCAGCTTGGACTCTTGGCTGCCTCGGTGGTGGGGGTGGGGGCAGATGAGGCGTGGCATAATAGGGCCTTGGCACAGGGGCTGTTGGACGGTACATGCTGTGGGGGATCCAGATTCGATGCTTTTGTGCTGAGCTCAAAGATGAGCCAACGTCACGGTGGTGCTTCTGTGACTCCTTGTGCTCCATCTGAGCGGTCTCAACCTGGATAGCCTTGTTCACCAGGGTGGCGAAGTCGGTGAAGTCATGAACAGCAAGTGCAAGCTTGAGGTCTGGGTGAAGTCCGTCACGAAACTTTTCCTATCTGCGGGCATCAGTGGCAATGTCTTCTTCAGCATAGTGGGATAGGTCAAGGAATTCCCGCTGATAAGCTTCGACAGTCTTATTGCCCTGAGTGAGGTTGCGAAACTCTCTTTTCTTCCGGTCCATGATTCCCTGAGGAATGTAGCGGGCACGGAAAGCAGTCTGAAACTCGATCCAGGTAACGACTGTCCCAACAGGTAGTGAACGCCTGTGGGTGTCCCACCATTGAGCAGCGGGACCCTTCAAGAAGTAGGACGCGAAGGTGACAAGGTTGGCAGTGGCGACATTGGCAGATTCCATCTCGAAGGTGATGTCGCGAAGCCAGTCATCAGCATCCAATGGCTATTCCGAGTTACGGAAAACAGTAGGGTTGAGACGCACAAACTCCTGCAGAGTTATTGGAGCAGGTTGCTGATTCTGAGCATTCTGGTTCTAGTTTGGAAACTGAGCCATGATTCCAACCATGAACTGGCGGTTCAGCTCGAATTGCTGCATCATAGCTGCCATATAGTCTGGCGGGGGTGGATCGTTGGCACCACGGCCACGACCACGACCACGAGCACCTGGCCTAACCATCCTGCTAAAATTCAATAGGGGGTAGTTTAGTAAAAGCAACCGCAATAGTTTTAAGAGACAATCATGAGGTAACACGAGCAATAAGCAAGAGTGCAATAGATACATAACAGTAGTCAATTAGGACATACAGATCCATACATAAGTTCGGTTACAGGCCAGCATTACAACAACGAAAAAGAAGGCTAGACACACTAGGCGGCACGCAGGCACGCGGTGGAGGGATACAACAACGGGACATAGCGATAGCTACATCAACGTCGGAGAAAACCACTGAAGCCAGGCAACTGCAAGTGACGACGCAGGGTGCCCTCGATAAAAGGATCCTGCGCTCCGTGAACACTTTGGTGCAGAACCTGGTCCCGAACTGGAAGAAGAGGACCACGTGGAGGAGTACAACCTCCAACAGCAGGCCACTCAAGACCTGGTGGCATCTCCGTCCTGCGCGGGTAAAGAATGTACTCTGGGTGCATCCGTGCACTGACTGCTGGCAATAACTGTGTCAGAGCGTCGTAAAGACGAGTACGAGTGGCGTACAACTCAACAGCAAGAGCTCGAGCAGTGCGATCCAGAGCCTCTGTGTACTGAACCAAAACCTGCGGGTCATAACGACGCGACACGTAAGGAGTACAAACAACAGTGTAGTATCCAGTCTCGTCCCTAGCGGGAGCATACGGGATATATCTGAATCCAGTCTCCTCCAAGCGGGTGTGCTCTCTACGGAGATGGGCAATAGCAGCATAGGCAGCATCATGGACTGCCATGTCAATAGTCACTCCAATACCGTGGAAGATGTGCAACTCGGTGATGGATCTGTCATGCCGATCAAAGATACGAACCACAGCATGGTACTGCTCCTGGTTGAACTCGCGGTAGTCCTCGTAAACAGTGTACTCGGGGTACCAGCGATATCCCAGCCTGGTCAAGATATCGACCAAGATAGCAGGAAACCCAGCCGCATCAACAGCCATAGTCTGGCGTACGAGCTGTCTTGCGGGACGCATCTGAAACAATAGGAGTGCAAGATGTCAAATGACAGTGTGAGAAGCATATGATAGCATTGAAAGGAATGTTGAAGATAATCCAGCTCTCCGGGTGAATGTGAACACGAGAACCTAATGTTAGCAAAATCATTTAACCCGAATAGAAGAGAGAGTAGAATCCCAGAGTAAGGAAGAGGAATAAAAGATCCTAATACACCCATTGGCGACGTGGGCCCGTAAGCCACAGAGCCATGTTAGTAAAACGGTTTTTGAGACTAGACTCAACTTCGGCAAGGAGTTGGCAAGGGGGGTTCCTACAGGCAGTCAGCTCTGATACCAGCTTGTGGCGCCCCTGCTCGACCGTGCACTAATCATACACGCAAACGTGCACGATCGAGATCAGAGATTCACGGGAAGATATCACAACACAACTCTAAACACAAATTTAAACATAAATCTTCATATTACAAACCAGGGGTCACGAGGACCCGAATACATAAGTCATACAAACAAATATTATCTAGGTACAGACGTAGTTAGTCAAGTTTGCCTTAAGAAGGCTAGCATAACAGCGACACTGATCGAAAAGGTGAAGGCCTCCTGCCTAGGGCCTCCGAACTACTCCTGGTCGGCGGGCTCAACGTAGTAGTAGGTGCCTCTGGGGATCTCCTGCTCCTGGACTCCGTTGACTGATCGCAGCAACTGGGTAGGGGAAAAGAAGGAAGCAAAGCAACCGTGAGTACTCATCCAAAGTACTCGCAAGACTTACATCAGAACTATACTAAGTATGCATCGGTATCAAGGGAATGGGGTTATATCTTTGGACTAAACTGCAGAAATGCCGGAACAGAGGCGGAAAGGCCTAGCCTATCGAAGACTAGCATCTTGAAGCAATCTTGCAGCATCAGAAGAGAATAGAACACAATAGCATATAATAATAAGTATATATAAGCAATGCCCTGAGATCCTTCCTCGACTACCCTGCGAGAAAGTGATCCCGAGAGCAATAGTAACAGTTTAACATTGTAACAGTATCCATTCATAGTTGTAGTAGATCAGGATACAACTCCGAGCGTCCTGTTACCGTGGACATGGCTATTCGAAAAGATTACTTCCCTGCAGGGGTGCACTACTGTTAGCCAACATGCTCGATTACATCTGGCCGGACACACTTGCTGGGTAATACCCGGCCTCGGGTAATCGACACGCCGTAGACCAACCTAGACTCTCTAGAGAGGTCAACACACCGGTCTAAATCCTAAGTGCGAAGGGGTCTTGGGCCCATCGCCCTCTGCACTCCTGCACGTTGCGAGACTGGCCGGGGCCCAAGCGCGACTGTGGAAACACCAACAGACGTAACCAGCTCACCCCAACAATCAGCCCGCATCTCTGAACTGTGACATCTGGATTGCTTTCGGAAGGAACGTACGACGTAGAGGGCCCCATTAAACCATTATCCCACGTGGTGGTAGTGCGTATAGGCCAGCGGCCAACTCAGATCAAATACGCAAATCCGTTAGGCGTGTTTTAGTAACTCGCAGAGACGAACAGGATTCCTGTCACTCCGACTTGGTAATCCACGGACTACGGCCAAGGACCAGGCCCACCTCTCTCCTAGGTGGTCTCCACCTGCCCTGTCGTTCCACCACAATATCACTCGCGGGTACCCTTGGGTTCAACCCGTCTTGTTTCATTATCTCGCGGGCACTCTTGGAGCCGACCCGACTTTAACAGTTTAAAAGTATTGCAGTATTGTAACATTTCCGTGATCATCACCCAAAGTGATCACGGCCCGATAACAAGCCTGCCAAATGGACAAGGGTGAAGGGCCAGCTGATGAAACATAGCATACCTAACTAAGCATCATAGGATAGCAGGTAAGGTATCAATAGTAGGCGACGAAATCAGGCTATGCATCAGAATAGGAGCTATCGGAATATCAACAGAAGCAATTCTAATGCAAGCAATAGGGAGAGAGAGTAGGCGATATCTGGATGATCAAGGGGGATTTGCTTGCCTGAAAGCTCAGCTAAAGGGGTCTGGTCGTCGACGACGTAGTCGTACTCAGAAGTGTCGTCGGCAGTCTCGGGGTCTATCAAGAGAGAAGGAGGGGGAAGAAACAATAAATACACGGCAAACAATGCAACACAAATGCATGACATGGCAATATGCAGTGCTAGGGGTGTTCTAATGGAGTGCTAGGTATTTTGGTTGGTGCAGGAAAATATCCGGGAGTGTTCTCCCAGCTCCGGGTGATTATCGGTCAGACGATCCGGAGGGGAAGGTTCCATGTTTGCAGTGTTGGAGGTATCTTGCAGCTACATGGAGGGCGTATTCGGGTTCGTCATATTTTTTCTGATCATTTTTCACATATAAATTATTTACATCCGAGTTACGGTTTATTTTATATGATTTTTCAAAGTTTTATTGAATTTCTAGAATTGTTTTAATTATTAAAGTCGAATTATCCAAAACAGTAACCTATGACGTCAACATGATGTCAGGGTGATGTCATCGGTCAACCCAGCCGGTCCAGGTAAACCTGACCGCTGGGTCCCGCATGTCATACACAGAGGGCTAACTAGGGATTAAACTAAACTAACAGAGGTTAATTAGGGAGGGGCTCCACATGTCAGTGACTAAACTAATTAACAAATTAATTTAGTTTATAAAATGGTTAATTAAACGGGTGGGGCCCGCCTATCAGCCACTGGGATTGCCCAGTCAGCACGTTGACTGGTCAACCTAGTCAACTGGGGCCCGTGGGGCCCTTTGCCAGTGACCCAGAGGGGTCCACGTGGCCGACCACGTCGGACGCCGGCGCCGGAGTTTCTCCGGCGACCAAATCCGCGACGGCGAGCGGCGGGGCTGCGTCGGAAATCGCCTACAGAGGGTCTCCGGGCCCGTGCGATGGCGCGTTCGAACGAGGGCGTCGAGCCGTGACGAATGACGGTGGTGCCGATGCCGGAGGCGGCGTGCAGCGGCGGCCGGAATCGGCCGAGGAGGAACGCGGGGCTGCAAGGCATAGCTAGCGGCGCTAGGGGCATGGACGGGTTCCTGGGGCTGCCACGAGCACGACACGGTGCTCGGATGCGAGCGGCAGCGGCAGTGAGCACGGCGGCGACATGAACGGAGACAGCGAGCTTCGGGCGAGGCGGCAACGACGGCTACGGTGACGGAATCGCACGGGAGAGAGAGGGAAAAGAGTGCGAGGCTTACAGTGACCTTGCAGGTGCGCTAAGTGGGCTCGGGGGAGGCTCGATGGCGCCGGAATCGTTGACGGCGATCCATGGTGGTCGAGAGGAAGAAGAGGATGCAGACGTCGATGTAGGGGCTCCCAGCTCCGTCGGGTGGCACCGGTCGACATAGAGGAGCAGGGTGCGGTTTCTTGGCACGGTGGCGAGGCGATACGGCAACGGTGGCTACATGGGCGAGCTCGCAACGGCGACGACAGAGACGGCCATGGCGGAGGAGGAAGCAGTGGCGCGAGGGGCGAGGGGATAAGGACTGCGGGCTGTCCCCAGGCGCCGCGGTGGAGCTCTTATCCACCCGCGAGCTGCTGTAGCGACGCAGAGGCGACCATGGCGCGGCTGTGACGGCGCTCTGCCTCGGTCGCCATCGACGCGTGGAGGAGGGAAGTGGGAGACGACGGGGAGATGGGCTGGGCCTGGCACTGTGGACTAGAGCCCAGTCCACAGTGCCCTTTTCCTTTTCTTTTCTTCTGCTTTTATTTCTTTTTCTCTTTGAAAAATGTTTAGCCACGATTTCACTTTTGTAAAATATTAGACTTGGCTCAATAAATACCATGCAATATCTGGCACTGTCAGAAAAAGGTTTGGAGGCAAAATGATTTCGTTTGAATTTTTCATAAATGGAAAGGCATTTAAATATGCCAAGATTGCACTATTTTATTGTCATAGTCCATATTTAGCTTGATGGTGATGTTGTTTTCCTGAACAAACATTTGTTTTGGATTATGTGCTAAATGATGAACATTTTTCCAGCAACTTTTGTGCAACTTTAAATTTTACTGACATTTGAATTTGAATTCAGTGGTGGAATTTGAAATGAGATATGAAACCATAGTGATCAAGCATTGCATTTCCAAGTGGCTTAGCATTAACATGGAGATCACTGTAGCTCATTACACAGGTGGTGTTACAATCACGTCCACACAAGAGCACCATCAGGCCACGCTGACAAACAAGTGGAGCGGTTGCTTCCATCCGGGCCCATCGCCCCCTCTTCAGTTTTCCTTTTTTCGAGAAAGGGAATATATTAATATCGTGAAGATACCAATTACACCTGGCCTCTATACCAACAAGATGTCCAAAGGCATCAAGGATACACACAGCCAAAAATGAAAATAAAAAGAAGAAGAAAAAAGGCCCCGCCACAGTGATCAATCACTAGCAACAACATCACTCTAACCACCACCGAAGACAACACCTAGATTACAAAAGATGTTCTTCAAAAACAACGCCTCCAAGAAGGAAACAATGCACAAGCGTTGTCGTTGCCCGATCGAAGATCTTGGGTTTTCACCCTGGAGAAAGTCCGAGTTCACCAAAAACAATGCCTTCAACAAGGCCATTGCCAGATACAACCAATAAAGGCCAGACCTTGGGTTTTCACCCGGGGAATCAAGACTCGGTACTCGATAAGGTACACCATGTTGCGAGACCTGAACCAATTAGATTATTTGTTTAATCTAATTTTGTATTCTAATTATCTCTCACCGCTATATCCTATTTGAGTTATGATTCCAATTAGATTGTAGCTTCATGAACTTCATAGGGCACACCATGCAGGAGGGAGAACACTTAACAGGTAGTGGATTATTGCAAAAATAGAAGTTTTTTTACATGATCTTGCTGGTGTATCTGTTTACTGTAGTAATAGAAAGAGAACCACTTATCTAACGGATGCAAGACTGAGTTGATTAAAGAATTTTTCTTGTATAGAAGGTAAAGGTACCATACATGAATTATTCCGCTTGCACACGGCTGATCAGAGTACCAGGGATACACATGCTAGATTAATTTGACATATTAGATTTGTTTATAACTCTTGCTGAAATTTTAAAATTGTACGGTTAGATGGACTTAAACCATGCTACACAAACTGTGGTGTTTTTTTAGTTGGTTGACTGTATTGTTATAGCTTTGAAAGTATCGTGTGTACCCTCGGGGGATATAGTACTACAGTGACTATAAAATTTCTTTATATTATGCACAATAAATATTGCAAAAATAATCATGATATAACTAGGTACAAGGTTCATGGATGCAAAAGAAATTGGGCCAGAATATGTATAGTAGGAAACTAACGATATGCTCAAATAGGAGACATGATCTGTTACCCAAATCAGTTTGTATGTAAGCTCATTGAATTTTGTGGGTGGTCTCTACCATAGATGAATCACAGTTATGACTGTTGGTTACCTCGGTATTTTTTATAGGATCAACAACGAGCTTAAATAGATAAGTCTCTCTGTGGATTAGGAGGAAGATGGTGAATAGGGTGGGCTGAAGTTGGGACCTTTTGTCTAAGTAGCTAAGCGGTTTGTGGCGCACTTTGATATATGTTGTTGATTTTGTGCTAGCACTCAAAGGCAATTCCAGCAGTAAATGACAAGAGTTGGCTCTTATATATGTTCAAAGAGACGAGTTATTGTCTGAATTCTTTTGACTCAAGAAGTAGATGAAGCATTGATGGACCCTTGTATTTGAGATTATGTGATGCTATAATGTTCTTTTGTATTTTCAGATATAATATTTGCATATTATGAACTCTTGTTGTTTTTCCTATTAATCTGAGTACTACTTTTGGCTCTGGGCTTGTTATTCAAACTCATTTCATGTGGTACATTGTGAAGCACAGGCATCTTACTAGTAACCCATAAAACACAGGATGCTGCAGACCAGCTCCACCCCGTTCATCCTATCATGTGCGAGCCTTTGGGGCCACGAATGAGGCCAAGGAGAGAGCACCTGGATATGGGTGTTTGTCATTCAATACAGATGGGGCGGAGCCAACATCAGAAGACCAGAGATTGAGTCATAACCTGAGGATATGGCTCGAAATAGGGAAATACCCTTTGGTTCCTGGGTGTATATATATTTGATATGGGCAAAACAAATTAATAATTAAAAAAGTCAAAAAAAGTTTAGAAGTTTTTGAGAATAAACTTGACTTTTTTTCACTAGTATATAATTTTTCAGGAATAAAAAACCAGCGTTGACTTCATGGCAAAAAAAACAAAATTTATTGCTATTATAGGTCATTATTCACACTATTTTGGCCGAATTTTTTGTTTTTTTAAAAGAAGTCAATAGGTTTTTTTTTCTCATTTTTGGAATTTTTTTACAAGTACAACGGAAGGCCAAGTTTATTTCAAAATTATTTTTAGAATTTTTGACTTTTTATTTAATTACTTTTTTTTTCATATATGGTGTATATACACCCATAGACCAAACATTCATGTCAACTCGAAATAGGGCTTTCGTGTGTTCTGGGCTTTCGGCCATAAGTAAGAAATTAAGGGGTGAAATTACCTTGTTGTACTCGTAGCTTGACACCTCCACGCAGCCTCACCCTCACGAGATCAGTCGGGAGGTAATATGAGATTTGATTTCATGGATCCGATATAAATATTTCTTGGCTATTTGCATCTACGTCATCATATTGCGTTATGGGATCAGTGGAGTAGCCAGCACTGCTTCTTCTAAATTCAAGAACGCAAATGCAGTGATATTGCAGGTGTAAATACCATCTTTTTTATCTTGATGCCATGCTATTGGAGTACTTCATCCATTCCAAAGTAATTGAAGTTCTACATTTGTACCAAGTCAAACTTGCTTAAGTTTGACCAACTCTACAAAACAATGTACTAAGATCTACAACACCAAATACACATAGTACAAATATATATTCCATAAAGAATCTCAAGAGACTAATTTGGTGTTCTAGATGCTAATATATTTTATAGACTTGATCAAATTTAAACAAGTTTGAATTGGGACAAACCCAGAACTTCAATTATTTTGGAATGGAGATAGTACTTACTAACATATTTTTCATCTACTATGTGAATTAAATATTCATGTATTTCATACTAAGAAAATTGATTCACATCATCTATTTTTTTTGTTTTGTTAACATATTTTTTGAATGAAGATAATATTCATGTATTTCATACTTGCTAACATATTTTGGAATGGTGATAATACTTGCTAAAATAGTACAAAAAATATATGCCTCCGTTTATGCATGCCTGGTGAACCACCCTAGCCACCCACAAAGCTCGTCCGGAGATATTTTCTCATTCGATGTGTAGCTCCAACGGCAGAGATCGAGACAGTGGATGAAGAAATTTGACTCACACTATCTATGTTGTTTCCCCGTTTATACATGCCTTCTCAAAACATCTCAGGTGCATGTAGCTGTCTCTCTTAATCTCAAATACTAATGGCGATGTTACATGTGATGAAGCTGTCAATGTATCCGGTATAAATGCAGATGTGATGCCATATACCACCATTGAGCCTGAAAAGTTTCAAATCAGGAAAACCGTCCATTCTGATGGGCGCGTTTGCCAGCGAAAATACTCCAGCAAGATTTTTTATTTTATTTTTTTTAAACAAGGGCAAGAAATTTATTTATCTCGCGCCAGGAGGCTGTGTGATCCTACACTTGCTACGTACGATGTTGAACGAGTTAATCTCTTCGTGTACTACTAGTAAGCAGGAGCGTCAATGCGTCATGCACCACGTACGCCCGGCTTCAACTGGCCGCTCATCTATCTGTCAAAGACAGACCATGGACGTGCACGTGACGTGACGCGAACGCCACTTGCAGCGCAATTAACTAACACAATCACCATCACGGATTCACGGCGGCGCAAGTTGCGAGCCCCCCCGGCCGTTTCTGTTCGTCGGCGTCGCTGTAGGTACAAGTTTAGCCACTGTTAGGGGAGGACGGTTTGGCCGCTGTTAGGGGAGACGATCGAGGGCTCTCGGCTCGAATGGGACAAAGATATTTCGCTTGCACTAATTGCACCGGAGGCGTAGCGGTCTGTCCGATCTGCGATGGTACAGTTAGTTATGAGCGTCAGTGTCACCTCGGCCGAGTCAGGTTCTCCCAAAATATACAGGTTTGGTACTTGGCGTACCAGCCTCTCGCTGTCGTTCCTACTATCGAGTTCGAGATTTGCGTGCTCCTTATAGCAAGTTTAGGAGAGTCATCATATGGGCATCTCCAATACGCACTTTCAAATCGTTTTTATAAGTCCTGATCAAGTTGTCTAGACGCTGGCAAACCATCCAATGGGGTTCCGTATTCGTCCGCGGACCAATCTGTTTTCTCATAAACAGAAGCAAAACAGGAAGGCTTTGTGAAAGTCCGGACATCCACCGCGTAGGATTCACACACTCCCGGCCCACCCAAAATCATGGTGGAGCCCGTGTGTTTGAAGCGGTCCGCACTGTTTCCGCATCAACCCCCCACCCCCCCCCCCCTCCATTTCTGCACCCTGTCCGCTCCCATCGCTGTCAGTCTAGCAAAGCAAAAAATGCGCCTTTTTTGTACGGACTGATGGACAGAAACTTTTATGATCGGACACATGTGAAAAACTATTAACGTCCACATCTTTTTGGTTGTGATCGGACGCTATGAACACCACACTTTTATTTGCTTATATTGCTATGCATTTGAAATGAAATTGGTCGGACCTGGGCGGACGTTCAACAGATGTGGTTGGATGGCTGGCTTTTGCATTCGTGTCCGCGGACAAATAATGTGTCCATTTTAGGGGACGGTGTTGGAGATGCCTTAAGTCACCATAATATTTGATCCCCGTATGAGCGCGCTTCATAATAATATGGAGTTTGTCAAGACGATGCGCAGACTTAGAATTGTCAATAACGTAACCTTCACAAAATTTTGAGTGAATTCCATCTTTTTTACCCCTAGGTTTTACGTTTGTGACAAAAAAACCCAATTTAGCAGATTTTTTTTACATTTTTATCAATTTAAACAAAGTTGTGTCTCTTTTTTACCCCTTTCAATTTTGTTTTCCCATCAGACCGATCGAACCCCACATTTCAATGCTGATAATCTGGCACGCTACACAGACAACCTAATTTGTCCAGCCGCATCGATCGCCCCATGCATCGGCATCGGTCGCATCCTGCACAGCGACTCGAATCTCCTACCGAACTCCAAACCCGAGCAGGTGAGGTAGCTGACGCGGTAGGCCGGGCGTCACCCACCCATGGAGCGCGGGATCAGTACGCGTGCACGCCCAATATTATACGCGCCCATGCGGTGCACGCCGCCCACCATGCCCCGCCTATATAAAACCCGGCAGAGAGCACCCAGCTCCTCGTGCCACACTCATCCCCTATTCGATCGCCTTCCTCCGATCCTCTTGCAGCGCCCTCACCCAAGCAACCATGTACACACAGTGACCAGAGGCCGTCGACGCGACCAGAAGAGAAATTTGCTCGGCGGGACCAGGTGTGGTGGTGTGCGCAGAAGCGCAGATGGCTACGTGGGCGGAGACCGTCCGGCCTTTCCCGGCCGCTGGCGAGGTGGAGGTGCCGGTTCTCCTCGCCACGGACAAGGACCGGCCGGTGGACCCGGTGATGTGGGGCGACGAGGAGCGGATGAAGAGGGAGCTCATGGCATGGGCCAAGGCCGTGGCCTCCATGGCGCTCAACGTCTCGTCGGCGCCGCCTCCTTCCATGACGACACACCGGACCAAGTGTACGATTTAAACAGCCAGCTAGCTTTTGATGTGGCGCCTCGTGCGCAGTAATCGGTCTCGCAGCTGCAGATAGATGGACCGATCGATGTGCATGGCACGTGATGGCTCAAAATCAATCATGTAAGCTTGCTTTTGGGAAGGCTCATGTACTATTTAGTTTTCCTTGGGTGGGGTGGCTTAAGTAGTTGCTCACCCTATCATATACTCCTACTTTTACTGTAATTCTTGGGTGTCGCCACACATACCAGCTATGAAGAATTATAAGTTGTAAGCTTATGATATTCGTGAGCTTATTTACTAATCTAAACAAGAAATCTCAGTGATGGTTTCATATGGAAACAAATAAGCTATCGAATAGCAACATTCTGTGGAGGGGCTGGATAATGATTACTATTTACTAGTATTGCACTTGCCCCACGTTAAATGCAAAATGCTTTATAAGATATTGCTAGCAAAAGACTCTCAGATATTACTTATCGAATAAAAAATAATTTATCGAGTCTTGCGTTAGAGGAGATGAAAAGAATGAGCATGAAAATTGTAGCGATTAAATCAGTCATTTAAAGATACATAAGGGGCAAGTGTTGACGTGCATATGAGGCACCTACTAAAAAATTTAAACTAAAATGAGCTGTTGCTATATCTAATAACCAGAATGTTATCTTCGTTGTGACACATTATCGTAATGCCCAAAGTACCATTGCACTAGTCTATTACGACGAGTAAAAACCATAGACAAAATAAACCATGCCAATAGACCAATTTCCGTGTAAAGTGGATCAAATTTCCTTTTGAAATGAGATCAAATCCAGGTGGGGAGCCCCCCCCCCCCCCCCCCCCCACCAGGTTACCACCGTGCACACCTAATGTGTATTTTGATTTTTGGTAAAAGATAAGGTGAACAATAATAATAAAATACAATGACTGTATACGTTACAATCACTTACCGTAACTTGTTTTAAAAACAATTTATGTATAAATTATTTTGACAATATTGTTAACTAACACATTATTCTTTGTACACTTAGAAGAATTAACAACATACAATATTTTAAATATTTATTATAATGTCGATATGTACTTTAATACAACATACATTGTTTTTATTTTAGCGACATTTTTCTCTTAAAACTTTCTCTGAGCTGCTGCATCATAAAACAAGTGTGTGTTCACACACTTTTCCCTAGGTCAACAAAAAGGAGAAAAACGCAAAAGCCGCAACCTCCTTGTCTTAGTGTGAGCTACTTAGGTGAATTATAGCAAGTGTTCACATCTATTTAGTTGTAAATATTTTGATAGATAGCTATAGAGCGTGCACGCCAAAAAAATGTTGACAATGGTTCATACATTATATGGTTGTTAAATGTATGTGTAAGTCAATCGAAAATTCTCGAGTGTATAATGTTTTAGTGTAGTTTTTCCTCAAATTGTTGGCAATGTCCATTTTCTTCTTGTTTTGTGCTAAAATCTATATGTCGTTGATTCTTAGATAATGTCGATATCATTATAGGAAGAGGGTATTCGAGGACGTGATGAAGTGTTCATCTAGAGGACAAGGATTTATACTAGTGGCCTCACTTAGGATAATAACCTAATTCATGTGTGTTTTGTACTGATATGGAAAAGGTATTACAATTGGCTCGCGAGTATTATTTGGATGTACTACTTGTTGAGTGTGGATAGTCTACGTTGTAGCTTATGTTGGGGTTGTGCGAGTCATCTTGACCTTCCACATGCACCTCTTGATACTTATGTAGTCACGAGTTGGCCTAGGCTAGGCATTTCTGGAGCCGGGTTTTAAAAAGCCCGAACCTAAAACCCCAAGCTCAAGTCCGATTTGGCTCCCAAAAATTATTGCATATTTTAGTTATATTCCTATAATCCTATTTATATTTTAATCATTTTCAAAATATATATGAGCAGTTTTAACATGCCCCCTCTCACCTCTTCTTTTCACATGAGAGGTAAGAGTATATATCAGATCTGAACCGTTGATCTCATTAATTAGTGGTCTGATTAACTCTTACCTTCTTACCTCACATATAAAAAGAAGGGGTAAGAGGGAGCATGTTAAAAAAAAAATTGCGAGAAACTTCCAATCTATTCATCTTCAATCATGGCAGTACAAAGAACAACAGAGGTAATAAAAATTACAACCATGTCCGTGAACCACTTAGCAACGACTACAAGCACTCGAGCGAGCCGAAGGCGCGCCGCCGTCATCGCCCCTCCCTCACCGGAGCCGCCGCCACACAGCCCCAACCAAGATGCTGAATCTAACAAGAACGAGAACGGGGTCCCTCCCGCCGGCAGGGGGCCGAGATCCTCCGCACCTCCATGGCCTAGAGGCCATCGGAGATGGGGCGGACCGGCGGCGGCGTCGACGGGAGGAGAAGAGCTTTTCTTGGGAGCATGTTAAAATTTTCCTATATGTAAATGTGTACTTCAAACATTTTCTATTTTAAAAATATTTTTGTCATTTCATTATACATAAATGCATATTTATACCTATGTTCATATTGAAACCTTAATCTTGAGGTTTTTTGGAAATTTTGGGGCTTTCAGGCGGGGACTTCTAGGAAAAATCTACTCACTAGGTATTGTGTTCTAGGCTTTGGGTTCAGGACGTTCGGCCAGGCTACCCATGCCCTAAACTAGTCGCCAGGCTACCCATGTAAAAAGTGTGCACTTGCAACATTACTCAACGAAAACCAATTTTCACTTAAAAACCACGATGAAAGTGTTCTTTTTAGATATCGAGTTTTCTCAAGGTAAGCTAGTAGCTACCGGCGCAACACGAGCACAACTTGTACTCGAGCGTCATCATGATGCACTCTCAAAGAGCAAGTTGCAAGCATGGTGCACGATTTTGGTCCATTCAGGTCGTTGTAACCAGTCTCTCTGATCATAGTATTCCGGATTGGACGCTAGGAGGCAGGGCTCTTCTTGAACGGTTTGAATGTGACAAAGATATTTGCATGTACTAAATGCAAGAAGAGGGATAGGTTGGTCTAATCAGGTGCGAAAAATATACGGATTTTTCACTTAGCCACCAACGATCCTATTCAATGCCAAATTTGGGCGCTCGCTTTCGACCGATATGCTCCACAAAATAATCACCATATGATATCATGAGTTAGGTTTTTTTTAGAAAAATATCATCAGTTCAGTGAGCAAGGAAGGATACACAATTGCACCCGAAGAACCTCGAGATATTTTACTGAGGTCGTCCTGCTCAAGAGCACGGCCACCCTACCGCATGTATTTCATACTAGGTGGAATCGCACGCTCCGCTTCATGTGGATATTATGGCATCGATAAAGTACTCCATAAGCATATTATATCATGTGTGAAAATCTGTCATCCAAAAAAACGGGATGAAGAAACTTGAACCGAGAGCTCTTGATTCGAATGTAAAACAATTATAGGATGCTCATTAGCTCATATACATAAAAGTTTTTTTTTTGAGGGACATGATGGTGTACAACTTAATTTAGTTTTTTTTTTGTGGAACAACTTAATTTTGTTGATGGTCATCTCCACCACCAACGCAAACCACAGCTGCAGATCGATGCCACTCGCAAAAAAAAAGGATCAATCCCGTGACGCGGCAACCTGACCATGAAGGTCGGCGAAAAAAAAAAAAAAACTGGCCACGAAGCTGAAGACCCCAGGCACTTTTTATCCCCTGCATCTGCTCCCGGCACACACTGCAAGTGGTCCCGCGGTATCGTGAAGCTCACTTATGTTTCCTTCCGCGCCTGACCGAAATACTCAGCCATGCTGCTTCCGCGCGGGGCATGATCCAGGTGTCACTATCAACTATCAAGCGTACCTATAAGAAGATCATCGGCGATCATGCATTCATGCAGACACCTCTAGTTCGGTTGTTCGAAGATATGACAATTGGATGATCTCACTGAAATCTCAATATTCGTTTGCGTACGGTGGAACTTCAGTTACGATTCGTTTCGAAGCATTTCGTCGCAATCAAACGGTGAAAATAAGATGGAGCTCTCAAAATCCATTCGAGAGAAGCAAAACCGGTATGGATCGGTCAGTTCATAAAGCTACAATGAAAAAAAGCTGTGAAGTTGAGGGCAGGCACACGGGTAACAAGACGTGAACTTAGAAAATTCAGTAAAACGATTTCAGCCGCTCCTTCCTACAGACCGTTCGTGCACAGAGCAGGCGGCCTTGTGCGTGTGTGTCTCGTAGTCCCGCGTCCTCGGCGTTCCGCGATCATAGCGTTTGATTTTTATTGTACCGGCGCAGCATGGGCACCACTTGCACTCGAGGGCCATCACGCAGCACTGTCAGCAGAAACAAGTTGCAAGCATCGCCGCGATTTTGGTTCATTCGCGCCGTTGTAGTAAATCATCCCCGTAGTAACCCTCAAAAAAAAAAAATTCTTCCCCGTCTGTTCGAATGTGACAAAGATATCTGCCTGCAGTACTACCTCTGTCCTAGTTAACTAGTCCCCTTCATATTTTATACTCCCTCCGTTTCAAAATATAGTGCGTCCTCGGTTTCCGCGCTTCAACTTTGACCATAAATTTAACCAACGAGACCGACTGCGTCGGGAGCAAAAATTATACCAGTGAATTCGTATTCGAAAGAAGTTTTCAATTATATAATTTTTGCTCCCGCCGCAGTCGGTCTCGTTGGTTAAATTTATGGTCAAAGTTGAACCTTGAAAAGCGTGGACGCACTATATTTTGGAACGGAGAGAGTATCAAACTTTGACTAAAGATTTTAATTAACAAAATGTTAATGCATGTTACAAAAAATTATATCGTTGGATTCGTATTTGAACATAGTTTTTGATAATATTATTTTTGCTATGTATAATTTATATTTTATTAGTTAAAATCATGATCAAAGTATGACACTAAATACAAGGGACTAAGGGCATCTCCAACTGCAACCCGCAAATTTCCTCCCGCATCCGCCCGCGGACGGGGGGACCAGTCCGCGGATACGGATGCGGGAGGACGCCATCCAACGCTAGCCGCATACATTTCAAACTCTTTTCCAACAAACCGGATGAAATTCGTGCAAACAAGACCGGATTTCATACAAACAAGACGGATTTCGTACAAACACGGCGGATTTTCATTAGATTTCGAACATTTAGAACCAAAAAAAAGACCCGACCCTAAACCTATCCTACACGGCGGCGGCGGCCGGTGTTCGAGCCCGTGTCGTTCTCCATCCGCCGTCTTCATGACCACCGGCGATAAGACCCGTGAGGTGAAGGTGTGGTCTCCGACGAGGAAGAGTAGAACACGGGAGACGGACTGATACGTCTCCAACATATCTATAATTTTTGATTGTTCCATGCTATTATATTATCAATCTTGGATGTTCTATATGCAATTATATGCATTATATATCATTTTTTGGGACTAACCTATTAACCCAGTGCCCAGTGACAGTTGCTGTTTTCTGCTTGTTTTTGCCTTTTCAGAAAATCATTATCAAAAAGTGTCCAAACGAGAAAAAAACTTTGAATTAATTTTTTCTGGACCAGAAGAGACTCACGAAGCTTCTGGAGAAGACCAGAAGAGCCACGAGGAGGCGACAAGCCTGGAGGGCGCGCCCAGGGGGTAGGGCGCGCCCCCAGGCTTGTGGGCCCCTCGTTGCCCCTCCTGACCTAATTCCAGCGCTATAAATTTCCAAATATTCCCAATATACTAGAGGGACAGAAGAGAAAACCTTTCCGCCGCTGCAAGCCTCTGTTCTTCCGCGATCCCATCTGGAGGCCTTTTCCGGTACTCTGCCGGAGGGGAATCGATCACGGAGGGCTTCTTCATCAACCTTGCTGCCCTTCCGATGATGTGTGAGTAGTTTACCACAGACCTACGGGTCCATAGCTAGTAGCTAGATGGCTTCTTCTCTCTCTTTGATCTTCAATACCATGTTCTCCTCGATGTTCTTGGAGTTCTATCCGATGTAATCTTCTTTTGCGGTGTGTTTGTTGGGATCCGATGAATTGTGAGTTTATGATCAGATTATTCATGAGAAATATTTGAGTCTTCTCTGAACTGTTTTATGCATGATTATTATAACTTTGTATTTCTCTCCGATATATCGATTTGGTTTGGCCTGCTAGATTGATTTGTCTTGCAATGGGAGAGATGCTTTGTGATGGGTTCAATCTTGCGGTGCTCAATCCTAGTGACAGAAGGGGACATGACACGTATTTGTATTGTTGCCATTAAGAATAAAAAGATGAGGTTTAATCATATTGCTTGAGTTTACTTTGTCTACATCATGTCATCTTGCTTAAGGCGTTACTCTGTTTCATACTTAATACCCTAGATGCATGCTGGATAGCAGTCGATGGGTGGAGTAATAGTAGTAGATGCAGGCAGGAGTCGGTCTACTTGTCTCGGACGTGATGCCTATATACATGATCATTGCCATGAATCCATCATAATTATTTGCTTTTCTATCAATTGCCCAACAGTAATTTGTTTACCCACCGTATGTTTCTGTGCTCGAGAAAGAAGCCTCTAGTCAAAACTATGGCCCCCGAGTATATCTTTATCATATAAAAAACCTAAAAATACCTTGCTGTAATTTATTTACTTTTAGTTTTATTAGTATTTTAGTTTATCTATTTATCTCTATCAGACTTAATCCTGGCAAGTAACCGCTAAGAGGATTAACAACCCTCTTATTCGCGTTGGGTGCAAGTGTATGCTTTTCTGTGTGTAGGTGTTGTTCACTGGATCTTGCTTGGTTCTCCTACTGGATTGATAACCTTGGTTCTTAACTGAGGGAAATACTTATCTCTCCTGTACTGCATCATCCTCTCCTCTTCGGGGAAATACCAACGCAGACTACAAGTAGCAGGAAGAATTTCTAGCGCCGTTGCCGGGGAGACATCATCAAAATCTATCAAGTACCTTCGCATAGACTATCAATCACTTGCACTTACTTTATTTGCGTTTGCCTCTCATTTTCATCTCCCCCACATCTAATTTTTTTTACAAAAACACAAAAAAAATTGTTTGCTTGTTTGCTAGTTTGCTTGCTTTGTCGCGATGTCTCAAGAAAATACAAAATTGTGTGACTTTTCCAATACTAATAATAATGATTTTATTAGTACTCCTATTGCTCCTCCCGCCACTAGTGCAGAGTCGTGTGACATTAATGCTGCCTTGCTTAATCTTGTTATGAAAGAACAATTTTCTGGTAGTCCTAATGAAGATGTTGCATCCCATCTAAATACTTTCATTGAACTTTGTGATATGCAAAAGAAGAAATATGTGGATAATGATATTGTCAAATTAAAATTATTTCCGTTCTCACTACGAGATCGGGCTAAAACTTTGTTTTCATCCTTGCCTAGAAATAGTATTGAGTCATGGGATAAATGTAAGGATGCTTTTATCACCAAGTATTTTCCTCCCGCGAAGATTATTTCTTTAAGAAATCAAATTATGAATTTTATGCAACTTGAGCATGAACATGTTGCACAATCTTGGGAGAGAATGAAATTAATGATAAGAAATTGCCCAACTCATGGCGTGAATTTATGGATGATCATACAAAAAATTTATGCGGGACTAAACTTTGTCTCTAGAAATTTGCTAGACTCTGCCGCAGGTGCTAATTTTATGGAAATTACATTAGGAGAAGCTACAAAACTCCTTCATAATATTATGGCAAATTATTCTCAATGGCACACTGAACGAACTCCAACTGGTAAGAAGGTAAATTCCGTTGAAGAAATTAATACTTTGAGTGATAAGATGGATGCTCTATTGAAACTGGTTGCTAGTAAAAATGCTCATATTGATCCTAATGATGTGCCATTGTCTACTTTGATTGAGCAAAATAATGATGCTATTGATGTGAATTTTGTCTCTAGAAATAATTTCAACAACAATGCTTATAGGGGTAATTTCAATCCTAGACCGTTTCCTGGAAATTCCTCTAATAATTATGGCAATCCTTATGGTAATTCTCATAATAATAATAATAGGATGCCCTCTGATCTTGAAAGTAATATTAAAAAATTTATTAGTTCTCAAAAGAATTTCAATGCTATGATAGAAGAAAAATTGAATAGAGTTGATGAATTGGCTAGGAACTTGGGTAGAATTGCTCATGATGTGGAAAACCTCAAAACTAAAATTTTGCCGTCCAAACATGATATAAATGAGTCTATTAAAGCTATCTATGTCTCCATTAATGAAAGTAAAGAAAGGACCGCTAGGTTGAGAGCTAAGCGAGAATTTCTAGAAAAAGCGATTCCACCCGGTTTCTATCGTAGTAATGATGAAGATATTAAAATGATTGGTGTCACTCCTATTGAATCATTATTTAGTAACATAAAACTTGATGAAAAAGGGACTGGAGAAGAGTCAACTTTAGATAGAAGGATTCCCACTTGCTTGGAGGGTGATAATCTTGATCATAAAAATGAAAAAAGTGGGTTTGGAGAGGTCAAAACTTTAAATAGTAATGCACCCACTATTTTGGATTACAAGGACTTTAATTATGATAGTTGTTCTTTAATTGAGTGTATTTCCTTGTTGCAATCCATGATTAATTCACCAAATGCATATGAACAAAATAAAGCTTTCACTAAACACATTGTAGAAGCCATGATGAAAGCATATGAAGAAAAACTTGAGTTGGAAGTATCAATTCCTAGAAAATTACAAGATGAATGGGAACCTACTATTAAAGTCAAAATTAAATATTATGAATGTAATTCTCTTTGTGATCTTAGTGCTAGCGTTTCCACTATACCAAAGTCTTTGTGTGATGTGCTAGGTCTCACCGACATGGATCCTTGTTCCCTTAATTTGCATCTTGCTGATTCCACTATTAAAAAGCCATCGGGTAGAATAAATGATGTCCTTATTCTTGCAAATAGAAATTATGTGCCCGTGGACTTTATTGTTCTTGACATTGAATGCAATCCTTCTTGCCCCATAATACTTGGTAGGCCTTTTCTTCGAACAATTGGTGCTATTATTGATATGAAAGAAGGTAATATAAGATTTCAATTTCCACTAAAGAAAGGGATGGAACACTTCCCTAGAAAAAGAATTAAAGCACCTTATGAATCCATTATGAGGGCCACTTATGGAATTAACATGAAGGATGACAACACTTGAAACTATGCATTATGCCTAGCTAGGGGCATGAAACAATAGCGCTTGTTGGGAGGCAACCCAATGAATAAAATAAATTTTTGCTTTTACCTTCTGTTTTTGAGTGTTTGCATGATTATAGCCTCTGTTATGATTGTGTTTTTATGTTTTAATTAGTGTTTGTGGCAAGTAATGCCTTTGGGATGATTTGGAAGATAGTATGATACATGTTGTTTGAAAACAGAAACTTTTGTGTCCAGTGCTGGAATTTCTAATTTTCTCTGGGTGTGAGAACATTCTGAATTTTCTACACAGTATTTATATATGCATTTCCCACGTTGTCCTAATTGTTCAGAATTTTTGGAGTTACAGAAGTATGACCATAATTCAGATCTTTACAGACTTTTCTGTTTTAAACAGATTCTGTTTTTGTTGCATAGTTTGCTTATTTTGATGAATCTATGGATCGTATCGGGGGGTATGAATCATGGAGAAGTTGGAGTACAGTAGAATTATGCCAATATTAAATATGAATCAATTTACAACAGTATCTAAAGTTTAAGATTTGTTTGTTATACTAACGGATCTCATGAGGTTTCTGTTGAGTTTTGTGTGCTGAAGTTTTCAAGTTTTGGGTGAGACTACGATGGATAAAGGAATAAGGAGCGGCAAGAGCCTAAGCCTGGGGATGCCCAAGGCACCCCAAGGTAATATTCAAGGAAGACTCAAGCGTCTAAGCTTGGGGATGCCCCTGAAGGCATCCCCTCTTTCATCTAGAATCTATCGGTAACTCACTTGGAGCTATATTTTTATTCATCACATGATATGTGTTTTACTTGGAGCATCTTGTGATATAGTTTGTTTTATTTTGTTTGATTTTTAGTTTGTCACAATCATCTTTGCTGAACACACCTTTTTGAGAGGGGCACACATTATTCGTGATTTGTTAGAATACTCTATGTGCTTCACTTATATCTTTTGAGCTAGTGATTTGTTAGAATACTCTATGTGCTTCACTTATATTTTAAAGAAATAATTGCACTCTCATGCTTCACTTATATCTTTTTAAGAATCTAATAATTAGCAATGGTAATATGCACGGGTTATGAATTTAGTCCTGATATGATAGGTATTCAAGAGGGATATAATAAAAACTTTCATGTAGATCACTGAATATGATAATTCTGATTTCTTGCAATAGTTTTGCGATATTAAGATGGTAATATGTGGGAGGTATTAGTAGATAACTATGGTTTAGTAAGAATATTGGTGTTAAGGTTTGTAATTCCTGAAGCATGCACGTATGATCTGTCGTTATGCTAAGAAGTTGGAGCATGATTTATTATTGATTGTCTACCTTATGAGTGGCGGTCGAGGACGGGCGATGGACTTGTTCTACCAATCTATCCCCCTAGGGGCATGCATAGTAGTACTTTGCTTCGAGGGCTAATAGACCTTCACAATAAGTATGTGAGTTCTTTATGACTAATGTGAGTCAATGGATTATACGCACTCTCACCTTTTCGCAATTTGCTAGCCTCTTCGGTACCGTGCTTTGCCTTTTCTCATATCGAGAGTTGGTGCAAACTTCGCCGGTGCATCCAAACCCCGTGATATGATACGCTCTATCACACATAAGCCTCCTTATATCTTCCTCAAAACAGTCACCATACCTACCTATCATGGCATTTGCATAGCCATTCCGAGATATATTGCCATGCAACTTCCACCGTTCCCGTTTTTATGACACACATCATCATTGTCATATTGCTTTGCATGATCATATAGCTGACATATTAATTGTGGCTCAGCCACCGTTCATCATTTTTATACATGTTACACTAGCATCATTGCACATCCTGGTACACTGCCAGAGACATTCATATAGAGTCATATTTTGGTTCTAGTATCGAGTTGTAATATTGAGTTGTAAGTAAATAAAAGTGCGATGATCATCATTATTAGAGCATTGTTTCAGTGAGGAAAGGATGATGGAGACCATGATTCCCCCACAAGTCGGGATGAGACTCCAGACGAAAAAATTTAAAAAAAAGAGAAAAAAGGCCAAAAAGAGCCACAAAAAAAAGAAAATAAATAAATAAATGAGAGAAAAAGAGAGAAGGGGTAATATTACTATCCTTTTTCCACACTTGTGCTTCAGAGTGGCACCATGTTTTTCATATAGAGAGTCTCCTATTTTGTCACTTTCATATACTAGTGGGAATTTTTCATTATAGAACTTGGCTTGTACATTCCGATGATGGGCTTCCTCAAATGCCCGAGGTCTTCATGAGCAAGCAAGTTGGATGCCCACCCACTTAGTTTTCACGTTGAGCTTTCATACACTTATAGCTCTTAGTGCATCCGTTGCATGGCAATCCCTACTCCTCGCATTGACATCAATTGATGGGCATCTCCATAGCCCGTTGATTAGCCTCGTCGATGTGAGACTATCTTCTTATTTTTGACTTCTCTTATCTATCTCTACCACCATACTATATTCCACCCATAGTGCTATATCCATGGCTTGCGCTCATGTATTGTGTGGGGGTTGAAAAAGCTGAAGCGCGTTAAAAAGTATGAACCAATTGCTCGGCTTATCATCGGGGTAGTGCATGATAAATACTTTGTGTTAATAAGATGGAGCATGAAAGGATTATATGATTTTGTAGGGATGATGACCCACAAGTATAGGGGATCAATCGTAGTCCTTTCGATAAGTAAGAGTGTCGAACCCAACGAGGAGCAGAAGGAAATGACAAGCGGTTTTCAGTAAGGTATTCTCTGCAAGTACTGAAAGTAGCGGTAACAGATAGTTTCGGTAGCAAGATAGTTCGTAACAAGTAACAAGTAACAAATATAATAAAGTGCAGCAAGGTGGCCCAATCCTTTTTATAGCAAAGGACAAGCCGGAACGAACTCGTATAATAAGCAAAGCGTTCTCGAGGACACATGGGAATTTCATCTAGTCACTTTCATCATGTTTGTTTGATTCGCGTTCGCTACTTTGATAATTTGATATGTGGGTGGACCGGTGCTTGGGTGCTGTTCTTACTTGAACAAGCCTCCCACTTATGATTACCCCCTCTCGCAAGCATCCGCAACTACGAAATAAGAATTAAGATAACTCTAACCATAGCATGAAACATATGGATCCAAATCAGCCCCTTACGGAATAGCGCATAAACTAGGGTTTAAGCTTCTGTCACTCTAGCAACCCATCATCTAATTACTACTCCACAATGCCTTCCCTTAGGCCCAAAGATGGTGAAGTGTCATGTAGTCGACGTTCACACGACACCACTAAAGGAAGCACAACATACATAGCATCAAAATATCGAACGAATACCAAATTCACATGATTACTTATGACAAGACTTCTCCCATGTCCTCAAGAACAAAAGTAACTACTCACAAATCATATTCATGTTCAAGATCAGAGGGGTATTGAATAGCATTAAGAATTTGAACATATAATCTTCCACCAAATAAACTAACTAGCATCAACTACAAGATGTAATCAACACTACTAGCAACTCACAGGTACCAATCTGAGGTTTTGAGACAAAGATTGAATACAAGAGATGAACTAGGGTTTGAGATGAGATGGTGCTGGTGAAGATGTTGATGAAGATTGGTCCTCCCACGTTGAGAGGATCGTTGGTGATGTCGATGGCTTCGATTTCCCCCTCCCGGAGGAATCGCTCCGCCGGAGAGCAAAATAGCTCCTGCCCAGGTTCCGCCTCGAGACGGCGGCACTTCGTCCCAAAAGTCTTCTTCTGATTTTTTTCTAGGGCAAATGGCTTTATATAGCAGAAGGAGGGGGCCAGAGGCCTGCCAGGGGCCCCACAAGCCAGGGGGCGCGCCCAGTGGGGTAGGGCGCGCCCCCTAGGCTTGTGGGGCCCCCTTCTGTTGATTCTTTCGCTAGTATTTTTTATATATTCCAAAATAATTCTCTGTAAATTTTCAGGTCATTTGGAGTTGTGTAGAATAGCTATCTCTGTTTCACCCCTTTCAGGTCCAGAATTCCAGCTGTCGGCATACTCCCTCTTCATGTGAATCTTGCAAAATAAGAGAGAAAAGGCATAAGAATTGTACCATAAAGTGAAATAATGATCAAAAACATAATAATTATTAGTAGGAAATCATGATGCAAATTAGATGTATCAACTCCCCCAAGCTTAGACCTCGCTTGTCCTCAAGCGAAAGCCAAAATCAATAATCATGACCACATGTTTAGAGAGAGAGGCGTCGATAAAAAAATACGGACATGGAGCATCATGATCTTTATTATAACAGCAATATATCATCATAAAATTTCTCATAAAAAAGAGACAATTCATCCACAAGTTAAAGTATGAACCATAAACCAAATTGAAAACTAACAAACTATGATCTCAGTCACTGAAGCAATTGCAATTCATCATATTATCAGAAAGAGTCTATGTAAGAGCTTTGTTTAGGAAGTTCACATACTCAACTATCATTTAGTGTTATATGATTGCTGACACTCACGACATACTTATGGGGTAAAAGTTTCAGTCGAACACATAGAAAGATAGGGGCTTATAATTTCGCCTCCCAACGTATTTACCTCAAGGGTAATGTCAACAATAATAACTCATGATCACCTACATTCGACTGGATATATATGCCTGGATCAATCCCCACCACATGATGCTTGCCAAAAGAGAAAATAAAAACGGAATAGAGGAGGATACTATTGACTCTTGCATGAAAGTAAATACATAAAGTAGAGCGAAGCAGAGGTTGACATGCGCTTTTTTGTTTTTGGAAGTGCAAGCTCTTAATGTAAAGGAACGTCACTTTATATTGCCCCTTGTGATAGCGACCTTTATTATGCAGTCTGTCACTTTTATTACTCCACCATCACAAGATCGTACAAAGCTTATTTTCCTTTACAATAAAAGTTCATACATGTTTAAGAGCATTTTTTATTGCTTTGCACCGATGACAACTTACTTGAAGGATCTTATTCAATCCATAGGTAGATATAGTGGACTCCCTTGGCATGAAACTGGGTTTAAGGGCTTTTGGATGCACAAGTAGTATCTCTACTTAGTGCAGAATTTTGGCTAGCAAAAGATAGGGGGCAAACACCACATGTTAGAGGATCCAAAACAATATAACTTCTATGTGAATATAAGCAAACATAACCCATTACGTTGTCTTCCTTGTCCAACGTTGACTAATTGACATAGAATATTTGATGGGGGCTCACAATCATAAAAGATGTCCAAGATAGTGTATTTATATGTGAGACCTCTCTTTATTTATTACTTTTTCATGAATTGCAACAATGACCAATGCTATGTTTGTCAACTTCCAACAAGTTTTATCAATTATACTTCTTTTATGTGAAGTCATCACTCCCCATGGGATTAGCATATGATCTCACTTTTTATTCTTTATTTATTTCTAAGATTGGGTCATCAAAAGCAAAACACTCAACTCAAACTACTCTTTATTATATGACTTTCACACATGATTACATAGATAGATAGATCACAAAGCAAGCACTCGAAACTAGATCATACTAAAACTTTATTCTTCTAAATCACGAAATAACTAAGGATCAAACTAAGATAGATAATGATGATAAGAAGTGATGGTGATACGATACCGGGGCACCTCCCCCAAGCTTGGCACAAGCCAAGGGTGGTGCCCATACCCATGTACTCAATTCTCCTTCTTGGGTGATGGTGGTGATGAAGTGATGGGCTTGTCCTCCATCTTCCAAGGCATAGGCTCTCCATCATAAAAGGACGAACGTGTTTCCGGAGTCCTGAAATTTGCAGCTAAACTCATACCTTTGAACTTGACCTCATACTCAAAATTTTGGTTTTGTAGATCATATATTTGGGCCTGAAGATAATCAATCCTATCATTGAGCTTGAAGATGACGTCCCCAATATTCTTGCCGTCCACCTTGTGCTCACGGATGAATTCCATGATCATGGAGTGGTTAGCACAAAGTCCGCGCTCCGCCATCCCCTGGCACTTGAAGATCTCCTGTTCCACCGCTTCCAGCCTAGCTTTCTCACTCCCGGTCTTCTTAGGTCCTTGAACGTCCCGGATGTGGAGCACCCCCTCACGCATCTCAATGGCTTGAGGGTGCTTCATCACCTCTGGTAGGTACGGGTTGAAGACCTTCTCATAGAACTTGTCCTTGGACAAGCTTGGAGACGCCATGGCGATCTAGATCTGTCAGAAAAATAGCCCGAAACAAGAACAGAGGAGAAAGTTGTGATACGGTGGTCAAAACACCTGTGAGTATATATAGTGAATTTTTCCCATGCAAAACAAGTAATATGGAAGAAATACGAAGTCGAGAAAGTCGACGAGGGCGCCACAAGCCTGGTAGGCGCGCCCTGGGGGTAGGGCGCGCCCCCCAGGCTGGTCGCCTCCTCGTGCACTTTTCGGACTGTTTATTATTTTCCTAATTTTTTATATATTCCAAAACGGACAGAAAGTACTTTTATGGAAGTTTTGGAGTCGGATTACTTACCGTGCCACATACCTACTCCTTTTCAGGATTCTGGAGCGTTCCGGAAGGTTTCCTCTATGTGCTCTTCCGGTGTAATTGTTTGAATAATATTAGCTTCAACATTAATGAGCGTACCTGAGATATAATGTTTAATTCTTTGCCCATTAACCACTCTCTCATTATTGCCTTTGGAGTTGTTTATTTTAATGGCTCTAGAGCGATAAAATTCTTCGATGATGTATGGGTCTACCCATTTAGAGAGAAGTTTTCTTGCAAAAAATCTTAAACGAGAATTGTATAATAGAACATGGTCACCTACTTTGAATTCCCATTTTTGAATTCTCTTATAATGCCATCTTTTAACTTTTTCTTTAAACAACTTGGCATTTTCATAAGCTTGGGTTCTCCATTCATCTAAAGAACTAATATCAAATAACCTCTTTTCACAGGCAAGTTTAAAATCATAGTTAAGTTCTTTAATTGCTCAATATGCTTTATGTTCTAACTCAAGAGGTAAATGACATGCTTTTCCATAAACCATTTTATATGGAGACATACCCATAGGATTTTTATAAGCAGTTCTGTAAGCCCATAGTGCATCATCAAGTTTCTTAGACCAATTCTTTCTTGATCTATTAACGGTCTTTTGCAATAATCAATTTTATTTCTCTATTAGTTAATTCAACTTGACCACTAGACTGAGGATGATAAGGAGATGCAATTCTATGATTAACATCATATTTAGCAAGCAATTTACGGAAAGCACCATGAATAAAATGTGAACCACCATCAGTCATTAAATATCCAGGGACTCCAAACCTTGGAAATATAACTTCTTTAAGCATTTTAATGGAAGTGTTATGATCAGCACTACTAGTTGGAATTGCTTCTACCCACTTAGTAACATAATCAACAGCAACCAAAATATGAGTATACCCATTGGATTTAGGAAAAGGTCACATATAATCAAAACCCCAAACATCAAATGGTTCAATAACAAGTGAATAATTCATAGGCATTTCCTGACGTCTACCAACATTACCAATTCTTTGACATTCATCACAAGAAAGGACAAGCTTACGTGCATCTTTGAAAAGAGTAGGCCAATAAAAACCAGATTGTAATACCTTGTGTGCAGTTCTGTCTCCCGCATGGTGTCCCCCATATGCCTCAGAGTGACACTTACGTAGGATTTGTTCCTGTTCATTCTCAGGTACACAACGTCTAATAATACCATCTACTCCTTCTTTATATAAGTGCGGGTCATCCCAAAAGTAGTGTCTTAAGTCAAAGAAAAACTTTTTCTTTTGTTGGTATGTGAAACTAGGTGGTATATATTTAGCAACAATGTAATTAGCATAGTCTGCATACCAAGGAGTATTACGAGAAGCATTTATCACAGCTAATTGTTCATCAGGAAAATCATCATTAATAGGAAGTGGGTCATCAAGAACGTTTTCCATTCTAGACAAGTTATCGGCTACGGGATTCTCAGCTCCCTTTCTATCAACAATATGCAAATCAAATTCTTGTAGCAAAAGAACATACCTAATAAGTCTAGGTTTAGCATCTTTCTTTTCCATAAGATATTTAATGGCAGCATGATCAGTGTGAATAGTAACTTTGGAATCAACAATGTAGGATCTGAATTTATCACACGCAAACACAATTGCTAAAAATTCTTTCTCAGTAGTAGCATAATTTCTTTGAGCACTGTCTAGAGTTTTACTAGCATAATGAATAACATTCAATTTCTTATCAACTCTTTGTCCTAGAACAGCATCAACAACATAATCACTAGCATCACACATAATTTCAAAGGGTAGGTTCCAATCAGGGTGGTTGAACAATAGGTGCAGAAATTAAGGCTTTCTTAAGTACTTCAAAGGCATCTACGCAATCATCATCAAAAACAAATGGAACATATTTTTGCAAGAGATTAGTAAGAGGCCTAGAAATTCTAGAGAAGTCTTTTATAAACCTTCTATAAAAACCAACATGACCAAGGAAACTTCTTATACCTTTGATATCTTTAGGACACGACATTTTCTCAATAGCATCAACTTTAGCTTTATCAACTTCAATACCTCTTTCAGAAATTTTATGCCCAAGAACTATACCTTCATTCACCATAAAGAGGCACTTCTCCCAATTCAAGACAAGATTAGTTTCTTCACATCTCTGCAAAACTCGATCAAGGTTGCTCAAGCAATCATCAAAAGAAGTTCCGTAAATGGAGAAATCATCCATGAAAACCTCAACAATCTTTTCACAAAAGTCAGAGAATATAGCAGTCATACATCTTTGAAAGGTAGCAGGTGCATTACATAAACCAAAAGGCATACGACGATAAGCATAAGTTCCAAAAGGACAAGTAAATGTGGTTTTCTCTTAATCTTTAGGTGAAACAGGTATTTGAGAGAAACCAGAATAACCATCTAGGAAACAAAAGTGTGTATGCTTAGATAATATTTCTAACATTTGATCAATAAAAGGTAAGGGATAATGATCTTTCCTAGTAGCTTTATTTAATTTCCTGAAATCAATTACCATCCTATAACCAGTTACAATTCTTTGTGGGATAAGTTCATTTTTATCATTAGGAACAATGGTAATACCTCATTTCTTAGGAACACAATGAACAGGACTTACCCATCTACTATCAGCTATGGGATAAATTATACCTGCCTCCAGAAGCTTTAATATTTCAGTTCTTACCACATCCTTCATTTTAGGATTCAACCTTCTTTGATGATCAACCACGGGTTTAGCGTCTGGCTCCATATGAATTTTATGTTGACATAAAGTGGGACTAATACCCTTAAGATCATCGAGAGTATATCCAATAGCAGCCTGGTGCTTCTTCAGAGTTTTAAGTAATCTCTTTTCTTCATGCTCTGAAAGGTTAGCACTAATAATAACAGGATATATCTTCTTTTCATCAAGATAAGCATATTTAAGTGTATCAGGTAATTGCTTTAATTCAAACACAGGATCACCCTTGGGTGGAGGTAGATCTCCCAAGGTTTCAACATGCAAATTATGTTTAAGGATAGGTGCTTGTTTAAAGAACAGCTCATCTATTTAATTTCTTTCATTCATATGCATATCATTCTCATGGTCTAGCAAATATTGTTCTAAAGGATCAGTAGGAGGCACAGCAACAGAAGCAAGATCAATTATTTCATCCTTATTAGGTAATTCTTTATCTTGAGGTTGTCTACGAAACTTAGAGAAATTAAACTCATGAGACACCTCGCCAAAATTAACACTGACAGTTTCTTTATTGCAATCAATCTTGGCATTAACTGTATTCAAGAAAGGTCTACCAAATATAATGGGACAAAAATCATCTTGTGGTGATCCAAGAACAAGAAAATCAGTAGGATATTTGATCTTACCACACAAGACTTCAACATCTCTAACAATCCCAAGTGGTGAAATAGTGTCTCTATTTGCAAGCTTAATAGTAACATCAATATCTTCAATCTCAACAGGTGCAATATCATGACTTCCTGATAGAGAGTAAACGGAATAGCACTCACACTAGCACCAATATCACATAAACCATGATAGCAATGATCTCCAATTTTAACAGAAATAACAGGCATGCCAATTACAGGTTTGTTTTTATCTTTAGTGTCTGTCTTAGCAATTCTAGTTGCTTCATCATAGAAATATATGACATGTCCATCAATATTATCAACCAAAAGATCTTTAACCATTGCAATATTAGGTTCAACTTTAATTTGTTCAGAAGGTCTAGGTGCTCTAATATTACTCTTATTAACCATAGTTGAAGCTTTAGCATGTTCCTTAATCCTAACAGGGAAAGGAGGTTTCTCGATATAAGCAGTAGGCACAACTGGATCAACATGGTAAACAATTGTTTCTTCTTTAACACTAACAGGTTCTTCATTCAATTCAATAGGTGGATGATATTTAAACCATTTCTCCTTAGGGAGATCAACATGAGCAACAAAAGATTCACAAAAGGTAGCTACTATCTCAGAGTCAAGTCCATATTTAGTACTAAACTTATGAAAAGCATCGGTTTCCATAAAAGATTTAACACAATCAAACTCAAGATTTATACCTGACTCATTACCTTTGTCGATTTCCCAATCTTTAGAGTTACGTTTAATTCTTTCCAAAAGAACCCATATGAATTCAATAGTTCTCTTCATAAAGGAACCAGCAGAAGAAGTATCGAGCATAGAATGATCATTATGAGAAAGCCGAGCATAAAAGTTTTGAAAAATTATTTCTCTTGAGAGCTCATGATTGGGGCATGTGTGCAACATATACTTAAGCTTCCCCCAAGCTTGAGCGATACTTTCTCCTTCACGAGGCCAAAAGTTATATATATAATTCCGATCACGATGAACCAAATGCATAGGATAAAATTTCTGGTAAAATTCCAGCTTCAACCGGTTCCAATCCCATGTTTCAGTATCATCACATAGCCTATACCATGTCAATGCCTTTCCCTACAAAGATAAAGGGAATACTTTCTTCTTAACTCCATCTCCGGATAGACCTGCAAGCTTAAACAATCCACAAATTTCATCCACATAGATTAAGTGCACATCACGATGTACCGTTCCATCTCCTGCATAAGGATTAGCTAGCAGTTTCTCTACCATACCCGGAGGAATTTCATAATAAATATTTTCAGTAGGTTCAATAGGTTGAGGAGCAACTCTCAATGCTTCCGGTCGAGGTGAAGATACCCCGAACAAGCCCCTCAAAGGATTACTTTCCATAGTGACAAGTGACAGTAAATTTCAGCACGTAATATAAATGTTTCCTTACCAAATTCCACTCACCAAAGGCGCTTCACTCCCCGGCAATGCTACTTCTGAGCTGCGTTGGGATTTCCCCGAAGAGGAGGGGATGATGCAGTAAAGTAGAGATAAGTATTTCCCACAGTTATGAAACCAAGGTTATAAATACAGTAGGAGAATCACGCAACAACTCGTTAGCAGTACCTTCACACAAAACAACAAATCCTTGCACCCAACGCAAACAAGGGGTTGTCAATCCCTTGGCGGTTAATTGCAAGATTAAATTGTATGGTGATAGATAAATAGATCAAAAAAATACAAAATAAAATAAATAAAGTAAAAGTGCAGCAAGGTATTTTTATGATTTTTAATATATGATTTGGATAGACCCGGGGGCCATAGTTTTCACTAGAGGCTTCTCTCATGAAAATAGCATACGATGGGTGAACAAATTACCGTTGGGCAATTGATAGAAAAGCAAATAATCTTGACGATATCCAAGGCAATGATCATGTATATAGTCATCACGTCCGAGACAAGTAGACCGACTCCTGCCTGCATCTACTACTATTACTCCACACATCAACCGCTATCCAGCATGCATCTAGTGTATTAAGTCCATAAAGAACAGAGTAACGCCTTAAGCAAGATGACATGATGTAGACAAAGTAAACTCACGCATGAATAAACCCCATCTTTTTACCCTTAATAGCAACGATACATACGTGTCATGTCCCTTTCTGTCACTGTGATTGAGCACCGCAAGATCGAACCCATTACAAAGCACCTCTCCCATTGCAAGATAAATCAATCTAGTTGGCCAAACCAAATCAATAGATCGGAGAGAAATACGAAGCTATAATAATCATGCATAAAAGAGTTCAGAGAAGACTCAAATAATATTCATGGATAATTTGATCATAAACTCACAATTCATCGGATCCCAACAAACACACCGCAAAAAGTGATTACATCGGATAGAACTCCAAGAACATCGAGGAGAACATTGTATTAAAGATCAAAAAGAGAGAAGAAGCCATCTAGCTACTAACAATGGACCCGAAGGTCTGTGGTAAACTACTCACGCATCATCGGAAGGGCAGCAAGGATGATGTAGAGCCCCTCCGTGATCGATTCCCCCTCCGGCGGAGTACCGGAAAAGGCCTTCAGATGGGATCTCTCGAGAATAGAAGCTTGGGGCGGCGGAAAAAGTATTTCGTGGACTCCTCTGTTGGTTTCCCGATTTTAGAGAATTTATAGAGGTGGAATTAGGTCAAACGGAGTTGTGTGGGCCCCACGAGGTACCAGAGCGCCCCCCCGGGGCGCGCCGTGGTGCCTCGTGGGCCACTGCTTCATCTTCTCGTCCCCTCCCGAAGCTTCTAGTGTTTGTTATGTCCAGAAAAAATCTCCAAAAAGTTTCGTGGCATTTAGACTTCATTTGGTACTCATATTCTGGAAAACCAAAAAACAGGCAAAAAAACAGCAACTGGAACTGGGCACTAAGTTAATATGTTAGTCCCAAAAAATGATAGATAATTGTTGTAAATGTATATAAAAACATCCAAGATTGATACTATAATAGCATGGAACAATCAAAAATTATAGATACGTTGGAGACGTATCAGCATCCCCAAGCTTAATTCCTGCTCGTCCTCGAGTAGGTAAATGATAAAAACAGAACTTTTGATGTGGAATTCTACCTATCATATTCATCATATATTCTTTTCTTTATAGCATGGACATTTGGACTTTAATGATTCAAAGCAATAGTCTTTAGTTTGACATGAAGACATAAATACTCAAGCATACTAACAAGCAACCATGTCTTTCAAAATATCAACATTAAAGAAAGTTATCCCTAGCCCATTATGCTCAATCATTGATCCATTCATGAAACACACTCAATATTAGCTACACACAATGCACAAGTATGGCAATAGTGCTCTCTAGTTGGTGCTTTGTAAGAGAAGATGGAGACTCAAAATAAAAATTGCATAAAAGTAAATAGATAGGCCCTTCGCAGAGGGAAGCAGAGATTTGCAAACGTGCCAGAGCTCAAAGCTTAAATTAGAGAGATAAAATTATTTTTTAGAGGCATGCTTTTCCTGTCAACGAAAACGACCGAGAATTCCCAATATTTCCCATGCTAGACACATCATAGGCGGTTCCCAAACAGAAAATTAAGTTTATTTCCTTTCCACCATTCTTTCACAATCGATGGCTAGCCGTATCCACGGGTGCCCTCCATACCAACACTTTCCAAGGAATTTTGTTATTATTATTTTTGATTCATTGTGGGACTGGGCATCCCTATTACCAGCCACTCTCTCGTGCAATGACAAGTGAATAAACACTCATCGTGAGAATAACACACCTAGCATGGAAAATATTGGCCACCCCCTGCCGCTTCATGAGCGGTACGGACACACAAAATGGAAAATTATTTTGAAAATTTTAGAGTTGGCACATGCAAATTTACTTGGAACGACATGGAAATACCGCATATAGGTAGATATGGTGAACTCATTTGGCACAACTTGGGTTTAAGGAGTTTGGATGCACAAGCAGTATTCCCGCTTAGTACAAATGAAGGCTAGCAAATAGATTGAGAAGCAACCAACCAAAAAGCAAAAATGGTCATAAACATGCATTGAACATAACTAACACCAAATAATGCACCATAAGTAGGATATAATCTTGTTGCATAACTATTGACTTTATGTGCATGCATAGGGAATCACAAACCTTAACACTAATATTCTTACTAAATCACAATTACTCACTAACATGACTCACATATTATCATCTCCATATCGCAAAACTGTTGCAAGGAATCAAATTTATCATATCCAATGATCTTTCATGAGAGTTTTTATTATATCCCTCTTGAATATTCATCACTTTGGGACCAAATTCATATCTTGTGCAAATTACCATTACTGTTATCAACTCTCAAAAAGATATAAGTGAAGCATGAGAGTGCAAATATTGATTCAAAATTTTAGTCTTACCAACTCTCAAAATAATATAAGTGAAGCACGAGAGTTCAAATATTTCTTCAAAATTTTATCTTATCGACTCTCAAAATAATATAAGTGAAGCATGAGAGTTTAAATATTTCTTCAAAATATAGCCACCGCCGTGCTCAAAAAGATTTAAGTGAAGCACTAGAGCAACCGCCTAGCTCAAAAAATTTAAGTGAAGCACATAGAGTATTCTAACAAATCATGATAAACGTGTGGCTCTCTCAAATAGGTGTGTACAGCAAAGATGATTGTGAAAAACTAAAAAGCAAACAAAGCAAAGACTCATATAATACACGACGCTTCAAGTAAAACACATATCATGTGATGAATAAAAATATAGCTCCAAGTAAAATTACCGATAGTTGGTAGAAGAAAGAGGGGATGCCTTCCGGGGCATCCCCAAGCTTAGACGCTTCAGTCTTCCTTGAATATTACCTTGGGGTGCCTTGGGCATCCCCAAGCTTAGGCTCTTGCCACTCCTTATTCCTTCATCTATCGTGATCTCACCCAAAACTTGAAAACTTCAATCACACAAAACTCAACAAAACCTTCGTGAGATCCGTTAGTATAACAAATAAATCCTTAACTCTAAGTACTGTAGTAAATTGATTCATATTTAATATTGGCATAATACTACTGTAGTCCAACTTCTCCATGACTCATACCCCCCAATACGATCCATAGATTCATCAAAATAAGCAAACTATGCAACAAAAACAGAATCTGTCTAAAACAGAACAGTTTGTAAAGATCTATTTAAAAGCCATAATTCTGTAACTCCAAAAATTCTGAAAAATTAGGAAAACATGGGAAATTCATATAAAAATACTGTGTAAAAATTTCAGATTTTTCTGACGCTTCAGTACAGAATTAAAATTCCATCACTGGACGCAAAACTTTCTGTTTTCCAAACAGCATCAATTATACTATCTTCCAAATCATCCCAAAGGCTTTACTTGGCACAAACACTAATTAAAAAATAAAAACACAATCATAACAGTAGCATAATTGTGTAAACACACAAGAACAGTAGGTATTGGGTTGTCTCCCAACAAGCTCTTTCTTTATAGCCATTAAGATAGGCTTGAAATATTAATGATGCACACATAAAAGATAAAAGTTTAAACACAAAGAGAGCATCATAAAACATGTGACAAACACATTTAAGTCTAACATACTTCCTATGCATAGGCATTTTATAGGCAAACAAATTACCAAGACAAAAAGTATCTAGCATATGCAAGGAAGAAGAACGAAGCATTAACAATTTGAACTTCAAGAGAGGTAATTTAATGACATGAAAATTTGTATAACCATATTTTCCTATCTCATAATAATTACATGTAGGATCATAATCAAATTCAACAATATAGCTATCATATACAATTTTATCTTCATGATCCACATGCATAAAAGTTTTATAATCTTCCAAGATAGTGGGATTAACATCAACTAAAGTCATGACCTCTCCAAACCCACTTTTATCAAAAGTTTCATAAGATTGATAATTCTCCAAAGTAGTGGGATCATTATTACCTAAAGTTGACGCTCTTCCAAACCCACTTTTAATAGTATTGCAAACATTATTATCAATAACATATTCATCACGAGGCTTAAATAAATTTTCAAGATCATAAGAAGCATTATCACCCCAATCATGATCATTGCAATAAGTAGTGGACATAACAAAATTATCATCCCCAAGCTTGTAGTTTTGCATATTATTAGCACAATTCACATTAATAGAATTTATAGTAACATCATTGCAATCATGCTTTTAAATCAGGGAGCTATCATGAATCACTTTATAAATTTCTTCTTCTAGCACTTCATCGCAATTTTCAGATTCATGATTTTCAAGCAGAACTTCATAGAAAAAATCAAGAGCACTCAAATCACTAGCAATTGGTTCATTATAATTGGATCTTTTAAAAAGATTAGCAAGTGGATGAGGATCCATAGTGATCTTAAATTTTTCTTTTACTTTCTGTTCTTGAGTGTTGTCATGGCAATAAAAGCAAGCAAGCAAATAAAATATTTGTGTTTTTGTAAAAAAAAATCTGAAGTGGGGGAGATGAAAACGAGAGGCAAATGCAAATAAAAGGAAAATAAAGTAAATGCAAGTAATTGATAGTTTTTGCGAAGGTACTTGGTAGATGTTGATGATGTCTCCCCGGCAACGGCGCCAGAAATTCTTCCTGCTACTTGTGAGCTGCGTTGGGATTTCCCTGAAGAGGAGGGGATGATGCAGTATAGTAGAGATAAGTATTTCCCTCAGTTATGAAACCAAGGTTATCAATCCAGTAGGATAATCACGCAACAACTCATTAGCAGTACCTGCACACAAAACAACAAATCCTTGCACCCAACGCAAACAAGGGGTTGTCAATCCCTTGGCGGTTAATTGCAAGATTAAATTGTATGGTGATAGATAAATAGATCAAACAAAAATACAAAATAAAATAAATAAAGTAAAAGTGCAGCAAAGTATTTTTATGATTTTTAATATATGATTTGGATAGACCCGGGGGGCATAGTTTTCACTAGAGGCTTCTCTCATGAAAATAGCATACGGTGGGTGAACAAATTACTGTTGGGTAATTGATAGAAAAGCAAATAATCATGACGATATCCAAGGCAATGATCATGTATATAGGCATCACGTCCGAGACAAGTAGACCGACTCCTGCCTGCATCTACTACTATTACTCCACACATCGACCGCTATCCAGCATGCATCTAGTGTATTAAGTCCATAAAGAACGGAGTAACGCCTTAAGCAAGATGACATGATGTAGACAAAGTAAACTCACGCATGAATAAACCCCATCTTTTTACCCTTAATAGCAACGATACATACGTGTCATGTCCCTTTCTGTCACTGGGATTGAGCACCGCAAGATCGAACCCATTACAAAGCACCTCTCCCATTGCAAGATAAATCAATCTAGTTGGCCAAACCAAATCAATAGATCGGAGAGAAATACGAAGCTATAATAATCATGCATAAAAGAGTTCAGAGAAGACTCAAATAATATTCATGCATAATCTGATCATAAACTCACAATTCATCGGATCCCAACAAACACACCGCAAAAAGTGATTACATCGGATAGAACTCCAAGAACATCGAGGAGAACATTGTATTGAAGATCAAAAAGAGAGAAGAAGCCATCTAGATACTAACTATGGACCCAAAGGTCTGTGGTAAACTACTCACGCATCATCGGAAGGGCAGCAAGGATGATGTAGAGCCCCTCCGTGATCGATTCCCCCTCCGGTGGAGTACCAGAAAAGGCCTCCAGATGGGATCTCTCGAGAATAGAAGCTTGCAGCGGCAGAAAAAGTATTTCGTGGACTCCTCTGTTGGTTTCCCAATTTTAGAGAATTTATAGAGGTGGAATTAGGTCAAACGGAGCTGTGTGGGCCCCACGAGGTACCAGGGCGCCCCCCCCCGGGGCGCGCCGTGGTGCCTCGTGGGCCACTGCTTCATCTTCTCGTCCCCTCCCGAAGCTTCTAGTGTTTGTTATGTCCAGAAAAAATCTCCAAAAAGTTTCGTGGCATTTGGACTTCGTTTGGTACTGATATTCTAGAAAACCAAAAACAGGCAAAAAACAGCAACTTGCACTGGGCACTAAGTTAATAGGTTAGTCCCAAAAAAAGATATATAATTGTTGTAAATGTATATAAAAACATCCAAGATTGATACTATAATAGCATGGAACAATCAAAAATTATAGATACGTTGGAGACGTATTAGGCAACGGCGCCAGAAAAGAGTCTTGATGACCCACAAGTATAGGGGATCAATCGTAGTCCTTTCGATAAGTAAGAGTGTCGAACCCAACGAGGAGCAAAAGGAAATGACAAGCGGTTTTCAGCAAGGTATTCTCTGCAAGTACTGAAAGTAGCGGTAACAGATAGTTTCGGTAGCAAGATAATTCGTAATAAGTAACAAGTATAATAAAGTGCAGCAAGGTGGCCCAATCCTTTTTATAGCAAAGGACAAGCCGGAATGAACTCGTATAATAAGAAAAGCGTTCTCGAGGACACATGGGAATTTCATCTTGTCACTTTCATCATGTTTGTTTGATTCGCGTTCGCTACTTGATATGTGGGTGGACCGGTGCTTGGGTGTTGTTCTTACTTGAACAAGCCTCCCACTTATGATTACCCCCTCTCGCAAGCATCCGCAACTACGAAAGAAGAATTAAGATAACTCTAACCATAGCATGAAACATATGGATCCAAATCAGCCCCTTACGGAATAGCGCATAAACTAGGGTTTAAGCTTCTGTCACTCTAGCAACCCATCATCTAATTACTACTCCACAATGTCTTCCCTTAGGCCCAAAGATGGTGAAGTGTCATGTAGTCGACGTTCACACGACACCATTAAAGGAAGCACAACATACATAGCATCAAAATATCGAACGAATACCAAATTCACATGATTACTTATGACAAGACTTCTCTCATGTCCTCAAGAGCAAAAGTAACTACTCACAAATCATATTCATGTTCAAGATCAGAGGGGTATTGAATAGCATTAAGAATCTGAACATATAATCTTCCACCAAATAAACCAACTAGCATCAACTACAAGATGTAATCAACACTACTAGCAACCCACAGGTACCAATCTGAGGTTTTGAGACAAAGATTGAATACAAAAGATTAACTAGGGTTTGAGATGAGATGGTGCTGGTGAAGATGTTGATGAAGATTGGTCCTCCCACGATGACAGGATCGTTGGTGATGTCGATGGCTTCGATTTCCCCCTCCCGGAGGGAAGTATCCCCGGCGGAATCGCTCCGGTGGAGAGCAAAATAGCTCCTGCCCAGGTTTCGCCTCGAGACGGTGGTGCTTCGTCCCAAAAGTCTTCTTTTGATTTTTTTCTAGGGCAAATGGCTTCATATAGCAGAAGGAGGGGGCCAGAGGCCTGCCAGGGCCCCCATAAGCCAGGGGGCGTGCCCCCCAGGCTTGGGGCTTCCTGGTGGGCCCCCTTCTGTTGATTCTTTCGCCAGTATTTTTTATATATTTCAAAATAATTCTCCATAAATTTTCAGGTCATTTGGAGTTATGCGGAATAACTATCTCTGTTTCACCCCTTTCAGGTCCAGAATTCCAGCTGTCGGCATTCTCCCTCTTCATGTGAATCTTGCAAAATAAGAGAGAAAAGGCATAAGAATTGTACCATAAAGTGAAATAATGATAAAAAAGATAATAATTATTAGTAGGAAATCATGATGCAAATTGGACGTATCAAGGGATAACGTTCTTTAGCATTTTTATTTTGAAAGACATGATTGTTTATTAGTATGCCTGAGTATTGATGTCTTTATATCAAATTATAGACTATTGCTTTGAATCATTCGGATCTTATTATTCATACTGTAAATGAGAGATTACATGATGAAACATGATAGCTAGCATTCCACATCAAAAATTCTATTTTTATCATTTACCTACTCGAGGACGAGCAGAAATTAAGCTTGGGGATGCTTGATACGTGTCCAATGTATCTATAATTTTTTATTGTTCCATGCTATTATAGTATCAATATTGGATGTTTTATATGCAATTATATGCCATTATATATCATTTTTTGGGACTAACCTATTAACCCAGTGCCCAGTGCCAGTTGCTGTTTTCTACTTGTTTTTGCCTCTTCAGAAAATCATTATCAAAAAGTGTCCAAACGAGAAAAAAAACTTTGGATTAATTTTTTCTGGACCAGAAGAGACCCACGAAGCTTCGGGAGAAGACCATAAGAGCCACGAGGAGGCGACAAGCCTGGAGGGCGCGCCCAGGGGGTAGGGCGCGCACCCCAGGCTTGTGGGCCCCTCGTTGCCCCTCCTGGCCTAATTCCAGCGCTATAAATTCCCAAATATTCCCAATATACCAGAGGGACAGAGGAGAAAACCTTTCCGCCACCGCAAGCCTCTGTTCTTCCGTGATCCCATCTGGAGGCCTTTTCCGGTACTCTGCCGGAGGCGGAATCGATCACGGAGGGCTTGTTCATCAACCTTGCGGCCCTTCCGATGATGTGTGAGTAGTTTACCGTAGACCTACGGGTCCATAGCTAGTAGCTAGATTGCTTCTTCTCTCTCTTTGATCTTCAATACCATGTTCACTTCGATGTTCTTGGAGTTCTATCCGATGTAATCTTCTTTTGCGGTGTGTTTGTTGGGATCCGATGAATTGTGAGTTTATGATCAGATTATTCATGAGAAATATTTGAGTCTTATCTAAACTCTTTTATGCATGATTATTATAGCTTTATATTTCTCTCCGATCTATCGATTTGGTTTGTCCTGCTAGATTGATTTGTCTTGCAATGGGAGAGGTGCTTTGTGATGGGTTCAATCTTGTGGTGCTCAATCCCAGTGACAGAAGGGGACATGACACATATTTGTATTATTGCCATTAAGGATAAAAAGATGGGGCTTAATCATATTGCTTGATTTTAATTTGTCTACATCATGTCATCTTGCTTAAGGCGTTACTCTGTTTCATACTTAATACCCTAGATGCATGCTGAATAGCGGTCGATGGGTGGAGTAATAGTAGTAGATGCAGGCAGGAGTCGGTCTACTTGTCTCGGACGTGATGCCTATATACATGATCGTTGCCATGAATCCGTCATAATTATTTGCTTTTCTATCAATTGTCCAACAGTAATTAGTTTACCCACCGTATGCTATGTGTTCGAGAGAGAAGCCTCTAGTGAAAACTATGGTCACCGGTGAGGGTGTCCCGGACTAGGGGGTACTCGAGCTGCCGACCTATCTCTCATGGGCCGGACTGGTGGGTCGCTCTCTACACGTCGATGGAAGGCTGGATTGGGGACGACCCCGTATGAAAGAAGGAAATCTCTGAAGTCTTGGCGTCTCCTCCAAGGAATAGATGGCGTAACCGGCATGTTATTCCTGATGGTAACCGACCATATGTAACCCTAGGGCCCCCCTGGTGTCTATATAAACCAGGAGGTTTAGTCCGTAGGGAGAGATTGATAATCTAGGGTTTAGCCCATCTGATCTCGAGGTAGATCAACTCTGTAACCTTCATACAATCACATCAATACAATCAAGCAGGACGTAGGGTTTTACCTCCTCGAGAGGGCCCGAACCTGGGTAAATCGCTGTCTCTACGCTCTCTGTTACCATCGACTCCTTGACCCATAGTTCGGACCCCCTACCCGAGATCTGCCGGTTTTGGTACCGACATTGGTGCTTTCGTTGAGAGTTCCGCCGTGGGACATCAAGGATCAATGGCTCGCCTAATCATCAGCAACAGCGCTAGCCGCAGGGACACTTTTGTTCCCGGCCAGCTCTTCGCGTTCGGAAGCGTCGTGCTACACGCCGATCCGGCCGGTCACCTTGGCCGGGTCGACAGCTTCACCCCCGACTAGGAGATCAGGTTTGGAAGCTTAGAATTCGTCGCCGACTCCCGGGGAGATCTTATCCTCACGGGGTCCTCAGCTTCGCCTGACGTAGGGATGTAAATGGTATGGATAATTTCCGTTCCGAATCCGCATCCGCGTCCGTTTTTAAGGATATGGTATGCACTTGCACGAATCCGGCAGATATGGATGCGGATACGGATTTTGGTCCACCGGATATCCGGCGGATATGGTAGCGGATATGGTATCGATAATATCCGACGGATGTGGATTATCCGGTATTTTTTGCGGATTATCCGAGGTTATCAAATAGGATTATCCGATTTATTTAGTACATTCAACAAGCTCAAATACCCAATTAGACCACTAATTCGGATCACTACATATAAATAGAATAAAACTATAGCAATAGTAGACCGTACTGAACGATCACAGTCACAGTCATGGTGGTCACAATAGTAGACGTTGTATTCTCCAGCGTCGCCAACGGCCGACCAGATCTTTCCGACAAACTGCTATGTACTCTTCACTATATGTCTTAGTTTTTGTTGCATACGAGCAAGCGTACAATTTGTAAGTACATGCATGTTGTGCGCATAATACATGTATATCTAGTACGTGCATAGAATTTATGATGTGTGATGTTTGTCTTCTCTATATACACACGCCAAAAAGTTACAAGTTATGTATTATGATAAAAATTCATATTCATATTGTTTACACAGAAAAAATAAAATCATGTCTAGGTGCATGTATGATCCGATACTTTTTATCCGTTTCTGGTCCGACTCCGCTCCGTTTCCGCTCCGAATCCGAGGTCCGATAATATCTGCATTCGAATCCGCATCTGGCCATTATCCGATCCGTTCCGAATCCGACATAAAAATATGGTAAAGGATATGGAAAAGGCATTATCCGATCCGATCCGATCCGTTTACATCCCTAGCCTGACGGACCCACGAATCTTGAAGCGCCGGCTTCGAATACGGCCAACCCCGCCGCCGAGACGGCAGCCGCTTCAGATTCAACTTTGAGCCCGGATCTGACCTCCGTGCTCGGTTGTCAAACTCCAGCCTCGGCAGAACGTAACTTTGGGAAAAATTCTGACACCCCCGTCACGGCCATACTGCGGGTCGACCCCGCAAATTACCCGAACCTGGAATCAACCGATCTCTCGTCATTAAACGGGATACTAGATCGGATCCAAGCTCTGGGAATCGCCGATGGCCAGTCCTCGGTATACGATCAGATCGGGCTTAAAACCGACGACAGGGAAATTTATACCCCCGCCACTACTCACTTGGTCGCCACTATCGAAGGCCCCTCAGAGGCCTCACCCGTTACCTCCGAACCAAAAACGCATGAGGTGCGGGTTTTCGACCAACAGGCTTCGCCTTCCAGCTCGGCAGCCGAATTCCGCTCCGGAGAGGGTTTAGAGCCGGAGTCCGGCTCAACATGCAAGTCCGGATCCGCTCACCCGCGCCTGGTCAATTATCCAGGTCTCGGCGAACCGGATTCCACGACAATCCAGGACGCGGCCCCCAAAACTCCGGACTCACACTCCGCTGGGATCAAGTTTTTTATCCCACCCACCCCCCACATTGAGTTTTGTCCGGATAACACAGGACGTCCCGACATATGGGACCTGATGTACGTTAAGCAGCAGCCCGGAGAGACAGTCCGGCACTTCTGGGCCAGATTCCTTATCATCAAAACTAAGATGACGGACGGCTGCAACAAGGACATTCTAGAGATCTTCCGGCAAAACTGCAGAGACGAGGGCGTCTTAAATGCCCTCGCCCGCCGCCACATCCAAAATTTCTCTGATTTATCGGATCTGGTGTCCAAATATTGCGCCATGGAGTACGCTTGGCAGGCCCAGCTTGAGCAAAGGGAGTCAACCTGCATAGAGGAACTAAACCGAGCTTGGGCGAAACGCGCGCTCCCTCACCGGACACGCCACTATGAGCCGTCCGAGAAAAAGATGAAACCCCTGACGAGGTCCAGAACGGTCCTTGATGGAATACTGGATAAACCATGCCCCATACACTCTACAAATCCAACCCACAACCTTCGAGCTTGCTGGGTGGTCAGGCAAGTCGCCAAGAGCGGCGAGGCCATTCTCGGAGGCCCGCACTCCACTAAAAGTCCAGTTATGCCCCTTGACGACGACGCCGAAATCTTAACAATCTACGAGACTTACTCTTCGAAGAATCAGAGGAAGAGAGCCCTTCGAGAGCTCGCCCAAATTCACCACGTGGCAGAGACAGACTCCTGGACAGATACACCCATCACTTTTAGTGAACAAGACCAGGCGAGATCTTGTCCTACTCGAGCCGCTGCCGCCCTTGTCCTTGACCCCATAGTGGATGGATTCCGACTACAAAAGGTGTTGATGGACGGCGGCAGTGGGCTGAACCTCATCTACGAGGATACCTTGGATAAAATGCAGTTCGACAGATCCCGCATAGAGCAAAGTCACACTACCTTTTGAGGGATTATCCCCGGAAAGGAGGCGCGTGCCAGTGGCCGCATGACTCTTGATGTGGTCTTCGGAACTCCCGAGAACTACCGGTCCGAAGAACTGTTTTTCCACATCGTGCCCTTCCGCAGTGGGTATCATGCCTTACTAGGGCGCGATGCCTTCGCACGATTCCATGCTGTGCCACATTACGGGTACATGAAGCTTAAAATGCCAGGGCCAAACGGTATAATCACGGTAATAAGTGATCCGGACAGAGCCCTGCGAGCCGAGAATAAGACGGCATCGCTCGCCCTCGAAGCGTTGTCCGAAGCCCTCGCGGCCGAAGAATTAACCGCGCTCCGCTCAACGGTGGACAAGGACGATGTCATCCTTGATAAAAGGCAAAAATCCACGTCCTTTAAACCAGCAGATGAAATCATTAAATTCCAAGTGCACCCAACAGATCCCAACAAGACGGCGTCCATTGGAGCCCAGCTGGACCCCGCGGTTGATGAAGAATTGCGCCAATTTCTGTGCGCAAACTGGGATATCTTCGCCTGGCACCCTTCAGACATGCCAGGGATCTCGCGTAGATTAGCCGAGCACAGCCTGAACATAATCAAAGGTTTCAAGCCAGTTAAACAGACTCTCCGTCAGTTTTCCGAACCCAAGCGTCAAGCCATGGGTGAGGAACTGGCCAAGTTGCTCGAAGCCGGATTCATCCGGGACATCAAACATCCTGAGTGGTTGGCCAACCTGGTCATGGTGCCGAAGAAGGATAAGTCCTGGCGATTGTGCGTCGACTTCAAGGACTTGAACAAAGCCTGCCCTAAGGATCCTTTCCCCTTGCCCCGCATTGACCAGATCATTGATGCCACCACTGGGCACGACTCGCTATGTTTCCTTGACGCTTACTCCGGATATCATCAAATCAAAATGAAGGAGTCCGACCAGGCGGCCACCGCATTCATCACTCCCTATGGACCATTCTGCTTCAACACAATGCCCTTCGGTTTAAAGAACGCAGGGGCCACATACCAGCGCATGATCCAAACGTGTCTGGAGAAACAAATCGGCAAAACAATCGAAGCTTATGTGGACGATGTGGTTATCAAAACCAAACACGTCAGCCAGCTGGTGTACGATCTCCGGCAAACCTTTGACAATCTTTGGACTTTCGATATACGGCTTATTCCGGAAAAGTGTGTCTTCGGAGTGCCGGCCGGCAAGCTGCTCGGCTTCATAGTTTCCCATAGAGGAATAGAGGCCAACCCAGCGAAAATCCGGGCACTGTCCGAGTTGGCTATCCCCACTGAGCTTAAACACGTCCAGAAACTGGCCGGTACTGTTGCAGCCCTAAGCCGCTTCATCTCGCGCCTCGGCGAAAAGGCCCTGCCGCTATATAAATTGCTCAAACGGACGAAGAACTTCGAATGGACTAGCGAAGCGGCGGCAGCACTCGAAGAAATAAAAACTCTACTGGCCAGCAACCCGATTTTGACGGCACCCAGCCCGGCTGAGCCAATGCTGCTATATATCTCAGCGACGAATCAGGTGGTCAGTGCGGTTCTCGTTGTCGAACGAGAGGCCGAGGGTCACAAGTTCCAGGTACAGAAACCTATGTACTATGTATCCGAAGTGCTTACCCCGTGTAAAACAAGGTACCCGCATTACCAGAAGATCGCCTACGCAGTTTTCATGGCATCCCAAAAGTTCCGCCATTACTTCCAGGAGTGCTCGGTTATGGTAGCATCCGAAGTACCATTGAATGATATAATCAACAATCGTGACGCCACAGGGCGCATAGCCAAATGGGCTATAGAACTTCTCCCCTTCGAAATCATCTATCGACCACGCCGAGCTATTAAATCTCAAGTTTTGGCTGATTTCGTGGCGGAATGGACGGAAGCCGAACTCCCTAGGGAGTACAACACATACTCACATTGGACGATGTACTTCGACGGCTCCAAAATGCTCGCAGGACTGGGGGCTGGAGTGGTCCTCACATCCCCCATTGGCGACAATATTCGGTACATACTCTAGATCATGTACACCGACTCCAACAACGCGGCCGAATATGAGGCTCTGCTGCACGGACTTCGGATGGCAGTGTCAATGGGCATACAGCGGCTCGAGGTACGGGGAGATTCTAATCTTGCCATCTCTCAAGTTAACGGCGAATTCGACGCAAAAGACCCAAAAATGACAGCATACCGCAACGCCGTCCTGAAGATCTCCGCCCGCTTCGAAGGACTGGAGTTTCACCATATACCTCGTGACAACAATCAAGCTGCGGATATCCTAGATCGAATGGGCGCTAAGCGCGACCCCGTCCCCGAGAACACCTTCTTGGAACGACTTTTCAAGCCGTCTGTGGTGTGGCAGGAGAATGCCCAGGGCTCGGAAACCAATACCCCAGGAGGGTTCGTCCCTCCGCCTATTGAACCAGATAATGGAATTATCGGGGGCTCGGCCATCGCAATGACAACTTCGGCTCACGAAGTCATGGCGGTAATCGCGCCATGGACCGAGCCTTTCCTCGCCTACCTCCTCCGCAAAGAATTATCGGCTGACCAGACTGAGGCCAGGATTATCCTTCGACGATCTAAAGCCTATAAAGTCCACGAGGGAGAGCTATATAAGAAAAGTACTACTGGCGTCCTCCAGAGATGTATCTCCGAAGAGGAGGGAAGGCATCTTCTGGCCGAGATTCACGCTGGCATGGGCGATCACCACGCGGCAGCTCGGGCCCTGGTCAGCAAGGCTTTCTGAGCAGGGTTCTTTTGGCCAACTGCCGGAACAGACGCCCAGACATTGGTCCAACATTGCGTTGGATGCCAGCTCTTTGCAAATCAGAGTCATATGCCCCCCACGGCCCTTCGAACGATCCCAATTACTTGGCCTTTCGCGGTCTGGGGGCTGGATATGGTTGGACCACTTAAAGGGGGGACCAAGAAAAAGAAATATCTACTCGTCATGGTCGATAAATTCACTAAATGGATCGAGGCAAAGCCGGTCACTTCAGCCAAGTCTAAGCCGGTCATCGACTTTATATCCGGCGTCGTACACCGCTATGGTGTTCCCCACGGCATAATAATGGACAACGGATCCAACTTTACCGCCCAGGAAGTCAAAGATTGGTGCGCTAATTTAGGCATTAAGCTCGACTACGCCTCGGTGTATCACCCACAGTCTAATGGACAGGTCGAGAGAGCAAACGGCCTGATCTTGAGCGGCATTAAGCCTCGTTTGGTCTGATCTTTGAAAGACTCCGGCTGCCATTGGGTTGAGGAGCTCGACTCCGTTCTGTGGGGCCTACGCACCACTCCTAATCGATCCACGGGCTACACACCATTCTTCATGGTATATGGGGCAGAAGCCGTCCTCCCCTACGACCTTATTCACGACGCCCCTCGGGTGCGTATGTACGAAGAAAAGGAGGCCGAGCTGGATCGGCAAGATGACCTGGACGCCTTGGAAGGCTAGCGCGACATAGCTCGGGCTCGTTCTGCTTTTTATCAGCAGCAGGCCAGACGCTATCAGAGCAGGGAAGTACGGGCGAAGGCCTACAATGTTGGCGATTTAGTCTTGCGCCTCCCGGAGAAGCAGAAGCATAAGATGGCGCCCAAATGGGAAGGGCCCTTCATAATCGACCAAGTACTCACGGGCGGGGCGTACCGCCTCCACGACCCGACGGACGATTGCCTCGAACCCAACCCATGGAATGCAGCTCGGCTGCGACGTTTCTACGGCTAGTCCCGCAAACTTACCTTGTTCGATTTATCCTTTTCGGATCTTCATCTTTCTAGTCAATAGTCTCTCCCGAGTTGTGTTCGGAAATGCCGAATTACGTTAAATTCTTCTTCGGCAAACATCTTTGAATGTACCACACTTTGTTACCTGGGGGCTTCTTTTACGAAGCTCGTCAAATTTCATTTATGCAATCATCCGTTTTTTACGTGTTTGCAACCTTCCTGTGTCGTTCTCAAGCCACTATATGCATCAACTTGACTTAAGATTTGGCCAAGCTGGGTTGCCTCGCTCCTGTGTTTACCCCCTACGTTCCCGATTGTTTGGCTAGGGAGTAAAGGGAGCACCTCTGCGATTGTTACGTCCGGATTTCCCGGGTACGTACCTCAGACGGGTGAAGCCGAAAGCTAGCGTCTTAAGACAACAAGTTGGTTGGCCACGGGGGGAAGTGAAAATAATTGATACCTATCACTAAGTTTCCGGGGTATTTTCCCGAAGTAACCGTCCCTGTCTAAATTCGGGTACTCGGTTATCCATCCACGGATAACGTGGTCACCTGACGAAAGGAACCCATAGCGGAACTATTTTCGTCGGAAGATGTTTCTTACGTTAATCAGTAATATAACATAACTCCCCGAGCACGTTTTTGTCTGTTTGCACCAAATGGCCGGATTGCCTAGTTTTCCGAAGTATCTTTCCGATGTTCTCGGATTACATAGTAGGAAAACACTCCTTGGCTTCTGGTCGAGGAGGCGGAAGCCGATGGCCGATTAAGACAACGTTTTTTATGCACGGTTTGGAGACTATCCGATGTAAAGTACATAGGTACATAGAATCGACCTATCAATCTTGATCTAGACCATCTATTATGGTCTCCAGAGCACAATCTGCTTGGGACAGCCGAGCTGCGGGCATAACCTGGTCATATACCAGATGCACGGGCACTTCCTGCCCATCTGGCCCTACCGGCCCAACTCTCGCTAAATGCTCCGGTTCCAGCCTGGTGAATCGGGTCTTGATCATCGCCCACGCTTCCCGTGCTCCTTCACGACAAGATGACATCTTCCATAACTCAAAGCGGCACCGAGCTCCTTTGAAGCGACTCGCGAGTTCGGCCATCCCTTCCGGAGCCACTTCGCCAGGCCACAGTGCTTTGAACATGCTCTTCATGGCTCTCCGGGCCCGCTCATGTACGGCGGATAGCTCCTTCAGCAGGTCCCGCCCGAAGGAACCGGCTTCCTCTTCGGGACGCCCGGTCAGCAGAACTACAATAAGACGTGGCATTGTTCATCTAGCTACCGTATACGTTCGGTTATTGAACGGGCGACTTAGATTGCACTTACCGAACATGCCTGTTTTCAGTCTTTGATTCTCCTCTTGGGTTATAGTCAGTTGAGCTTTTAAGCTTTTGATTTCTTGGACCTGTTGTTCGCCTTCCGCCTTAAGCTTATCCCTCTCCTCATGACTTCGGGACAGCACCCGGTAGCCAGCCTCTTGCTGTGACTCCGCATACCTTTGGGCTTTCCTGGCCATATCCAGGTCCTTCTGTAACTGATTTATCATCTCGGCTGCTATGGAAACATTTTTCATTAGTGGAGATGTTCCACACCATTTTCTCTTTAATGAACTTTAAATTCGGCACTTACCATGTGCCTCTCTGGTGAATGTTTTCACCCCCTCTAGCTCGGTTTTCACAGACTTTAACTCTGTTTGAGCCAGCTTGAGGTCCTCGAACAGCTTTTTGTTCTGCTCCCGAACAGTCTGCACAAATAGCAGGGCAGCATGGATATCAGACCCTTAACTCGACCGTCCCGCCCAAATTAAGGCTCGGGGGCTACTGGGTTAGGTACTAGTTGTCAAAACTATTACTATACCTGCATATTCGTAGACATGAGCCTCACTGCGCCTTCAAGTCCCGTTCGGGCGGCGCCGAGGTATGCATCTACCGAGCTAAGAGCATTGACCTCCTGATTAGACAACGCGGTTTGCCGAAGTGATGCCTTGCGCCACCGATGATTCATCACACTTTCAACTTTGGAATTAGTGACCGAGACGTCTCCCGAGTCCTCGGGATTTTGGTCCTCGGAAGTGGCTCCCGGAGTAACTCCGGTTACATCTGGCGACCTCGGATTTGAGTCACCCCTTGGCACCTTCTCAACATCCTCGGCCGCGCGCGGTTCCACACATCGCCTATCGAACACCATGGAACAAATTATTGGCATATGCGGTGGATGTTGACGATAGAGGCCATAACAGTACAGTGAATACATTACCTCTTCGGGCGGGGCGCCGATGATGTAGCTCCCGTTGGGGCCACACGTGGGGTCACCCCATGACTACTTGTCGTCGGAGCCGCTGGTGCCGCCTTTGCGGCTATTCGGCGCGTCGTGCGGCGGCCCTTGGGAGTAGGTGTCAGTGTGTTCGGGCCTGCAGCGGCTGAGCGTTTCTTTCGAGAGGAAGCCCATTGGCCACTTACCACGGAGGAGGGAAGCGCCCCGGGATGATCGTCCAACAGGGCCACCTTGGAGCCATCAAGGCTCTCCTGGTAGAAGACCCCGTCCTCGAAATTAATGGATGTTTCAGGGTCGTTATGGAACCCAGGATCGTCATCGCGAGAGTAATTCTCCGGTTGAGGAGCCGGGCAACTCACCGTTTCGATCCATCGCCTCCAACTCTGTTCGGACAAGATGAAGATCCGATTATGAAAAGTCTGGGGTAATATCCGAACTAAAAAGAGTGGTCGAACTCACCATTTCGATGGGATCATACATCGAGAAGCCTTTCTTGAGCTTTAGTCGAGCGAACTCTTGCTCTTCCCCCTTGAACAAACCGGCTAGTATGGCGGCTATCGCCGCCTGATTGGCGGGCCCCTTCTTGGTGTACCGGGCAGCGTCGTCCTCCCCATTGTAGTTCCATAGCGGATGAATTCTCTGTTGGAGAGGCTGGACACATCGATCAATGGCTATTGCCATCACATCAACGATGGTTAGTCCGTTATGAGCTAACCACCTCACTTGAGCAGCCAGACGAGCTACTTCGGCACTTTCCTCTTGAGAAGGACTCTTCGGGCGCCAGTTGAACCGCTTCGTTGGAGAAGCCAATGAAAATTCCGGTAGACCCCTTAGAACTGGATCGAATAAAGGGACGTCTTCGATATAAAACCATTCCGAAGTCCACTCTTCGGCATCCTTCTTCGGAGTCCCAACGGGGTATCCGGTCCCGGCAATGCGCCATACTTCGGCTCCGCCGACCTCGTAGATGACCCCTTCCCGGGTGCGGGGGACTAGGCAGAAGAATTTCCTCCACAACTCAAAGTGCGCCTCGCAGCCCAGGAACATCTCGCATAAAGTGACGAAGCCCGAAATATGGAGGATCGATCCGGGGGTAAGGTGGTGGAGCTGAATCCCGTAGAACTCTAGTAAACCCCTCAAGAAGGGATGAATGGGAAAACCCAGGCCTCGCAGCACGAAGGGCACGAAGCAAACTCTCTCCTCCCCATGAGGGGAAGGGAAATTCTCCGCAAGGGCCTTTCCGTCTGCGGAAGTTAATCCGGGGCGGGTGGATGTGAGATCTGAGGCGGGCAGATACCCCTGCGCCTCAAGCCTACGTAGTCGCATACAAGATACGGAGCATCCCGCCCAATCACCTTGACGGGGGCCATGAGGGCGTGAGGAAGAGCCTGGGGCACTTGCCATTGTTTGTTGACTTTGGCTTTGCGAGGATGTGGAGAAGAATGGCAGGGGGTGGGGTGCGTTAACCTCCACGCCCTTGGCCTATTAAAGGGACATTTTTGTAAGAACCCATCGGGCCACTCCCATTCCGTGGGCGCGTAGAAATCGAGGGTCGTCATTTAATTCTATCTCTGAAGATACCTCGGTAACTGACTTATTGGTGGCCGAATTATTGTTAATCCAAATATAGGTAACGGGAGGAACTCGCCATCCAAGCCGAAGACTTCTGAAGCATGAAGCTGTCGAAGACCGTAGACCTCGACATTGAAGGCTAGTTTGGGGGCTACTGAGGGTGTCCCGGACTAGGGGGTACTCGAGCTGCCGGCCTATCTCTCATGGGCCGGACTGGTGGGCCGCTCTCTACACGTCGATGGAAGGCTGGATTGGGGACGACCCCGTATGAAAGAAGGAAATCTCTGAAGTCTTGGCGTCTCCTCCAAGGAATAGATGGTGTAATCGGCATGTTATCCCTGATGGTATCGACCATATGTAACCCTAGGCCCCCCTGGTGTCTATATAAACCAGGAGGTTTAGTCCGTAGGGAGAGATTGATAATCTAGGGTTTAGCCCATCTGATCTCGAGGTAGATCAACTCTGTAACCTTCATACAATCACATCAATACAATCAAGTAGGACGTAGGGTTTTACCTCCTCGAGAGGGCCCGAACCTGGGTAAATCACTGTCTCTACGCTCTCTGTTACCATCGACTCCTTGACCCATAGTTCGGACCCCCTACCCGAGATCTGCCGGTTTTGGTACCGACAACCGGGTCTACTTTATCTGTAGGAGATATGCCCTAGAGGCAATAATAAATGTTATTATTTATCTCCATGTTCATAATTAAGTTTATATTCCGTGCTATAACTGCTATGGTTCTCGAGTCTACAATAACCATGAGGCTCGGAGGAAGACTCATATGCACGTGTGGAATAATAAACGGTAAAATGTATTCCTAGTCTGGCCTCTAAGACTAGCTCAAGTGTTGCATGATGGTTCTGTTTTCCTGATCATGGGCATGACTAGGCCGGCAACTTTGAGGGCACAATGTTAGGATAACACTTGTGTTGAATCGACCCGATTGATGTTATGCTATGAGATTCATTCGTCACAAGTTAATGGTTAATAACACAGAGATGGTTTACGTTTGCATAATTCCTTAGACCATGAGAGTATCGAATTTCTTCATGCTTGCTTCATGAACTTTGGGGTTTGTTAAACGTCATCCGTAAATGGGTGGCTATTACGGCGGCTTACGGGTTCATGGAAAAGTATGTCAAGTAACTTGATAGCTCAAGATTGGGATTTGCTCCTCCGACGATGGAGAGATATCTCTGGGCCCTCTCGGTGTTACGGTATCCATCATCGTCTGGCTAGACACATTGTGATTTGATCACAGGGATGCCGGAACACGGGAACGAGAAAAGAGAACAAAACCGGCAACGAGGTAACTAGCATTGTGGACAAGTGTTGATCCACGGGGATGCCAATGATTCTCACCTCGGGTATTTGTAACATATCGCGAAGTAACAGGAATAGCACACGGCAACTGGAGGTTCACTTGAATATTCATTCGTGTGGGTATAGGGGTCAATATGGGTGTCCACGGCTCCGATGTTGATCATTGATCGGAAAGAGTTCCGGTCATGTCTATACTTCACCGAACCTATAGGGTCACATGCTTAAGGGTCATCTATCTGCTGAATACTAGACAAGGAGTCTGAGAGAAAATCACCGAAAAAGTTTCGAACGAAACGGAAACGTTCCGGAGAGGACACCGGAATAGTTCCGGTAAAACTGAAAAGTTGTTTCAGGGTATTCCATTAAGTCAAATTGGTTTCGACACATGTCTGGAAATTCTTGGAGGGTGCCAGAATCGTTCTGGAAACTTCTGGGATTTTTCCGGAGGAAAAACCGGAAATGTTCCGGCGCAGCCGGAACCGCTATGGTAGCTTTTCGCTGAAGAAAAACATTGTTCCGGAATTGTTTCGGAATGCGTTCAAAATTGTTTTGGTGGGTACTAGAATTGTTCTAGGCACACAGAAATAATTTGGGTTTTAACGGACGCAGAAAAATGTCTTCGTGAATAGTGAAAGTGCTTTTTGGATACTTTATGGAAAGTCACCTTTTGGGATATTTTCCAAAAGGTTTCTAGAAGGCTTGGGGGCTAAGAAACCCCCCTTGGGGGGGCCCCCAAGAGGGCTGGCCGGCCACATGTGGTGCTCCTCCATGGGGCCCCACTTGCTCCATTAGTTACCTTTTTATGCCCTTGTGGAAGTTTTCCTTCATGGGCATTTTGGGTTTTTTGGAAATGGCATCCCTACCCCTTGGCTTTACTATAAATAGAGGTGGAGGGGCTGACTCCACACTCACTCCTTGCTCACATACAAATGACATGCTCGTCTGGCTCTCTCTCTCTCCCTCCCACGCAAAATAGTTTTGTAGAGCCGAAAGGCTGTCTGGGTTCCGGTGGGAACTAGTTCTGGACGGCGAAGCCCTGCCGGATAGATGACACCGTATGTGTGCAACTCTGTAGAGAGATTGTAGTTTCGATCTTAGTTCGAGAGTGCCTCCCGAAGGGCTGTCCGAGTGACTGTCCGAGTTTTGAGGGTCCTCCCGAAGGGCTGTCCGAGTGACCGTCCGAGTTTCGAAGGTCCTCCCGAAGGGCTGTCCGCGACACCGTCCGAGGGACTGTCCAACCGCCTCCCGGAGGGCTGTCTGAGGGGCAGATGTGGGAGTACATCCTCGCGGTTGGGAGGTTGTAAATCCTAGCTGCGGGGATCTGCACCGCCATTCGTCATCGACTCTACTTTCGCTGCGCTACGAGTCGGTAACGAAAAAGATCAAACCTTGTATGCAGTCTCCATAGTGGTCCTGGGCTGGTGCGTAGGTCGGAAATTTTTTGTTTTCTGCTGCGTTACCCTACATTATCATATATAAAAAACCTAAAAATACCCTGCTGCAATTTATTTACTTTTATTTTATTTAGTATTTTAGTTTATCTATTTATCTCCATAAGATTTAATCCTTACAAATAACTGCTAAGAGGATTGACAACCCTCTTATTTGCGTTGGGTGCAAGTGTTTGCTCTTGTGTGTGCAGGTGCGCTTAACAGAATTTTGATTTGTTCTCCTACTGGATTGATAACCTTGGTTCTTAACCGAGGAAAATACTTATCTCTACTATACTGCATCATCCTCTCCTCTTCGGGGAAATACCAACGCAGTCTACAAGTAGCACGGACCGGCCCACATGGGACACCAGGCCTTGCCGCCTCCTGTGCCCTACTCATCCTCGGAGGAGTCTGCGACTTGTCCGTCGCCGGTGGACGTGAGGTCCACGATGAAAATGTTGGCGCCGGAGCTATCTTCGTCCCACCGGGCCGGCTGATGGGTCGTCGGCGACGCGTAGGAGGCGCAGCTGGTGTTGTTCTCCTCCGCGATCGACTGCAGCTGCGCCACCGCGGCGGCCGCTTCCTGGCGAGCGGCGGCTTGAGCGCGGACGGCATCGTAGATGGCACGCTGCTCGGCGACGAAGTTGGGGTTCGCGGCGGCCATGGCCGCCATGGTCTCCTCGCTCGCGCGCTCGCCGTAGATCTGGCCCTCCGCCAGCCAGTGCTGCTCCAGGAGGAACATGTTGTACCGCTGTTCCTCCTGCGCCTGCTGGAACGCCAACAGAGGCGCCGACGCAGGCTGCACCTCCGCCATGGCGGCGTTGAAGTGCGCATGCGCCTGCTCCATGGTGAAGCCGGCGTGCATAGGAGGCGCGGGAGCCGGGGCGGAGTCGTCGGAGCCCGTCTCCTCCATCGTGGTGTCGTCCTCGTCGTCGGAGACCTCGGGCGAGGTGGCGGCAAGGGCGGCCACCTCGTGCTTCATCTCCGGCGACAGACTGTCCCACAGTGCTTTCCCGCTGGCGGTCATGGCGGATGTGGAGGAAAGGAGGAGGATGTGGAGCGGATGTGTTGTGCTGTGGAGATAGCCGGTTGTGGCCGCCCTTAAATAGCGGACTCCGGTGAGGCTAGGCGTCAATGCGGGACGCCGGAGTGGGTTTCTCGGCCGGCGAGCCTGCTTAATGGCGGCATACGAACGGACAGCGGCATTGAACGGGCGTGGTAGATATCCGTCCCGTCCCATCCAGTCACGCGTCTCCGGCATTGAACAGGCGCGGACACCGGAGACGGGTCGCGGGCAGCGCTTTCGGCCGGCGCGTCGCTTCAATGGCGGAGGCAGTGAGAGGTCGCGTCCGCCCTGAGCCATCTTCAATGTTGAGCGGCGCGCTCTACAGTGGCATGAATGCGGGCAGGTGGCGCCGGGCGGGAACGCGCGCAGGCGAAGGAGGAGGGGTTTTGGTGGGCCGGGGCGGTTAGAAGCGGGCTTGGGATCGGTCCGGACTCCCGCAAAACTCCCTCACATTTGTATTCGTTTTGCGGGAGAAATCGCGTCCGGACCGCCCCGCGGACCGATACAGGTCGGCGTTGGATGGCTCACGCGGTCCGGACGGAGGCGGGCGGTTTGCGGGTCAGGCCTGGAGATGCCCTAATAAATCAAAACGTTGGTAGTGCTTGGTATGGACAACAGTCAGTACTTAAGGACGTCGGTCAAATCAGGTGCGAAGAATATACGGTTTTTGTACTTAAAGCTAGTCTCGTCCTCAATCGATCTTATTGAATGCCAGATTTGGGCGCTCGCTTTCGACCGAGATGCTCCTCAGACTAATCTCCCAGTGAGATCATCAGTTAGATGAGCAACGATAGTTGCATGCGATGAACCTCGAGATATTTCACAAGACCACTGGGCACGAACCAAGTCTAGAGTCTAACCTAACAATTGGACAATTACAGAGGGCCTGCTTAATAGCACGGTGACACTAAACTGAGTATTTCATATTCCATCGGGGATTGCGTTTCCCCTGTTTCCAGATTTTAGGTCGAGGTTTGAAATGACCCCTCATTTCAAACCTTGACCTACGGATTGTGTTTCGACATATTCTCCAAACAAGAAGGCCTCGCATATTTTTATGTAACGTACAATTAGCAAGATCATTCTCTTGACTTCTCCGTGCTACCGCCAAACTCGTCTCCATCTCATGCTTCTCAGCAACAGTAAACTGAAAGCTGCTAGCTGGCTATCACCACCACGTGTTAAATGCTACGTGGGGCAGGTATCCCGTGTGCCACACACTGCAGGCGGGTCCCGCGGTACCCTGGAGCGGACTTTCGTTTCCATTCTCACCTGACCCGGCCGAAATAACCACAGCCATGCTGCATGCGCGCGTGGCACGATCCAGGCGTCACTGTCAAGCGTACGTACGAAGATCATTGGCCGCCATGCTAATGGCTGGACAAATCCGTGGCCATGCCGTGCAGATCGTATCTCACGTATCTCAAGCCAGTTCAAAGATACGGCAATCGGACTGAAACCTCAGTATTCATTTGCGTACAGTTGGACTTCAGTTAATACGATTCATTTCGAAGCATTTGGTCACAATCAAACAATGGAAATAAGTCGGAGCTGTCAAAATCTGACTCCATTCGACCAAGGCGCGGAGAGGTGCACAGCCTGTATGGATCGGATCAGTCCGTCCACAAAGCTACAATAAAAAACAAAGATGTGAAAACAAAGGGCAGACACGTGAAACAGCACGTGAAATTATAAAATTCATCAGCCGCTTCTTCTCCGCAGGCCATTCGTACACGGAGCAGAGCAGGCAGCGTCGTGTGTGTGTCTCGAAGTCAATCAGCGCGTCCGTCCCATTCCGCCCGACGGCGACGCCATAACCAACTCCCCTCCAGAACCCGACTCCAGCTGACGCGGTGCTCTGGGCGCCACACACGCCTCACACCACCGGCCGGCCCCCGGAGGCGCATATAAAACAGGGCATGCTGTTCATCCTCGCCATAGGCCTACTACTACCTTCCTCCACGCACAACACTCTTGAGCTCTCTGCAAATCCGCAGCTGCCGCTCGCTTTACGGTGATCGGAAGCGGTACGACTCGAGAAAGGCAGCTCGCACTACTCGGCCGGAGTGGTGTGCGGACATGGCTACGGGAGCCGAGACGTTCAGGCCATTCGCGGTCGCCGCCGACGTCGTGGAGGCGCCGGTGTTGCTGATCGCCACAGGCAAGGATCAGCTCGTGGATCCGGTGATCTGGGGCGACAAGGAGCGGATGAAGAGGGAGCTCATGGCGTGGGCCAAGGCCGTCGCGTCCATGGCGCTCAACGTCCCAGCCGGCTCGTCGTTGCCGCTTTCTATGGGTCGACGACAGACGAGACAGGGTGCGAGCCGCCTCCAGCTTAGCACGTAGTTAGTTTTGCATGCGTTCTCTGTTGATCTGGCTGTGCCTGAACCTCAATGATGACATTGATGTGTTATCATTGTTTGCGATGGTATATTTTTGCCCGGGGGCGTTAAATTGTTGCTCCCTGCTCTGATTAGAGTGTGTGCATGTATAATATACAAGTTTTATAGATGAGATTAGTGCTTATGATTACTTTTGACCTTTGGCAGCAATTGGACTGTACACTGATCAGATAGACGAAACCTTTAAGTACAACTAGCAGATCTGGCGCGGCGGCCACGCGAGCTTGAATAAACCTGGTATCAAAACGTCACTCGCCTAATGTATCGCCACATCCATAAATCACAAAACTTAACTACCACTGTGTTACCCTAATTCAAAGATTGTCCCTCTTATACCTCACTAATGGATCTGAACCGTTGACTTTTATGGTGTAACATCCCCATGTAACAGCTACAGTAATCACCTGTTGATAATGACATGTCACCCTGCTTAACAGAGCTTGATCATCATTTGCATCATATCAAATTTCAAATTCCAGTTCAAAATGAAATTCAAATGCAAAGTGAAAATAAAAGTTGTTCAAATTTGAAAACCAAAATGTTCATAAGGCTGCAAATAATTCAGAGGCATTTATAAAAATATAATCAACATTAATTGAATTAGTTAAATGACACTATCATCCTAAAACAGTGGCAAAACAGAAGCATTTAATCCATTTTTATTTAAATAAAAACCAACTGAAATCATTTACTCACCAAACCATTTTCTGGTAGTGCTAAAAATTGCATACTATTTATTGGGGTAAGTCTCCTATTTTACAAAAATCAATTGGTGCCTATACATTTTTGCAAACGGAAGAAAAAGATAAAACAAAAGAAAGTAAAAAGAAAAAGGAAAATCCCCCCGGGCCTCGGCCACAGTAGCCGGCCCACGCTACCCCCTGGCCTATTTAGGCCCCACACCGAAACCCTAACCCCCCCCCCCCCCGATCCCCTTTTCCCCCGTTCCCCTCGCGGTCGCCGTCACCGACGTCGCTCGTCGTCGCCACCCGTCGTCGCCGCCTCGCCCCGTCGTCGCGTCCTCGACCGCCTCCCCGACGAGCTCCACCGAGCCACGCCGCCCGTTCATCTACACCGGGGTGAGCCCCGCGGCCGTCTTCCCCTTCCCCTCCTCTGCCGATGTCGCCGCCGCCTGGCCCCGCTGCTGCCGCCCGTCGTCGTCGCCGTCCGTGGCCTCCTCCCGCTCGTCCTCCCCCACGCGTCGCCGCGCTCCGCTGCGTCCCCGCGCGCGCTCACCCGCGCATCGCCGCACCCCGCCGCTGCCCGCGGCCAGCCGTCTCGCCCCGCTCGCCGCTGCTCGCGCCCGCACCGCCGCGCTCGCTCCGCTGCTGCCGCCCGCGTCCGCTGTCGCTGCCTAGCGCCGCGCCGCCGTGCCACAGCCGCCCGTCGCCCGCGCCGTACGCCGCCGCTGGCCTCGGCCGCGTCTCCGTCCGCGCGCGCGCACGCGAACAGATGGCTGTGGCACGGCATCTTGAGCGCGGACGGCATCGTAGATGGCACGCTGCTCGGCGACGAAGTTGGGGTTCGCGGCGGCCATGGCCGCCACGGCCTCCTCGCTCGCGCGCTCGCCGTAGATCTGGCCCTCCGCCAGCCAGTGCTGCTCCAGGAGGAACATGTTGTACCGCTGTTCCTCCTGCGCCTGCTGGAACGCCAACAGAGGCGCCGACGCAGGCTGCACCTCCGCCATGGCGGCGTTGAAGTGCGCATGCGCCTGCTCCATGGTGAAGCCGGCGTGCATAGGAGGCGCGGGAGCCGGGGCGGAGTCGTCGGAGCCCGTCTCCTCCATCGTGGTGTCGTCCTCGTCGTCGGAGACCTCGGGCGAGGTGGCGGCAAGGGCGGCCACCTCGTGCTTCATCTCCGGCGACAGACTGTCCCACAGTGCTTTCCCGCTGGCGGTCATGGCGGATGTGGAGGAAAGGAGGAGGATGTGGAGCGGATGTGTTGTGCTGTGGAGATAGCCGGTTGTGGTCCGCACACGCGTGGCCCGGACATGTCCGGCCCCAAACAGACACGGCCGCGGACATGTCCGCCCGAGACACTGACTGCTGGGCCCACCCTGTATACTGTTTAAAAACGAAAAATGAAAAAGAAATAAAAGAAAAAGAAAAGAAAATAAGTAAATTAAAGAAATAAAAATATAAAATAAATAAATAATTAATAATTAATTAACTTAATTAATTCTGTTTAATTAAATTAATTAATAATTAACCTAATTAATTTGTAATTAGTCTAATTAAACCTTAATTAATTTAATCAGTCACTGACAGGTGGGACCCACTGGTCCTGTTCACTGCTGACGTCACTGTGACGTCAGCGAACACTGTTTCGGATAATCCTAATTTAAATAATTAAATAATTCCAGAAAATCAATAAAACTTTGAAAAATCATATAAAATAAACCGTAACTCGGATTAAAATAATTTATATATGAAAAACGATAAGAAAAATATGATGAACCCGAATACGCTGTCCACATACCTGTCAGCCCTCTCTAACATGATGAACATGGAACTTTCCCCTCCAGTTCATCTGTCCGGTAATTGCCCGGAGCTGGTAAAACACCTCCAAATGTTTCCCGCTCCGACTAACTTGTGTAGTACTGCGTTAGGGCACCTCTCGAATAGCGTGCTGCCATGACCAGCATCGGTGTGCATTTGTTTGCTTTATATTTACTGTTTCTTCCCCCTTTTCTCTCCGGTAGACTCCGAGACCGATGTTGTCCCTGTGATCGACTACGTCACCGACGATCCCTCTTCCCCCTTCAGCAGAGCTTCCAGGTAAGCAAACCCCCTTGATCATTCTGATATCGCCCATTCCTTCTCCCCCATGCTTGCATTAGATTTTGCTACTGTAATTGATTTCTCCTATTTTGTTGCATAGCCTGTTTATTGTAACCTCTGTTGATACTTTACTTGATATCCTAAAATGCTTAGTATAGTATGGATGAAAATACATCTGTGGCCCCTCCTCCTTGCTCTAGTTGCCCCGCTTAGTTACTAATGCCCCGATCGATGTGATCGACGGGCTGAGACCAGCACATCACCGCACACCCCCTAAGATGTTCGACTCTACAGAGTTATCCTCGAGTGACGAGGGTGATACCTCTTAACTCACTCCCGATGATGCCTATGTAGCACAGCTAGTCTGACGTGGATTACCGAGGGTGATTCCTCTTTCACCACCTCTGATGAAGCTTCTGTCGTGCAACCCCTCAAGTGTGGACCATCGAGGGTGATTCCTCCTGGTTCTCCTTGACGGATTACATCGAGTAGGAATCCATAGAGGGTGATTCCTCAGATTCCCCCTTGATGTGATGAACACACGGTTACCCTACTTTTACTACAGTCCCCGGGCAAAGTCGGGTTGACCCCGAGGGGTACCCGCGAGAGATATGAAGTCGGGTTGACCGTGAGGGTACCCGCGAGATAATTACGAGGCGCAGTCGGGCAGGCAGAGACCGCCCTCGAGAGGGATGGGCCTGGCCCTTGTTCCACTTCCTCGAGATGGGACGACAGGAGTACTGATCGTCACCGCGAGCTCCTAATAATGCGATGACGGATTTGGGTATTGATCTGAGTGGGTCGTTGGCCCTATACGCACTACCACCACGTGGGATAATGGTTATGGGACCCTCGGCGCCGTATGTATCAGCCAAAAGCTTTGTCAGACGTCCAGTTCAGCCTTGTGGCACGGCAGGATCGGCGCCATCCATGACAGAGGTGGTGCCTGGATCTAACCCTGCGCACAACGACCCGGAGTGCAAAGGGCAATGGCCCATGACCCCTTCGCACTTAGGATGTAGACCGGCGGGGACCTCTCTGCTGAGCCTAGGTAGGACTACGTCGTGTCGATTACCCGAGGCCGGGCATGACCCGATAAAAATGTGTCCGGCCAGAGTTAATCGAGCGTGTTGGGTAACAGTAGTGCACCCCTGCAGGAAAGTTATCTATTCGAATAGCCGTGTCCACGGTAACAGGACGCTCAGTGTTGTATCCCGATCTACTAATACTTGAACTGGAGATATGTTTATTAATTGTAAGCTCCGGGATCGCTTTCTCGCAGGGAGTCGAGGAAGGATCTCTGGGCTTTGCTTCAACATGCTTGTTAAATTATAATATGGTAATCTGCACTCTTCTAATGCTGCAAGACTCTGAAGATGCTAGTCTTCGATAGGCTAGGCCTTTCCTCCCCCTGTTCTGGCATTTCTGCAATTTAGTCCAAAGATACAGCCCCATTCCTTTGATAATAATGCATATTTAGCATAGTTCTGATGTCAGTCTTGCGAGTACTTTGGATGAGTACTCACGGTTGCTCTGCTATTCTTTTCCCCATACCCATTTGATGATACATCAGACGATGGAGCCCAGGAGCAGGAGATCCCCGTAGGCGCCTACTACGACGTGGAGATCCCCGACGACTAGGAGTAGTTTAGGAGGCTCCCAGGCAGGAGGCCTGCGCCTTTTCGATCTGTGTTTTGTTTTGCCCTGCCTTCTAGGCCTATCTGTTTTACTTTTATATCTGTACTCAGATATCTAATGCTTCCGCTGATGCTTGTGTAACTCGAGCTTTTGTATTCGAGCCCTCGAGGCCCCTGGCTTGTATTATAAAGCTTGTATTATTTTATTTTGTGTTTGGAGTTGTGTTGTGATATCTTCCCGTGAGTCCCTGTGCTTGATCGTGCACGTTTGCGTGTATGATTAGTGCACGATTAAGTCGGGGGCGTCACAGTTTTTGACATCCAACGGTACCAAACTAGTATGTTTTTGCGGGTACCAAACTATTAAAACATGCAAATCAACACACTCACCCTCTCCCAGGGCGCGGAATGTACAAACGGGTCTGTCAACAAAAGGAAGCCAAAAAAATCTATCTAAGGCGTGTAAAAAAAATGTCCTACGTCATGCTCTCCTCAAATTCTCTCGTCAATTCGATGCGAGAGAGTGGTCCACACAGAAAAACTACTCTCAAATATCTTTCCATGTTTTCACGGATGGTATTTTTCTGAACATGTCCTAGGAGCAGCGCCCAAATGCTAGAGCCTACAAATGGTCATAATTCGGAAGGTCCATTGAAACTGAACCTTCCAAGTGCCATTGATCTACGATTGGAGATCACATATATTATAGGTTACCGAAAATGGGACAATGTTTTCTTTTATAAATTCTGTCATACCTTCAAACGCGAAGACTAATTTGGTTGACAAGAAAGATAGTGATGCTTTCTCTAGTTTTAGCAATCTTGATGGGGTTGAATTAACCTCCTGTAGTTTGTAAGCCGGGGAAGTGCTCCAAACCTCAAGGTAAGGTACACGAAAAAATGACTTCACTAGAACAAACCATCTTCAAATATCTTCTCAACAATTAAGTCAAAACACTAAGCTAGCATACTATACTTGGCAAAATGGCAAGTATATTAACTGTCTTGCCATTGGAAGTCAAAAATGCACACCAAACAATGGATAATAAGATGCATGGTTTTGACCACCTGAATTAAAGTTTTTTTCGCGAATATGCAAAGAATTACGTGTCATTTCATTGATAGGTAGGAGAGAATTGTTACAACATGTGACGCCCCTGCTCGATCGTGCACTAATCATACACGCAAACGTGCACGCTCAAGATCAGAGACTCACGGGAAGATATCACAACACAACTCTAAACTCAAATTTAAACATAAATCTTCATATTACAAACCAGGGGTCACGAGGACCCGAATACATAAGTCTTACACACAAATAATATCTGGGTACAGACATAGTTAGTCAAGTTTGCCTTAAGAACGCTAGCACAAACAGCGACACTGATCGAAAAGGCGAAGGCCTCCTGCCTAGGGCCTACGAACTACTCCTGGTCGGCGGGCTCAACGTAGTAGTAGTGACCTCCGGGATCTCCTACTCCTGGGCTCCGTCGTCTGAACGCAGCAACCGGGTATGGGGAAAAGAGATAGCAAAGCAACCGTGAGTACTCATCCAAAGTACTCGCAAGATTGACATCAGATCTATACTAATTATGCATTGGTATCAAAGGAATGGGGCTATATCTTTGGACTAAACTGCAGAAATGCCGGAACAGAGGGGAAGAGGCCTAGCATATCAAAGACTAGCATCTTGAAGCAATCTTGCAGCATCAGAAGAGAGTAGAACAAGATAATATATAATCAATCATATTTTAGTAAAGCCCTGGGATCCTTCCTTGACTACCCTGCGAGAAAGTGATCCCAAGAGCAGTAGTATCAGTTTAATAGTGTAATAGTATCCATTTGTAGTTGTAGCAGATCAGGATACAACTCCGAGCGTCCTGTTACCGTGGACACGGCTATTCGAATAGATAACTTCCCTGCAGGGGTGCACTACTGTTACCCAACACGCTCGATCACATCTGGCCGGACACACTTGCTGGGTAATGCCCGGCCTCGGGTGATCGACACGACGCAGTCCTACCTAGGCTCAGCAGAGAGGTCAACACGCCGGTCTAAATCCTAAGTGCGAAGGGGTCTTGGGCCCATCGCCCTTTGCACTCCTGCACGTTGCGAGACTGGCCGGGGCCTAGGCGTGACACTGTATACACAAGTGACGTAACCAACCCACCCCAGCAATCAGCCCGCATCTCTAAGCTGTGACATCTGAAGAGCTTTCGGCTGATACATACGACGTAGAGGGCCCATTAAACCATTATCCCACGTGATGGTAGTGCGTATAAGGCCAGCGGCCTACTCAGATCAAATACCCAAAACCGTTAAGTGTGTTTAGTAACTCGCGAAGACGAACAGGATCCCTGTCGCTCCGACTTGATAACACACGGACCACGATCAAGGACCAGGCCCACCTCTCTCCTAGGTGGTCTCCGCCTGCCCTGTCGTTCCGCCATAATATCACTCGCGGGTGCTCTTGGAGCCGACCCGTCTTTAATATTATTCACCCGCGGGCACTCTTGGAGCCGACCCGACTTTAACAGTTTAAAATATTGCAATAAGTAAACGTTTCCGTGATCATCACCCAGAGTGGTCATGGCCCGATATCAAGCATGGCAAACGGACAAGGGTGTAGGGCCACAGATGAATCAATGGCATAGCTAACTAAGCATCATGGGACAACAGGTAGGTATCAACAGCAGGCGACAAAAGCAGGCTATGCATCAGAATAGGAGCTATCGGAATAACAACAGAAGCAATTCTAATGCAAGCATAAGAGAGAAAGAATAGGCGATATCTGGATGATCAAGGGGGTTTTGCTTGCCTGGAAGCTCAACTGAAGGGGTCTGGTCGTCGACGACGTAGTCGTACTCAGCAGTGTCGTCGGCAGTCTCGGGGTCTATCGGGAGAGAAGGAGGGGGAAGAAACAATAAATACACGGCAAACAATGCAATCACTATGCATGACATGCTTAAACGATGTGCAGAGGTGATATAATGCATCTCTAAATATTTTAGATGATTTAGGAATTTATCTGGAATTATTTTATCAAGGCCATGCACTATTCATTTATCGGAAACAGGCAAAAAGTTCCATGTTCAGTATGTTAGAGGGGTGTGGCAGGTATGTGGGTAGGATATTTGGATTCGTCATATTTTTCTGATCGTTTTTCATATATAAATTATTTTCATCCGAGTTACGGTTTATTTTATATGATTTTTCAAAGTTTTAATCATTTTCTGTAATTTCTGGAATTATTCTAAATTTGAAATTAAAATGGAAATTGCTACGGGTACCCAGTGGGTGTACCCAGCTGTTAAGCACAGTGGCTGACAGGTGGGCCCAGTCAATTGCATGGTCAACGTTGACTGGTCAAGGGTCCAGTCAGCAGAGGCTGACTGGTGGGCCCTCTACTGAGTCAGCAGGCTGACTGTGTAAATCTTATCCAAATGAACAGTAATGGTGGTCCCATTTGTCAGCATTTTAATTAGCTAAACAGTTTTATTAGCCTGTTAATTAAACCGCGTGGGGTCCGACTGTCAGTGGGTTTTAGCAGTTAATTAGGCCGGTCATTAGCGTTAATTAAACAGTGCCACGTCAGCGGTTATCGTCGGCGTTAATCCGGCGAGGCGGGGGGAGCTCCGGCCGGCCGCTTCCGGCGGCGGATGGGCGCGTGGGTGGGTTCGCTGGATAGCTGCTGCTGCGGCGCGTCGAGCGGTGGCCTCGGGGCGACCGGGGGTGGTCTGCAGCGGCGGCAACGTCGAACGGGGCGACGGCCGGCGCACGGGCTCGATCGGGTGCGAGGTTGCAGCTCGCAACCGAGCAAACCGAGGGGCTAGGAGGCACCTACGGGGCTCCAGGAGCACGTGCACATCGGCGGAGCGCGATGGGGAGCACGGCAGCGAGGTATTCCTCGGCCATGGCGGACGGCGAGGCTCCGGCTACGGTGGGGCACATTGGAGGGCGAAAACGACCAAGGGGGAAGAGAGGAAGGAGCGGCTGCTCACAGCAGCGACGAGAAGCGGCTCGGGGAGGCGCGGGGAGGTCGGTGCGGTGGGGATCGACGACGGGGAGCTCCGCGCAGAGGCGGCGAAGATGGCGGCGATGGCGACGAATGGGGGCCTCCCGGCTCGTTCCAGTAGGCGCAGGCGAAGTGGACGACGACGGCTGTCCTCCTGGACATGCCGGAGTAGCGCGGGGAGCTCGGTGAGCGTGGTGAACGGCAACGGCGTCCTCGGGTCCGTCCGGGCGAGCTCGGAATCGAGCGAGGGAGAGGGGAAAGGAATTAGGGTTGCGTCTAGGCGGTCAGTGGGGTCCTTATACATCGCGGGGAGCCGCGGGATGAACGACAGCGCGCCATCCGCAGCCTGGACGCCCGTGCGCGCGCCATGGCTTCCCCTCTGTCGAGAGGTGGGAGAAAGGCCAGCGGGAATGGGTCGGGCCACACTGTTGCGCTACTGGGCCGAAGTGCACAGTGGCTTTTCCATTTTTCTTTTTCTTTTTCCAATTTTCCTCTAATAGCTTCCGTTTGTATTTTCTTTAGCAAGCAATTGACTTTTATAAAATATGCCATTGGTCAAATTAAATACTCTGCAATATATAGTACTGCCACAAAAAGTTTGGAGGCAATACCATTTCATTTGAATTTTGTATTAAAAGAAAAGGGATTTAATGAGCTATTTTGGGTACTGTTTTAATTAATTAAGGTCATCTAAATATTTCAATTAATGTTGGTTTCTATTTTACAATTACTTAATGATTATTTGCAAAATTATGAACACTTTAGTGTTGCAGTTTGAAGAAATATTAATTTGACTTATATTTTGAATTTGAATTTGACTTTGATTTGAGTCAAGTGGCATTTTGGCTTAGCAAAATAAGATGACATGGAATGATTAGCAGGTGGTCACTGTAGCTAATCACTGGGGGTGCTACACAACAAATAGGAGGGAGGGGGCACCGCAAAAACAAGCAACGCATCCTAAAGACTCGCCTAGCCCGAACTCAAGCCATGAAAGGCGAAGAGAAGGGACACAGGGGACACGGACCGCGTCACGACCAACGTAAGGAACCTCCGTCACGTGGCCACCACTCCATCACAGACTGAATCAACGTACCCCCACCTTATGCGCCTAGGAGATGGCAAGTGGGATGTAGGACCCAACCGTGCCGGAGGAGGAAGGCCTGGAGGAAGTGTCGGTGATGTCATATATAGCGCCTCGGATGCCCACACCCTGGGAAGCAGCCAATACCGAGTACAGCGTCCAACATCACATTCCAACACAGGGGACTTCTGCGAGCACCCAGGACAACGCCTTCATGAAGGAAGTGGCACTGTGACACCGCCGTTGTCTGGTCCGGCGAACCGGATCTAGGGTTTCCCCTGGTGCTCGAGGGGCACGGTAGAAAGGCCATGGTAGTGCCTCCAAGTAGGGCTGGACGAAAAGCTCGTTACTCGCGAGCTTAACGAGCACTCGGAAGCTCGACTCGTTAAGGCTCGTGCTCGTTAGTTAATGAGCCGAGCTGAACATCAATTTTAGCTCGTTAATATTAACGAGCTTAACGAGCTAGCTCGCGAGTTTAACGAGTAGCTCGTTTGGCTCGTTATTTTTCACATCAGTACTTTTTAGTTTTTACTAAATGCAAATGCTTAGCTCAGCCCGGCCCAATGGACACTGGTCGACTACAGCCCATCTCCTCCCAGTCCCCCACATTCGCATCTGGACAATTGATGAAGAGAACTAGAGAAGTACATAACAGATACGAAGAGACGAGAGGAGACTACGGAGCTTAACGAGTACTCGTGAGAGCTCACGAGCTTAACGAGTATTTAACGAACCGAGCCGAGCATGAGTTTGAGCTCGTTACTGTTAACGAGCTTAACGATCACGAGCTTAACGAGCACGAGCTTAACGATCACGAGCTTAACGAGCCGAGTAGCTCGTTAGTCCAACCCTACCTCCAAGAAGGGGACGACACCCACGGGTGTTGCCACTACCAGCATCGGCAAGCCGAGCAGGCTTTCGTCTTGGCCTGAGACTGAACAATCCCAAAGAAGCCGCCAAATCGATGTAATATTAAGGTAAAGATGCATCAACGATACATTCGATACTAATTAAATGACCACCTTATGTCTCACAAGGAGGAAATTCCTATGTGTATACATTGAAAAGAAAACCAATAGTTAACAGCGGCATGACAAATATATGACAACGAAGCTAAAAAGAGACTAGGGTGACATGAAATAGAGGAAAAAACAAAAACTCAATGGTGGTATGAAAAGACATGACAGAAAAGGTAAGGAAAAATAATCCCACGGCAAGTGTTATCAGCAATCTACATATCTTGCTAGATATGATTTCAGGAAGTAAGGAAAAATACTTTAACAATGGCACAAAAATTAGTATGGAGATGCCGGAGACCATGTTTGGTCAGGTCAGGTCAGCCCAATGGTCTTCTGTTCGCCATGTAAATATTGTGACGGTTGAATAAAAATCTTCAGAGTTTGCGTAAAAAAATGAAGTGAATTGTTTCTTCTTAAAAAAATGAAAGGAATTGTTTAATTAAGGCCCAGATAAACCAGAAGAAATTAAGAAAATGAAACAAAAAACAAATGGAGATGCGGGGGATCGAACCCCGTGCCTCCCGCATGCAAAGCAGGCGCTATACATTTGAGCTACATCCCCTTTGCTTAATTTTTCGATCTTAAACGGTAAATCTACTCGTATTATACTTCTGCAACGCGAAGACTAACCAGCATGGGCCAATGTTTTACCTTTGATGACCGGCCCACTTGCGTACTCCTGATGGCCCGTGGCGGTTTAAGAAGTGGCCTCCTCAAAAGTTGTCCAGCAGGGTATCTTCGTAGTTGGCTCTGGAATGATTGCTTGCAGGATTTCATATTTTCCAGTGATCAGCTTAGTTGGAAGAGATAGATAGGAGAAGCGAATGCCAGATGCGCGGTGTGCCAATCAATCCAATTTCGTGAGATCGAGTCAAGATAAGAAGGAAAAATTCTTTGGAGTAAAGTCGCCTGGAAGAAAGAATAGGAATTGATCTAGCTATAGGGTTCGGCGAGGCTGGAGACATATTAGTCCCACCTCGGCCGGAGGGAGTGAGCGCGTTGAAGGGAGGTCTTTAAGAACGGACGGGGCGCGACTGGGAGAAGCATGATCCTTCAGGCAGCAAAGGGAAATGAGGAGTGGTACAGGCTCGCTAATTATGCGAGAGGGGTGCCCGCCCCAATAAGCCTGTTACGACACTGGGGCATCCCCGTGATTTACCATCTGATCCTGAATGTAAAATTTAAAGCATTTCTGTTTTTGTTTTTTTCTGTATGTATATTTTGAAAACATAGTTTTTTTTTGCCTATTTTTATGAACTTGAATTTCTGGACTTGGTTAGAGTTTTGTTTTTGTTACCCCCCTCCCCCCAAAAAAAAGAGTTTTGTTTTGGTTCACCAAAGGTGAATTTGATTCTTCTTTGCTGTTTTTGTGGTTGATGATTTAGATTCTGTGTTTGTCACCCTGAAAACCAACAATGGGAAACGATTTGGATGGGGTTGGGTGGAAAACACATTTAAGTTTGGTTTGGATTCTAGTTGAGAATTTTTGGATTGCTTTGGTTTAGTTGACGGACATATAGTTGCTCGGTTCGGGCTACTTCAATCTGGATTTCAAACTATTACCAGGTTGGAGCACCTGTTGTCGACAATCGCTTCATTTCGTGGATACCGCCACAGCTTTGCCTTCGCTGCATCCGAATGCCGTCGTCACATCTCTTCGCTGCATCCGAATGTCGTCGTCACATTATCTCGGGGTCGTCCGTTGCAGCTCGTCATCCTAGCGCCAACGGGTAGCAAGCAACAACGACAATAACCCTATGCAGCGCCGACGTGTCAGAGTGGGAGGGGAGGTGAGGCCTAGGCCCTGGGGCCGACGACTTGAGATGATGAGAGGGAGACAAAGAAAGGTGAGGTCGTCGTACGGGGTGGGGTGGGGTGGGGGGATACAAATGCCTGACAAAAATTAGATTGTGTTTAGCTTAATCGATCGCCGCACACGACAAGCCATGTTCCATGCCCTCATGTCCTCACGACCGACTCCAGTTTCGACCACGTTGGCCTTCCTTGGGTCGACGGGACTGGGCAGGGCTCTCTCCAGCGAGTTGGTAGTCGGTGGTGGTGTGCTCCGTCGTCAGTGCAGGTCATTGTGGTGACCTCACCACGGATTACGATGGACGCCGAAAGATCTTCATGAGAGTTTCATCTCTCTAGATCTGATGGTTGACTTCGGCGGTGAGATACAAACTATGGACGACAGCTTGACGTGGAGGGATGGTTGTGCAGCGGCGCCGGTCACATCGCATGCATGTAGATGCTGTGATTGTGGAAAACTGATGACGACAATACATGAGTGACTACGATGGTGGTTCTCGAGCACCTGGTCTTAAGTTCCGTGGTGAAAGCCTAAGTCTAACCTAAGTTGGGTATACCTAGCAATGATGGTATTTTTGTGTCTTTATATCTTGTTGAAGGCACTGCTTAGACTGGTTCTTCAGGGTGAAAATTAGAACCTCGTCGTCTGTGTGGTGTCATGAGATGATTGGTCGTTGTTATAGTTTGCCGATCACGGATATAATCGATTTGGTTTTTTTTTTCTTTCTTGCCTACATATAGCTTTGGTCTTATATATGGCTTTACAATTTGCTGGCATGTTTTGTGTGTGCATACGTTGATGTTGGCTGTGTGCATCCTAACTATGCAGAGGCTGGACCTTGGCTTATTGTGTTTGTATTCTATTGATGTTTTATTTATATTTCTTTTCTCTAAACTCTCAAATTAGTTTCTTCTAATCATCTAAATGGAGTAGGTTTATTGATAACATTATTAGTGTCCTTGCACTTTCTTCGTGCCTAAACATCCGAAGTTATCTATGATACAATATAATGTAAATGTAATTATCTTTTGGCATATTTCCTTTTATTGCTTTAAGTTTCTATGTCGTATCATGCCCAAAAGCTTGTCATATTGCTACTTTTATTTTGATCAACATATGTGACACTTTCTTTCTACGAAAAAGAGACATTGCAAGCTTAAGATAGGAAGTAATATTCAGTAAATTAGGTTGATTGTCTATAAAACCTCTTTTATACAACGACAAAGAGAAAGTAAGATTGATTGTCTCTAGAACCGCTCTTACAACGACAAGAGAAAAACGGCGCGGCAAGACGCACTTTTCCTTCTAGCACAGTTTTTTTCATGGCGAGTCCCCATCTTCTCTTGATTTTGGACGAGGTTTCAGTGTTCACCGTTACACCACAACCCAAAGCAAGAGAAACGGTACGATCACGTAATAGGCAACGGCGGCGACCGGGGTCGGTGGCACTAGCACTGAAGAAGAAGCAGACTCGTTGTAGTAGGGAAGGTAGCTGATCGGAGGCGCTTGGTAGTACGGCTGCTGAGGCGTGTTTTGGCCGCCGCAGCAAGCGGGTGCCACCGGCGGGCATGGCGCCTGCATGCCCGGGGAGGGCGGTGTTGTCGACGGCGGAGGGCCACCGTAGATCGGCAGAGGCTGCGGCGGTGGCTGGCATCCGGCGCCGTTGCATAGGACAGGAGCCGTGGTGGCGTTGCCGCCTGCAGTGTCGCCGGCCTCAGATCCTGCTGCTGCCACAGCTGCACCTGCCAGCAGCAAGGCGTGCAGCAAGAGAAGCGTCATGGTGTTCGTTGCCCCAGTAGTTTTTAGATATTCTTGGCATCCGTGTGTTGCGGTGGAGGGTTATATAATCGGTCTGAGTATAGAGGTAGGGCTACATGCACCGTGACACATGGAGAGCCATGTGTTGGAGGCTGAGATGCCCTACGCTAGCTTATGGAGACGGAGACACTGGCCGCTCTGTCTCTTCTCATGGTCAGCTTCGAGATAACTGGATATACACGAATGCGTACGTAGCAGCAGTTTCCAGCAAGATTCAAGGGGAAAAACAAAAGTAGTTTCCAGTTATATATTATATCGATTCAACGTGTGTGCATACTGGGGCTACACCACGACTAAGCCACCTTGTCAATGGTGCAATCGCAGTTTCGGTGCCTACCATACTTTTCCAACGAAAAACATTAGATTCTCCCCACAACAAACACGAGTTTTAGCACATCCAACACAAAAAACGCGATGTTTTGGATGTGCTAAACTCGTGTTTTTTGTGCCAAACACAAAAAAACAGCTCTACAAATAACTGTTCACATCCAACACTGTCCTAAGATCTTCGGTTCAGTACTTCAGTTTCAGCACGAGAATATGAACAATCATTTGTAAAGTAGATTTTTCTAATACTCCCGAAAATCACATGAGTGATCACCCTGAGCTTTCCAGATAATTGAAGAATAAATCACATGACGTTTTTTCTTTTGCCAAAAATCAGCAACGAGCAATCTGGCAGCAATTACATAAGCCGAACCAGACCGATAAAAAAAGACTGCCGCAGGGAACCAACAGGAGGGAAGAAGCGAAGCAGAACCTGCAACTTTACTGAGTACCCCAAATATTGCAGGCATAGAGAGTTAACTGACGCCTCAAGAACTCTCAGTGTTTAGCCTCCTACTTGGTGCAACCTGACGAAAACACCAAATCTTGCATCATACTGTGATCTGGTGAAATCGTACGGTCAGTAGCACGACGTAGTCAAGCAATAAGTTTTACAGCTTCTGTTCCAGATACAAGTGTGTCTTCTACAAATGGTATGGTCTTCCATACTTTTAATCCTACTGGCGCTGGACTACTTTCAGGACCTGAAACATATACACCAATAGTAATGGAGTGACTGAAAGAACAAGATAACCAAACTCTTTGTCCCCAGGCCGGCAATACAAACCTTGACATCTGGAGACATCCTCCATACAAACTGCCATGTAATGAGAACTATTTAGTTCTGCGAGTGCAAATCGCCAATTCTCAGACAGATGATCACACCCAGAGTTAGAATCATTACATACTTTCACTGCCTGGAAAATTCGACAAGAGACAAGGCAGATAAATAAAAATGACTTACTGTGAAGTAGCAATAACATAATGCGCCTGACTTTTGTGATGTCCTATGATACATAAAAACCAGACACTTTTCCCTAACCAAAAAAAAAAAAAAAGGACGGTGTTACCATGCAAAAGCCAAAAAACAGGGTAGGCATCTACTTTTGATTCCGTGTGCAGGCAATGGTTTAATTGTGTTGGCGTGATTGCACAGCACATGGTGGACCTCACAAATGCAGTATTGATTTCTGTTTTCTACTTATTTTGCTTTCTTATTTGGAGGTTTGCCCCGTTGTTTTTCTATTTGATGAAATACTGATTTTTGCTATAAAATATGTGACACATGTGAAATTTGAGAATTTCTTGTGAATCTTGCATGAAACCCTGAAATACATGTGAAACACATCCCAAAAATGATAAATAAAACGTCAAACAACTATGAGTCTTCTCAAATTTATTGGATTGGTTCAGATCCATGTAAAATGCATTGAATTGTTTAGTGAAACTTAGTTTGGATTACGGCAAAACCTGATTAACCTACTGCAAAACATGTGTTGAAATTTTGCAAAACATGCGTGAAACTACTAATGAATGTTTTGAAACATAGTGGAGCCCGTGCAGTGAGAAAAAAAAAGGCTGACATGATATGTGAGAGTGAGAAGCAGGGCATATTACATCTCAACCGTTGACAGAGATGACCAAAATAGAGGGTGAGATGCTATCCCGGTTGTTTTAAGAACCAATGGTACACCTTTCCATAGCAGCAACTTTTCCGTATGAAATTTTCTTAACATGACATCTGAACGTTGGGCCAAGACGCAGGTGTCACATGTCAAAAGGTGTCACAAAATATCATGTGAAATTTTTGAACTAAAACCACGACCTTATTTTGGAACTGAGGGAGTAGTTCTGAAGCTCCCTCACACATATATTATATGTTAAAAAACCAGGGAAGGGGAAATGTCAAAGCTATATACCTTAGAAACCCGAATTCCCTTGCTTGTTTCCAAGTTGATTGAAAACTCATTGAGTGGAGCACCTGACAAACCCAATCCAAGAGCCTTTACATATGCTTCCTATAAATTTAGAAATCAACGATGCTTCCATGTAAGCAATTATTTTGCAACATCGTGTCAGTAACCAGAATTATGAATATTTAATTCAAATAGGGCAATATTTGGTGCAAACCCGACTTTGGTATTCCTTTTTCCGCAAACGGACCATTCATAAGATGCCCATCTACGTGTGTGTCAATTTGAGTTATTTAATATAGTTATATGTGGAGTTAGCAAGTTAGCATCTAAGAAGGGTTTGCACTAGATACATATACCAAACCTGCATTTCTATAGCAAATAACAACGAAGTCAGCTACAGTATGTTTTAATCTTTTAAGTGGTATCTTACACTACATGATAGGGCAGTTGATATGTTCTAGCCTTGTAGTAAAAAATGCCATAACTTCTCAATGTTCTAAAGAATGTATAGCACAATGCAGTGGTTGCATAAGAAAGGGCTATATATAGTAGAGGGCCAAAGAGAGACTTATTAACTTTAAGAGTCCATAGTTTGAAGAATTCCTTTTCCTGAGCATATGAATCAGAAATCTCAGCGAGATAATCAGCTTCTGAAGGGGTGAAAAAACGACGAGCAAGAGATAAAATACTCTTGGTTGTCTTCCGCTTCTTCTCTTCAATATCAATGCCAATCTAAAATGGTACATAAAACAGCAATATCAACTGAATAACTTCCACAGCAACAGAAACATGGTCAATGTCTTTCTCACTTTTGGCTGTCACAAGGACAAAGAACATACATTAGCATCCATGGCAATGCCACAGGCAATCAAAGAAGTAGTGTGTGAAATGTTGAAATGCAAGGGCAGCTCCACTTTATCATCGGATGGCCACAATATCTGATCAGACATGGAAAACAACCAAAGGCAGTTTAGTTACAAGGCTTTAAATAGCAGAAAAAAAGAACCACTGAAACCTAACCTCTTACCTCAGGTTTGCGAAAATTGTTGTACTTAAACTCAAACGACCTTGGATCAATTTTACAATCTGTATCTAGTCTAATCTAAACAAATTAGCAATAAGCAATAGCATATCAGTATTCCTGTTACAAGTCAAGAATGGAGCAGCATGCCAAGCTTCCATGTTACAAGTCAAAAGGCAGCTGGTTTCATTCTCCATTTTAATGCATCAGAAAGTGATTGTACACCTAATAGGTCCCAAAGTGTTACTTGAGAAAAAAAATTCATCTGTGGATGCAAAATGTCAAAAGTTACATTGTTTATGTTGAATCATATGTTCTCCATATATTTAAGACAGATGAATGCACGAATGGAAGCCATGCACCTATATACAGGCCGAAGTTCAAAGGGAATAACTCAAGGACCCATTCATCTAAATCAATAAATTGCATAAAACAGCTGAATCTCTCCAGAAATATTAAACTATTTTTGTTACAACAATACCAAGTTTTCCCCATAATTACAGTAATATAGACTAAGAGAAGTTTTTTATAGAGTTACCACCACCCAAGGAGAGGATCCTATGTGTTGTTAAGTCTAACCAATGTACACTAGTGAATCTAACATCAGCAGCCAGTTTCCCTAACTCCTATTAACAAGAATATAGACAACACGGTCTCTTGAATGATAGAAACAGGAATGAAACTTCAATTGACCGACAATGCAATAGGCAGTTGGTGGTTACATACATCTTGAGAGGGTGGTGCGCTTCAATGCACAGGACAACATAGCATGTTTCTGCAACGTTGTTTCATTTATAGAGTCAGCATACTCTTTTTGAGCAGGAGAAAGGAGTTGTTTATACATCTCTAGTTGCGACTGATCATTCAGCTCATCCGGGCAAAGATACCAAACATGCACCTCTCTACAAAAGAGATAAACACATAAACTAATGTCCTCAAAATATTCTAATGCACCAAACAGCTATTACAAGAAAGAAAAATCAACCATTTGTAAATGTACAAGAGTATAGTATCGTTAAGTACAAACTTTGCCCAACCCAAGAGAACACTTAAGTACTTAACGACCAGAAGCTATCATGTATCCACATGTCAATATGGGGAGATACACATATTGGAGAGTACAGTAGAATTTACATTTTCAAAGATAAATAAAGGAATGCACTAGAGCATGACGGCAGGAAACGTTGCCAAATCATGGATGATGTCATGACGACGCAAGAATCACTGCAGCCACGTGTAATCGACGGAGCAGGCTGCGTCACACTTTGGGACCGTGCAGTGAACTTTTGTGCCATATAATTAATTCCAGTAAAATAAAACCCGATAGTCCCTGATAATTCTTGGCACAGAAGTCCTTCAGTGAACGCCCAGCACCAGCCCAAATGAAATCCACAAATTACAGCCCTAGCAAACAATCGCTGTTCCTCAAAACAAAAAGCAAACAATCGTCTCATTCTGCAACAGTTGTTTCAATTTTTACTTGTTCAATGTTCATGTACTATCCTACAGTCATGCCCATAAGAAATTAAGGAATGTACATATTTAAAATTTAGTGAACAAGACAGGCTATGGAATAGCAGCTAAGAAGCTAGCAACATCTTAGCACCCTCTAAGGCTCTAACATTGACTAGTACAATGTACTACTCCCTATATTCAAATACACGTAATGGAAAATGCCATATCGCCATACACATATGCTGGGTATCAGTATATCATGTACTGTATCTAGCAACATAGCCGTACTCAGGCTCCCAAAAACTACAACCTGCAAGATACAAAGAAACGAAGGGAGAGAAGGAGCGTACCTTCTGGACTGGAGAGGCGGCGCGGGCGGGAGGGGCGCGAAGAGGAGCCCGCCGGGAATCCCTAGCGTCCTCGGAGGAGGCGGGGGCGGTGGTAGAGGCATCGCGCGGCAGCGGGGGAGGTGGCGGTGCATGCTGCTTGGCCTCTGCCGCCCGGTTTGGCTTGTAGTGGGGGCGTCGGCGGGTTGATGGCTCGACGACGGTGCAGATTATGGACAGGGGGCGTCGGGGAGAAGCGGCTCGGCGGCGGCGCAGCTCCAGAGACAGGCCGCAAGGGGCGAGGCGGCGGCGGTGTCTCAGTCAAAGGCCCTCGGTCTAGCAGAATCAGAAAGGGTGCGTGGGAAATTCACAATGAGTAAACTAGTTTTTTTTTTTTTTTGACATCAATGAGTTTTTTTTTTTTTTGAAAGTAATAAGACTTTATTCCTCATTTAATCACCAAATCGTTTACAATGAGAAATAAAATCCAGGGTCGAAGAATTCCAGAAGGAAGAAGACCTAGTAGTAAAGCAATTTTTCGCTAAGCAATCTGCAACTTGGTTTGCCTCTCTTAGAGCATCTCCAACAGGCGCGCGGTAGCGCGGCGCGCTAATTTTTTTTTCAGCGCCGAAATAGCGTTTTAGCGCGCGCGGGAGGGTGGTTGCTTTAGCAGGCGCTGCAAAATTTAGCGCGTCGCTATAGCGCTTCACCAGGCGCGGTAAAATCCAGCGCGCGCGACCAGCCGACGTTTGGAAAAAATTTGAAACAACACATACGAAAAAAATACGAAACAACACATAGTTCAAATTCATAGCATAGTTCCACAAACCACAAGCCAGTTCATACGATGCTAAATAAAACTACATAAAATGATGCTAAATAAAACTAGATAAAACTACTCCTCGTCCTCCTCGGTGGTGTAGTCCGACGACGTAAACGCGTCGAGCCACCGAGGATCTTCATCGTCCCAGGTCGACACAGGTCCCAGCTCGATCTGGGCTTCCGCCAGTTCCTTCCGCGCACGCTTGTCCGCCCGACGCACGGCTCGCTCCGCCCTCCTCTGCGCCCAGAACTCGTTCTCGGCGGCGACATCCTGCGGGAAGCGCTCGCGCCACACCGCCATGGCGTGCTCGTCCGTCTCGGCGATGAGGAGGCGGCGATCCTCCTCGGTGATTAGTCGCAGGGGAGGCGCGAGCGCCAGCGCCTGCTCGCGCGTCCGCATGTCGGAGAAGTTCATCTGCGACCGAGGCCGCCCGAGGCGCCACGCCGCCGCGTCGAACGCGCGGACGGCCTTGTGGGCGGTCTCGAACGTTCCGAGCCCGAGGCGTGTATTGCCGGAGCGGATCTCCGCGTAATACACGCCGGAGGGGCGGAGGCGGACGCCGCGGTAGCCCGAGCTGCTCCGGTAGCGCGGCGGCATGACGGGGGGAGAAGCCGCGGCGGCGGCGGGGCGCTGGAAGAGGCGGGGGAGAAGGCGCGACGGCGAGGGGGCGCTGGAAGAGGGGAGGAAGAAGGCGCGGCGGCGGCGGGGCGCTGGAAGAGGGGAGGAAGAAGGCGCGGCGGGAGGGAAAGCGTGGCGGTTGGCGGGCGCAGGCACGCGGCTTTTAACCAGCGCGCTGGCCGTCGCGCGCTGCCGCTTTTCCCCCCGCGCGCGCCAATTTTTTTCGCGCGCCTGCTGGAGCGCGCCAAACTGACGGTTTATCCAGCGCGCCGGATATTGCGCGCGCCTGTTGGAGATGCTCTTAAGCAGTGAGTGAAGTCAGCCTTAGCAAAATCAGGACTAAGAGTTTTGCATTCCATAACCGTGACAACTTCCTCCCCAAGGTAGGAGTCTTGCTGATTCACCATTTCTACTGCACTTGTACTGTCAGACTCTACTGTAACACCCCCAGTGTCATGCTACAGTGATCTCCCCCTAATGGTGGTCATGTCATCATGATCACTAAGCCAATTTGCCACTTGTCTAAAATCAAAGTCAAATTCCAATTTGAATTGCATGTCAAATATTTACTTCTTCTGTCATGCAATCAAAATAGTTCATAATATGGCAAATATTCCCTAAGTATTTGTCATGATGGAACCAACCTCTTTTGGATTCCCAAATTGCCCCTGGGAATTTATTTAGTGGTCCAGCAGCATTTAATTTGGCCTTTTCCATTTCTAAAAATGGTTAAGCAATTTAAATTGCTCTGAAACTTTTTGTGCAGCACCACAATATTGTGCTTGGTTTATGTGCCAAGTTTCACAGCTAACAAAAATTGTTTGCTAGCTCAGTTAAATAGATCAGTAGCTATTTTGGTTTATAGAGTTAGAAATAGGAAAATTCACTGTGCATCCGGCCCAAATGGAATAGCAGCAGCCCAGCCCATCTCGCGCCTTCACCTACCTCCCACCTGCTCCCTCCCCTGTGTCGACGTCGTAGCCACAGAGACGCCGACGGGCGCACGCGTCGCCCATCCGACGAGCCGCGGAGGGGATAAGGCCGCGCCCAGCCTCCTCTCCCTCGCGGACGAACCCTAGACCGCCCGTCCCTCTCCCTCGCCTCGCCCCCTTCCATTTTCTTCGAGGCCGGACGCATCCGTCGCCGCCGCTCGCCATTGCCGCGGCCACCGGCCTTCCCTCGCTCCATCGCCATGTCCAGGAGGTTCGTGCCGTCGTCATCGACCTTTCCATGGACCGCCTCGACCTGGAACACCTCGACGCCCCGCCAACGAGCCCTCTTCCCCGACTACGTCCACGGCACACCGTCGGTCGATCTGCGCGACCTCGACCTCCCCGGCCTCCCCGAGCTCGTCAGCGCGTTCACCGTGAGCTTGCGCACCTCCTCTCCCTCTTCTTTCGCTCGCGCGCGTGCTCTAGCCACGGTTTTGCGTAGCGCCGCCCGTCGCCGCCGCGGGACTTCGCCGGGCCGGCGATTCTGACCACCCCCGCGCCAGCCCCTTGTCCCATTCGATGCGCGGCGAGCTCCTCGTTTGACCCATGCCAACCGCCGCTCAAATGGCCGTCGGAGGCGAGCGCACGGTGCTCGTCCGCCGTAGGGATGGCCTCGCCGGCTTAACTCCGGCGGTGCTGACGTGGCGCCATCATTAGCCGCTAATGACGCGGTTAAGTACCCCCTGCCTATGACAGTGGGACCCGCGAGGTTTAACTAGCTGATTAAATAAACGTTTGGATTAATTAAAATTAACCAGGGGCCCCACTGGTCAGTTTGACCTGGCCACGTGGGCGTTGACTGGGCCCAGTCGTCAGCGACTGTGTCCAGCTGACAAGTGGCCCCCACAGCCCCTGTTGACCAGTCAGCTTTGACCGGTCAACCGTTGACTCTGGCCCCACATGCCAGTCACAGTACTGATGACCCACAAGTATAGGGGATCAATCATAGTCCTTTCGATAAGTAAGAGTGTCGAACCCAACGAGGAGCAGAAGGAAATGACAAGCGGTTTTCAGCAAGGTATTTTCTGCAAGCACTGAAATTATCGGTAACGAGTAGTTAGATAGCAAGATAATTTGTAACAAGTGACAAGTAGCAATAGTAACAAAGAGTGCAGCAAGGTGGCCCAATCCTTTTTGTAGCAAAGGACAAGCCGAAACGATCTCTTATAATAAGCAAAGCGTTCTCGAGGACACATGGGAATTTCATCTAGTCACTTTCATCATGTTGGTTTGATTCGCGTTCGCTACTTTGATAATTTGATATGTGGGTGGACTGGTGCTTGGGTGCTGTTCTTACTTGAACAAGCCTCCCACTTATGATTACCCTCTCTCGCAAGCATCCGCAACTACGAAAAAAGAATTAAGATAACTCTAACCATAGCATTAAACATATGGATCCAAATCAGCCCCCTACGGAATAGCGCATAAACTAGGGTTTAAGCTTCTGTCACTCTAGCAACCCATCATCTAATTACTACTCCACAATGCACTCCCTTAGGCCCAAAAATGGTGAAGTGTCATGCAGTCGACGTTCACATGACACCACTAAGAGAATCAACAACATACATATCATCAAAATACCGAACGAATGCCAAATTCACATGATTACTTATGACAAGACTTCTCCCATGTCCTCAAGAACAAAAGTAACTACTCACAAATCATATTCATGTCCAAGATCAGAGGGGTATTGAATAGCATATTAGATCTGAACATATAATCTTCCACCAGATAAACCAACTAGCATCAACTACAAGATGTAATCAACACTACTAGCAACCCACAGGTACCAATCTGAGGTTTTGAGACAAAGATTGAATACAAGAGATGAACTAGGGTTTGAGATCAGATGGTGCTGTTGAAGATGTTGATGAAGATTGGTCCTCCCACGATGAGAGGATCGTTGGTGATGTCGAGAGCTCCGATTTCCCCCTCCCGGAGGGAAGTATCCCTAGCAGAATCGCTCCGCCGGAGAGCAAAAGTGCTCCTGCCCAAGTTCCGCCTCGAGACGGCGGTGCACCGTCCCAAAAGTCTTCTCCTTATTTTTTCTAGGGCAAATGGGCTTATATACCAGAAAATGGGCACCAGAGGCTGGCCAGGGGCCCCACGAGCCACCAAGGCGCGCTTGGGGGGGGGGGGGGTGGCGCGCCCTGGTGCCTCGTGGGCACTTGGGTGGCCCCCTCTGGTACTTCTTGCTTCCAGTATTTTTTATTTATTCCAAAATAAATCTTCGTGAAATTTCAGCCCATTTGGAGATGTGCAGAATAGGTATCTCTGACATAGCTTTTTCAGGTCCAGAATTCCAGCTGCCGGCAATCTCCCTCCTTGTGTAAATCTTGCATATTAAGAGAGAAAAGACATTAGAATTGCTCCACAAAGTGTTATATTGATTAAAAACACTATAAATAACAGTAGGAAAACATGATGCAAAATGGACGTATCAACTCCCCCAAGCTTAGACCTCGCTTGTCCTCAAGCGAAAGCCGATATCGATAATCATGTCCACATGTTTAGAGAGAGAGGTGTCGATAAAAACAAAATACGGACATAGTAGCATCATGATCATTATTATAACAGCAATATTCATTATCATAAAACTTCTCATGAGCAAGTAACAATTCATCACAACAATGAAGTATAAGGCATAAACTTTCTTGAAAACAAACAAACTATGTTCTCAGTCAACAATGCAATTGCAATTCATCATATTTTCAGGAAGGGTCTCATGTAGGGGCTTTTTAGCAAGTCCACATACTCAACCATCATATAGTCTTCTATGATTGCTAACACTCACAATGTATATATGGAGCAAAAAGTTTCAGCCAGACACATAGAAAGATGGGGGCTTATAATTTCGCCTCCCAACTTATTCACCTCAAGGGTGATGTCAACAATAATAACTCATGACCACTCATATCCAACTGGATATATATGCCTAGATCTTTCCCCACCACATGATGCTTGCAAAAGAGAAAAATAAAAAGGAACAGAGGAGAACACTATTGACTCTTGCATAAAAAGTAAATACATAAAAGTAAAAGATAGGCCCTTCACAGAGGGAAGCAGAGGTTGTCATGCGCTTTTTGTTTTGGATGCACAAGCTCTTAATGCAAAGGAACGCCACTTTATATTGCCCCTTGTGATAGCAACCTTTATTATGCAGTCCGTCGCTTTTATTTCTTTACCATCACAAGTTCGTACAAAGCTTATTTTCCCTTACAATAAAAGTTCATACACATTTAGAGGCAACTTTTATTGCTTTTTGCACCGATGACAACTTACTTGAAGGATCTTATTCAATCCATAGGTAGATATAGTGGACTCTCATGACGTGAAACTGGGTTTAAGGGTTTTGGATGCACAAGTAGTATCTCTACTTGGTGTAGATTTTTGGCTAGCAAAGATATTGAGCAAGCACCACATATTGGAGGATCTATGACAATATAATTTCTATGTGAATATAAGCAAACATAATTCATTACGTTGTCTTCCTTGTCCAACGTCAACAATTTGACATAAAATACTTAATGGGGGCTCACAATCATAAAAGATGTCCAAGATAGTGTATTTGCATGTGAATCTTCTCTTCCCTATTAATTTTTTCATGAATTGCATCATTGACCAATGCTATGTTTGTTAACTTTCAATAAATTTTACCACTTATACTTTTCTTTATATAATGTCATTACTTTCCATAAGATTAGCATATGATCTTTTTCATTATTTTCATTGCTAGGGTTGAAATATAAAAGTAAAGAGGCAAAAACTCAAACTACTCTTTATTATATAACTCTCAACTCAATTACATAGATAGATAGATCATGAAACTAGCACTCGAAAATAGATCATACTAAACTTTTATTCAACTAAATCACGAAATCACTAAGGATCGAACTAGAAATAGGTAAAGATAATAAAAGTGATGGTGATACGATACCGGGGAACAAGCCAAGGGGAGTGCCCATACCCATGTACTCAAGTTTCCTTCTTCGATGATGGTGGTGGTGATGAAGTGGTGAGCTTGTCCTCCGGCTTTCATGGCATTGGTTCCCCATCATAAAAAGATGAACGAGTCTCCGGAGTCCTGAAACTTACAGCTAAACTCATACCTTTGAATCTTGCCTCATACTCATAATTTTGGTTTTGAAGATCATAGATTTGGCCTTGGAGATAGTCGATTTGTTCATTGAGCTTGAAGATGATGTCCCCCATCGATTGGCCATTCACCTTGTGATCACGGGTGAATTCCCTGATCATGAAGTGGTTGGCGCCGAGTCCACGTTCCACCATCCCTTGGCACTTGAAGATCTCTTGCTCCACCGCTTCGAGCCTGGACTCTGATACGTCCATTTTGCATCATGTTTTGCTACTGCTATTTATAGTGTTTTAATCAATATAACACTTTGTGGAGCAATTCTAATGCCTTTTCTCTCTTAATATGCAAGATTTACACAAGGAGGGAGATTGCCGGCAGCTGGAATTCTGGACCTGAAAAAGCTATGTCAGAGATACCTATTCTGCACATCTCCAAATGAGCTGAAATTTTACGGAGATTTATTTTGGAATAAATAAAAAATACTGGAAGCAAGAAGTACCAGAGGGGGCCACCCAGGTGCTCACGAGGCACCAGGGCGCGCCTCCCCCAGGCGCGCCCTGGTACCTCGTGGGGCCCCTGGCCAGCCTCTGGCCCCCATTTTCTGGTATATAAGTCCATTTGCCCTAGAAAAAATATAGAGAAGACTTTCAGGATGGTGCGCTGCCATCTCGAGGCGGAACTTGGGCAGGAGCACTTTTGCTCTCCGGCGGAGAGATTCTGCAGGGGATACTTCCCTCCGGGAGGGGGAAATCGTCGCCATCGACATCACCAGCGATCCTCTCATCGTGGGAGGACTAATCTTCATCAACATCTTCACCAACACCATCTCATCTCAAACCCTAGTTCATCTCTTGTATTCAATCTTTGTCTCAAAACCTCAGATTGGTACCTGTGGGTTGCTAGTAGTGTTGATTACACCTTGTAGTTGATGCTAGTTGGTTTATTTGGTGGAAGATTATATGTTCAGATCTATTATGCTATTCAACACCTCTCTGATCTTGGACATGAATATGATTTGTGAGTAGTTACTTTTATTCTTGAGGACATGGGAGAAGTCTAGTCATAAGTAATCATGTGAATTTGGTATTCGTTCGATATTTTGATGATATGTATGTTGTTGATTCCCTTAGTGGTGTCGTGTGAACGTCGACTACATGACACTTCACCATCTTTGGGCCTAAGGGAATGCATTGTGGAGTAGTAATTAGATGATGGGTTGCTAGAGTGACAGAAGCTTAAACCCTAGTTTATGCGCTATTCCGTAAGGGGCTGATTTGGATCCATATGTTTAATGCTATGGTTAGAAAAATCTTAATTCTTCTTTCGTAGTTGCGGATGCTTGCGAGAGGGGGTAATCATAAGTGGGAGGTTTGTTCAAGTAAGAACAGCACCCAAGCACCGGTCCACCTACATACCAAATTATCAAAGTAGCGAACGCGAATCAAACAAACATGATGAAAGTGACTAGATGCCCATGTGTCCTCGAGAATGCTTTGCTTATTATAAGAGATCGTTCCGGCCTGTCCTTTGCCATAAGAAGGATTGGGCTATCTTGCTGCACTTATTGTTACTATTGTTACTTGTTACTTGTTACAAATTATCTTGCTATCAAACTACTCATTACCGATAATTTCAGTGCTTGCAGAAAATACCTTGTTGAAAACCGCTTGTCATTTCCTTCTGCTCCTCGTTGGGTTCGACACTCTTACTTATCGAAAGGACTACGATTGATCCCCTATACTTGTGGGTCATCAAGACTCTTTTCTGGCGCTGTTCCCGGGGAGTGAAGCACCTTTGGTGAGTGGAATTTAAGGAAACATTTATATTACGTGCTGAAATTTACTGTCACTTGTCACTATGGAAAGTAATCCTTTGAGGGGTTTGTTCGGGGTATCTTCACCTCGACCGGAAACACAAATAGTTGCTCCTCAACCTACTGCACCTACTGAAAATATTTATTATGAGATTCCTCCGGGTATGATAGAGAAACTGCTAGCTAATCCTTATGCAGGAGATGGAACGGTACATCCTGATATGCACTTGATCTATGTGGATGAAATTTGTGGATTGTTTAAGCTTGCAGGTTTATCCGGAGATGGAGTTAAGAAGAAAGTATTCCCTTTATCTTTGGAGGCAAAGGCATTAATGTGGTATAGGCTATGTGATGATACTGATACATGGGACTGGAACCGATTGAAACTAGAATTCCATCAAAAAAATTATCCTATGCATTTGGTTCATCGTGATCGGAATTATATATATAATTTTTGGCCTCGTGAAGGAGAAAGCATCGCCCAAGCTTGGGGGAGGCTTAAGTACATGATGTACACATGCCCCAATCATGAGCTCTCAAAATAAATTATCTTACAGAATTTTTATGCTTGGCTTTCTCATGATAATCAAACTACGCTTGATTCTTCTTCGACTGGCTCCTTTATGAAGAAAACTATTGAATTCAGATGGGATCTTCTGGAAAGAATTAAACACAACTCTGAAGATTGGGAACTCGACAAAGGTAATGAGTCAGGTATAATACTTGAGTTCGATTGTGTTAAATCTTTTATGGCCACCGATGCTTTTCATAAGTTTAGCACTAAATATGGACTTGACTCTGAGATAGTAGCTTCCTTTTGTGAATCATTTGCTACTCATGTTGATCTCCCTAAGGAGAAGTGGTTTAAATATCATCCCCCTGTTAAAGAAAAGATTGAGGAACCCGTTAGTGTTAAAGAAGAAACAATTGTTTACCATGTTGATCCAGTTGTGCCTACTGCTTATATTAAGAAACCACCTTTTCCTGTTAGGATTAAGGAACATGCTAAAGCTTCAACTGTGGTTAACAAAAGTAATATTAGAGCACCTAGAACCTCTGAACAGATTAAAGTTGAACCTGATGTTGCTATGGTTAAAGATCTCTTAGTCGATAATATAGATGGGCATGTTATTTACTTTTGTGATGAGGCTGCTAGAATTGCTAAACCTGTTAGAAATGAACGAGATATGTTAGACAAGAACAAGCCCGTAGTTGGCATGCCTGTTATTTCTGTTAAGATTGGAGATCATTGCTATCATGGTTTGTGTGATATGGGTGCTAGTGTGAGTGCTATTCCATTTTCTTTATATCAAGAAGTAATGCATGATATTGCACCTGTTGAAATTGAAGATATTGATGTTACTATTAAGCTAGCGAACAGAGATACTATTACACCACTTGGCATTGTTAGAGATGTTGAAGTCTTGTATGGTAAAATCAAATACCCTACTGATTTCTTAGTACTTGGTTCACAACAAGATAATTTTTGTCCCATTATATTTGGTAGACCTTTCTTGAATACCGTTAATGCTGAAATTGATTGTGTTAAAGAAAAGGTTCGAGTTAAGTTTGGTGATATATCTCATGAGTTTAATTTCTCCAAGTTTCGTAGACAACCTCATGATAAAGAATTGCCTAGTAAAGATGAAATTATTGGTCTTGCTTCTATTGCCGTACCTCCTACTGATCGGTTAGAACAATATTTGCTAGACCACGAAAACGATATGCATATGAATGAAAGAAATGAAATAGATAAGATGTTCTTTGATCAACCACCTATCCTTAAACATAATTTGCCTATTGAAACTCTTGGAGGCCCTCCTCCACCTAAAGGTGATCCTGTGTTTGAATTGAAGCAGTTGCCTGATACATTGAAATATGCTTATCTTGATGAAAACAAGATATATCCTGTTATTATTAGTGCTAACCTTTCAGCACATGAAGAAAAGAGATTACTAAAAACTCTAAGGAAGCACAGAGCTGCTATTGGATATACTCTTGATGATCTTAAGGGCATTAGTCCCACTCTATGTCAGCACAAAATTAATATGGAGCTTGATGCTAAACCAGTTGTCGACCACCAATGACGATTAAATCCTAGGATGAAAGAGGTGGTAAGAACCGAAATATTAAAACTTCTGGAAGCAGGTATAATCTATCCCATAGCTGATAGTAGATGGGTAAGTCCCGTTCATTGTGTCCCTAAGAAAGGAGGTATTACCATTGTTCCTAATGATAAAAATGAACTCATTCCACAAAGAATTGTAACTGGTTATAGGATGGTAATCGATTTTAGAAAATTAAACAAAGCTACTAGAAAAGATCATTACCCCTTACTTTTTATTGATCAAATGATAGAAAGATTGTCTAAGCATACACACTTTTGTTTCCTAGATGGTTATTCTGGTTTTTCTCAAATACCCGTATCACAACCCGATCAAGAGAAAACCACCTTTACTTGTCCTTTTGGAACTTATGCTTATAGACGTATGCCTTTTGGTTTATGCAATGCACCTGCTACCTTTCAAAGATGTATGACTGCTATATTCTCTGACTTTTGTGAAAAGATTGTTGAGGTGTTCATGGATGATTTTTCCGTTTACGAAACTTCTTTTGATGATTGCTTAAGCAACCTTGATCGAGTTTTGCAGAGATGTGAAGAAACCAATCTTGTCTTGAACTGGGAGAAGTGCCACTTTATGGTGAATGAAGGCATTGTCTTGGGGCATAAAATTTCTGAAAGAGGTATTGAAGTTGATAAAGCTAAGGTTGATGCTATTGAGAAAATGCCATGTCCTAAAGATATTAAAGGTATAAGAAGTTTCCTTGGTCATGCTGGTTTCTATAGGAGATTTATTAAAGACTTCTCTAAAATTTCTAGGCCTCTTACCAATCTTTTGCAAAAAAATGTTCCATTTGTTTTTGATGATGATTGTCTAGAAGCCTTTGAAACACTTAAGAAAGCCTTAACCACTGCACCTATTGTCCAACCACCTGATTGGAACTTGCCTTTTGAAATTATGTGTGATGCTAGTGACTATGTTGTTGGTGCTGTTCTAGGACAGAGAGTTGATAAGAAATTAAATGTTATCCATTATGCTAGTAAAACTCTAGACAGTGCCCAAAGAAATTATGCTACCACTGAAAAAGAATTTCTAGCAGTTGTGTTTGCATGTGATAAATTTAGATCTTACATAGTTGATTCTAAAGTAACTGTTCACACCGATCATGCTGCTATTAAATATCTTATGGAAAAGAAAGATGCTAAACCTAGACTCATTAGGTGGGTTTTATTGCTACAAGAATTTAACTTGCATATTACTGATAGGAAGGGAGCTGAGAATCCCATAGCAGATAATTTGTCTAGAATGGAAAATGTTCTTGATGACCCACTACCTATTAATGATGATTTTCCTGATGAACAATTAGCTATCATAAATGCTTCTTGTAATACTCCTTGGTATGCAGACTATGCTAATTACATTGTTGCTAAATACATACCACCTAGTTTCACATACCAACAAAATAAAAAGTTCTTCTTTGATTTAAGACATTACTTCTGGGATGACCCACATCTTTATAAAGAAGGAGTAGATGGTATTATTAGACATTGTATACCTGAGCATGAACAGGAACAAATCCTATGGAAGTGTCATTCCGAAGCTTACGGAGGACACCATGCGGGAGACAGAACTGCACACAAGGTATTACAATCTGGTTTTTATTGGCCTACTCTTTTTAAGGATGCTCGTAAGTTTGTCCTGTCTTGTGATGAATGTCAAAGAATTGGTAATGTTGGTAGACGTCAGGAAATGCCTATGAATTATTCACTTGCTGTTGAACCATTTCATGTTTGGGGATTTGATTATATGGGACCTTTTCCTAAATCCAATGGGTATACTCATATTTTAGTTGCTGTTGATTACGTTACTAAGTGGGTAGAAGCTATTCCAACTAGTAGTGCTGATCATAACACTTCTATTAAAATGCTTAAAGAAGTTATTTTCCCAAGGTTCGGAGTCCCTAGATATTTAATGACTGATGGTGGTTCACATTATATTCATGGTGCATTCCGTAAATTGCTTGCTAAATATGATGTCAACCATAGAATTGCATCTCCCTATCACCCTCAAACTAGTGGTCAAGTTGAATTGAGCAATAGAGAAATAAAATTAATTTTGCAAAAAACCGTCAATAGATCTAGAAAGAATTGGTCTAAGAAACTTGACGATGCATTATGGGCTTATAGAACTGCTTATAAAAATCCTATGGGTATGTCTCCTTATAAAATGGTTTATGGAAAAGCATGTCATTTACCTCTTGAGTTAGAACATAAAGCATATTGGACAATTAAAGAACTAAATTATGATTTTAAACTTGCCGATGAAAAGAGGTTATTTGATATTAGCTCATTATATGAATGGAGAACCCAAGCTTATGAAAATGCCAATTTTTTTAAAGAAAAGGTTAAAAGGTGGCATGATAGAAGAATTCAAAAACAGGAATTTAAAGTAGGTGAGCAAGTTCTATTGTACAATTCTCGTTTGAGATTCTTTGCAGGAAAACTTCTCTCTAAATGGGAAGGACCGTATATCATCGAAGAAGTTTATCGCTCCGGAGCCATCAAAATAAACAACTCCGAAGGCACTAATCCGAGAGTGGTGAATGGGCAAAGAATCAAGCACTATATTTCAGGTACCCCCATTAATGTTGAAACTAATATTATTGAAACAATTACACCGGAAGAATACATAAGAGAGACCTTACGGAACACTCCAGAACCCTGAAAAGGAAGAGGTATGTGATACGGTAAGTAAACCGACTCCAAAAATTCCATAAAAATACTTTCTGACAGTTTTGGAATATTAGAAAAAAATACAAAAATAAGAAACAGTCGAGGGGACCCACCTGGTGCCCATGAGGCACCAGGGCGTGCCACCCCCCAGGCGCGCCCTGGTGGCTCGTGGGCCCCACGTGAGCCTTCCCGACTCCGTTTTCTCCTGGATTACTTGTTTTGCAAGATAAAAAATCTTTATATGTACTCCCGTATGTTTTGACCACCGTAGCGCAGAAATCTCCTCTATTCTTGTTTCGTGCTATTTTTCTGACAGATCTAGATCGCCATGGCTCCCAAAAAGCTCCGTACTAAGCACCGTATTGTGCAACCATTGTCGAGCAAACGCCCTTACAGCGAGGTGTACTATGAGTGGTCGTCGGGAGAGGAAGACGATGGCAAGGAGGACAAGGCCGGGGAAATTGAAGGACCCCGGGCTCCAGAAGGAGGGCAAGCAGTTCCCATGGAGGAGACCGCAGAGAAGGGAGATATACTTCAACCCTTATATGATCATCTCTCCCCATCTGTAATTGAAGCCTTAAGAGTCTTTGAAATAGTTTCTGTTCAAAATACATCTCTCACTCATGAAGTTATTTTGCCGGAAGAGCAAAACATCGCCCTTCGGAGCATAAACCATAGATTGATGTACATGTTACAGCTGAAGGACAAGCTTGCCACTTCATCATCACCACCATCACTGAAGAAGGAGACTTGAGAACATTGGTATGGGCACTCCCTTTGGCTTGTGCCAAGCTTGGGGGAGGTGCCCCGGTATCGTATCACCATCACTTTCATTATCTTTACCTATTTTAGTTCGATCCTGAGTTATTTCATGATCTAGTTGAATAAAAGTTTAGTATGATCTATTTTCGAGTGCTAGCTTCGTGATCTATCTATCTATGTAATCGAGTTGAGAGTTATATAATAAAGAGTAGTTTGAGTTTTTGCTTCTTTACTTTCATGATCCAATTCTAGCAATGAAAATAATGAAAAAGATCATATGCTAATCCTATGGAAAGTAATGACATTACATAAAGAAAAGTATAAGTGGTAAAATTTATTGGAAGTTAACAAACATAGCATTAGTCAATGATGCACTTCATGAAAAAGTTAATAAGGGAAGAGAAGATTCACATGCAAATATACTATCTTGGACATCTTTTATGATTGTGAGCCCCCATTAAGAATTTTATGTCAAATTGTTGACGTTGGACAAGGAAGACAACGTAATGAATTATGTTTGTTCATATTCACATAGAAGTTATATTGTTATAGATCCTCCAACATGTGGTGTGCTACTTGTAGCCTGCGTTGGTATTTCCCCGAAGAGGAAGGGATGATGCAGTACAGTAGAGATAAGTATTTCCCTCAGTTATGAAACCAAGGTTATCGATCCAGTAGGAGAATCACACAACACCTCGTTAGCAGCACCTGCACACAAACAACAAATCCTTGCACCCAACGCAAACAAGGGGTTGTCAATCCCTTGGCGGTAAGATTGCAAGATTAAATTGTATATGATAGATTGATAGATTGAAACAAAAATACAAAATAAAATAAATAAAAGAAAATGGCAGAAATATTTTTAGGGTTTTAGTAATATGAGATAGATAGACCTGGGGGCCATAGGTTTCACTAGAGGCTTCTCTCGAGAAAATAGCATACGGTAGGTAGACAAATTACTGTTGGGCAATTGATAGAAAAGCAAATAATCATGACGATATCCAAGGCAATGATCATGTATATAGGCATCACATCCGAGACAAGTAGACCGACTCCTGCCTGCATCTACTACTATTACTCCACACATCGACCGCTATCCAGCACGCATCTAGTGTATTAAGTCCGATAAAGAACGGAGTAATGCCTTAAGAACGATGACATGATGTAGACAAGATAAACTCACGTATGAATAAACCCCATCTTTTTACCCTTAGTAGCAACGATACATACGTGTCACGTCCCTTTCTGTCACTGGGATTGAGCACCGCAAGATCGAACCCACTACAAAGCACCTCTTCCCATGGCAAGAAAAATCAATCTAGTTGGCCAAACCAAATCAATAGATCGGAGAAGAAATACGAGGCTATAATAATCATGCATAAAAGAGTGCAGCAAAGACTCAAATAATTTCATGGATAATCTGATCATAAACTCACAATTCATCGGATCCCAACAAACACACCGCAAAAAGTGATTACATCGGATAGAACTCCAAGAACATCGAGGAGAACATTGTATTGAAGATCAAAAAGAGAGAAGAAGCCATCTAGCTACTGCCTATGGACCCAAAGGTCTATGGTAAACTACTGACGCATCATCGGAAGGGCAGCAAGGTTGATGTAGAGCCCCTCCGTGATCGATTCCCCCTCCGGCAGATTACCGGAGAAGGCCTCCAGATGGGATCTCTCTGGAACAGAAACTTGCGGCGGCGGAAAAAGTATTTCGTGGACTCCCCTGAGGGTTTCTGATTTTTTCTGAATTTATAGTGGTGGAATTAGTTCAAACGGAGCTTGGTGGGCCCCACGAGGCACCAGGGCGCGCCTGCCCCCCCCAGGCGCGCCCTGGTGGCTCGTGGCCCCCACCAGGGTCTTATGGCCTCCTCCCGAAGCTTCTAGTGTTTATCTTGCCCAATAAAAAATCTCCAAAAAGTTTCATGGCATTTGGACTTCGTTTGATATTGATTTTCTGTAAAACAAAAACAGGGCAGAAAACAACGAACTGGCACTGGGCACTAGGTTAATAGGTTAGTCCACAAAAATGATAGATAATTGCTGTAAATGATTATAAAAACATCCAAGATTGATAATATAACAGCATGGAACAATAAAAAATTATAGATACGTTGGAGACGTATCAGCATCCCCAAGCTTAATTCCTGCTCGTCCTCGAGTAGGTAAATGATAAAAACAAAATTTTTGATGTGGAATGCTGCCTAACATATTCATCACATATTCTTTTCTTTTGTAGCATGGACATTGGACTTGTATGATTCAAAGCAATAGTCTATAGTTTGACATGAAAACATAAATACTCAAGCATGCAAACAAGCGACCATGTCTTTCAAAATATCAACACTAAAGAAAGTTATCCCTAGCCCATTATGCTCAATCATTGATCCATTCATGAAACACACTCAAATATTAGCTACATCCAATGCACAAGTATGACAATAGTGCTCTCTAGTTGGTGCTTTTGTAAGAGAAGATGGAGACTCAAATAAAAATAAAAATTGCATAAAAGTAAATAGATAGGCCCTTCGCAGAGGGAAGCAGAGATTTGTCAAATGTGCCAGAGCTCAATGCTGAAATTAAAGAGATAAAAATATTTTGAGAGGCATGCTTTTCCTGTCAACGAAAACGACCGAGAATTCCCATTATCTTCCATGCTAGACACATCATAGGTGGTTCCCAAACAGAAAGTAAAGTTTATTTCCTTTCCACCAATTCTTTCACAATCCATGGCTAGCCATATCCACGGGTGCCCTCCATACCATCACATTCCAAGGAATTTTGTTGTTATTAATTTGATTCATGTGGGACTGGGCATCCCTATTACCAACCATTCTCTCGTGCAATGACAAGTGAATAAACACTCATCGTGAGAATAACACACCTAGCATGGAAAATAATGGCCACCCCCTGCCGCTTCATGAGCGGTACGGGCACACAAAACGGAAAAATTATTTTGAAATTTAGAGTTGGCACACGCAAATTTACTTGGAACGACATTGAAATACCGCATATAGGTAGATATAGTGGACTCATATGGCAAAACTGGGTTTAAGGATTTTGGATGCACAAGCAGTATTTCCGCTTAGTACAAATGAAGGCTAGCAAAATATTGAGAAGCAACCAACCAAAAAACAAAAACGGTCATAAGCATGCATTGAACATAACTAACACCGAATAATGCACCATAAGTAGGATATAACTTCATTGCATAACTATTGACTTAACGTGCATGCATAGGGAATCACAAACCTTAACACTAATATTCTTACTAAATCACAATTACTCACTAACTTGACTCACATATCATCATTTCCATATCGCAAAACTATTGCAAGGAATCACACTCATCATATCCAATGATCTATATGAAAGTTTTTATTATATCCCTCTTGAATATTCATCACTTTGGGACCAATTGCATAAGTTGTGCAAATTACCGTTACTATCATCATCTCTCAAAAAGATTTAAGTGAATCATGAGAGTGCAAATATTTCTTCAAAATTTCAATCTTATCAATTCTCAAAATAATATAAGTGACGCATGAGAATTCATTTCTTCAAAATTTCAATCAAGTCAATTCTCAAAATAATATAAGTGAAGCATGAGAATTCATTTCTTCAAAATTTCAATCAACTCTCAAAATAATATAAGTGAAGCATGAGAGTTTATTTCTTCAAAATATAGCCACCACCGTGCTCAAAAAGATTCAAGTGAAGCACTAGAGCAACCGCCTAGCTCAAAAAATTTAAGTGAAGCACATAGAGTATTCTAGCAAATTATGATGATAAACGTGTGGCTCTCTCAAGATAGGTGTGTTCAGCAAAGATGATTGTGACAAAATAAAAAGCAAACAAAGCAAAGACTCATATCATACAAGACGCTCCAAGCAAAACACATATCATGTGACGAATAAAAATATAGCCCCAAGTAAAATTACCGATGGTTGGTAGAATAAAGAGGGGATGCCTTCCGGGGCATCCCCAAGCTTAGACGCTTGAGTCTTCCTTGAATATTACCTTGGGGTGCCTCGGGCATCCCCAAGCTTAGGCTTTTGCTACCCCTTATTCCTTCATCCATGTGACGCCCTCTGCTCGACCGTGCACTGATCATACACGCAAACGTGCATGCTCGAGATCAGAGACGCACGGGAAGATAACACAACACAACTCTAAACTCAACTTTAAACATAAATCTTCATATTACAAACCAGGGGGTCACGAGGACCAGAATACATAAGTCATACACACAAATAATATCTGGTATAGACATAGTTAGTCAAGTTTGCCTTAAGAAGGCTAGCACAAATAGCGACACTGATCGAAAAGGCGAAGGCCTCCTGCCTAGGGCCTCCGAACTACTCCTGGTCGGCTGGCTCAACCCAGTACTACGTGCCTCCGGGACTCTCCTAGTAGTAGTCTCCTGTGGTGTCGTCTGGCTCCGGGGCTCCGTCGTCTGGTTGCAGCAAGCGGGTATGGGGAAAAGAATAGCAAAGCAACTGTGAGTACTCATCCAAAGTACTCGCAAGACTGACATCAGAACTATACTAAATATGCATCGGTATCAAAGGAATGGTGCTATATCTTTGGGCTGAACTGCAGAATGCCAGAATAGAGGGGGAGAAGCCTAGCCTATCGAAGACTAGCATCTTGAAGCAATCTTGCAGCATCAGAAGAGAATAGAACACAGTAACATATAATAGTGGTTATATAGTAGCAGTGCCCTGAGATCCTTTCTCTACTCCCTGCGAGAAAGCGATCCCAGGAGCAGTATTAACAGTTTAATATCGAATTATCATCAGTTTGTAGTTGTAGTGGATCAGGATACAACTCCGAGCGTCCTGTTACCGTGGACACGGCTATTCGAATAGATAACTTCCCTGCAGGGGTGCACTACTGTTACCCAACACGCTCGATTACATCTGGCCGGACACACTTGCTGGGTAATGCCCGGCCTCGGGTAATCGACACGACGCAGTCCTACCTAGGCTCAACAGAGAGGTCAGCACGCCGGTCTAAATCCTAAGTGCGAAGGGGTCTTGGGCCATCGTCCTTTGCACTCCTGCACGTTGCGTGACTTGCCGGGGCCCAAGCGCGACTGTGGAAACACCACAGACGTAACCAGCTCACCCCAACAATCAGCCCGCATCTCTAAGCTATGACGTCTGAAGAGCTTTCGGCTGATACATATGACGTAGAGGGTCCCATAACCATTATCCCACGTGGTGGTAGTGCGTATAGGGCCAACGACCCACTCAGATCAAATACCCAAATCCGTTAGGCGTATTTAATAACTCGCAGAGACGATCAAACTACCTGTCGCTCCGACTTGGTAACACACGGATCACGAACAGGGTGGTCTCCGCCTGCCCTGCCGTTCCGCCACAATATCACTCGCGAGTGCCCTCCTGGCAAACCCGACTTCACATTTCCCCGCGGGTACCCCTCAGGGTCGACCCGCCTGTAACAAAGGTCAAAGTAACCGGGTGTCCAAGTATCGAGAAGGAATCCGAGGAATCACCCTCGATGGTTTCCCACTCGAGGAGTTGCACGACGGTAGCTTTATCAGAGGTGATGAAAGAGGAATCACCCTCAGTAACCCACAACCGGATAGCTATTCTACAGAGGCATCATCAAAAGTGAGATAAGAGGTATCACCCTCGGCACTCTGTGGTAGCTCTGCAGAGACGAGCAACTTAGGGGGAAGGTGCGGTGATGTGTTGGTCTCTGACCGTCGATCATACTGATCGAGTCTCCGATGGAAAAGCGTGGCAATAAGGACAAGGGTGTGGGGCCATTTATGTACACTAACCAGCCTATTCTAAGCATATAGGATAACAGGTAAAGTATCAATAACAGGTTACAAAATCAGGCTATGCATCAGAATAGGAACTATTGGAACAATAGCAGGGCAATTCTGATGCAAGAATAAGAGAGAAAGAGTGGGCGATTTCTGGATGATCAAGGGGGTTTTGCTTGCCTGGAAGCTCAGCTGAAGTGGTCTGGTCGTCGACGACGTGGTCGTACTCTCCAGCGTCGTCGGCAGTCTCGGGGTCTATCGAGAGAGAAGGAGGGGGAAGAAACAATAAATACACGGCAATAATGCAACAGCGATGCACGACATGCCTAAATGATATGCGGAGGTGATATAACGCCTATCTAAATGCTTTAGATAATTTAGGAATTTATTTGGATTTATTTTATTAAGGTTAAGCACTATTCATCTATCAAATACGGGCAAAAAGTCCCATGTTCATCTAGATAGGAGTGATGGTTAAGCATTTTGACCACATATTCGGATTCTTCATATTTTTTGATCATTTTTCATATATAAATTATTTTCATCCGAGTTACGGTTTAATTTATATGATTTTTCAAAGTTTTAATCATTTTCTGGAATTTCTGGATTTATTTTAATTATTTAATTTCGAATTGTCCGAAACAGTAAATGGTGATGTCAGCATGACGTTAATGTGACGTCAGCGGTCAAACCTGCTGACCAGAGTCAAACCTGACCAGTGGGTCCCGCTGGTCAGTGTCAGAGTAGTTAATTAGGGATTAACTTTAACTAAATTAGGTTAATTAGCACGTGGGCCCCATTAGTCAGTGACTAAACTAATTAATGGATTAATTTAAATTTGAATTAGTTTAATTAAATCGGTGGGGCCCATATGTCAGCGACACAGGGCAACCCAGTCAGCAGGGTTGACTGGTCAACCTAGTCAACCGGGCCCCACCGGGCCCACTGTCAGTGACCCGAAGGGGTCCATGTCGGCGCCACGTTGGCCGGCCGGCGTTTAAACGCCAGCGAGTGCGTTTCTGCGGTGGAGGCGCACGAGAGGGGCTCAGGTTTTGCGTACATGGGGTCCCCGGAGCTGCGGTTGGGCCCGTTCGAACGTGCGCTCCGTCGCGCGTCGAATGGCGGTGGTCGGGGCGGCCGAGGTGGCCGGAGTTGAGCGCTACGATGACGCTGGTGGCGGCGTTCGGGTGGAGATGAAACAGTGGCTGAGGCGCGCTAACGAGCCAACAGAGCGGCTAGGAAGGAGCTACGCGACGCGGTGAGTACGATGGACAGCAGCGCGGGACCAAATGGTCACCGGAGTCTCGCCGGCGACGAGCTCGGGCGGCGGAGCGTTCGGTCATCTCGAATGCGGCAGCTACGGGCTCGAGGAGAGGCGGAAGAGAGAGGGGTTCGCTGCGGCTGCTCACCGTGAACCTGTAGGTGAGCAAAGTGGGCGCGGGGAGGGCTCGACGGCGGCGAATCGAGGCGGCGAAGTCCGGTTTCCGTAGCTTGAAGAAGGGGTCGTAGGCGTCGCGGTGGAGCTCGCCCGGTCGAACGGAGGGGCGCAGTCGAAGTAGCGGTCGACGGCGGAGTGATCTGTCCCGGCGACGAGGCGCAGAAGCTACGGTGGCCACGCGATTCAAGGCGGCGAAGCCATGGCGGCGTTCGGGTGCGCGCGGGGAAGGGGAATGCGAGCGAGGGAAGGGGATCTGAGGGGGCTAGGGTTCACGGGAGGGCGAGAGGAGCTCGGGGGTGGCCTTATCCGCGCGGGGGAGCCGCGGGATGCACGGCGCGTGGCGATCGGCGTTCGGACGGCCATGGCGCGCGTGGCCTGGCGGGAGGAAGGAGAAGGCCGAGGTGGGCCGGGCTAATTTGCACTGTGCCACTCAAGCCCAAGTGCACAGTAGTCCTTTACCGTTTCCTTTTTCTTTTCTCTGATCTCTGTCTTTATGTCTGTTTGTAAATTGTTAGGAAACCATTTGAGTTTTGTAAAATATGTAACTTAGCTCATTATTTACAGTGCAATTTTAATTACTACCAAAAATTGGTTTGGAGAAAATTTGATTTCACTTGCAATTTTATTAATTAAAATGGGATTAAATATTGCTGTTTGGTACTGTTTTGATGATGTTAGAGTCATCTAGGTAATTTAGGTGATGTTGTTTTTCTTAACACAATTAGTTTTGGATTATTTGCTATTTAATGAACATTTTAGTTTCCAAATTGGAACAACTTTTATTTTCACTTTAAAATTTGAATTTCAATTTTGAATTGGAATTTGAAATGAGATATGATGCAAATGATGATCAAGCACTGTTTAACATGGTGACTTGGCATTATAAAAAGGTGATCACTGTAGCTTAATTACATGGGGTGTTACAATTCTCCTCCTCTAAAAGAAATTCTCGTCCCGAGAATTAAGAGGTAGGCTGAAAGAGAGTGGGGTATTCGTCACGAAGACGATCTTCGCGTTCCCAAGTGGCTTCATCTTCAGAATGATTCGACCACTGAACTTTAAGGAACTTGATTGTCTTCTGACGGGTTCGACGTTAAGCTTGATCAAGAATGCGGATCGGATACTCTTGTTAAGAAAGATCCTCTTGCAGCTCAAGCATTTCATGATCCACTGCTCGGATAGGATCCTTGAAGCAGCGACGGAGTTGTGACACATGAAAGACATCATGCACTTGAGAAAGGTTCGGCGGCAATTCTAATTGATATGCCACTTCTCCTCGCCGGGCGAGAATACGGAATGGGCCAATGTAGCGAGGAGCTAACTTGCCTTTGATCCCAAATCGATGAGTGCCCTTCATCGGGGTGACGCGAAGGTAAGCTTGCTCGCCAGGTTGATAGACCATTACCCGGTGTTTTCGATCATAGTTGCTCTTCTGACGAGACTGAGCCGCTTTCAAATGATCACGGACAATGCGGACTTGTTCTTCAGCTTGTTGAATAATGTCCGGACTGAAGAGTGGCCGTTCCCCAGTTTCTGACCAATTCAGAGGGGTCCGGCACTTACGTCCATAGAGAACTTCAAATGGTGCCATCTTCAGACTAGCTTGATAGCTATTGTTGTAAGAGAATTCGGCATACGGGAGAGATTCCTCCCATTTCTTACCGAATGAGATGACACAAGCTCGAAGCATATCTTCAAGCACTTGATTGACTCGTTCAACTTGTCCCTGGGACTGGGGGTGAAAGGCGGTGCTGAAGGACAGATGAGTTCCCATAGCTTCTTGGAAACTGTTCCAAAATCTAGAGGTAAAGAGGCTGCCACGGTCTGAACTGATCTCCAACGGAACACCGTGGAGTGACACAATTCTGGAAACATATAAGTCTGCTAACTGGCTGGCAGTGATTGTTTCCTTGACTGGCAGAAAGTGAGCAACCTTGGAGAATCGGTCAATGACGACAAAGATAGCATCATGACCCTTCTGCGATCTGGGAAAACCAGTAATGAAATCCATTTCGACTTTGTCCCATTTCCATTCAGGAATATCAAGGGGTTGTAGAGTTCCAGCAAGCCTTTGATGTTCTGCTTTGATGCGACGGCAAACGTCACACTCAGCAACATAGCGAGCAATGTCTCGCTTCATATCAGGCCACCAGTATCTCTGACGAATGTCTTGGTACATCTTGGTACTACCAGGGTGAATTGACAGAGGTGTATCATGAGCTTCTTTCATGACACGTGGGGTCAGATCCAAGTTGTCCTTTCTAGGAACCACTAAGCGATTTAAGAACAAGGTGCCATCAACATCAATGGTGAAGAATGAGGGCTTTCCTCTTTTGAGATCACGCTTAATTTTCTCGACCTCATAGTCAGCTTTCTGTTTATGCTTGATGAGGTCCTCGAGGTCTGGTTCAACAACCAAGGTATTGAGATGACCCTATGGGACAATGTGAAGGTTCAACTTGCGAAGCTCTTCATAAAGAAGGGGTTGTGCTTGCTGAACCATGAGGTTGTTGCAATAAGACTTGCGACTCAAAGGATCGGCCATTACATTAGCCTTGCCATTGGTATAAGAGATATCCATGTCATAATCGGCTATTGTCTCGAGCCATCTTTGTTGACGGAGGTTCAAATCTGGTTGAGTATACAAATACTTCAGACTTTGGTGGTCCGTGTATATCTCGCATCGATTACCGAGAAGGTAATGTTGCCACAGCTTCAGAGCATAGATAACTACTGCTAACTCGAGATCATGTGTTGGATACTTATCTTCTTGAGGACGCAACTGACGAGAGCCATAAGCAATCACTTTGTGTTCTTGCATTAGGACACAGCCTAATCCTTGACGGGATGTGTCACAATATATCACAAAATCCTTGCGGGAATCAGGGGGAGCTAGCACTGGGGCAGATGTCAACTTATCTTTAAGTGTCTGAAAAATTTCTTGGCACTTTTCCGTCCACTCAAACTTCTTGCCCTTGTGGAGCAAATCAGTCAGTGGCTTAGCAATCTTGAAAAAGTTCTCGACGAATCGGCGGCAATAGCTAGCGAGTCTGAGAAAACTCCTGACTTGCTTAACAGTCTGCGGAGGAGTCCAGTCAAGTATAGCCTGACCTCGTTCTGGGTTAACGGCAATGCCATCTTTGGAAATCACATGACCAAGATAAGTCACCTCAGATAACCAGAATTCACACTTAGAGTATTTGGCATATAGCTGGTGTTCTCGAAGTTTCTCCAATACAAGACGAAGATGTTCGGCGTGCTCTTCTTCATTCTTGGAGTATATAAGGATATCATCCAAATAAACCACGACGAATTTGTCGAGGTAGTCCATGAAGATATAGTTCATTAATCGAGAGAAAGTTGCTGGAGCATTAGTCAATCCGAAGGACATAACGGTGTACTCGTATGATCCATAGCGAGTAACGAAAGCGGTCTTCGGAATATCCTCTTTACGAACTCGGATCTGATGATAACCCAACCTTATGTCGAGTTTAGAGAACACAGAGGATCCAGCAAGTTGATCATAAAGATCGTTGATTCGGGGAAGTGGATATTTGTTCTGGATTGTTGCTTGGTTAATAGGCCGATAGTCCTGGACCAATCGGTTAGTTCCATCCTTCTTCTTGATGAAGAGAGAAGGTGCTCCCCAAGCAGAAGAACTGGGGTGGATGAAACCCTTTTAAAGTGACTTGTCGATTTCCTCCATAAGCTCGAGGAGTTCATGCGGCGGCATCTTGTATGGGCGCTTGGCAATAGGAGTGGTGCCTGGTTTCAAGTCGATGACGAATTCAACGGCTCTAACAGGGGGTATTCCTGGAAGTTCTTCTGGAAAGATGTCCGGAAAATCGCGAACGACTGGAACGTTCTCAATTCCCTCAAGAGGTGAAGCGTTCAAAGCATTAAGAGCATATATTTGAGCTTCGACATTCCGAGTAATTTGGGCGGTGTAGTTCACTATCTCGTCGGAGGGGTGAAGGAGTTGGACGACTTTAGTGGCACAATTGATCGAAGCAATGTCAGCTTTCAACCAATCCATTCCCAGAATGAGGTCTATCATGGATGATTTCAGGATAATGGGTGAAGCAAGGAATTCAAGCCCTTCGATTTCAACAGGGACACTATGAGTCATCATGGAGGTGTGACAATGACCTCCAGGGTTACGGACAACTATTGGTAGGTTCATCTTTTCAAATGCAATGTCATGCGATAATGCAAATGCTTCTGACATCAATGAATGCGATGCTCCTGAATCAAATAAAACAGAAGCGGGTACTGAGTTAACGAGAAGGGTACCCATCACAGTTTCAGGTTGATCCTGAACTTCTTCAATATCAATGTGGTAAGCTTGTCCACGTCCATAAACAGAAGACCCAACATTATAGTTGCAGGTCTGGTTGTTGCCACGGCCATTGCCACGGCCAGCATGAGGAAGTGCCAACTAATTCTGATTCTGGCGGCAGTCCTTGGCAAGGTGACCTGGGCGGCGGCACTTGAAACACAGACCATCTTCAGGACGAAGAGGAGCAGCACGTGGTGGAGCAGCTTGAGCTCTTGGCTGCCTCAGTGGTGAGGCAGACGGGGTGCATCATAGGAAGGCCTCAGCGGAGGGGCAGTTGGGCGATACATGCTGTTGGGAATCCAGATCTTACGCCTTTGTCCTGAGCTCGAAGATGAGCCAATGTCATGATTGCGCTTCTGTGATTCCCTATGTTCCATCTGAGCGGTCTCAATCTGGATAGCCTTCTTCACCAGGGTGGCGAAGTCAGCGAAGTCATGAACAGCGAGGGCAAGCTTGAGGTTTGGGTGAAGTCCATCGCGGAATTTCTCCTCTCTGTGAGCATCTGTGGCAACGTCTTCTTCCGCATAGCGGGACAGATTAAGGAATTCCCGCTGATAAGCTTCCGCATAGTTAGGTTGCGAAACTCTCTTTTCTTCCGGTCCATGATTCCCTGAGGAATATAGCGGGCGCGGAAAGCAGTCTGAAATTCGATCCAGGTAACAACTGGCCCAGCAATTAGTGAACTCCTGTGGGTGTGCCACCATTGAGCAGCGGCACCCTTCAAGAAGTAGGACGCGAAGGTGACAAGGTTGTCGGGGGCGACATTGGCAGACTCCATCTCGTAGGTGATGTCGCGGAGCCAGTCATCATCATCCAGTGGTTGTTCAGAGTTGCGGAAAATAGTTGGGTTGAGACGCACAAATTCCTGTAGAGTTATTGGGGCAGGATGCTGATTCTGAGCATTCTGGTTCTGGTGCGGAAACTGAGCCATGATCCCAACCATGAACTGGCAGTTCAGCTCAAATTGCTGCATCATAGCTGCCATATAGTCTGGCGGTGGTGGCTGCTTGGGAGCACGGCCACGACCACGACCTGCGGGTCTAACCATCCTGCTAAATTTAACAGGGGGGTAGTTTAGTAAAAGTAACTGCAAGTGTTTAGAGACAAACATGATGTAACTCGACAATAAACAAGCAGTGCAATAGATACATAATAGTAGTCAATTAAGACATACGGATCCATACACAGAGTCGATTACACTCGGACGACACGAGTCCGGAAATTAAATAGCTAGACATACTAGGCGGCACGCAGGCACGCGGTGAGGAATACAACAACGAGACATAGCAAAGGCTACATCAACGTCGGGGAAAACCACTGAAACGGGGTAACTGCAGGTGCGGACGATGAGTGTCCAAGGCAGAAAAGACCTGCTCTCCGTGTGCACTCTGATGCAGAACCCGATCTCGAACTGGGAGAAGAGGTCCATGTGCGGGTGTGTGACCTCCAACAGCAGGCCAACCAATACCTGAAGGCATCTGAGTCCTGCGCGGGTAAAGGATGTACTCTGGATGTATCCCTGTACTCTGGATGTCTTTCCGGAAGAACTTCCAGGAGTACCCCCTGCTAGAGCTGTCGAGTTTGTCATCGACCTAAAACCAGGCACAACTCCTATTGCGAAGCGTCCCTACAAGATGCCTCCGCATGAACTCCTTGAGCTTAAGGAGGAACTCGACAAATCACTTTGCAAGGGTTTCATTCGTCCATGTTCCTCTGCCTGGGGAGCACCTTCTCTCTTTGTCAAGAAGAAAGATGGTACAAACCGATTGGTCCAAGATTACCGGCCTATCAACCAAGCCACCATTCAGAACAAATATCCGCCTCAAAACAATGACCTGTATGATCAACTTGCTGGACCATCAGTGTTCTCTAAACTCGACTTGAGGTTGGGTTATCATCAGATCCGCGTCCGCGAAGAGGATATTCCCAAGACTGCCTTTGTTACTCGCTATGGCTCTTATGAGTACACTGTCATGTCATTCGGCTTAACCAATGCTCCATCAACGTTCTCCCACCTGATGAATTATATCTTCATGGATTACCTCGACAAATTCGTCGTGGTTTATCTGGATGATATCCAGGTATACTCCAAGAATAAGGAAGAACATGCCGAACATCTTCGTCTGGTTCTGGAAAAGCTTTGAGAACATCAGCTATATGCCAAATATTCCAAGTGCGAATTCTGGTTATCTAAAGTAACCTACCTTGGTCATGTAATTTCCAAGGATGGCATTGTTGTCAACCCAGAACGAGTTCAGGCTATTCTTGACTAGACTCCCCCGAAGAATGTCAAGCAAGTCAGAAGTTTTCTCGGACTCGCAAGCTATTGCCGTCGATTTGTCGAGAACTTCTCAAAGATTGCCAAGCCTCTGACTAATCTGCTTCACAAAGGCGTTAAGTTTGAATGGACAGATAAATGTCAGGAAAGTTTTCAAACCCTCAAGGACAAGCTGACCTCTGCTCCAGTGCTTGCTCCTCCGAATTCTCGCAAGGACTTCTTGATCTATTGCGAAGCCTCTCGTCAAGGATTAGGCCGTGTCCTGATGCAAGAGCGCAGAGTGATTGCCTATGCCTCCCGACAGTTGCATCCTCACGAAGAGAATTATCCAGTGCATGATCTTGAACTTGCTGTAGTGATATATGCATTGAAGCTATGGCGACATTACCTCCTTGGTAATCGATGTGAGATATACACTGATCACCAAAGTCTGAAGTATTTGTTTACTCAGCTGGATCTCAATCTCCGCCAACAACGATGGTTGGAAACGATTATGGACTATGACTGCGGTATTTCTTATACCCCTGGCAAGGCTAATGTGATGGCTGATGCCTTGAGCCACAAGTCCTATTGTAACAACCTCATGGTTCAGTGAGCTCAACCCCATCTGTATGAAGAACTGCGTAAGCTGAACCTCCACATTGTTCCACAGGGTTCTCTTAATACCCTTGTTTTACAGCCAGATCTTGAGAAAGCCATTAAGCGTGCGCAAGCAAAAGATGCTGAAGTTGATCAGATGAAAAGAGATCTTGACCTTGAAAAGTCCAGGGATTTCTCGCTTGCTGAAGACGGAACCTTATACTTCAGAGACCACATTGTGGTACCTCGGTTCGAGCTTATGACCGACAAGGTTATGAAGGAGGCACATGATACACCACTGTCTATTCATCCGGGTAGCACCAAGATGTATCGTGATCTCCGACAAAGGTACTGGTGGTCTAAAATGAAGTAGGATATTGCTCGATATGTTGCTGAATGTGATGTTTGCCGTCACGTTAAAGCAGAACATCAGAAGCCTGCAGGAATTCTGCAACCGCTCCCTATCCCTGAGTGGAAATGGGACAAGGTCCAAATGGATCTCATTACTGGTCTTCCCAGGTCACAAAAGGGCCATGATGCTATTCTTGTCATCATTGACCAACTGTCCAAAGTTGCACACTTTCTGCCAGTCAAGGAGATGATCACTGCAAGTCAGTTAGCGGATCTGTATATCTCCAGAATTGTATCACTCCACGGTATTCCGAAGGAGATCAGTTCAGACCGTGGCAGCCTTTTCACCTCCAAGTTCTGGGCAAGTTTCCAAGAAGCTATGGGAACTCATATAACCTGGAGTTTAGCTTGTCACCCCCAGTCCCAAGGCCAAGTTGAATGAGTCAATCAAGTGCTTGAAGATATGCTGCGTGCTTGCGTTATATCATTTGGCAAGAAGTGGGAGGAATCTCTCCCGTATGCTGAATTCTCTTACAACAACAGCTATCAAGCAAGCTTGAAAATGGCCCCCTTTGAGGTACTTTATGGACGTAAGTGTCGAACCCCTCTGAATTGGTCAGAAACTAGGGAACGGCCGCTCATTGGTCCGGATATTATCCAACACGCTGAAGAGCAAGTCCGTATTGTCCGGGAAAATCTCAAAGCGGCCCAGTCTCGCCAGATGCTTGACTTGCAAGATGATCTTTCTTATAAGGAGCATCCGATCCGCATTCTCGATCAAGCAGAATGTCGGATCCGCCAGAAGGCTACCAAGTTCCTTAAAGCGTAGTGGTCGAATCATACTGAAGATGAAGCCACTTGGGAACGCGAGGATCGTCTTCGGGAGGAATACCCCGACCTCTTTCCTTCTACCTCCTGAATTCTCGGACGAGAATTTCTTTTAGAGGAGGAGAATTGTAACACCCCTATGTAATAAAGCATAGTGATCATCTGTTAATCTTGCCAAGTCATCTTCATTTGCAATGCTGATCACAGTGGTTTAATATCTCATTTCAAATTCTACCACTGAATTCAAATTCAAATGCAATTGAAAATTCAAGTTGCACAAAAGTTGCTGGAAAAATGTTCATCATTTAGTAAATATTCCTAAACTAATACTTGTTCAGAAAAACAATATCACCATGTTGCTAAAATAAGAATTAGCATTTAAAGCAGTGCCATTCCAGCAATTTTAAATGCAAATCCATTTGTGAAAAATTCAATTGGATTCAAATAAATCCCAAACTTTTTGTGACAGTGTCTAAAAATGCACTGGAATTAATGGGCCAAGTCCCATTATTTTTCCTAAGTCATTTGTATGTCCAACTATTTTCTTTTCCATCTATGTTAATAAACAAAAGAGAAAAACAGAAAAGAAAAGGAATGGGCGAGGCCTTACCTGTGACTAGGCCAAGCCCAACCCACTTACCGCTTCACTCACCTGCTCCCGCCTCGTTGTCGGCGTCGCCATGGCCAGGAGCTCGAGCTCCAGCAGCTGGCTGCTACGGCGCTGGGGCAGGTAGCCCGAGGGGATAAGGGCGCCCCCGTCCATCTCCCCTGGTCACCCTCCTCCATTCGCCGCCCTCTCTCCCTCGCTCGGCTCCCTCCTTCCCTCTCTGTCCCGACGTCGTCGCTGCCGAGTCACTGCGGATCCACGGCCACCGATGTCCCCGAGCCCGGCAGCCGAGTCGGGGAGGTGCGCCGTCCTCCGCTTCATCGTCCTAGTCCATCAGCTGGAGGCGGGGAGGTCGGCATCGTCGTCGTCGACCTCTTCCCCATCTCCGACCGCTGCCGTTCACCTCCGACTCCGACGACTCGTCTGCTGCTTCTAACCTATCGAAGGCTTGTCGTAGCCGCTCGGTGAGCCCCCACCTCTCTCTGCTCCTCTCCCGAGCCGCTCTTTCCTCTCGTAGCGAGCTCGCCGCCTCGCCGTGCTCTGTCCGCCGCCCGTGCACGCCATAGTCGCCGTTCCCGACCACCGTAGCTCGCGCCAGTATGCTAGATCGATGCGGCATGTTACTCCCATTCGAACGCAACAGAAAACGTGCGCAAAAACGCACCGCAGCCATGCCGCCGTACTCGCCCGTAGCTCACCGCCGGCGACCTTTCCGGCCATCTCAGCTGCTGCTACTGCCGCCATCCGACGCGCGATGGAGTGGCCGATCGAAAGAGCCAAACGGCGCGCGATTTGAGATCCTGTAGCGAAAACCCGAGCGTCGCCGGCGTTCGGCCACTGCGAGGAGCTCGCCGGAGTAGCTCCGGCGCCGGCCGCCTATGTGGCAAGGCGTGGGACCCACCTAGAGACACTGCCAGTGGGCCCCCGACACTCGTTTGACCGCGTTGACCACGGTCAACGCGCGCGCACTGTTCCTCTGACGCTGACATGTGGGCCTGCTGACTTAGTTACTGTTAGTGGTTAATTAAGTTAATTAGTTAAGCCACTGACAGGCCGGGCCCACTAGTTATTGGTCTGTTAGTTTAAATTTAATCGCTGTTAAACCCCCACAGTGGCTGACAGGTGGCTCCCACCTGCCAGCTTGACCAGTCAGCTGGTCAGTTGACGGCTGACGCAGTGATGACATCAGCATGATGTCATTTTCCTAATTAGGCAATTTCTGTTAATTTAAATAATTCCAGAATTTCAGAAAAATGTTTAAATCTTTGAAAATTCATAGAAATTCAACCGTAGCTCGGATCAAAAAAATTTCTACATGAAAGTTGATCAGAAAAACGAGACAAATCCGAATATGTGGTCAAAATGCTTGACCATCACTCCTAACTACCTGAACATGGAACCATCCCCTCCGGTTCAGTTTTCCGAAATCAACCTAAACGCTGGGAAAATATCCCGGATATTTTCCCGCTTCGTCTGCGACATGTAGCACTGCATTAGGTCACCACTAACACTGCATTTTGCCATGCCGTGTATATGTGTTTCAGCAATTGCTTTTATTTATTGTTTCTTCCCCCTCTTCTATTCCGATAGCCCCCAAGACGGACACAGCTCAGGATACCGACGACACCTCTGACGATCCCTCCTTTGCCGCAGAGCTTCCAGGCAAGCAACCCCCCTTGACGCATGCCTATATCACCTATTCTCTCTCCCTCCTGCTTGCATTAGAAATTGCTACTGCTGTTGATTTATCCGATTCTGATGCATAGCCTGTTTGTTGTAACATTTGTTGATACCTTACCTGATACCCTAAATGCTTAGTATAGGTTGGATGGTAAACCATCTGTGGCCCCTCTCCCTTGCTGTAGTTGCCCTGCTTTAGTACCCGTGCCCGATCGATGTGATCGACGGGCTGAGACCAGCACATCACCGCACACCCCCTAAGTTGCTTGATTCTGTAGAGCTACCATCGAGTCCCGAGGGTGATACCTCTTATATCACTGCTGGTGTTGCCTCTGTAGTACAGCTAGTCGATTGTGGGATACCGAGGGGAATCCTCTTTCACCACTTCCGATAAAGCGTCTGTCGGGCAACCCCGCAAGTGTGTATGCCATCGAGGGTGATTCCCCCAGATTCACCTTGACGGATACATCTAGTGGAAATCCAATGAGGGTGATTCCTCAGATTCCTTCTTGATGTGTTGGACACACGGTTACTTTGATTTTACTACAGTTATTTGTTAAAGACGGGTCGGCCCCGAGGGGTACCCGCGAGAGATGTGCATTCGGGTTGACCATGAGGGTGCCCGAGAGATGAATACGTGGCACGGCCGGGCATTCTTAGTCCTTGCCGTAAGTCCACGAGACGGGGCGACGGGGTCACAGGATCGTGAGTCTCTGCTCGTTTCTGCGCGCTCCAAATGCACTAATGGGTTAGGATATGTAATCTGAGTAGGCCTCTGGCCTTTTTCGCACTAACCAGCACGTGGGAATAATATGGGTACTCGGCGTCGTAGGTATCAACTGAAGCTCTTCAGACGTCAGCAATTGAGCGGCGCGCGCCGGGTTGGTCTGGTAAAGCCTGCGCTTGTATTAAGGGGGCTAGGACTGCTAACCGGCCGCGTACGCAATGCGCAGGAGTGCAAAGGGCGATGGGCCCAAGACCCCTGAGTGCTTAGGATGTAGACCGGCGTGCTGGCCTCTCTGTTGAGCCTAGGTAGGGCTACGACGTGTCGATCAGCCGAGGCCGGGCATGGACCGAGCAAGTGTGTCCGGCCAGAGTTAATCGAGCGTGTTGGGTAAGTTGGTGCACCCTTGCAGGGAAGTATATCTATTCGAATAGCCGTGTCCACGGTAACAGGACGCTCGGAGAATATCCCGATCTTCTACAACTAGAAATGGGTTGAATATACTGGCTCCGGGATTGCTTTCTCGTAGGGAGTCAAGGAAGGATCTCTGGGCGTTGTTAATATTTGTTGCTACTACTATATTTATGTACAAATCTGTACTCTTCTAATGCTGCAAGACCCTGAAGATGCTAGTCTTCGATAGGCAAGGCTTTTCCCTTCTATTCTGGCATTTCTGCAGATCAGTCCACCTATACAGCCTTCCATTGATAATGTTGCATAAGTAGAATAGCTCTGATGTAAGTCTTGCTGAGTACTTCGGATGAGTACTCACGGTTGCTTTGTCTCCCTTTTTCCTATATACCTGATTGCTGCAACAGACGATGGAGCCCAGGAGCCTGTTGAGCCAGCTGCCCCGCCGACGACTACCACTACTACTACCCCCCTTGATACTACTACTACCAGGAGCCCTCCGACGACCAGGAGTAGATAGGAGGCACTCAGGCAGGAGGCATGCGCCTTTCGATCTGTGTTTTATTTTGCCCCGCCTTCTTAAAGGCCTATCTATTTAACTTTGTGTCTGTACTCAGATACCTGATGCTTCCGCTGATGCTTGTATGACATCGAGCTTATGTATTCGAGCCCTCGAGGCCCCTGGCTTGTAATATAAAGCTTGTATGACTTTTATTTGTGTTTAGAGTTGTGTTGTGATATCTTCAAGTGAGTCCTTAGGCTTGATCCTGTGCCGGACCCCTCTGAATTGGTCAGAAACTGGGGAACGACCACTCTTCGCTCCGGACATTATTCAACAAGCTGAAGAACAAGTCCGCATTGTCCGTGATCATTTGAAAGCTGCTCAGTCTCGTCAGAAGAGCAACTATGATCGAAAACACCGGGTAATGGTCTATCAACCTGGCGAGCAAGCTTACCTTCACGTCACCCCGATGAAGGGCACTCAGCGATTTGGGATCAAAGGCAAGTTAGCTCCTCGCTACATTGGCCCGTTCCGTATTCTCGCCCGGCGAGGAGAAGTGGCATATCAATTGGAATTGCCGCCGAACCTGTCTCATGTGCATGATGTCTTTCATGTGTCGCAACTCCATCGCTGCTTCAAGGATCCTATCCGAGCAGTGGATCATGAAATGCTTGAACTGCAAGAGGATCTTTCTTATCAAGAGTATCCGATCCGCATTCTTGATCAAGCTGAACGTCGAACCCGTCAGAAGACAATCAAGTTCCTTAAAGTTCAGTGGTCGAATCATTCTGAAGATGAAGCCACTTGGGAACGCGAAGATCGTCTTCGTGACGAATACCCCACTCTCTTTCAGCCTACCTCATAATTCTCGGGACGAGAATTTCTTTTAGAGGATGAGAATTGTAACACCCCATGTAATTAAGCTACAGTGATCACCTTTTTCTAATGCCAAGTCACCATGTTAAATAGTGCTTGATCATCATTTGCATCATATCTCATTTCAAATTCCAATTCAAATTTTAAAGTGAAAATAAAAGTTGCTCCAATTTGGAAACTAAAATGTTCATTAAATAGTAAATAATCCATAACTAATTGTGTTAAGAAAAACAACATCACCTAAATTACCTAGATGACTCTAACATCATCAAAACAGTACCAAACAGCAATATTTAATCCCATTTTAATTAATAAAATTGCAAGTGAAATCAAATTTTCTCCAAACCAATTTTTGGTAGTAATTAAAATTGCACTGTAAATAATGAGCTAAGTTACATATTTTACAAAACTCAAATGGTGGCCTAACAATTTACAAACAGAAATAAAGACAGAGATCAGAGAAAATAAAAAGAAAACGGTAAAGGACTACTGTGCACTTGGGCTTGAGTGGCACAGTGCAAATTAGCCCGGCCCACCTCGGCCTTCTCCTTCCTCCCGCCAGGCCGCGCGCGCCATGGCCGTCCGAACGCCGATCGCCACGCGCCATGCATCCCGCGGCTCCCCCGCGCGGATAAGGCCACCCCCGAGCTCCTCTCGCCCTCCCGCGAACCCTAGCCCCCTTAGATCCACCTCCCTCGCTCGCATTCTCCTTCCCCGTGCGCACCCGAATGCCGCCATCGTAGCTTCTGCGCCTCGTCGCCGGGACAGATCACTCCGCCGTCGACCGCTACTTCGACTGCGCCCCTCCGTTCGACCGGGCGAGCTCCACTGTGACGCCTACGACCCCTTCTTTAAGCTACGGCCACCGGACTTCGCCGCCTCGATTCGCCACCGTCGAGCCCTCCCCGCGCCCACTTTGCTCACCTACAGGTTCACGGTGAGCAGCCGCAGCGAACCCCTCTCTCTCCTGCCTCTCCTCGAGCCCGTAGCTGCCGCATTCGAGATGACCGAACGCTCCGCCGCCCGAGCTCGTCGCCGGCGAGACTCCGGTGACCATTTGGTCCCGCGCCGCTGTCCATCGTACTCATCGCGTCGCGTAGCTCCTTCCTAGCCGCTCTGTTGGCTCATTAGCGCGCCGCAGCCGCTGTTTCATCTCCACCCGAACGCTGCCACCGCCGGCATCGTTGTAGCGCTCAACTCCGGCCACCTCGGCCGCCCCGACCACCGCCATTCGACGCGCGACGGAGCGCACGTTCGAATGGGCCCAACCGTAGCTCCGTGGACCCCCTGTACGCAAAACCCGAGCCCCTCCCGTGCCCCTCCGCCGTAGAAACACGCTCGCCGGTGTTTAAACGCCGGCCGGCCGATGTGGCGCCGACGTGGACCTCTTCGGGTCACTGACAGTGGGCCCGGTGGGGCCCGGTTGACTGGGTTGACCTGTCAACCCTGCTGACTAGGTTGCCCTTTGTCGCTGACATACGGGCCCCACCGATTTAATTAAACTAATTCAAATTTAAATTAATCCATTAATTAGTTTAGTCACTGACTAATGGGGCCCACGTGCTAATTAACCTAATTTAGGTAAAGTTAATCCCTAATTAACTACTGTGACACTGACCAGTGGGACCCACTGGTCAGGTTTGACTCTGGTCAGCAGGTTTGACCGCTGACGTCACATTGACGTCCTGCTGACGTCACCATTTACTGTTTCGGATAATTCGAAATTAAATAATTAAAATAAATCCATAAATTCCAGAAAATGATTAAAACTTTGAAAAATCATATAAATTAAACCGTAACTCGGATGAAAATAATTTATATATGAAAAATGATCAGAAAAATATGAAGAATCCGAATATGTGGTCAAAATGCTTGACCATCACTCCTATCTAGATGAACATGGGACTTTTTGCCCATATTCGATAAATGAATAGTGCTTAACCTTAATAAAATAAATCCAAATAAATTCCTAAATTATCTAAAGCATTTAGATAGGCGTTATATCACCTCCGCATATCATTTAGGCATGTCGTGCATCGCTGTTCCATTATTGCCATGTATTTATTGTTTCTTCCCCCTCCTTCTCTCTCGACAGACCCCGAGACTGCCGACGACGCTGCAGAGTACGACCACGACGTCGATGACCAGACCACTTCAGCTAAGCTTCCAGGCAAGAAAAACCCCCTTGATCATCCAGATATCGCCCACTCTTTCTCTCTTATTCTTGCATCAGAATTGCCCTGCTACTGTTCCAATAGTTCCTATTCTGATGCATAGCCTGATTTTGTAACCAGTTATTGATACTTTACCTGTTATCCTATATGCTTAGAATAGGCTGGTTAGTGTACATAAATGGCCCAACACCCTTGTCCTTGTTGCCCCGCTTTTCCACCGGAGACTCGATCAGTATGATCGACGGTCAGAGACCAACACATCACCGCACCTTCCCCCTAAGTTGCTCGTCTCTGCAGAGCTACCACCGAGTGCCGAGGGTGATACCTCTTATCTCACTTTCGATGATGCCTCTGTAGAATAGCTATCCGGTTGTGGGTTACCGAGGGTGATTCCTCTTTCATCACCTCCGATAAAGCTACCGTCGTGCAATTCCTCGAGTGGGAAACCATCGAGGGTGATTCCTTGGATTCCTTCTCGATACTTGGAAACCCGGTTACTTTGACCTTTGTTACAGGCGGGTCGACCCCGAGGGGTACCCACGGGGAAATGTGAAGTCGGGTTTGCCAGGAGGGTGCCCTCCTGGAAAACCTGGTGCGAGTGATAATGTGGTGGAACGGGCTTTGCCAGGAGGGCACCCTCCTGGCAAACCTGACTTCACATTTCTCCGCGGGTACCCCTCGGGGACGACCCGCCTGTAACAAAGGTCAAAGTAACCGGGTGTCCAAGTATCGAGAAGGAATCCGAGGAATCACCCTCGATGGTTCCCACTCGAGGAGTTGCACGACGGTAGCTTTATCGGAGGTGATGAAAGAGGAATCACCCTCGGTAACCCACAACCAGATAGCTATTCTACAGAGGCATCATCGAAAGTGAGATAAGAGGTATCACTCTCGGCACTCGGTGGTAGCTCTGCAGAGACGAGCAACTTAGGGGGAAGGTGTGGTGATGTGTTGGTCTCTGACCGTCGATCATACTGATCGAGTCTCCGGTGGAAAAGCGTGGCAACAAGGACAAGGGTGTGGGGCCATTTATGTACACTAACCAGCCTATTCTAAGCATATAGGATAACAGGTAAAGTATCAATAACAGGTTACAAAATCAGGCTATGCATCAGAATAGGAACTATTGGAACAATAGCAGGGCAATTCTAATGCAAGAATAAGAGAGAAAGAGTGGGCGATATCTGGATGATCAAGGGGGTTTTGCTTGCCTGGAAGCTCACCTGAAGTGGTCTGGTCATCGATGACGTGGTCGTACTCTGCAGTGTCGTCGGCAGTCTCGGGGTCTATCAAGAGAGAAGGAGGGGGAAGAAACAATAAATACACGGCAATAATGCAACAGCAATGCACGACATGCCTAAATGATATGCGGAGGTGATATAACGCCTATCTAAATGCTTTAGATAATTTAGGAATTTATTTGGATTTATTTTATTAAGGTTAAGCACTATTCATCTATCGAATACGGGCAAAAAGTCCCATGTTCATCTAGATAGGAGTGATGGTCAAGCATTTTGACCACATATTCGGATTCTTCATATTTTTCTGATCATTTTTCATATATAAATTATTTTCATCCGAGTTGTGCTTTAATTTATATGATTTTTCAAAGTTTTAATCATTTTCTGGAATTTTTGAATTTTTTTTAATTATTTAATTTTGAATTATCGGAAACAGTAAATGGTGACGTCAGCATGATATCAATGTGATATCAGCGGTCAAACCTGCTGACCAGAGTCAAACCTGACCAGTGGGTCCCACTGGTCAGTGTCATAGTAGTTAATTAGGGATTAACTTTAACTGAATTAAGTTAATTAGCACATGGGCCCCATTAGTCAGTGTCTAAACTAATTAACGGATTAATTTAAATTTGAATTAGTTTAATTAAATCAGTGGGGCCCGTATGTCAGCGACATAGGGCAACCCAGTCAGCAGGGTTGACTGGTCAACCCAGTCCACCGGGCCCACTGTCAGTGACCCGAAGGGGTCCACGTCGGCGCCATGTCGGCCGGCCGGCGTTTAAACGCCGGCGAGCGCGTTTCTGCGGTGGAGGCGCACGGGAGGGGCTCGGGTTTTGCATACAGGGGGTCCCCGGAGCTGTGGTTGGGCCCGTTCGAACGTGCGCTCCGTCGCACGTCGAATGGCGGTGGTCGGGGCAGCCGAGGTGGCCGGAGTTGAGCGCTACGACGACGCCGGCGGCGGCGGCGTTCGGGTGGAGATGAAACAGCGGCTGCGGCGCGCTAACGAGCCAACAGAGCGGCTAGGAAGGAGCTACGCGACGCGGTGAGTACGATGGACAGCGGCGCGGGACCAAATGGTCACCGGAGTCTCGCCGGCGACGAGCTCAGGCGGCTGAGCGTTCGGTCATCTCGAATGCGGCAGCTACGGGCTCGAGGAGAGGCGGGAGAGAGAGGGGTTCGCTGCAGCTGCTCACCGTGAACCTGTAGGTGAGCAAAGTGGGCGCGGGGAGGGCTCGATGGTGGAGAATCAAGGCGGCGAAGTCCGGTGGCCGTAGCTTGAAGAAGTGGTCATAGGCGTCGCGGTGGAGCTCGCTCGGTCGAACGGAGGGGCGCAGTCGAAGTAGCGGTCGACGGCAGAGTGATCTGTCTCGGCGACGAGGTGCAGAAGCTATGGTGGCCGCGCGATTCAAGGCGGCGAAGCCATGGCGGCGTTCGGGTGCGCGCGGGGAAGGAGAATGCGAGCGAGGGAGGGGGATCTGAGGGGGCTAGGGTTCGCGGGAGGGCGAGAGGAGCTCGGGGGTGGCCTTATCCGCGTGGGGGAGCCGCGGGATGCACGGCGTGTGGCGATCGGCGTTCGGACGGCCATGGCGCGCGCGGCCTGGCGGGAGGAAGGAGAAGGCCGAGGTGGGCCGGGCTAATTTGCACTGTGCCACTCAAGCCCAAGTGCACAGTAGTCCTTTACCATTTTCTTTTTCTTTTCTCTAATCTCTGTCTTTATTTCTGTTTGTAAATTGTTAGGCCACCATTTGAGTTTTGTAAAATATGTAACTTAGCTCATTATTTACAGTGCAATTTTAATTACTACCAAAAATTGGTTTGGAGAAAATTTGATTTCACTTGCAATTTTATTAATTAAAATGGGATTAAATATTGCTGTTTGGTAATGTTTTGATGATGTTAGAGTCATCTAGGTAATTTAGGTGATGTTGTTTTTCTTAACACAATTAGTTATGGATTATTTGTTATTTAATGAACATTTTAGTTTCCAAATTTGAACAACTTTTATTTTGACTTTAAAATTTGAATTTCAATTTGAATTGGAATTTGAAATGAGATATGATGCAAATGATGATCAAGCACTGTTTAACATGGTGACTTGGCATTATAAAAAGGTGATCACTGTAGCTTAATTACGGCCCACAATCCATCGTGATCTCACCCAAAACTTGAAAACTTCAATCACACAAAACTCAACAAAACCTTCGTGAGATCCGTTAGTAGAACAAAATAAATCACTACTATAAGTACTGTTGCAAACCCATTCATATTTTATTTTTGCATTATACCTACTGTACTCTAACTTCACCATGGCTTATACCCCCCGATACAATCCATAGATTCATCAAAACAAGCAAGTAGTGCATCAAAAACAGAATCTGTCAAAAACAGAACAGTCTGTAGAAATCTGAATTATCGTCATACTTCTGTAACTCCAAATTTTTTGAAAAATTAGGACAACGTGGGAAATTCATATATCAATATTGTGAAAAAAATTCAGAAGGTTCTGACCTTACAGTAGAGAAACAAAATTCCAGCACTGGACGCAAAACTTTCTGTTTTCAAACAGCATCAATTATATTATCTTCCAAATCATCCCAAAGGCTTTACATGGCACAAACACTAATTAAAAACATAAAAATACCATCATACCAGTAGCATGACATTAAAAACACACCATAACAGAAACTTATAACAAAAATTATTTTATTCATTGGGTTGCCTCCCAACAAGCGCTATTGTTTTATGCCCCAGCTAGGCATAATGCATAATTCAAGTATTGTCATCTTTCAAGTTGATTCCATAAGTAGCCCTCATAATTGATTCATATGGTGCTTTAATTCTTTTCCTAGGGAAATGCTCCATACCCTTCTTTAATGGAAATTGAAATTTTATATTCCCTTCTTTCATATCAATAACGGCACCTATAGTTCGTAAGAATGGTCTACCAAGTATTATGGGGCAAGAAGAATTGCATTCAATATCAAGAACAATAAAATCAACGGGAACATAATTTCTATTTTCTAGAATAAGAACATCATTAATTCTACCCAAAGGCTTTTTAATAGTAGAATCCGCCAAGTGCAAATTAAGAGAACATTCATCTATATTGGTGAGACCTAGCACATCACATAGAGATTTTGGAATTGTAGAAACGCTAGCACCCAAATCACATAAAGCATTGCACTCATAATTTTTAATCTTAACTTTAATGGTGGGTTCCCATTCATCATATAATTTTCTAGGAATTGAAACTTCTAGTTCTAGCTTTTCTTCAAACGCTTTCATCATTGCTTCTACGATGTGTTTAGTAAAAGCCTTGTTTTGCTCATAAGCGTTGGGTGAATTTAACATGGATTGTAACAAAGAAATGCACGCAATCAAAGAACAATTATCATAATTAAAATCTTTGTAATCCAAGAGAGTGGGCACATCACTATTTAAAGTGTTTACCTCTCCAAACCCACTTTTAGCAATTTTTTCATTAAGATTTTCACCCTCCGAAATATGGGGACGCTCTTTAGCTAAAGTTGACTCTTCTTCAGTCCCCTTTTCATCAAGTTTAATATTGCTAAACAAAGAATCAATAGATGAAACACCAATCATTTTAATATCCTCTTCATTACTACGATAAAAACCGGGAGGAATCGCTTTTTCTAAAAATTCCCGTTTAGCTCTTAGCATGGCGGTTCTTTTCTTACTCTCATCCATGGAGACATGTAAATCTTTAATTGATTCACTAATATCAATTTTGGGTGGCAAAATTTTAGTCTTATGATTTTCCACATCATGAATAATTCTATCAATGCTCCTAGACATATCATCAATTTTACTCAATTTTTCTTCTATCGTAGTGTTGAAAACTTTTTGAGCATTAATAAATTCTTTAATATTACTTTCAAGATCAGAGGGCATCCTATTATTATTATAAGAATTACCATAAGGATTGCCATAATTATTAGAGGAATTTCCGGGAAACGGCCTAGCATTGAAATTACCTCTATAAGCATTATTATTAAAATTGTTTCGCGAGACAAAATTCACATCTACGGGATCATTATTTTGCTCAATCAAAGAGGACAATGGCACATCATTAGGATCAATATTAGCATTTTTACTAGCAACCAATTTCATAAGCGCATCAACTTTATCACTCAAAGTACTAATTTCTTAAATAGAATTCACCTTTGTACTAGTAGGAGTTCTTTCGGTATGCCATTGTGAATAATTTGCCATAATATTATCAAGCAATTTAGTAGCTTCCCCCAAAGTAATTTCCATAAAAGTACCACCCGCGGTGGAATCTAAAAGATTTCTAGAAACAAAATTCAATCTCGAATAAAATTTTTGTATGATCATCCATAAATTTAAACCATGAGTAGGGCAATTTCTTATCATTAATTTCATCCTCTCCCAAGATTGGGCAACATGTTCATGATCAAGTTGCTTAAAATTCATAATTTGATTTCTTAGGGAAATAATTTTTGTGGGAGGAAAATACTTAGTAATAAAAGCATCTTTACACTTATCCCAAGAATCGATACTATTTCGTGGTAAAGATGAAAACCAAATTTTAGCACGATCCCACAATGAGAACGGGAATAATTTTAATTTCACAATATCATTATCCACATCTTTTTTCTTTGGCATATCACACAATTCTACGAAAGTATTAAGATGGGATGCGGCATCTTCATTAGGACTACCGGAAAATTGATCTTTCATGACAAGATTTAGCAAAGCGGCATTAATATCACAAGTCTCTGCACTAGTGGCGGGAGGAGCAATCGGAGTACTAATAAAATGATTATTATTAGTATTGGAAAAATCACACAATTTGGTATTTTCTTGAGACATCGTGACTACGCAAACAAGATAACAAGCAATCAAACAAGCAAACGAGAAAAAGGCAAACGGAGAATATTTTGTATTTTTGCAAAAACATTTTAGAAGTGGGGGAGATGAAAACGAGAGGCAAATGGCAAATAAAGTAAATGCAAGGAGATGAGAGTTTGTGCAAATGTACTTGATAGATGTTGATGATGTCTCCCCGGCAATGGCGCCAGAAATTCTTCCTGCTACTTGTAGCTTGCGTTGGTATTTCTCCGAAGAGGAAGGGATGATGCAGTACAGTACAGATAAGTATTTCCCTCAGTTATGAAACCAAGGTTATCAAACCAGTAGGAGAATCACACAACACCTCGTTAGCAGCACCTGAACACAAACAACAAATCCTTGCACGCAACGCAAACAAGGGGTTGTCAATCCCTTGGCGGTAAGATTGCAAGATTAAATTGTATATGATAGATTGATAGATTGAAACAAAAATACAAAATAAAATAAATAAAAGAAAATGGCAGCAATATTTTTAGGGTTTTAGTAATATGAGATAGATAGACCCGGGGGCCATAGGTTTCACTAGAGGCTTCTCTCGAGAAAATAGCATACGGTGGGTAGACAAATTACTGTTGGGCAATTGATAGAAAAGCAAATAATCATGACGATATCCAAGGTAATGATCATGTATATAGGCATCACGTCCAAGATTAGTAGACCGACTCCTGCCTGCATCTACTACTATTACTCCACACATCGACCGCTATCCAGCATGCATCTAGTGTATTAAGTCCGATAAAGAACGGAGTAATGCCTTAAGAACGATGACATGATGTAGACAAGATAAACTCACATATGAATAAACCCCATCTTTTTACCCTTAGTAGCAATGATACATACGTGTCATGTCCCTTTCTGTCACTGGGATTGAGCACCGCAAGATCGAACCCACTACAAAGCACCTCTTCCCATGGCAAGAAAAATCAATCTAGTTGGCCAAACCAAATCAATAGATTGGAGAAGAAATACGAGGCTATAATAATCATGCATAAAAGAGTGCAGCAAAGACTCAAATAATTTCATGGATAATCTGATCATAAACTCACAATTCATTGGATCCCAACAAACACACCGCAAAAAGTGATTACATCGGATAGAACTCCAAGAACATCGAGGAGAACATTGTATTGAAGATCAAAAAGAGAGAAGAAGACATCTAGCTACTAACTATGGACTCGAAGGTCTGTGGTAAACTACTCACGCATCATCGGAAGGGCAGCAAGGTTGATGTAGAGCCCCTCCGTGATCGATTCCCCCTCCGGCAGATTACCGGAGAAGGCCTCCAGATGGGATCTCTCTGGAACAGAAACTTGCGGCAGCGGAAAAAGTATTTCGTGGACTCCCCCGAGGGTTTCTGATTTTTTCTGAGTTTATAGTGGTGGAATTAGGTCAAACTGAGCCTGGTGGGCCCCACGAGGCACCAGGGCGCGCCTGCCCCCCAGGCGCGCCCTGGTGGCTTGTGGGCCCCACCAGGGTCTTATGGCCTCCTCCCGATGCTTCTAGTGTTTATCTTGCCCAATAAAAAATCTCCAAAAAGTTTCATGGCATTTGGACTTCGTTTGATATTGATTTTCTGTAAAACAAAAATAGGGCAGAAAACAACAACTGGCACTGGGCACTAGGTTAATAGGTTAGTCTCCAAAAATGATAGATAATTGCTGTAAATGATTATAAAAACATCCAAGATTGATAATATAACAGCATGGAACAATAAAAAATTATAGATACATTGGAGACGTATCATGGTGCTTGCCCAATATCTTTGCTAGCCAAAAATCCGCACCAAGTAGAGATACTACTTGTGCATCCAAAACCTTTAAACCCAGTTTCATGTCATGAGAGTCCACTATATCTACCTATGGATTGAATAAGATCCTTCAAGTAAGTTGTCATCGGTGCAAAAAGCAATAAAAATTGCCTCTAAATATGTCTGAACTTTTATTGTAAGGGAAATATGCTTTGTACGAACTTGTGATGGTAAAGAAATAAAAGCGACAGACTGCATAATAAAGGTTGCTATCACAAGGGGCAATATAAAGTGACGTTCCTTTGCATTAAGAGCTCTTGCATCCAACAACAAAAAGCGCATGACAACCTTTGCTTCCCTCTGCGAAGGGCCTATCCTTTACTTTTATGTATTTACTTTTTATGCAAGAGTCAATAGTGTTCTCCTCTACTTCCTTTTTATTTTTCTCTTTTGTAAGCATCATGTGGTGGGGAAAGATCTAGGCATATATATCCAGTTGGATATGAGTGATCATGAGTTATTATTGTTGACATCACCCTTGAGGTGAATAAGTTGGGAGGCGAACTCACAAGCCCCTATCTTTCTATGTGTCTGGCTGAAACTTTTTGCTCCATATATATGTCGTGAGTGTTAGCAATCATAGAAGACTAAATGATGGCTGAGTATGTGGACTTGCTAAATAGCTCTTACATGAGACCCTTCCTGAAAATATGATGAATTGCAATTGCATTGTTGACTGAGAACATAGTTTGTTAGTTTTCAAGAAAGTTTATGCCTTATACTCCATTGTTGTGATGAATTGTTACTTGCTCATGAGAAGTTTATGATAACAAATATTGCTGTTATAATGATGATCATGATGCTACTATGTCCGTATTTTTTTTTATCGACACCTCTCTCTCTAAACATGTGGACATGATTATCGATATCGGCTTTCGCTTGAGGACAAGCGAGGTCTAAGCTTGGGGGAGTTGATACGTCCATTTTGCATCATGTTTTGCTACTGTTATTTATAGTGTTTTTAATCAATATAACACTTTGTGGAGCAATTCTAATGCCTTTTCTCTCTTAATATGCAAGATTTACACAAGGAGGGAGATTGCCGGCAGCTGGAATTCTGGACCTGAAAAAGCTATGTCAGAGATACCTATTCTGCACATCTCCAAATGAGCTGAAATTTTACGGAGATTTATTTTGCAATAAATAAAAAATACTGGAAGCAAGAAGTACCAGAGGGGGCCACCCAGGTGCCCACGAGGCACCAGGGCGCGCCACCCCCCAGGCGCGCCCTGGTACCTCGTGGGGCCCCTGGCCAGCCTCTGGCCCCCATTTTCTGGTATATAAGTCCATTTGCCCTAGAAAAAATATAGAGAATACTTTCGGGATGGTGCACCGCCATCTCGAGGCGGAACTTGGGCCGGAGCACTTTTGCTCTCCGGTGGAGAGATTCTGCCGGGGATAATTCCCTCCGGGAGGGGGAAATCGTCGCCATCGACATCACCGGCGATCCTCTCATCATGGGAGGACTAATCTTCATCAACATCTTCACCAGCACCATCTCATCTCAAACCCTAGTTCATCTCTTGTATTCAATCTTTGTCTCAAAACCTCAGATTGGTACCTGTGGGTTGCTAGTAGTGTTGATTACACCTTGTAGTTGATGCTAGATGGTTTATTTGGTGGAAGATTATATGTTCAGATCTATTATGCTATTCAACACCTCTCTGATCTTGGACATGAATATGATTTGTGAGTAGTTACTTTTGTTCTTGAGGACATGGGAGAAGTCTTGTCATAAGTAATCATGTGAATTTGGTATTCGTTCGATATTTTGATGATATGTATATTGTTGATTCCCTTAGTGGTGTCGTGTGAACGTCGACTACATGACACTTCACCATCTTTGGGCCTAAGGGAATGCATTGTGGGGTAGTAATTAGATGATGGGTTGCTAGAGTGACAGAAGCTTAAACCCTAGTTTATGCGCTATTCCGTAAGGGGCTGATTTGGATCCATATGTTTAATGCTATGGTTAGAGAAATCTTAATTCTTCTTTCGTAGTTGCGGATGCTTGCGAGAGGGGGTAATCATAAGTGGGAGGTTTGTTCAAGTAAGGACAACACCGAAGCACCGGTCCACCCACATATCAAATTATCAAAGTAGCGAACGCGAATCAAACAAACATGATGAAAGTGACTAGATGAAATTCCCATGTGTCCTCGAGAACGCTTTGCTTTTTATAAGAGATCGTTCTGGCCTGTCCTTTGCCATAAGAAGGATTGGGCTATCTTGCTGCACTTATTGTTACTATTGTTACTTGTTACTTGTTACAAATTATCTTGCTATCAAACTACTCGTTACCGATAATTTCAGTGCTTGCAGAAAATACCTTGCTGAAAACCGCTTGTCATTTCCTTCTGCTCCTCATTGGGTTCGACACTCTTACTTATCGAAAGGACTATGATTGATCCCCTATACTTGTGGGTTATCAGACTCCACGCTCCCGGTCTTCTTGGGTCCTTGGGTCCTTGAACATCCCAGATGTGAAGCACCCCCTCACGCATCTCAATGGCTTGAGGGTGTTTCATCACCTCCGGTAGGTAGGCGTTGATGACCTTCTCGTAGAACTTGTCCTTGGAAGAGCTTGGTGGAGCCATAGCGATCTAGATCTGTCAGAAAAATAGCACAAAACAAGAACAGAGGAGATTTCTGCGATACGGTGGTCAAAACATCCGGGAGTATATATAAAGAATTTTTATCTTGCAAAACAAGTAATCCAGGAGAAAACGGAGTCGTGAAGGCCCACGAGGGGCCCACAAGCCACCAGGGCGCGCCTGGGGGGGGGGGGGGGGGGGTTGGCGCGCCCGGGTGCCTCGTGTGCACCTCGTGGGTCCCCTCGGCTGTTTCTTATTTTTGTATTTTTTCTAATATTCCAAAACTGACAGAAAATATCTTTATGGAATTTTTGGAGTCAGTTTACTTACCGTACCACATACCTCTTCCTTTTCAGGGTTATGGAGTGTTCTGGAAGGTCTTTCTTATGTACTCCTCCAGTGTAATTATTTCAATAATATTAGTTTCAATATTAATGGGAGTACCTGAAATATAATGCTTAATTCTTTGCCCATTCACCACTCTCGGATTAGTGCCTTCGGAGTTGTTTATTTTGATGGCTCCGGAGCGATAAACTTCTTCGATGATATACGGTCCTTCCCATTTAGAGAGAAGTTTTCCTGCAAAGAATCTCAAACGAGAATTGTACAATAGAACTTGCTCACCCACTTTGAATTTCCGTTTTTGAATTCTTTTATCATGCCATCTTTTAACTTTTTCTTTAAACAATTTGGCATTTTCATAAGCTTGGGTTCTCCATTCATCTAATGAGCTAACATCAAATAACCTCTTTTCAATTGCAAGCTTGAAATCATAATTGAGTTCTTTAATTGCCCAATATGCTTTATGTTCTAACTCAAGAGGTAAATGGCATGCTTTTCCATAAACCATTTTATAAGGAGACATACCCATAGGATTTTTATAAGCAGTTCTGTAAGCCCATAATGCATCGTCAAGTTTCTTAGACCAATTCTTTCTAGATCTATTGACGGTTTTTTGCAAAATTAATTCTATTGCTCAATTCTACTTGAGCACTAGATTGAGGGTGATAGGGAGATGCAATTCTATGGTTGACATCATATTTAGCAAGGAGTTTACAGAATGCACCATGAATAAAATGTGAACCACCATCAGTCATTAAATATCTAGGGACTCCAAACCTCAGGAAAATAACTTCTTTAAGCATTTTAATAGAAGTGTTATGATCAACACTACTAGTTGGAATAGCTTCCACCCATTTAGTAACGTAATCAACAGCAACTAAAATATGAGTATACCCATTGGATTTAGGAAAAGGTCCCATATAATCAAATCCCCAAACATCATATGGTTCAATAGGAAGTGAATAATTCATAGGCATTTCCTGACGTCTACCAACATTACCAATTCTTTGACATTCATCACAAGATAAGACAAACTAACGAGCATCCTTGAAAAGAGTAGGCCAATAAAAACCAGATTGTAATACCTTGTGTGCAGTTCTGTCTCCCGCATGGTGTCCTCCGTAAGCTTCGGAATGACACTTCCGTAGGATTTGTTCCTGTTCATGCTCAGGTATACAACGTCTAATAATACCATCTACTCCTTCTTTATAAAGATGTGGGTCATCCCAAAAGTAATGTCTTAAATCATAGAAGAACTTTTTCTTTTGTTGGTATGTGAAACTAGGTGGTATAAATTTAGCAACAATATAATTAGCATAGTCTGCATACCACGGAGTATTATGAGAAGCATTTATGATAGCTAATTGTTCATCAGGAAAATCATCATTAATAGGAAGTGGGTCATCAAGAACATTTTCCATTCTAGACAAATTATCTGCTACGGGATTCTCAGCTCCCTTTCTATCAATAATATGCAGGTCAAATTCTTGTAGCAACAGAACCCACCTAATGAGTCTAGGTTTAGCATCTTTCTTTTCCATAAGATATTTAATAGCAGCATGATCAGTGTGAGCAGTTACTTTAGAATCAACTATGTAAGATCTAAATTTATCACATGCAAACACAACTGCTAGAAATTCTTTCTTAGTAGTAGCATAATTTCTTTGGGCATTGTCTAGAGTTTTACTAGCATAATGGATAACATTTAATTTCTTATCAACTCTCTGTCCTAGAACAGCACCAACAGCATAATCACTAGCATCACACATAATTTCAAAAGGCAAGTTCCAATCAGGTGGTTGAACAATAGGTGCAGTGGTTAAGGCTTTCTTAAGTGTTTCAAAGGCTTCTACACAATCATCATCAAAAACAACTGGAACATCTTTTTATAAGAGATTGGTAAGAGGTCTAGAAATTTTAGACAAGTCTTTAATAAATCTCCTATAGAAACCAGCATGACCAAGGAAACTTGTTGTACCTTTAATATCTTTTGGTAATGGCATTTTCTCAATAGCATCGACCTTAGCTTTATCAACTTCAATACCTCTTTCAGAAATTTTATGCCCCAAGACAATACCTTCATTCACCATAAAGTGGCACTTCTCCCAATTCAAGACAAGGTTAGTTTCGTCACATCTCTGCAAAACTCGATCGAGGTTGCTTAAGTAATCATCAAAAGAAGTTCTGTAAACGGAAAAATCATCCATGAAAACCTCGACAATCTTTTCACAAAAATCAGAGAATATAGAAGTCATACATCTTTGAAAGGTTGCAGGTGCATTGCATAAACCAAAAGGCATACGTCTATAAGCATAAGTTCCAAAAGGACAAGTAAAGGTGGTTTTCTCTTGATCGGATTGTGATACAGGTATTTGAGAGAAACCAGAATATCCATCTAGGAAACAAAAATGGGTATGCTTAGACAATCTTTCTAACACTTGATCAATAAAAGGTAAGGGGTAATGATTTGTTCTAGTAACTTTGTTTAATTTTCTAAAATCAGTTACCATCCTATAACCAGTTACAATTCTTTGTGGAATGAGTTCATTTTTATCATTAGGAACAACGGTGATACCTCCTTTCTTAGGGACACAATGAACGAGACTTACCCATCTACTATCAGCTATGGGATTAGATTATACCTGCTTCCAGAAGCTTTAATATTTCAGTTCTTACCACCTCTTTCATTTTAGGATTTAATCGTCGTTGGTGGTCGACACCTGGTTTAGCATCAGGCTCCATATTAATTTTGTGCTGACATAGAGTGGGACTAATGCCCTTAAGATCATCAAGAGTATATCCAATAGCAGCTCGGTGCTTCCTTAGAGTTTTAAGTAATCTCTTTTCTTCATGCTCTGAAAGGTTAGCACTAATAATAACAGGATATATCTTCTTTTCATCAAGATAAGCATATTTCAATGTATCAGGCAATTGTTTCAATTCAAATACAGGGTCACCCATAGGTGGAGGAGGACCTCCAAGAGTTTCAACAGGCAAATTATGTTTAAAGATAGGTGGTTGATTAAAGAACATCTTATCTATTTCATTTCTTTCATTCATATGCATATCGTTTTCATGGTCTAGCAAATATTGTTCTAACGGATCAGTAGGCGGTACGGCAATAGAAGCAAGACCAATGATTTCATATTTACTAGGCAATTCTTTATCATGAGGTTGTTTACGAAACTTGGAGAAATTAAACTCATGAGATATATCACCAAACTTAACTCGAACCTTTTCTTTAACACAATCAATTTCAGCATTAACGGTATTCAAGAAAGGTCTACCAAATATAATGGGACAAAAATTATCTTGTTGTGAACCAAGTACTAAAAAATCAGTAGGGTATTTGATTTTACCACACAAGACTTCAACATCTCTAACAATCCCAAGTGGTGCAATAGTATCTCTATTTGCAAGCTTAATAGTAACATCAATATCTTCAATGTCAACAGGTGCAATATCATGCATTACTTCTTGATATAAAGAAAATGGAATAGCACTCACACTAGCACCCATATCCCACAAACCATGATAGCAATGATCACCAATCTTAACAGAAACAACAGGCATGCCAACTACGGGCTTGTTCTTGTCTAACATATCTTGTTCATTTCTAACAGGTTTAGCAATTCTAGTAGCCTCATCACTATAGTAAATAACATGCCCATCTATATTATTGACCAAAAGATCTTTAACCATAGCAACATCAGGTTCAACTTTAATTTGTTCAGAGGGTCTAGGTGCTCTAATATTACTTTTGTTAACCATAGTTGAAACTTTAGCATGTTCCTTAATCCTAACAGGAAAATGTCGTTTCTCAATATAAGCAGTAGGCACAACTGGATCAACATGGTAAACAATTGTTTCTTCTTTAACACTAATGGGTTCCTCAATCTTTTCTTTAACAGGGGGATGATATTTAAACCACTTCTCCTTAGGGAGATCAACATGAGTAGCAATTGACTCACAAAAGGAAGCTACTATCTCGGAGTCAAGTCCATATTTAGTGCTAAACTTATGAAAAGCATCGGTATCCATAAAAGATTTAACACAATCGAACTCAAGTATTATACCTGACTCATTACCTTTGTCGAGTTCCCAATCTTCAGAGTTGCGTTTAATTCTTTCCAGAAGATCCCATCTGAATTCAATAGTTTTCTTCATAAAGGAGCTAGTCGAAGAAGAATCGAGCATGGTTCGATCATCATGAGAAAGACGAGCATAAAAATTCTATAAGATAATTTCTCTTGAGAGCTCCTGGTTGGGGCATGTGTACATCATGTACTTAAGCCTCCCCCAAGCTTGAGCGATGCTTTATCTTTCACGAGGCCAAAAATTATATATATAATTCTGATCATGATGAACCAAATGCATAGGATGAAATTTCTGGTGGAATTCCTGTTTCAATCGGTTCCAGTCCCATGTATCAATATCCTCACATAGCCTATACCATGTCAATGCCTTTCCCTCCAAAGATAAAGGGAATACTTTCTTCTTAACTCCATCTCCGGATAAACCTGCAAGCTTAAACAATCCACAAATTTCATCCACATAGATCAAGTGCATATCAGGATGTACCGTTCCATCTCCTGCATAAGGATTAGCTAGCAGTTTCTCTATCATACCCGAAGGAATCTCATAATAAATATTTTCAGTAGGTGCAGTAGGTTGAGGAGCAACTATTTGTGCTTCCGGCCGAGGTGAAGATACCCTGAACAAACCCCTCAAAGGGTTACTTTTCATAGTGACTAGTGACAGTAAATTTCAGCACGTAATATAAACGTTTCCTTACCAAATTCCACTCACCAAAGGCGCTTCACTCCCCGGCAACGACACCAGAAAAGAGTCTTGATGACCCACAAGCATAGGGGATCAATCATAGTCCTCTCGATAAATAAGAGTGTCGAACCCAATGAGGAGCAGAAGGAAATGACAAGCGGTTTTCAGCAAGGTATTTTCTGCAAGCACTGAAATTATCGGTAACGAGTAGTTTGATAGCAAGATAATTTGTAACAAGTGACAAGTAGCAATAGTAACAAAGAGTGCAGCAAGGTGGCCCAATCCTTTTTGTAGCAAAGGACAAGCCGGAATGATCTCTTATAATAAGTAAAGCGTTCTCGAGGACACATGGGAATTTCATCTAGTCACTTTCATCATGTTGGTTTGATTCGTGTTCGCTACTTTGATAATTTGATATGTGGGTGGACCGGTGCTTGGGTGCTATTCTTACTTGAACATGTTGGGGAACGTTGCATGGGAAACAAAATTTTTCCCTACGCACACGCAAGATCTATCCATGGTGATGAGCATCTACGAGAGGGAGAGTGAATCTACATACCCTTGTAGATCGCTAAGCGGAAGCGTTAATAAACGCGGTTGATGTAGTCGAACGTCTTCGCGATCCAAATCGCCGAGCGTCCCGCGATCCAATCACGATCCTTCCGATCTAGTGCCGAACGGACGGCACCTCCGCGTTCAACACACGTACGGCTTGATGACGCCTTCACCTCCTCGATCCAGCGAGCGATGGTGAAGTAGTGGTTGAGTTCCAGCAGCACGACGGCGTGGTGATGATGGTGAGGAACAATCTCTGCAGGGCTTCGCCAAGCGCTACGGAGATTATGACGGAGGAACTAGAGGGTTAGGGTTGCCGCACACGGCTTGGGGAAATCTTGATGTGTCCTGTGTGCTAGCCCTGCCCCTCTATTTATATGTTGAGCCTTGGGGTCTAAACTTGGAGTAAAAGCCTCCTCCGGGTCGGTTTTGCCCGCACAAGGTCGGTTTGGCCCGCAGGGAAAGAGTCCAACTCGGATCCCTGCCGAACCGTGCACAGCCGCGCACAAGCGGTAGTACCGCTCACAAGCGGTAGTACCGCTTGGGCGGTAGTACCGCTTCACACAAGCGGTAGTACCGCTCGGGCGGTAGTACCGCTTCACACAAGCGGTAGTACCGCTCCGGCGGTAGTAAAACTACTGTTGCACTTTCCAATACCTTGTGGGCTTTATCCCTTTGGCTCATATAAAGTGTTGCTGCACCCGAACACTTCGGTAAACATCCGGAACCCCTTCCGGTGAACTCCGGAACCCTTCCAGAGATCAAAACACTATTATCACATATATCAATCTTTACCTCCGGACTATTCCGGAGATCCTCGTCATGTCCGGGATCTTATCCGGGACTCCGAACAACTTTCGGTCACCAACATAATAACTCAATTATACTAATCGTCACCAAACGTTAAGTGTGTAGACCCTGCGGGTTCGAGAACTATGTAGACATGACCGAGACACCTCTACGGCCAATAACCAATAGCGGGACCTGGATGCCCATATTGGCTCCTACATATTCTACGAAGATCTTTATCGGTCGAACCTCTATGTCAAGGATTCAGTTAATCCCGTATGCTGTTCCCTTTGTTCTTCGGTATGTTACTTGCCCGAGATTCGATCGTCGGTATCTCTATACCTAGTTCAATCTCGTTACCGGCAAGTCTCTTTACTCGTTCCGTAATACAAGACCCTGTGGCTAACTCTTTAGTCACTTTGCTTGCAAGGCTCAATGTGATGTTGTATTACCGAGTGGGCCCTGAGATACCTCTCCGTCATACGGAGTAACAAATCCCAGTCTTGATCCATGCCAACCCAACAGACACCCTCGGAGATACCTGTAGAGCACCTTTATAGTCACTCAGTTACGTTGCGACGTTTGATACACACAAGGTATTCCTCCGGTGTTAGTGAGTTGCATGATCTCATGGTCAAAGGAACAGATACTTGACATGCAGAAAACAATAGCAATAAACTGACACGATCAAATGCTACGTTTACAGTTTGGGTCTTGTCCATCACATCATTCTCCTAATGATGTGATCCCGTTATCAAATGACATCTCATGTCAATGGCTAGGAAACCTTAACCATCTTTGATCAACGAGCTAGTCAACTAGAGGCTCACTAGGGACACAGTGTTGTCTATGTACCCACACATGTATTTGAGTTTCCAATCAATACAATTATAGCATGGATAATAAACGATTATCATTAACAAGGAAATATAATAATAACCAATTTATTATTGCCTCTAGGGCATATTTCCAACAGTCTCCCACTTGCACTAGAGTCAATAATCTAGTTCACATCACTATGTGATTTACATTGTAATGAATCGAACACCCATGCAGTTCTGGTGTTGTTCATGTTTAGCCCTTGGAAGAGGTTTAGTCATCGGATCTGCAACATTTAGATCCGTGTGTACTTTGCAAATATTTATGTCGTCCTCCTTGATGTAATCGCGGATGGAATTGAAACGTCGCTTTATGTGTCTGGTCCTCTTGTGAAATCTTGGTTCCTTGGCTAGAGCAATGGCACCAGTATTATCACAAAACAGAGTCATTGGGTTAAGTGCACTAGGCACTACTCCAAGATCTGTCATGAACTCCTTCATCCAGACACCTTCCTTCGCCGCCTCCGAGGCAGCGATGTACTCCGCTTCGCATGTAGAATCTGCTACCACGCTTTGCTTGGAACTGCACCAGCTAACCGCACCCCCATTAAGAATAAATACGTATCCGGTTTGCGACTTAGAGTCATCCGGATCAGTGTCAAAGCTTGCATCGACGTAACCCTTTACGACGAGCTCTTGATCACCTCCACAAACGAGAAACATGTCCTTAGTCCTTTTCAGGTACTTCAGGATATTCTTGACCGCCGTCCAGTGTTCCATTCCTGGATCACTTTGAAACCTTCCGACCATACTTATGGCAAGGCTGACATCGGGTCTTGTGCACAGCATTGCATACATGATAGAGCCTATGGCCGAAGCATAGGGGATGACACTCATCTTTTCTCTATCTTCTGCAGTCACTGGGCATTGAGTCTTACTCAACTTCACACCTTGCAAAATAGGCAAGAACCCCTTCTTGGACTGATCCATTTTGAACTTCTTCAAAATCTTATCAAGGTATGTGCTTTGTGAAAGTCCTATTAAGCGTCTTGATCTATCTCTATAGATCTTGATGCCTAATATGAAAGCAGCTTCTCCTAGGTCCTTCATTGAAAAACTCTTGTTCAAATATTCCTTTACGCTTTCCAGCATTTCTATATTGTTTCCAATCAGCAATATGTCATCCACATATAATATTAGAAACGCTATAGAGCTCCCACTCACTTTCTTGTAAATACAAGCTTCTCCGTAAACTTGTATAAACTCGAACGCTTTGATCACCTCATCAAAACGAAGATTCCAACTCCGAGATGCTTGCACCAGTCCATAAATGGATCGCTGGAGTTTGCAAACTTTGTCAGCATTCTCTGGATCGACAAAACCTTCTGGTTGCATCATATACAACTCTTCCTTAAGGAAACCGTTAAGGAACGCTGTTTTGACATCCATCTGCCAAATTTCATAATCGAAAAAGGCAGCTATTGCTAACATGATTCTGACGGACTTAAGCATCGCTACGGGTGAGAAGGTCTCATCGTAGTCAACTCCTTGAACTTGTGAAAAACCCTTTGCCACAAGTCGAGCTTTATAGACGGTGACATTACCGTCCGCGTCCGTCTTCCTCTTAAAGATCCATTTGTTCTGAATGGCCTTACGCCCTTCAGGTAATACTTCCAAAGTCCATACTTTGTTTTCATACATGGATCCCATCTCGGATTTCATGGCCTCTAACCACTTCTCGGAATCCGGGCTCATCATCGCTTCTCCATAGCTCGTAGGTTCATCGTTGTCTAACAACATGACTTCTAAGACAGGGTTGCCGTACCACTCAGGAGCAGTACGCGTCCTTGTCGACCTACGAGGTTCGATAGCAACTTGATCCAAAGCTTCATGATCATCATCATTAACTTCCTCTTCAGCTAATGTAGGCTCCACAGAAACAACTTTCTGCGCTGCGCTACTCTCAGGTTGAAGTAAAGGTTCAACAACCTCATCAAGTTCTATCTTCCTCCCACTCAATTCTTTCGAGAGAAACTCTTTCTCAAGAAATGTTCCGTTTTTAGCGACAAACACTTTGCCTTCGGATCTGAGGTAGAAGGTATACCCAACTGTCTCTTTTGGGTATCCTATGAAGACGCATTTCTCCGCTTTGGGTTCCAGCTTTTCAGGCTGAAGCTTTTTGACATAAGCATCACATCCCCAAACTTTAAGAAACGACAGCTTTGGCTTCTTGCCAAACCAAAGTTCATATGGCGTTGTCTCAACGGATTTCGATGGTGCCCTATTTAAAGTGAATGCAACTGTCTCTAATGCATAACCCCAAAACGATAGTGGCAAATCGGCAAGAGACATCATAGATCGCACCATATCTAATAAGGTTCGATTACGACGTTCGGACACACCATTACGCTGTGGTGTTCCAGGCGGTGTTAGTTGTGAAACAATTCCACATTGTCTTAAGTGACTGCCAAACTCATAACTCAGATATTCTCCTCCTCGATCAGATCGTAGGAATTTAATCTTCTTGTTACGATGATTCTCAACTTCACTCTGAAATTGTTTGAACTTTTCAAATGTTTCAGACTTGTGTTTCATTAAGTAAATATACCCATATCTACTTAAGTCATCAGTGAAGGTGAGAAAGTAACGATAACCACCGCGCGCCTCAATGCTCATCGGACCGCACACATCAGTATGTATGATTTCCAATAAGTCACTTGCCCGTTCCATTATTCCAGAGAACGGCGTTTTAGTCATCTTGCCCATGAGGCATGGCTCACATGTGTCAAGTGATTCAAAATCAAGTGACTCCAAAAGTCCATCAGCATGGAGCTTCCTCATGCGTTTTACGCCAATATGACCTAAACGGCAGTGCCACAAGAAAGTGGTATTATCATTATCAATTCTACATCTTTTGGCATCAATGTTATGAACATGTGTATCATTACTATCGAGATTCAATAAGAATAAACCCCTCACATCGGGTGCATGACCATAAAAGATATTACTCATATAAATAGAACAACCATTATTCTCTGATTTAAATGAGTAACCGTCTCGCAATAAACAAGATCCAGATATAATGTTCATGCTTAACGCAGGCACCAAATAACACTTATTTAGGTTCATCACTAATCCCGACGGTAATCGAAGAGCGAGCGTGCCGACGGCGATCACATCAACCTTGGAACCATTTCCCACGCGCATCGTCACTTCGTCCTTTGCCAGCCTCTGTCTATTCCGCAGTTCCTGTTTTGAGTTGCAAATATGAGCAACCGCACCGGTATCAAATACCCAGGCACTACAACGAGAGTTGGTAAGGTACACATCAATAACATGTATATCATATATACCTTGTTTGTTGTTGGCCGCCTTCTTGTCAGCCAAATACTTGGGGCAATTCCGCTTCCAGTGTCCAGTTCCCTTGCAATGAAAACACACAGTTTCTGGTTTGGGTCCAGCCTTGGGTTTCTTCACGAGAGGAGCAACTGCTTTGCCACTCTTCTTGGAGTTACCCTTCTTACCCTTGCCATTTTTCTTGAAACTAGTGGTTTTATTGACCATCAACACTTGATGCTCCTTCTGAATTTCAGACTCAGCGGCTTTCAGCATCGCAAATAGCTCGGCGACTGACTTGTTCATCCCGTGCATGTTATAGTTCAACACGAAGCTCTTGTAGCTAGGTGGCAATGATTGAAGAACTCTGTCAGTGATAGCCTCTGGCGGAAGGGGCATCCCTAACTCAGCCAGACGGGTGGAGTACCCAGACATTCTGAGCACGTGATCACTGATAGACCCGTTCTCCTCCATCTTGCAAGCATAGAACTTATCGGAGATCTCATATCTCTCGATCCGGGCATTCTTCTGAAAGATAAACTTCAACTCCTGGAACATCTCATATGCTCCATGACGTTCAAAACGTCTTTGAAGTCCCGGTTCTAAGCCATACAACATTGCACATTGAACTATTGAGTAATCATCAGAACGAGCCTGCCAGGCGTTCACAACGTCTAGAGACTCAACTGGAGCGGGTGGATCACCAAGCGGTGCATCAAGGACATAAGCCTTCTGGGAAGCCGTAAGGATAATCCTTAGATTACGGGCCCAGTCCACAAAGTTACTTCCATCATCTTTCAACTTAGCTTTCTCTAGGAACGCATTAAAATTCAGGGGTGCTACTGCGCGAGCCATGATCTACAACATAAATATAGCAAAGACAACTTAGACTATTGTTCTTAGATAATGAGTTTAGTTAATCATATTTAAAAAACTCCCACTCAAATTGACATCCCTCCGATCATTCGAGTGTAACATGATCCAAATCCACCAACTCAAGTCCGATCATCACGTGAGTTGAGGTGGTTTCAATGGTGAACATCTTCATGTTGATCATATCTACTATATGACTCATGTTCGACCTTTCGGTCTCTTGTGTTCCGAGGCCATGTCTGTACATGCTAGGCTCGTCAAGTTTAACCCGAGTGTTCCGCACGTGTAACATGGCTTACACCCGTTGTATGCGAACGTAGAGTCTATCACACCCGATCATCACGGCGTGTCTCGAAACGACGAACTTTCGCAACGGTGCACACTTGGGGAGAACACAATTTATCTTGAAATTTAAGTGAGGGATCACCTTATAATGCTACCGTCGTCCTAAGCAAAATAAGATGCATAAAAGGATTAACATCACATGCAAATCATAAGTGACATGATATGGCCATGAACTTGTGCTTTTGATCTCCATCTCCAAAGCACCGGCATGATCTCCATCGTCACCGGCATGACACCATGATCTCCATCATCTTGATCTCCATCAACGTGTCGCCATAAGGTTGTCGCGCTGACTGTTGCTTCCACGACTATAGCTAACGTTTAGCGATAAAGTAAAGCATTACATAGCGCTTAATGATTGACACGCAGGTCATACAATAATTAAAGACAACTCTATGGCTCCTGCCAGTTGCCGTACTCATCGACATGCAAGTCGTGATATTCTATACATCACATGATCATCTCATACATCACATATATCTCATCATGTAATTGGCCATATCACATCACAACATACCCTGCAAAAACAAGTTAGACGTCCTCTAATTGTTGTTGCAAATTTTACGTGGCTGCTACGAGTTTGCAAGAACCGTTCTTACCTACGCAAAACCACAACGTGGTGTAGTGATTGCTTTTTGATCTTCTAAAAGAACCCTCTTCATTGAAATCGATTCAACTAAAGTGAGAGAGACAGACACCCGCTAGCCATCTTTATGCAACAAAATTACATGTCAGTTGAAGGAACCTGTCTCGCGTAAGTGTACGCGTAATGTCGGTCCGGGCCGCTTCATCTCACAATACCGCCGAATCAAATATCAACTAGTAACGGCAAGCAATATGTATACACCCACGCCCACAACTCGTTTGTGTTCTACTCGAGATCTCATCTACGCATAGACCTGGCTCATGATGCCACTGTTGGGGAACGTTGCATGGGAAACAAAATTTTTCCCTACACACACGCAAGATCTATCCATGGTGATGAGCATCTACGAGAGGGAGAGTGAATCTACATACCCTTGTAGATCGCTAAGCGGAAGCGTTAATAAACGCGGTTGATGTAGTCGAACGTCTTCGCGATCCAAATCGCCGAGCGTCCCGCGATCCAATCACGATCCTTCCGATCTAGTGCCGAACGGACGGCACCTCCGCGTTCAACACACGTACGGCTTGATGACGCCTTCACCTCCTCGATCCAGCGAGCGATGGTGAAGTAGTGGTTGAGTTCCAGCAGCACGACGGCGTGGTGATGATGGTGAGGAACAATCTCTGCAGGGCTTCGCCAAGCGCTACGGAGATTATGACGGAGGAACTAGAGGGTTAGGGTTGCCGCACACGGCTTGGGGAAATCTGGATGTGTCCTGTGTGCTAGCCCTGCCCCTCTATTTATATGTTGAGCCTTGGGGTCTAAACTTGGAGTAAAAGCCTCCTCCGGGTCGGTTTTGCCCGCACAAGGTCGGTTTGGCCCGCAGGGAAAGAGTCCAACTCGGATCCCTGCCGAACCGTGCACAGCCGCGCACAAGCGGTAGTACCGCTCACAAGCGGTAGTACCGCTTGGGCGGTAGTACCGCTTCACACAAGCGGTAGTACCGCTCGGGCGGTAGTACCGCTTCACCCAAGCGGTAGTACCGCTCCGGCGGTAGTAAAACTACTGTTGCACTTTCCAATACCTTGTGGGCTTTATCCCTTTGGCTCATATAAAGTGTTGCTGCACCCGAACACTTCGGTAAACATCCGGAACCCCTTCCGGTGAACTCCGGAACCCTTCCAGAGATCAAAACACTATTATCACATATATCAATCTTTACCTCCGGACTATTCCGGAGATCCTCGTCATGTCCGGGATCTTATCCGGGACTCCGAACAACTTTCGGTCACCAACATAATAACTCAATTATACTAATCGTCACCAAACGTTAAGTGTGTAGACCCTGCGGGTTCGAGAACTATGTAGACATGACCGAGACACCTCTACGGCCAATAACCAATAGCGGGACCTGGATGCCCATATTGGCTCCTACATATTCTACGAAGATCTTTATCGGTCGAACCTCTATGTCAAGGATTCAGTTAATCCCGTATGCTGTTCCCTTTGTTCTTCGGTATGTTACTTGCCCGAGATTCGATCGTCGGTATCTCTATACCTAGTTCAATCTCGTTACCGGCAAGTCTCTTTACTCGTTCCGTAATACAAGATCCTGTGGCTAACTCTTTAGTCACTTTGCTTGCAAGGCTCAATGTGATGTTGTATTACCGAGTGGGCCCTGAGATACCTCTCCGTCATACGGAGTAACAAATCCCAGTCTTGATCCATGCCAACCCAACAGACACCCTCGGAGATACCTGTAGAGCACCTTTATAGTCACCCAGTTACGTTGCGACGTTTGATACACACAAGGTATTCCTCCGGTGTTAGTGAGTTGCATGATCTCATGGTCAAAGGAACAGATACTTGACATGCAGAAAACAATAGCAATAAACTGACACGATCAAATGCTACGTTTACAGTTTGGGTCTTGTCCATCACATCATTCTCCTAATGATGTGATCCCGTTATCAAATGACATCTCATGTCAATGGCTAGGAAACCTTAACCATCTTTGATCAACGAGCTAGTCAACTAGAGGCTCACTAGGGACACAGTGTTGTCTATGTACCCACACATGTATTTGAGTTTCCAATCAATACAATTATAGCATGGATAATAAACGATTATCATTAACAAGGAAATATAATAATAACCAATTTATTATTGCCTCTAGGGCATATTTCCAACAGAACAAGCCTCCCACTTATGATTACCCCCTCTCGCAAGCATCCGCAACTACGAAAGAAGAATTAATATAACTCTATCCATAGCATTAAACATATGGATCCAAATCAGCCCCTTACGGAATAGCGCATAAACTAGGATTTAAGCTTCTGTCACTCTAGCAACCCATCATCTAATTACTACTCCACAATGCATTCCCTTAGGCCCAAAAATGGTGAAGTGTCATGTAGTCGATGTTCACATGACACCACTAAGAGAATTAACAACATATATATCATCAAATTATCGAACGAATGCCAAATTCACATGATTACTTATGACAAGACTTCTCCCATGTCCTCAAGAACAGAAGTAACTACTCACAAATCATATTCATGTCCAAGATCAGAGGGGTATTGAATAGCATATTAGATCGGAAATATAATCTTCCACCAGATAAACCAACTAGCATCAACTACAAGATGTAATCAACACTACTAGCAACCCACAGGTACCAATCTGAGGTTTTGAGACAAAGATTGAATACAAGAGATGAACTAGGGTTTGAGATGATATGGTGTGCTACTTGTAGCTTGAGTTGGTATTTCCCCGAAGAGGAAGGGATGATGCAGCACAGTAGAGATAAGTATTTCCCTCATTTATGAAACCAAGGTTATCGAACCAGTAGGAGAATCACACAACACCTCGTTAGCAGTACCTGCACACAAACAAAAAACCCTTGCACCCAACGCAAACGAGGGGTTGTCAATCCCTCGGCGGTAAATTGCAAGATTAAATTGTATGTGATAGATTGATAGATTGAAACAAAAATACAAAATAAAATAGATAAAAAGAAATGGCAGCAATATTTTTAGGGTTTTAGTAATATGATTTAGATAGACCCGGGGGCCATAGTTTTCACTAGAGGCTTCTCTCAAGAAAATAGCATACAGTGGGTAGACAAATTACTGTTGGGCAATTGATAGAAAAGCAAATAATCATGAAGATATCCAAGGCAATGATCATGTATATAGGCATCACGTCCAAGATTAGTAGACCGACTCCTGCCTGCATCTACTACTATTACTCCAGACATCGACCGCTATCCAGCATGCATCTAGTGTATTAAGTCCATAAAGAACGGAGTAATGCCTTAAGAACGATGACATGATGTAGACAAGATAAACTCACGTATGAATAAACCCCATCTTTTTACCTTTAATAGCAACGATACATACGTGTCATGTCCCTTTCTCTCACTGGGATTGAGCACCGCAAGATCGAACCCAATACAAAGCACCTCTTCACATGGCAAGCTAAATCAACTTAGTTGACCAAACCAAATCAATAGATCGGAGAAGAAATACGAGGCTATAACAATCATGCATAAAAGAGTGCAGCAAAGACTCAAATATATTCATGGATAATCTGATCATAAACTCACAATTCATCGGATCCCAACAAACACACCGCAAAAAGTGATTACATCGGATAGAACTCCAAGAACATCGAGGAGAACATTGTATTGAAGATCAAAAAGAGAGAAGAAGCCATCTAGCTACTAACTATGGACCCGAAGGTCTGTGGTAAACTACTCACGCATCATCGGAAGGGTAGCAAGGTTGATGTAGAGCCCCTCCGTGATCGATTCCCCCTCCGGTGGAGTACCGAAGAAGGCCTCCAGATGGGATCTCTCTGGAACAGAAACTTGCGGCGACGGAAAAGTATTTCATGGACTCTCCTGAGGGTTTCTGATTTTTTTCTGAATTTATAGTGCTGGAATTAGGTCAAACGGAGCTCTGTGGGCCCCACGAGGCACCAGGGCGCGCCTGCCCCCCAGGCGCGCCCTGGTGGCTCGTGGGCCCCACCAGGGTCTTCTGGCGTCCTCCTGAAGCTTCTAGTGTTTATCTTGGCCAATAAAAAATCTCTAAAAAGTTTCGTGGCATTTGGACTTCGTTTGGTATTGATTTTCTGTAAAACAAAAACAGGGCTGAAAACAGCAACTGGCACTGGGCACTAAGTTAATAGGTTAGTCTCCAAAAATGATATATAATTGCTGTAAATGCTTATAAAAACATCAAAGATTGATAATATAATAGCATGGAACAATCAAAAATTATAGATACGTTGGAGACGTATCATGGTGCTGTTGAAGATGTTGATGAAGATTGGTCCTCCCACGATGAGAGGATCATTGGTGATGTCGATGGCTCCGATTTCCCCCTCCCAGAGGGAAGTATCCCCAGCAGAATCGCTCTGCCGGAGAGCAAAAGTGCTCCTGCCCAAGTTCCGCCACGAGACGGCGGCGCACCGTCCCAAAAGTCTTCTCCTTATTTTTTCTAGGGCAAATGGGCTTATATACCAGAAAATGGGCACCGGAGGCTGGCCAGGGGCCCCACGAGCCACCAGGGCGTGCCTGGGGGGTGGCGCACCCTGGTGCCTCGTGGGCACCTGGGTGGCCCCCTCTGGTACTTCTTGCTTCCAGTATTTTTTATTTATTCAAAAATAAATATCCGTGAAATTTCAGCCCATTTGGAGATGTGTAGAATAGGTATGTCTGACATAGCTTTTTCAGGTCCAGAATTCCAGCTGCCGGCAATCTCCCTCCTTGTGTAAATCGTGCATATTAAGAGAGAAAAGACATTAGAATTGCTCCACAAAGTGTTATATTGATTAAAAACACTATAAATAACAGTAGGAAAACATGATGCAAAATGGACATATCAAGTACCACTCTGTCGGGTACACTTCTGGGTACCCGAAGCATTTTAGGTTAAATGATTTTCGAATTAAATAAATCCAGGATTTTCAGAATATTGCTAAAACTTTAGAAATTCCTAGAAATTCAACCGTAGCTCAGATGAAAATGTTTTCTATATGAAAAATGATCAGAAAAATCTAATGAATCCATTTATGACATCTACATGCACGATAGATTCCTCTAAGTAGCTGAACCTGTAACTTAGGCCTGTTTCTGGCAGATGAATAGTGTATAACCTCCGGTAGATAATTCCAGTTTAATCCCTAAGTTATCTAAAATTGTTTAGAGATGCTTTAGGTCACCCCTGCATTGCATTTTGCCATGTCATGCTCTGTGCTTGCACTTGTATGCTGTGTATTTATTTGTTTCCTTCCCCTCTTCTCTCCGTTAGACCCCGAGACTGACGTGGCCCCTGAGTACGACTACGTCGCAGACGCCCAGCCTCTTTCAGTAGAGCTTCCAGGCAAGCAAAACCCCCTTGATCATTCCTATATCGCCCATTCTTTCTCTCCCATGCTTGCATTAGATTTTGCTACTGTAATTGATTGCTCCTATTCTGATGCATAGCCTGATTTTGTAACCTGCTGTTGATACTTTACCTGTTGACCTAAATGCTTAGTATAGGCTGGTTAGTGATCCATCAATGGCCCCACCCTTGTCCTTGTTGCCATGCTTTACCACCGGTGACTCGATCAGTATGATCGATGTGCAGAGACCAAACACAGCACCGCACAACCCCTTAGTTGTATGACTCTTCAGAGCTACTATCGAGTGCCGAGGATTATACCTCCTACCTCAGTCCTGATGATATCTCTGTAGCGTAGCTAGTCGGTTGTGGGTTACCGAGGGTGATTCCTCTTTCACCACCTCCGATGAGGCCCCTGTCGTGCAGCCCCTCAAGTGTGAACCCATCGAGGGTGATTCCTCCAAGTTCACCTTGACGGTTACATCGAGTGGGAATCCATCGAGGGTGATTCCTCAGATTCCCCATGATGTTATGGACACACGGGTACTTTGACCTTCATCTTAGTTCTTTGTTAAAGACGGGTCGGCTCCAAGAGCACCCGTGAGATAATGTTGAAGTCGGGTCGACCCCAAGGGTACCCACGAGAGTGTCCTGTGGCGGCTGGCTATTAGCGGTACCACCCAAGATGTGGTGGTAGCTCGGGACGTGTCCCGACAGCCGACACGGAACTTACACTATAGTCGGAGCGACAGGGCAGGCGGAGACTACATAGGAGAGAGGTGGACCTAGTCCCTGGTCGTGGTCCGCGAGATACCTAGTTGGAACGGCCGAAGCACTGGTCGTCTCCGCGAGCTCCTAATAATTCACTAACGGATTTGGGTATTTGATCTGAGTTGGCCACTGGCCTATACGCACTACCACGACGCAGGATAATGGATTAATGGGGCCCTCGGCGTCGTATGTATCAGTCGAAAGCTCTGTCAGACGTCTAGTTCAGCATTGCGGCACGGCTGGGATAGTGCCATCCAGGACAGAGGTGGTGCCTGGACCCGCCCTGCATGCAACGACCCAGAGTGCAAAGGGTGATGGGCCCAAGACTCCTGAGCACTTAGGATGTAGACCGGCGGGGACCTCTCTGCGGAGCCTAGGTCGGACTACGTCGTGTCGATCAGCCGAGGCCGGGCATTACCGAGAAAAGTGTGTCCGACCAGAGTTAATCGAGCGTGTTGGGTAACAGTAGTGCACACCTGCAGGGAAGTTATCTATTCGAATAGCCGTGTCCACGGTAACAGGACGCTCAGTGTAGTATCCCGATCTACTACAACTTGAACTGGATACATGTTACTTTAATTAATATGTTAGCTCCGGGATTGTTTTCTCGCAGGGAGTCGAGGAAGGATCTCTGGACATGGCTACTATTATATTTGTTACTAATACTTTTATATGCTAATCTGCACTCTTCTAATGCTGCAAGACGCTGGAAGATGCTAGTCTTTGATAGGCTAGACCTTCCCCGCTATTCTGGCATTTCTGCAGTATAGTCCACAGATACAGCCCTTCTCTTTGATACCGATTGCATACTTAGCATAGATCTGATGTAAGTCTTGCGAGTACTTTGGATGAGTACTCACGGTTGCTTTGCTACCTCTTTTCCCCATACCCGATTGCTGCGATCAGATAACGGAGCCCCGGAGCCAGCTGACCCCGTCGACGACTACTACTACCCCAACGGAGCTTACTACTACGTGGGGGCCGACGACCAGGAGTAGTTTAGGAGGCTCCCGGGTAGGAGACCTGCGCCTTTTCGATCTAGATGTCGTTGTTTTGCTCAGCCTTCTTAAGGCAAACCTTGTCTAATTATGTATGTACTCAGATACTGATGCTTCCGCTGACTCTTGTGTAACTCGAGCTTATGTATTCGAGCCCTCGAGGTCCCTGGCTTGTAATATAAAGCTTGTATTATTTTATTTTGTGTCTAGAGTTGTGTTGTGATATCTTCCCGTGAGTCCCTGGGCTTGGTCGTGCGCATTTGTGTGTATGATTAGTGCATGGTCGAGTCAGGGGCGTCACATATCAGAGCCGACTGCCTGTAGGAAGCCCCTTTTCAACTCCTTGGCCGAAGTTAAGTCTAGTCTTTGAAAAACTATTTTACTAACATTGTTGTGTGACTTACGGGCCCACATCGCCAATGGTTCGGATTAGGATCTTTTATTCCTCTCCTTTACTCTGGGATTCTGATCTCTCTTCTATTCGGGTTAAAGATTTTGCTAATTCTAACATTAGGTTCTCGTGATCACATCCAACCGGAGAGCTGGATTGTCTGCAATTATTCCTTTCAATTGGTCTGTTTAATCTGATCATCACATTTTCCTTTCCATTGGTCTGTTTAACATTTCTTGTAATCTAGCTTTATCTGAGCAGTGATAATTCCCTGCTTAAGTCATCACCCCCAAATAAAACCTTGTTACTATTGTTGATGACATTCCGGTAACCACCGATGGACGAGAACCTTGCCTATTGGTCTGCCTCGTTTTAACGAATAGGAAAATGGTTCTCTTCGTTCCCCGCCCATGGTACCGACGTGTTGCCAACATAGCTGGCAGACTTTCCTCTGACATGTCTTGTTGTCGTGACCGCGCAAGATTTCACCGCCCTTCCTACTCTTAATCCACACTCACTGCAATTCCACAGGATCGAAACCTGACTCTCCTGTACAACCTTGATTCCGAAGTATCCTTTGCACATGGCTTTGTATGTTATCACGAGCCACATTCCCAGAGATGATCTATTCTGGTATCAGACGCAATACTTATTCCTGTTGCTCTGAACCCCTTTCACACTCTGTTTCAAGCATCGAACGATAGTCTATCCGCTTGAAACTCTTTATTGTACCTTCTTACTTTGCTCTCGATGTTTTTCTTAAGTTTCAATTCGAGAGATACTATATGCCACATTCCCTGAGTTACCTACCAAATACTCAACCTTGTAAAGGCCCGTCCTTCCGGAGTTACCCCCTTTTCCTTTCGTATGTACGAGGAAGACTTCAAAGAAAGGATGGCAGCTTCGTCATGACGCATGACCCAGGGACAATGAAGACATCAACGCAATGGACCGACCTCTTCGAGAAGAACAATCAAGGCCAAGAAGACTCGTTACAATTTCGTAACCAATCCCTTCCCCTTTACTCCACCTCTTAAATCTCGGGACGAGATTTCTTGTAGTGGAGGAGATTTGTAACACCCCCAGTGTCATGCTACAGTGATCTCCCCCTAATGGTGATCATGTCATCATGATCACTAAGCCAATTTTCCACTTGTCCAAAATCAAAGTCAAATTCCAATTTGAATTGCATGTCAAATATTTACTTCTTCTGTCATGCAATCAAAATAGTTCATAATATGGCAAATATTCCCTAAGTAATTGTCATGATGGAACCAACCTCTTTTGGATTCCCAAATTGCCCCTGGGAATTTATTTAGTGGTCCAGCAGCATTTAATTTGGCCTTTTCCATTTCTAAAAATGGTTAAGCAATTTAAATTGCTCTGAAACTTTTTGTGCAGCTCCACAATATTGTGCTTGGTTTAAGTGCCAAGTTTCACAGCTAACAAAAATTGTTTGTTAGCTCAGTTAAATAGATCAGCAGCTATTTTGGTTTACAGAGTTAGAAATAGGAAAATTCACTGTGCATCCGGCCCAAATGGAATAGCAGCAGCCCTGCCCAGCCCAGCCCTTCACCTACCTCCCACCTGCTCCCTCCCCTGTGTCGACGCCGTAGCCGCAGAGACGCCGACGGGCGCACGCGTCGCCCATCCGATGAGCCGTGGAGGGGATAAGGCTGCGCCCAGCCTCCTCTCCCTCGCGGACGGACCCTAGACCGCCCGTCCCTCTCCATCGTCTCGCCCCCTTCCATTATCTTCGAGGCCGGACACATCCGTCGCCGCCGCTCGCCATTGCCACAGCCACCGGCCTTCCCTCGCTCCATCGCCATGTCCAGGAGGTTCGCGCCGTCATCATCGACCTCTCCGTGGACCGCCTCAACCTGGAACGCCTCGACGCCCCGCCAACGAGCCCTCTTCCCCGACTGTGTCCACGGAACACCGCCGGTCGATCCGCGCGACCTCGACCTCCCCGGCCTCCCCGAACTCGTCAGCATGTTCACCGTGAGCTTGCACACCTCCTCTCCCTCTTATTTCGCTCGCGCGTGTGCTCTAGCCACGGTTTTGCATAGCGCCGCCCATCGCCGCCGCGGGACCTCACCGGGCCGGTGATTCCGACCACCCCCGCGCCAGCCCCTTGTCCCATTCGATGCGCGACAAGCTCCTCGTTTAACCCGTGCCAACCGCCGCTCAAATGGCCACCGGAGGCGAGCACACGGTGCTCATCTGCCGTAGGGATGGCCTCGCCGCTTAACTCCGGCGGTGTTGACGTGGTGCCGTCATTAGCCGCTAATGACACGGTTAAGTACCCCCTGCCTATGACAGTGGGACCCGAGAGGTTTAACTAGCTAGTTAAATAAACGTTTGGATTAATTAAAATTAACCAGGGCCCTCACGACCTGGCCACATGGGCGTTGACTGGGCCCAGTCGTCAGCGACTGTGTCCAGCGGACAAGTGGCCCCCACTGCCCCTGTTGACCCGTCAGCTTTGACCGGTCAACCGTTGACTCTGGCCCCACATGTCAGTCACAGTACCACTCTGCTGGGTACACTTCTAGGTACCCAAAGCATTTTAGGTTAAATGATTTTCGAATTAAATAAATCCAGGATTTTAAAAATATTGCTAAAACTTTAGAAATTCGTAGAAATTCTACCGTAGCTTAGATGAAAATGTTTTCTATATGAAAAATGAACAGAAAAATCTAACGAATCTGTTTATGTCATCTGCATGCATGATAGATTCCTCTAAGTAGCTGAACCTGTAACTTAGGCCTGTTTCTGGCAGATGAATAGTGCATAACCTCCGGTAGATAATTCCAGTTTAATCCCTAAGTTATCTAAAATTGTTTAGAGATGCTTTAGGTCACCCCTGCACTGCATTTTGCCATGTCATGCTCTGTGCTTGCACTTGTATGCTGTGTATTTATTTGTTTCCTCCCCCTCTTCTCTCCGTTAGACCCCGAGACTGACGTGGCCCCTGAGTACGAATACGCCGCAGACGCCCAGCCTCTTTCAGCAGAGCTTCCAGGCAAGCAAAAACCCCTTGATCATTCCTATATCGCCCATTCTTTCTCTCCCATGCTTGCATTAGATTTTGCTACTGTAATTGATTGCTCCTATTCTGATGCATAGCCTGATTTTGTAACCTGCTGTTGATACTTTACCTGTTGACCTAAATGCTTAGTATAGGCTGGTTAGTGATCCATCAATGGCCCCACACCGTTGTCCTTGTTGCCATGCTTTACCACCGGTGACTCAATCAGTATGATCGATGTGAAGAGACCGAACACAGCACCGCACAGCCCCTTAGTTGTACGACTCTACAGATCTACTATCGAGTGCCGAGGGTGATACCTCCTACCTCACTCCTGATGATATCTCTATAGCGTAGCTAGTCGGTTGTGGGTTACCGAGGGTGATTCCTCTTTCACCACCTCCGATGAGGCCTCTGTCGTGCAGTCCCTCAAGTGTGAACCCATCGAGGGTGATTCCTCCAAGTTCACCTTGACGGTTACATCGAGTGGGAATCCATCGAGGGTGATTCCTCGGATTCCCCACGATGTTATGGACACACGGGTACTTTGACCTTCACCTCAGATCTTTGTTAAAGACGAGTCGGCTCCAAGAGCACGCACGAGATAATGTTGAAGTCGGGTCGACCCCAAGGGTACCCGCGAGAGAGTCCTGTGGCGGCTGGCTGTTAGCGGTACCACCCAGGATGTGGTGGTAGCTCGGGACGTGTCCCGACAGCCGACACAAAACTTTCACTGTAGTCAGAGCGACAGGGCAGGCGGAGACTACCTAGGAGAGAGGTGGGCCTAGTCCCTGGTCATGGTTCGCGAGATACCTAGTCAGAATGGCCGAAGCACTGGTCGTCTCCGCGAGCTCCTAATAATTCACTAACGGATTTGGGTATTTGATCTGAGTTGGCCACTGGCCTATACGCACTACCACCACGCGGGATAATGGTTTAATGGGGCCCTCGGCGCCGTATGTATCAGCCGAAAGCTCTGTCAGACGTCTAGTTCAGCATTGCGGCACAGCTAGGCCGGCGCCATCTAGGACAGAGGTGGTGCCTGGACCTGCCCTGCACGCAATGACCCAGAGTGCAAAGGGCGATGGGCCCGAGACCCCTGAGCACTTAGGATGTAGACTGGCGGGGACCTCTCTGCGGAGCCTAGGTAGGACTACGTCGTGTCGATCAGCCGAGGCCGGGCATGACCGAGAAAAGTGTCTCCAGCCAGAGTTAATCGAGCGTGTTGGGTAACAGTAGTGCACCCCTGCAGGGAAGTTATCTATTCTAATAGCCGTGTCCACGGTAACATGACGCTCAGTGTAGTATCCCGATCTACTACAACTTGAACTGGATACATGTTACTTTAATTAATATGTTAGCTCCGGGATCGCTTTCTCGCAGGGAGTCGAGGAAGGATCTCTGGGCATGGCTACTATTATATTTGTTACTAATACTTTTATATGCTAATCTGCACTCTTCTAATGCTGCAAGACGCTAGAAGATGCTAGTCTTCGATAGCCTAGACCTTCCCCTCTATTCTGGCATTTCTGCAGTATAGTCCACAGATACAGCTCTTCTCTTTGATACCGATTGCATACTTAGCATAGATCTGATGTAAGTCTTGCGAGTACTTTGGATGAGTACTCACGGTTGCTTTGCTACCTCTTTTCCCCATACCCGATTGCTGCGATCAGATGACGGAGCCCCGGAGCCAGCTGACCCCGTCGACGACTACTACTACCCCAACGGAGCTTACTACTACATGGAGGCCAATGACCAGGAGTAGTTTAGGAGGCTCCCAGGCTGTAACACGCCGATTTTTGGCCCTTTCTTTTTCTTTTGGTTTTGTCCTGGTTTTCTTTTTGAAGCAGTTCTTTGGACTTGAAATCAGGGATATCTTCATTTCTTCTTCTCTCAAGTAGTATTTCATCCTTGTATCTTTCCCTAGATCATGGCATTTCTATTCTAGTCCACCACCAAAATTCTTTTCTTAAGGGAATATTCCTTTTCTTATTAAAGGAATAACCCTATTTGACCTAGGTTGTGAAGCAACCTATATTTTTGTCATTCCAAAAATTCCCATATAATTCTAATAAATTCTTGGGATCATATATTCGCCAAATATGTCCAAACCCTTCCTTGCCCAGTTCAAAAATAATTCAGAAATATTCCTTTTCCTGTCCAGTTTGGCACTTTGTGAAGGAAGTGCTATTTATATTTTCCTGATTGCCCTCAAAAATTTTGGGCACTCTTTCCTATCCAAATCATTACTACATGACAAAATTCAGCTCCATTTGCTTAGTAAATCTTCCTTAGCAAATTCCCAAAGTTTCTGTCCAGAGAGAAGCTTTCTGAAGGAAGTACTAGCTAGGAGTATCCAAATGAGTTGAAATTTTGCCAGCCCCTTCATATGCTCAAATGATTCCCCTACACCAAAGTTTAGCTCCATCCAACCATCTATGTGAGCACACCTTCCAATCTTTAGTTCTGGTCAAATTTTCAGTGTATGAAGCAACTACATTTTATATTGCTTCAAAAATTCTGAAATAAATCCAGGGCCTAAAGATCCATTTATCCTTTGTGCATGCCATATTTCACAACAGTTTGCCAAGCCATTTTCTCCACAATATTCTCCCAAAATTCTGTGCAGAAAGGACCTTTGTAAAGGGAGTACCATCTAGGTGTTTCCAAATGGCAGGAAATTTTGCCAGCATCTGCATGGTCCTAAATCATCATCCTATACCAAAATGCAGCTCAAGTCCACACTCCATGGGAGTGCATCTTCCTGATCCAGCTTCTGTGCTGTTTTGGGCAGTTGTATTGCATATATCTTCAAATCTTATCCAAACCACCTCAAAATTCACAGGACTGTAGTCCTTCCTATCCTAAACCCTTGAGACATACCCTCTAGTTCAATGGTCAAGTAACTTGACCACAACATCTAACCACAGTTGACTATAGTAACCATTCCTTGATGCATCCCATCTGCCCACAGCCCTTTTGATCGATCCATCTCATCACAGAGGCTGTAGGAGGGATGGACTTCACTGTGGACATTGTGTTCCCGGCTTGCGTGTCCTCTCCGTGGCCGTGCACGTGGTGACCGCACAATGGGCATGCGGTCGCGCGTGCTCTGCGTGCAGCGAGCGCGCTCTGGGTGTAGCCGAGCTAAGGGCTGCTTCTTCTCGGTCGCGTCCACGCGTCCGAGGGCGCCGCACTCCCTCTCCGGTGTCCACCTGGCCGGCTGGCCCCCTCGCCCCCTCCTTCTTTCCCTCTCCTCGCGCCACGGCGGCTCTGCCACCGCCGCGCACGCGCGCACAGTGTGCTAGTGGCCGACCGCGCGTGCTCTGCCATTCCGCGTACGCTTTCTACCATCCCGCGTCGCTGGCCCGCCTCTCAGCCTCTCTCCCATCGCCGCAAAGCTCGCACACATACCCGGACCTCTCGCCGGAGCTCGCCCATCTGGTCGCGGCGGCATCTGGGCTGGAATCTCTCCCCCACCTATATAAGCACTCCCTGACCGCGGCTAGCCTCACCTCTCCTCTTCCCCCTCACCAAATTGACCTCCAGAGCCGCTAACTCGAGCCAGAGCCCTCTTCTTCCTCCTCTCCGGCCAAGGCTCCGCCGCTCGGCCATCTCTCCCTCGAGCTCACCCCGAGCCACCCCAGCCCCAGCTGAGTCCATCATCGGGCTCCCCTATCTCTCCTAGTCTCCCTAGCCCCTCTCCCGAGTCAATCGTCGCCGAAAACGGCGACCTCGCCGGCGCCCGAAGTCTGTTGCCGCCGGAGAGCTTGTTTCTGACGTCGTTCAACCACCATTCCTTGAGCCACGGGTACCGGCGTGTTTGCCTCGAAGTACCCAACCCATCCCCTCCATCTCCCTGCTCCGGCACAGCCTCCTCGCCGCCGTATGACACCGGTAAGCGTCGCCGCTCTTTGTCTCCCCTCCCCCCTTTAAATCTGACGGGGTGACCCCACCCGTCAGCCTCACTCCGCCCCCGCTGAAGCGTTTTAAGTGGAGGCGTAAACCCCACTTTACGCTTTCGACGTCAGCCCCTCTGGAATTTCCAAAAAATTAGTTTAATTCAATTTTAAATCCATATTTGACCAAACTTTGACCATGAATAACTCCTAAACTACAAGTCCAAATGAATTGATTCTTTTTGCATTATTTTTCTTTTGAGCTCCTCTATTTTCTGGTAGAGTTTGGTATTTTTCCATTCTATCTAGAATTTCTGGACAGAAGTATTTGCATTATGTGATAGTTATAAATGCTTGCAAAAATATTTTCAGAGTGTTTGTGGTGTGTTGGTGAAGACCAGGAGCTCTTCCCCTCTCTTTTGGAGCAAGGCAAGCCACACCCTCCATTTGCATTCTTGCAATGCAATGTCATGGTTAAATTGGTTTAATATTGCATTGTTTAGAAATGATTTATTCATGGCATTATGATTGGAAAATATGTGAGGTTGTTACTGCCATGATGATGCTTGGATCTCTAAGATTAATATTTTTTTGAAGATGACATGTTACTTCGGAATTTCTTATAGCAGTAGTCATGCTTTATTCTTGGTCATATTGAATACTATGCTCTCGGAGTTCATACTAATGTTATGGATACATTATGCTTTAGATTTTGGATGGATATTGCCATGATTTATATTACAGGTTTATATGTAACATTGGAGTAACAGTTCTAGCATAGTTATTACCTTGGGGATAAATTCTGTCATTTCGTTGGTTAGGTGCCACCGAATCGAGCTCACCAGTGCAGCCACACTTGCCTGGATGGGAAGGCCCTAATTTGGTCTATTGTCATGCCTCTCGCCGGTGACTCCAACTAGGGAAGGTTATGTGCTCGCACTGCCCTGGCCCGGTAGGCGGTCATGACCTTGTGTGCCCAAGTTGTGTTGTACCCGGGTGTCCCCGTTTGGGACGAGATTGTTTATGTTTGGCCACGACGGTGGCAGCCACAGAGGTGGCGGATGTCACGAGTGACATCAGGGGCCACCCATGACATAGCCCAAAGGGGAGTTTGTCGGGAGTGGCCGGGAGAGTGTCATGCAATAGATTGGTTTTGTCGGAATGTCGTTGGTCCACCCGAATGGGAGCACGAGGCCATGAGTTCCGTAGTGTGGGTACAGTGTACTAACCTCTGCAGAGTGTACAAACTATCAATAGCCGCGTCCTCGGTCATGGACACAGTTCGTTGTAGGTCACACCGTTCGATCAACACTCACAATGACGGAATGGCTTATATTATGATTTATAGTTGTATATGGACAAGTAACAGTTTGGCAGGATGCCGATGTTGACATTGGGATGATCTCGAGGATGATCATCGAATTGTGATGTGGTCATGAGGTGATCACGGGGATTTATTTGATCACGAGGTGATCGAGATGATATGTTGCTTGGTCAGATAGCCAAGTATGTGATGGTCCATGTGACCCAAGATAATGGCTTAGCAGTGATTTTAGTCTTACGACATTACCTTGAGTAATATTTACCTTCACCTCATAGTAGTTGGTAATAGTTAACTTGTTAATGCTATGTTGTTGTGTTGCCTTAATGCTTTTGGTTGTTGTGAGCTTGCGAGTACATTCCAAGTACTCACCTGGCTTATCATGCCAGTTTGCAGGTGATGTTGTAGTTGATTGCTTGTTGTGGATTCCGTTCGTGCGAGCTAGACCGTGTCCCAGCCAGAGTCCCTGTGGGGTGGAGTTCACCACTGTCGTCGTTGTTTCGCTGCTACAAGTTGTTCCGCTGCTAGCATAGGACTACCTTAGCAGGCGTAGTGTCGCCGTGCCATTGTAACCGGTGTAATAGCAGACCTTTGTAACCTTATCATTTGTAATAAAGCTGATTTGTTCTATGCCAAGCAGTGCCGTATACCAGAAGACATTTTTGGGCTGGAATACGGGGCGTTCCGGTCCCTCTGAGCCGGGGTGCTACACAGGCAGGAGGCCTTCGCCTTTTCGATCTAGATGTCGTTGTTTTGCTTAGCCTTCTTAAGGCAAACCTTGTCTAATTATGTCTGTACTCAGATACTGATGCTTCCGCTGACTCTTGTGTAACTCAAGCTTTTGTATTCGAGCCCTCGAGGCCCCTGGCTTGTAATATAAAGCTTGTATTATTTTATTTTGTGTCTAGAGTTCTGTTGTGATATCTTCTCGTGAGTCACTGGGTTTGATCGTGTGCATTTGTGTGTATGATTAGTGCACGGTCGAGTCGGGGGCGTCACATCTACAATCACCTTACTACAACCAATGTTCATTGCCAATATCAGTCCATTCCTGATGGCACTTATCTCTATAGAAATAGCACTGCTAACATGCGGAATAAACCACGAAGCAGCAACAATGTAGTTCCCTCTTTCATCTCTTGCAACAGCTCCTGTAGATCCTGATAACGAAGGGAGTAAACTAGGTTAGTAAACTGTAGTAATCCAATGTAATTTATTATACATTATTTTGAAAGAGCCCTGCATTATATCGGTAATTGTGTAACTCCCCGGCGACTATGGGGATTTAGGTCTTCCGCTGTTGTCACCCCCCCACTAGGAAAATATCTGGTGCTCCGGGAGCACCTAAGGTCAGGTGCTCCCGTGCGACCTCGTCCGTTGGATCTCAGATCCAAGAGCTCCCATGAGATGACGGACATTTTTGCAAAAAAGCCCTCGACGAGTTTGAAAAATGCGCGCAAGTGAAAGCACATTTGCTCCCTTGGTGGTTTTGGTAATTCATAACAACAAACATCCCATTGAACTCATGTCCATTCAAGTTAAAGATTTTAGGATGTTAAATGATTGGCATGTCAAGGACTAGAGATGTGGACCCCTCAAAATGCTAAGGACAAGGATTGGCAAAAGAATAACTCTACATTTTTGGTTTAGTGATCCAAGATCACATTGAGTCCATAGGAAAGCCAATACTATTAAAAGGGGATGAGGTGTTGCTTAATGGCCTTTTTGCTCAAGTGCTTAGTGACAGTGTTCCAAAACCCTCAACCACTTTCTCCATCCAAATATGTCCAAAACCTACATTCCAACTTGGCCCCACCAAAATTTCCTATCCGGAGCCACCGAGTTCATCTGGACTTAGCCACTGCCAAAACCCTAACAAATCGGATCCACCGATAAGGATCTCGGTCTCACCGAGATGGCCTTGCCAACTCTCTATAATCGTTTGCACTCACTTCGGTCCCACTAAGTTATTGCTTCACTTCGGTCCTACCGAGTTGATGCAATCGGTGCCACCGAGACGAGGTTTGCCCTAGCCATTGCACTTTGGACCATCCGAGTTGTTCCAGTTGGTCCCACCGAGATTCCTAACGTTCATATCTTTTACACAGTTCGGTGCCACCGAGACTTCTGAATCGGTGCCACCGAGTTGGGTCGAAAGTGTGTAACAGTTGGATTTTGTGTGAAGGCTATATATACCCCTCCACCACTTCCTTCTCAGTAAGGAGAGCCATCAGAACGTGCCTACACTTCCACCATACATTTTCTGAGAGAGAACCACCTACTCATGTGTTGAGATCAAGTCATTCCAATCCAACCATTTGAACCTTGATTTCTAGCCTTTCCCAAGTTGCTTTCCACTCAAATCCTTTTTTCACCATAGCCAAATCTGTGAGGAGTTGTTTGAGTATTGGGGAGACTATCATTTGAAGCACAAGAGAAATGAGTTCATCAACAACACACCGTCTATTACCTTTTGGAGAGTGGTGTCTCCTAGATTGGTTAGATGTCACTTGGGAGCCTCCGACATGATGTGGAGTTGAACCAAGGAGTTTGTAAGGGCAAGGAGATCGCCTACTTCATGAAGATCTACCCCGAGTGAGGCTAGTCCTTCATGGACGTAAGCCATGGTGGAATAGACAAGGTTGCTTCTTCGTGGACCCTTTGTGGGTGGAGCCCTCCGTTGACTCGCGCAGCCGTTACCCTCCGTGGGTTGAAGTCTCCATCAACGTGGACGTACGATAGCACCACCTATCGGAACCACGCCAAAAATCACCGTGTCTTCATTGCGTTTGAAATCTCCGATCCCCTCCTTTACTTACATATGCAATTGTTTACTTTCCGCTGCTACACTCTTAGAATTGCATGTGTAGGGTGATGCTTGACTTATGTTCTTGCTAAAATCTGCCTACAACTAAAATTGGGAATAGGTTATGTTTTTATTTGGTCAAGCAGTCTAATCACCCCCCCTCTAGACATACTTTTGATCCTACATGTGGTATCAGAGCTTTGGTCTCCATAAGCCTTGATTTCCATTGCTTTTGTGATCATAGCCTTGGTTTCACAACCTAGGAGAGTATGGCGTCTAGTGAGGGTAACTACCAACGTAGTGGTCCATATTTTGATGGTACAAACTTTGCTAGTTGGAAACATAAGATGAAAATGCATATTCTTGGTCATAACCCTGCCGTTTGGGCTGTTGTTCGTGTTGGCTTGCAAGGTGATTTCTTTGAGGATGGCAAGGAACCGGATCGTGAAGCAACCCCGGAAGAATTGAAGATGTTGCAATACAATGCTCAAGCTTGTGACATTCTCTTCAACGGTTTATGTCCTGAGGAATTCAACAAAATCAGACGCCTCGAGAATGCAAAGGAAATTTGGGATACTTTGGTTGATATGCATGAGGGTACCGAGTTCGTCAAGGAATCTAAGTTGGATGTGCTTCAAAGTCAACTTGACCAGTTCAAGATGAAGGATGGTGAAGGAGTCGCAGAAATGTACTCTAGGCTTGCTCTCGTCACAAATGAGATTGCCGGTTTAGGAAGTGAAGAGATGACCGACAAATTCATCATCAAGAAGATACTTAGAGCTTTGGATGGAAAATATGATACCGTTTGCACATTGATCCAAATGATGCCAAATTACAAAGATCTAAAGCCCACAGAAGTCATTGGAAGGATTGTTGCTCATGAAATGTCACTCAAGGACAAAGAGGAGCTACACAACAAATCAAGTGGTGCTTACAAAGCCTCAACCGATGCTCCAACAACTCCAAGTGACAAGCTAGTATCCAATGAAGAGATAAGCCTAATGGTGAAAAGATTCAACAAGTTCTACAAGAACAAAGGGAAAGAAAGAAGCTCTAGCTCAAGACACTATGAGAGAAGATCATCAAGTCGTGATCGTAATTGCTACAATTGTGGAAAACCCGGACACCATTCCAATGAGTGTACGGCTCCCTACAACAAAAGAGACGAATCACCAAGAGGAAGACATAGAAGAGATGAATCACCTCATAAGGAGAGAAGGAGTAGAGATGATCGTTATGAACGAAGACACTCTCGAAGAAGCAAGGATTCAGAGAGGAAGAATAAGTCATCCAAGAGCTACACAAGAAGAAGACATCAAGCTCATGTTGGTGAATGGGTTTTCGGCTCCGACTCCGACAACCACTCCGAGAGAAGTTATCACTCCAACTCCAACTATAGTCAAGATGAAGGTGTTGCCGGACTTGCTCTTGTGTCATCCAACTCCCATGATCTATTTGACTAACCAAATGAAGGAATTGGAAGATGCTTCATGGCAAAAGGCCCCAAGGTATCACACCCCGAGTATCTTGATTTCAATAGTGATGAAGATGATTTGCTTGGTGATGATGATTTACTTGTTGATAAGGCTAGTGATGTGAGCTATAATGAAAATTCTAGTAATCATGATAGTCAAGAGGAAATGAGTGACAATGCTATGAAGGAGATTGAGCGTCTAACTAAAGAACTAAATGCTCTTAAGTTAGCTCATGAAACAACTCAAGAGGATCATAGAGAACTTCTAAGAACTCATGAGAAGCTACGCTTCAAGAAGCTAAATTTAGAGCAAGAGCACGAGTTTCTTAAAGCTCTCAATGACGATCTTTGAAAGAAGAGTTCTTCATATCTTGCCAAGCGTTTACTCTTGTCTACCTTTATGCCACAAGTTAAACCTAAGCAAACTAGCAACACGGGTAAAAAGGGTTCTACCTCTAGTAGTAACAATAACAATGCTAAATCCAATGTTGTTGCTTCTAGTAGTTCTATTGATTCCACTAATGATTCTCTTAGCCAAGTTACACTTGAGCAAGAAAATATGCTATTGAAAGGAATTATAGAAAAATGCCTCTACAAGAGTCTTGCCGGGAGTAAGCAATTTGAGGAAATTGTATGCAAGCAAGGAAGGCACCGGAAGAACCAAGGTGTTGGTTTTGAACGAAAGTTCAATGCAAATGGAGTTGAGTGGGAAGAAGATCAATACCCCAAGACGAAGTTTGTTCCTCAACAAGAGAAGTATGATCCTGCTTCCTTCAAGGGAACACAAGCTCAAGAAGATCTTCCACCACAAGACCACAAGCTAAAAGGCAAGGACAAGCTTCAAGAAGAGATTGATTCATTTGAAGAAGCTCCTCAAGCCTTGGTCAAGTGGGTTCCCAAGACTTCATCAAGTTCTACTTCATCAAGTGCTACTACAACTCCAAGGATTCCCATCAAGTTGATGTGGGTCCAAAAGAAGAAGAACTAGAGAGTTCTTGAGGGTGATGTTGGAAATATGCCCTAGAGGCAATAATAAATTGGTTATTATTATATTTCCTTGTTCATGATAATCGTTTATTATCCATGCTAAAATTGTATTGATTGGAAACACAAATACATGTGTGGGTACATAGACAACACTTTGTCCCTAGTAAGCCTCTAGTTAACTAGCTCGTTGATCAAAAGATGGTGAAGGTTTCCTAGCCATGGACATGAGATGTCATTTGATAATGGGATCACATCATTAGGAGAATGATGTGATGGACAAGACCCAAACTATAAACGTAGCATATGATCGTGTCAGTTTATTGCTATTGTTTTCTGCATGTCAAGTATCTGTTCCTATGACCATGAGATCATGCAACTCACTGACACCGGAGGAATACCTTGTGTGTATCAAACGTCGCAACGTTACTGGGTGACTATAAAGATGCTCTACAGGTATCTCCGAGGGTGTCTGTTGGGTTGGCATGGATCAAGACTGGGATTTGTTACTCCGTGTGACGGAGAGGTATCTCAGGGCCCACTCGGTAATACAACATCACAATGAGCCTTGCAAGCAATGTGATTAAAGTGTTAGCCACGAGATCTTGTATTACGGACCGAGTAAAGAGACTTGCCGATAACGAGATTGAACTAGGTATAGAGATACCGATGATCGAATCTCGGGCAAGTAACATACCGAAGAACAAAGGGAACATCATACGGGGTTAACTGAATCCTTGACATAGAGGTTCGACCGATATAGATCTTCGTAGAATATGTAGGAACCAATATGGGCATCCAGGTCCCGCTATTGGTTATTGACCGTAGAGGTGTCTCGGTCATGTCTACATAGTTCTCGAACCCGCAGGGTCTACACACTTAACATTTGGTGACGATTAGTATAGTTGAGTTATTGTGTTGGTGACCGAAGGTTGTTCGGAGTCCCGGATAATATCCCGGACATGACGAGGATCTCCGGAAGAGTCCGGAGGTAAAGTTTGATATATGTGATAATAGTGTTTTGATCTCCGGAAGGGTTCCGAAATTCACCGGAAGGGGTTCCGGATGTTTACCGAAGTGTTCGGGTGCAGCAACACTGTATATGGGCCAAAGGGGTAAAGCCCACGAGGTATTGGAAAGTGCAAAAGGAAGTTTTGCTGCTGCCTTAAGCGGTACTACCGCTTGTAAGGCAGTACTACCGCGTAAGCGGTACTACCGCTTGTGTGAAGCGGTACTACCGCTCAAGCGGTACTACCGCTCGTGAGCGGTACTACCGCTTGTACGCGGTACTGCTAGAATCCGAGTGGGACTCTTTCCGTGTGGGCCAAACCGACCTTGTGCAGGCAAAACCGACCTTGTGCGGGCAAAACCGACCTTGTGGAGGCTTTCTCTCCAAGTTTAGACCCCAGGGCTCAACATATAAATAGAGGGGCAGAGCTAGCACACGGGATAGATCAAGATTTCCCAAGCCGTGTGCCAGCAACCCTAACCCTCTAGTTCCCCCCGTCACAATCTCCGTAGTGCTTGGCGAAGCCCTGCAGAGATTGTTCCTCACCACCATCACCACGCCGTCGTGCTGCCGGAACTCATCCACTACTTCACCATCGCTCGCTGGATCGAGGAGGTGAAGGCGTCATCAAGCCGTACGTGTGTTGAACGTGGAGGTGCCGTCCGTTCGGCGCTAGATCGTGTTTGGATCGAGGGACGACTTGCGATTTGGATCGCAAAGACGTTCGACTACATCAACCGCGTTTCTTAACGCTTCCGCTTAGCGATCTACAAGGGTATGTAGATTCACTCTCCCTCTCGTAGATGCTCATCACCATGGATAGATCTTGTGTGTGCGTAGGAAATTTTTTGTTTCCCATGCGACGTTCCCCAACAGTGGTATCAGAGCTAGGTTTATGTGTAGATGAGATCTCGAGTAGAACACAAAGGAGTTTGTGGGCGTTGATATTCAGATTGCTTCCTCCCTTGGTCTTTTCTTGTTTCGGCGGTATTGTGGGATGAAGCGGCTCGGACCAACATTACTCGTACACTTACGAGAGACCGGTTCCATCAACTGACATGTAACTTCGTTGCATGAAGATGGCTGGCGGGTGTCTGTCTCTCCTACTTTAGTCGGATCGGATTTGACAAAGGCGGTCCTTGAGAAGGTTGAAAAGCAATTTTTGTAACACCGTTGTGGTTTTTGCGTAGGTAAGAATTGTTCTTGCTAGATACCCGTAGCAGCCACGTAAAACTTGCAACAACAATTAGAGGATGTCTAACTTGTTTTTGCAGGGTATGTTGTGATGTGATATGGCCAATTACATGATGAGATATATGTGATGTATGAGATGATCATGTGTTGTATAGAATATCACGACTTGCATGTCGATGAGTACGGCAACTGGCAGGAGCCATAGAGTTGTCTTTAATTATTTTCGCCGTTTTGCTTTACTTTATCGCTATGAGTTAGCAATACTCGTGGAAGCAACAGTCGGCACGACAACCTCATGGCGACACGTTGATGGAGATCAAGATGATGGAGATCATGGTGTCATGCCGGTGACGATGGAGATGATGCCGGTGCTTTGGAGATGGAGATCAAAAGCACAAGTTCATGGCCATATCATGTCACTTATGATTTGCATGTGATGTTAATCCTTTTATGCATCTTATTTTGCTTAGGACGACGGTAGCATTATAAGGTGATCCCTCACTTAAATTTCAAGATAAAATTGTGTTCTCCCCGAGTGTGCACCGTTGCGAAAGTTTGTCGTTTCGAGACACCACGTGATGATCGGGTGTGATAGACTCTACGTTCGCATACAACGGGTGCAAGCCAATGTTGCACGTGCGGAACACTCGGGTTAGACTTGACGAGCCTAGCATGTACAGACATGGCCTCGGAACACAAGAGACCGAAAGGTCAAACATGAGTCATATAGTAGATATGATCAACATGAAGATGTTCACCATTGAAACCACCTCAACTCACGTGATGATCGGACTTGAGTTGGTGGATTTGGATCATGTGACACTCGAATGATCGGAGGGATGTCAATTTGAGTGGGAGTTTTTTTTTAAGTAACTAAACTCATTATCTTGAACAATAGTCTAAGTTGTCTTTGCTATATTTATGTTGTAGATCATGGCTCGCGCAGTAGCACCCCTGAATTTTAATGCGTTCCTAGAGAAAGCTAAGTTGAAAGATGATGGAATTAACTTTGTGGACTGGGCCCGTAATCTAAGGATTATCCTTACGGCTTCCCAGAAGGCTTATGTCCTTGATGCACCGCTTGGTGATCCACCCACTCCAGTTGAGTCTCTAGACGTTGTGAACGCCTGGCAGGCTCGCTCTGATGATTACTCAATAGTTCAATGTGCAATTTTGTATGGCTTAGAACCAGGACTTCAAAGACGTTTTGAACGTCATGGAGCATATGAGATGTTTCAGGAGTTGAGGTTTATCTTTCAGAAGAATGCCCGGATCGAGAGGTATGAGACCTCCGATAAGTTCTATGCTTGCAAGATGGAGGAGAACGGGTCTGTTAGTGATCACATACTCAGAATGTCTGGGTACTCCACCCGTTTGGCTGAATTGGGGATGCCCCTTCCGCCAGAGGCTATCACTGACAGAGTTCTTCAATCATTGCCACCTAGCTACAAGAGCCTCGTGTTGAACTATAATATGCACGGGATGAACAAGTCAGTCGCCGAGCTGTTTGCGATGCTGAAAGCCGCTGAGTCTGAAATTCAGAAGGAGCATCAAGTGTTGATGGTCAATAAAACCACTAGTTTCAAGAAAAATGGCAAGGGTAAGAAGGGTAACTCCAAGAAGAGTGGCAAAGCAGTTGCTCCTCCCGTGAAGAAACCCAAGGCTGGACCCAAACCAGAAACTGTGTGCTTTCATTGCAAGGGAACTGGACACTGGAAGCGGAACTGCCCCAAGTATTTGGCTGACAAGAAGGCGGCCAACAACAAACAAGGTATATATGATATACATGTTATTGATGTGTACCTTACCAACTCTCGTTGTAGTGCCTGGGTATTTGATACCGGTGCGGTTGCTCACATTTGCAACTCTAAACAGGAACTGCGGAATAGACGGAGGCTGGCAAAGGATGAAGTGACGATGCGCGTGGGAAATGGTTCCAAGGTTGATGTGATCGCCGTCGGCACGCTCGCTCTTCAATTATCATCGGGATTAGTGATGAACCTGAATAATTGTTATTTAGTGCCTGCGTTAAGCATGAACATTATATCTGGATCTTGTTTATTGCGAGACGGTTACTCATTTAAATCAGAGAATAATGGTTGTTCTATTTATATGAGTAATATCTTTTATGGTCATGCACCCGAAGTGAGGGGTTTATTCTTATTGAATCTCGATAGTAATGATACACATGTTCATAACATTGATGCCAAAAGATGTAGAATTGATACTGATAATACCACTTTCTTGTGGCACTGCCGTTTAGGTCATATTGGCGTAAAACGCATGAGGAAGCTCCATGCTGATGGACTTTTGGAGTCACTTGATTTTGAATCACGTAACACATGCGAGCCATGCCTCATGGGCAAGATGACTAAAACGCCGTTCTCTGGAACAATGGAACGGGCAAGTGACTTGTTGGAAATCATACATACTGATGTGTGCGGTCCGATGAGTATTGAGGCGCGCGGTGGTTATCGTTACTTTCTCACCTTCACTGATGACTTAAGTAGATATGGGTATATTTACTTAATGAAACACAAGTCTGAAACGTTTGAAAAGTTCAAACAATTTCAGAGTGAAGTTGAGAATCATCGTAACAAGAAGATTAAATTCCTACGATCTAATCGAGGAGGAGAATATCTGAGTTATGAGTTTGGCAGTCACTTAAGACAATGTGGAATTGTTTCACAACTGACACCGCCTGGAACACCACAGCATAATGGTGTGTCCGAACGTCGTAATCGAACCTTATTGGATATGGTGCGATCTATGATGTCTCTTGCCGATTTGCCACTATCGTTTTGGGGTTATGCATTAGAGACAGCTGCATTCACTTTAAATAGGGCACCATCGAAATCCGTTGAGACGACGCCATATGAACTTTGGTTTGGCAAGAAGCCAAAGCTGTCGTTTCTTAAAGTTTGGGGATGTGATGCTTATGTCAAAAAGCTTCAGCCTGAAAAGCTGGAACCCAAAGCGGAGAAATGCGTCTTCATAGGATACCCAAAAGAGACAGTTGGGTATACCTTCTACCTCAGATCCGAAGGCAAAGTGTTTGTCGCTAAAAACGGAACATTTCTTGAGAAAGAGTTTCTCTCGAAAGAATTGAGTGGGAGGAAGATAGAACTAGATGAGGTTGTTGAACCTTTACTTCAACCTGAGAGTAGCGCAGCGCAGAAAGATGTTTCTATAGAGCCTACATCAGCTGAAGAGGAAGTTGATGATGATCATAAAGCTTCGGATCAAGTTGCTATCGAACCTCGTAGGTCAACAAGGACGCGTACTGCTCCTGAGTGGTACGGCAACCCTGTCTTAGAGGTCATGTTGTTGGACAACGATGAACCTACGAGCTATGGAGAAGCGATGATGGGCCCGGATTCCGAGAAGTGGTTAGAGGCCATGAAATCCGAGATGGGATCCATGTATGAAAACAAAGTGTGGACTTTGGAAGTATTACCTGAAGGGCGTAAGGCCATTCAGAACAAATGGATCTTTAAGAGGAAGACGGACGCGGACGGTAATGTCACCGTCTATAAAGCTCGACTTGTGGCAAAGGGTTTTTCACAAGTTCAAGGAGTTGACTACGATGAGACCTTCTCACCCGTAGCGATGCTTAAGTCCGTCAGAATCATGTTAGCAATAGCTGCCTTTTTCGATTATGAAATTTGGCAGATGGATGTCAAAACAGCGTTCCTTAACGGTTTCCTTATGGAAGAGTTGTATATGATGCAACCAGAAGGTTTTGTCGATCCAGAGAATGCTGACAAAGTTTGCAAACTCCAGCGATCCATTTATGGACTGCTGCAAGCATCTCGGAGTTGGAATCTTCGCTTTGATGAGGTGATCAAAGCGTTCGAGTTTATACAAGTTTACGGAGAAGCTTGTATTTACAAGAAAGTGAGTGGGAGCTCTATAGCGTTTCTAATATTATATGTGGATGACATATTACTGATTGGAAACAATATTGAAATGTTGGAAAGCGTGAAGGAATATTTGAACAAGAGTTTTTCAATGAAGGACCTAGGAGAAGCTGCTTTCATATTAGGCATCAAGATCTATAGAGATAGATCAAGACGTTTAATAGGACTTTCACAAAGCACATACATTGATAAGATTTTGAAGAAGTTCAAAATGGATCAGTCCAAGAAGGGGTTCTTGCCTGTTTTGCAAGGTGTGAAGTTGAGTAAGACTCAATGCCTAGTGACTGCAGAAGATAGAGAAAAGATGAGTGTCATCCCCTATGCTTCAGCCATAGGCTTTATCATGTATGCAATGCTGTGCACAAGACCCGATGTCAGCCTTGCCATAAGTTTGGTCGGAAGGTTTCAAAGTGATCCAGGAATGGAACACTGGACGGCGGTCAAGAATATCCTGAAGTACCTGAAAAGGACTAAGGACATGTTTCTCGTTTATGGAGGTGATCAAGAGCTCGTCGTAAAGGGTTACGTCGATGCAAGCTTTGACACTGATCCGGATGACTCTAAGTCGCAAACCGGATACGTATTTATTCTTAATGGGGGTGCGGTTAGCTGGTGCAGTTCCAAGCAAAGCGTGGTAGCTGATTCTACATGCGAAGCGGAGTACATCGCTGCCTCGGAGGCGGCGAAGGAAGGTGTCTGGATGAAGGAGTTCATGACAGATCTTGGAGTAGTGCCTAGTGCGCTTAACCCAATGACTCTGTTTTGTGATAATACTGGTGCCATTGCTCTAGCCAAGGAACCAAGATTTCACAAGAGGACCAGACACATAAAGCGACGTTTCAATTCCATCCGCGATTACATCAAGGAGGACGACATAAATATTTGCAAAGTACAAACGGATCTGAATGTTGCAGATCCGATGACTAAACCTCTTCCAAGGGATAAACATGAACAACACCAGAACTGCATGGGTGTTCGATTCATTACAATATAAATCACATAGTGATGTGAACTAGATTATTGACTCTAGTGCAAGTGGGAGACTGTTGGAAATATGCCCTAGAGGCAATAATAAATTGGTTATTATTATATTTCCTTGTTCATGATAATCGTTTATTATCCATGCTAAAATTGTATTGATTGGAAACACAAATACATGTGTGGGTACATAGACAACACTTTGTCCCTAGTAAGCCTCTAGTTAACTAGCTCGTTGATCAAAAGATGGTGAAGGTTTCATAGCCATGGACATGAGATGTCATTTGATAACGGGATCACATCATTAGGAGAATGATGTGATGGACAAGACCCAAACTATAAACGTAGCATATGATCGTGTCAGTTTATTGCTATTGTTTTCTGCATGTCAAGTATCTGTTCCTATGACCATGAGATCATGCAACTCACTGACACCGGAGGAATACCTTGTGTGTATCAAACGTCGCAACGTTACTGGGTGACTATAAAGATGCTCTACAGGTATCTCCGAGGGTGTCTGTTGGGTTGGCATGGATCAAGACTGGGATTTGTTACTCCGTGTGACGGAGAGGTATCTCAGGGCCCACTCGGTAATACAACATCACAATGAGCCTTGCAAGCAATGTGATTAAAGTGTTAGCCACGAGATCTTGTATTACGGACCGAGTAAAGAGACTTGCCGATAACGAGATTGAACTAGGTATAGAGATACCGACGATCGAATCTCGGGCAAGTAACATACCGAAGAACAAAGGGAACATCATACGGGGTTAACTGAATCCTTGACATAGAGGTTCGACCGATATAGATCTTCGTAGAATATGTAGGAACCAATATGGGCATCCAGGTCCCGCTATTGGTTATTGACCGTAGAGGTGTCTCGGTCATGTCTACATAGTTCTCGAACCCGCAGGGTCTACACACTTAACGTTTGGTGACGATTAGTATAGTTGAGTTATTGTGTTGGTGACCGAAGGTTGTTCGGAGTCCCGGATAATATCCCGGACATGACGAGGATCTCCGAAAGAGTCCGGAGGTAAAGTTTGACATATGTGATAATAGTGTTTTGATCTCCGGAAGGGTTCCGGAATTCACCGGAAGGGGTAAAGCCCACGAGGTATTGGAAAGTGCAAAAGGAAGTTTTGCTGCTGCCTTAAGTGGTACTACCGCTTGTAAGGCAGTACTACCGCGTAAGCGGTACTACCGCTTGTGTGAAGCGGTACTACCTTGTGCGGGCAAAACCGACCTTGTGGAGGCTTTCTCTCCAAGTTTAGACCCCAGGGATCAACATATAAATAGAGGGGCAGGGCTAGCACACGGGATAGATCAAGATTTCCCAAGCCGTGTGCCGGCAACCCTAACCCTCTAGTTCCTCCCGTCACAATCTCCGTAGTGCTTGGCGAAGCCCTGCAGAGATTGTTCCTCACCACCATCACCACGCCGTCGTGCTGCCGGAACTCATCCACTACTTCACCATCGGTCGCTGGATCGAGGAGGTGAAGGCGTCATCAAGCCGTACGTGTGTTGAACGCGGAGGTGCCGTCCGTTCGGCGCTAGATCGTGTTTGGATCGAGGGACGACTTGCGATTTGGATCGCGAAGACGTTCGACTACATCAACCGCGTTTCTTAACGCTTCCGCTTAGCGATCTACAAGGGTATGTAGATTCACTCTCCCTCTCGTAGATGCTCATCACCATGGATAGATCTTGCGTGTGCGTAGGAAAATTTTTGTTTCCCATGCGATGTTCCCCAACAGTGACTCCGCCAACAAACTTCACTCATATTCATTATGGCAAGAACTTGTGCAACAAACTTCCACATTTTGCACTAGTTCATGGAGTCACAAACCCTCTTGTTGGTAAGGCAAGGGACAAGGTATTCAATGCATTCATGGACATCATATATGCGTATTTCACTCTATGTCTATGGATATCCTTGTATGTTCCTTGTGTGGAACTAACCCATGTAGGTATTGAAAGCACAAAACTCCAAAGGATTGCTCCCAACTCTTGATGGTCTACATCAACATTGAGCATCCACATCTTCAACATCTACATGAAGTCATCATCGACAAAACCCAAGGTTAGTTCATCCCTCTTAGGGGGGATATCACATCTAGGGGGAGCTTTGGTCTAAACAATTGAGCTAAAGCAACTCTAATGGTGTGAACACATCAATGCTTTATGTAAAAGTGGCAACCCCACTTGTGCTTAAACGATGAGTATGACCTATGATCAAATGTTCTCATTTGGCTCCTTAGTCAATATACTCATATATAGATGACCAAGTCATTGCCATTGCTTGATAGATGCTAGAATTGGTTGTGCATGTTTGACACATATTTCATTTGCTATCTTATTGTGTGAGCATGTTGGTTTGCATGTTTTCATCATTCGAGGACATCCATTTGTTGTTTTGATTGTCTTGGTTTTTCTGGCCAAGTGGATGTACAAGAATGCCTAAGTACCTTCTCTAGCTATCTATGCTTTCTTGTCTCAAATTCTATTCTTGCTACATCACAAAAATTGAACAAGTCATTTTCGGACCCTCCGGGTGAGGAGCACTCGGAGCCACCGATCTGAAAGGGCTGAACCTCCAAAACCTTCTACATGATTTCGGTCGAACCAATTTACTCAAACTCGGTCTAACCGAAATCATTTAGATTGATCTAGGTTTTCATCTCGGTGTCACCGAGTTGAACCATTTCGGTGCCACCGATGTGCTAATCTGCTTGCAGTTACACATATCGGTGCCACCGAGTTGTCCAACTCGGAGCCACCGACAACATACGGGTATATATATCTGGCGGGCCCGAACGGTTGAAATTTCTCAAACCTTCTCGTTCCCGCACCCCGTTGCTGCCATCGCCCAGGTCTTCGGATCGTTGCCTTCGTCTCCAGCGCGCCCTCGCCGCCGGATTCCGCCGCCGTCAACGGCAATCTACTCCACCGTTGCCGCCGTAGAGGATCTCCACCAAGTTAGGGTGAGATTCGACCCCTTTCGTGCTCCAGTTTCTGATTCAATGCACGATTGGATTGCCATGATTCTTGCCACAGATTGAGAACTCCCATTACACTGCAATGTCCATAGATTAGATTCGAGTAAAAATTTTAGGTTTACGTTTCCGCCGAACGCATCTCGGACCGACCGATTAGAAATTTTTGGCATCACCGATTTGGCCCCAGGCCATAGCACTAGTACGTCTCGGTGCCACCGAGTTGTACGAATCGGTGAGACCGAAAGTAAAATCTCTGTGAAACCCTAGCATCTCGGAGTCACTGAACCCCATCTCGGTCTGACCGAAATGGCGTGTAAAGTTTCTGTTGAGTGCTTCGGTATCACCGAGATGATCAACTCGGTCCATCCGAAATGCCTTCTGTGAAAACTTGAAACTAAGAGTTGAACTCAATTTTTATGAAAAACTCCTGCTTTTTGTGATGACTCATCTACTCTGCCCATACCCATCTATTCACAGGGTCAGCTTTGCAAGATGTCTGATATTAGCGATAGCCAGAACATGTCAGAGCAGCACACAGATCTTAGTGCAGGCTCTAGCCCTGCAGAAAGTTTTTATGAGGGAGAGAGAAGCTCTCCAGATCTTCCAAAGGCTGCAACAAGAACCAGGAAGAAGAGAACCTCAGACAGTGAGGATGAGGACTTTGTTGCTAGTGAAGCAGCAACAAAGAAGAAGAGAGTTGTGCTTACTAAGGAATATAGCACCAAGCCAATTGCTGCCAAAGATAAAACTGCTGTGAAGAATGTTCCCAAGAAAACTATGCAATTTACACTTGAAGAGCCAAGTGACACAGAAACAGCTGCAGGAGGAAAGAAGGAGAGAGCAAGGAAAACTACTGCTCATGTGCTTGGAAAATCCTCCATGAGGAATGATTGAGAGGAGGAGGAAGAGCCAACAGCTAATGCACCCCCCTGCAAAAGCTCAGAAGCTCATGTCAGATGCTATTAGGACTGCTGCCCCCACAAAGTCCAAACCAAAAGCTCCAGCACCCAAGAGGTCGACCAAAAACATTTCTGCTAGTGAGAAGAACAAGGCCCCAGTGCCTGAAGCCAATGTTGATGAGGAGCCACTAGTGCACAGGAAACTGAAGCCCAAGATTCCAGAACATGACAATGCACACCCGGTTGCAGAGAATATGATGCTAAGGAAGGACAAAGGACTGCGTCAGTGGAGACTGTCAGATCACTATGCCGCCAGGAGGAGAACAGCTTGTGACTACCGCTTCCAGACCAGAGAACAGCAAGACTTCTATGAGACAGTCCTGCTTGATAAGAAGCCAATTGTCAGCGACATGAGATGGGTGGATTGGAAGTACATTGATGCCAATGAGGATTATTCCCCCCATGTTCATGAGAGTTTCCGGATTGCTGGTGTTGATGAGTTTGTTGGACAGAAGTTGACAAAGTGGAATGATGAGATGATCATGCAATTCTACTCCACAGCTCACTTCTATCCTAATGGCAGAATTGTGTGGATGACTGAGGGTTCCAGGTACCAGTCGACCATCTCTGAGTGGGCTACTCTTCTTGGTGCTCCAGAAGAAGAAGATGATGATGTTGATATCTATGCCAAGCTCAAGATGGACCACAACTCCATGGCCAACATGTACACAGCAATTCCAGAGAAGGACATCGAGACACATAAGCTAGGGTTAGTGAAGCATCTGCTGCCAGGTTTGGCCACCACAAACACTATCTTGCGGTACACTCTGTTGCCCAAGTCAGGAGATGATAAAATGATACGTGGCCAGTCCATCAACCTACTGCACCTCTTTGACACACCTCAGAAGTTCAAGGTGATGAGCTTGATTGTTGAAACTATCAAGAGGACAGCTGCTGATCAGAAGAGATCTTGCGGATATGCTCCACACATCTAGATGCTCATCAACTCCAAGGTTGGAACAAGCACTTATCTTCTTGATCGTGAGCATCTCCCATTGTGTCCAGAGTTTGAGGACAATGTCATTGTGATGGATCCTTCGCGTCCCACCTCTGCTCAAGCACAAGAGAAGATCCGAGTAGCCAAGGAAGCAAAAGCAGCCAAGGAGGCATCTGCTCCCAATGCTCCCATTGCCAACCTCAAGTCTAAGACTGACCAAATGACTTATTTGCTAGAAGCCACCCTGAGGATTGAGCGAAGTCTGGCCAACCTCACCCAGAACCAGGCTAGCTTAGAGCGGATAGTCGAGACGAAGATTCATGATCTAGATGTCAAGATCATTGAGGTCCAGACTATAGTGGAGAAGCTGAAGGACGATGTTGATGCAGCCAGGGCAGCTGCTTCAGATGATAGTGGAGATGACAGACCCACTACGGAGAGATTCCAGACAGTGCCCAAGGCAGCTAGGTCTGCTGCAGTGCCAGTTGTGGATCCGAGGACCACAGTTTCTGCACCTGCTGTTGCTGCTACAGTGCCACCTCCGGTCTCCACTCCACCAGCCCAGCAGACATCTGCTGAAGCCTTCGCGGATGCTCTTCTCTCGACGCCATCTACGCACACCGGAGCTGCCAGCCGAAGATCCCCTTCAAGAGCTTCCGAGGATCGTGCCTAGAGTGCCGTATTAGTCCTATACCTATTCGAGCTTTTTGGTACTTGTTGCCAAAGGGGGAGAATTTGTATAGATCTTAGCTTCGAGAGAGAGAGTCTTGCTTTGCTTTGCCCGTTGGATTTTTCTCGAGTTCTTTTGCTACTATTTGCTTTATGGTACTTTGTTTCGATGTGTGTGCTTGATACTATGTCTGTGAGTACTTTGATCGTTATGATTGTGAGCTACTACTTTATGTGATTGATCATACTATGCTCTATGTGATGCTTATGCTTATCATTATCTTGTATGATCACTTACTTGTGTTGGTGATGCGTGCTTACTATTCCACTCATATCATTTTGCGTGCTCCACCAAGTTGTATGTGACATGGAAGAGTGACCCATGAGCCTAATCGATTGTGCATTTGCATTCAAACGCAAATTCTTAATAATGCACAAATTTAGGGGGAGCTCTTGCTTATCACATACTTCTCAAAGCGATGATGTATTCCATTCTTTTAATCATTTATCGAAGCTTTGATCTATATGTTGTCATCAATTACCAAAAAGGGGGAGATTGAAAGCATATTTGCTCCCTTGGTGGTTTTGGTAATTCATAACAACATATATCTCATTGAACTAATGTCCATTCAAGTTAAAGATTTCAGGATGTTCAATGATTGGCATGGCAAGGACTAGAGATGTGGACACCTCAAAAGGCTAAGGACAAGGATTGGCAAAAGATCAAGACTCTACATTTTTGGTTTAGTGATCCAAGATCACATTGAGTCCATAGGAAAGCCAATACTATTAAAAGGGGATGAGGTGTTGCTTAATGGCCTTTTTGCTCAAGTGCTTAGTGACAGTGTTCCAAAACCCTTAACCACTTTCTCCATCCAAATATGTCCAAAACCTACATTCCAACTCGGCCCCACCGAAATTTCCTATCCGGAGCCACCGAGTTCATCTGGACTTAGCCACTGCCAAAACCCTAACAAATCGGATCCACCGATATGGATCTCGGTCTCACCGAGATAGCCTTGCCAACTCTCTGTAATCGTTTGCACTCACTTCGGTCCCACCGAGTTTTGCAAATCGGTCTCACCGAGATGGCTTGCCAACTCTCTGTTGCCTTATTGCTTCACTTCGGTCCTACCGAGTTGATGCAATCGGTGCCACCGAGACGAGGTTTGCCCTAGCCATTGCACTTCGGTCCATCCGAGTTGTTCCAGTCGGTCCCACCGAGATTCCTAACGTTCATATCTTTTACACAGTTCGGTGCCATCGAGACTTTTGAATCGGTGCCACCGAGTTGGGTTAAAAGTGTGTAACGGTTGGATTTTGTGTGGAGGCTATATATACCCCTCCACCACTTCCTTCTCAGTAAGGACAGCCATCAGAACGTGCCTACACTTCCACCATACATTTTCTAAGAGAGAACCACCTACTCATGTGTTGAGATCAAGTCATTCCAATCCAACCATTTGAACCTTGATTTCTAGCCTTTCCCAAGTTGCTTTCCACTCAAATCCTTTTTCCACCATAGCCAAATCTGTGAGGAGTTGTTTGAGTGTTGGGAAGACTATCATTTGAAGCACAAGAGCAAGAAGTTCATCAACAACACACCGTCTATTACCTTTTGGAGAGTGGTGTCTCTTAGATTGGTTAGGTGTCACTTGGGAGCCTCCGACATGATGTGGAGTTGAACCAAGGAGTTTGTAAGGGCAAGGAGATCGCCTACTTCGTGAAGATCTACCCCGAGTGAGGCTAGTCCTTCGTGGACGTAAGCCATGGTGGAATAGACAAGGTTGCTTCTTCGTGGACCCTTTGTGGGTGGAGCCCTCCGTGGACTCGCGCAGCCGTTACCCTCCGTGGGTTGAAGTCTCCATCAACGTGGACGTACGATAGCACCACCTATCGGAACCACGCCAAAAATCACCGTGTCTTCATTGCGTTTGAAATCTCCGATCCCCTCCTTTACTTACATATGCAATTGTTTACTTTCCGCTGCTACACTCTTAGAATTGCATGTGTAGGGTGATGCTTGACTTGTGTTCCTGTTAAAATCTGCCTACAACTAAAATTGGGAAAATGTTAGGTTTTTATTTGGTCAAGTAGTCTAATTACCCCCCCCCCCTTTAGACATACTTTCGATCCTACAGCAAGTACAACAGTTTCTCAGATGGCGTTGGATCTGAGATTCGACGGTCCGAGAGCACGTATCACGGGAGCACGTAAGCCTCCGTATCACAGGATACTCTCCCCCCACCCCCCGCCGTGCTCTCCTCCCCATCGTCGTTGCCGCCGGCACGCATTGTCGACGGGTACCCCTCCACCTTTGGCTTCGGGTGAAAATCATCCTGGGATGTCGGGGTGATGACCCTGGATGGCGGCTTGCACGGTTGGCTCTTTGCCGAGCAACATGGCGACTGTGTTGGTTAGTACCCTTGGTCGTGTGGATTGTGGGAAGAGTGTCCTCGGTGGTCCCATCGAGGTTGCTGCCGGTGGCAGTGATTGTGCCTAGATCTCGACATGGAGGCCTAGTTTCGTTCATGACCCCCCCTCTCTGGTAGGCTCAATGGCTTAGGTTCCTCGGCGTGACACATAATAGATACAAAGCGAACGCTTTGCACTCCACCGACGGCGGCAACATCTGCGGGGTATCACGCTCCTCTTGTGGCGTAATGGTGGTCTTTCCCCCGTGTAAGGGCTTTGGGTGTAAAGCCCTTGCCCGCTCTGTCGGACTCGGTGACGGCGGCACTTGCCTTGTGACCTTCTTGGGGAGTCACCGGGGAACTCAAGTTCCTTCTTGTCACACCGCAACGACATCTACACATGGGCTTGGATCATAGCTCGAAGAATCTTTGGCGTGGGCGTGTGGCGGTCTTGATGCCTCTTATTCAATAAACGTGCCCGTGTAGTCCATGCTCTTGATCCTTGATATTCGAGGGCAGGGCCGGCGCTCCTCGCTTCGAAGCTTCGGGAACTTCTTCCTGTGGTGCTCCTGTGCTCATGCTTGAAGGCAAGATGGCAACATCCGCTAGTGGATGTCTGTGTATCGTGAGAGGCTTTCTTAGTACCTTGTATCATTCAGCCATGTGGCTTTATCTATAAAGCAAGAAAATGTCCGATCTATATCATGCACAATGTCACCTCACATTTTCTCTTCTGCAATTTATTGACGGTGTTCAGAAATGTTAGCACGTACACTTTCAGGCTATCTCTCTCCGCATCTTCCTAACAATCTATAGAAAGGTTAGGTTATCACGAAACTCTATGTACACAAGCAATCCATGGCAGCGAAAATGTCTCAGGGCTCAAGTGATTCACCGAGGCGATGAGACCTTGAAAGCAACTTGTTCAAGCCGATGCCTTCTCATGGATGTCAGCTTACACATCAATCTCTCTTCTGCCCAAGTTCAACAGATACACAACAACACAAAGGGCACAAAGAACAGCCACGAGCACCACTAATAATGCCTTCAATAGTGCTACAGTTTCCTTGCCTAATTCTACCAATGCCTTGATTGATCCTTCTTCGATCACAATAGTCTTTTTCAGCATGTGTTTTTCTTCTCCACCTGCATTTGGTCCATCAGGCCTAGGTGCCTCTGATTGTTCATATGGAGGAGACACCCCTGGGAGCAGCTGATACTCGACATAACCCTCGTCCCGTTTCCAAAATCGGCAACCATCTCTCTAACCACAAGCAAAGAAATGATATCATCAAAGTATGAAGCCACCAAAAAATCAACACAAGAACGCAGAATACTAGCGTTGGCTTTCCATGAGTATTTACTAGATACAACACTAACTATTACTATGCCAATTCCAAAAAAAAATGACGTTCTGAAGCATCCAGTAATGTTTCCCAAACTTTGACCGCCAAGGCTTTTAAAGTTATGTAAATTTGTTAGATAGAAATTGTACCATTTAATTATCATAATTTTTTTTAACTACATACATTTATATGCAAACATGAATTTCATAACTTCCTCATTGAAGATTTTGCAAAATATATAAATCAACCATTTTAAAACGAAAATGATAGTGCTTAATTAGATGACAGTTTGATTTTCTATCAGTCCATAATACGGATTTACAAGACCCACCGATGGCAATAGTCAACCTCAAGTATTACCAATGGGTAGTTAATCAGAAGTATACGATCATGGAACAAAATTGAACTAATACCTCATTTTTGCCATCTAGCTTTGATCAACAAAACATTGCAAGATACTAGTCGCATTATAGAAAATAAAAGAGCAGGAGTAAAACAATGCTAACGATAAGTTTGGCATGACTTGGGTTTTGTACTATGTCCATTTCAGAATATTAAGAAATTGGCAATTTGACAAACCTTGCCAGCTGCATTTCCACTGACAATGCTTGGGTTAGATGTCTGTGAAATGGGCACCTCACTGCCTGAACCAACAAACAGTTTATTAGTAAGGATTTAAGCACAAGAAACATGAATAATTAACTCATGCAGGAGCCAGTGAATTCTTCTTTCAAGTTTATACCTTGGGTATCTCCCATGCTCTTAGTTTTGCTGCTGTCCTTGTTCTCCTGATCAGGTTGATCAACATTTACGACCCTAGCAGCACTTTTTTTCCAAAGCGCACAACAAAAAATTACACTTTCGGACCGATGATATAAACGCAACAAGAAAAGGAAGATAATATTTACTGTTGAGATCATACCATGGTATGGGAGCAGCAAGAGTGGCAGTTGTAGTTATTGTGGTAGTATTAGGAACGGCAACCCCATCATCAGTGGTACTAAAACCCATCTCATCTGCATTTCCACTTTCCTTACCTTGCTCAGATGGCATCAATCTGTTGATAGCACACAGCAAAATTACACTTCTGACCCAACAGTATAAATGTAACAAGAATTTTCATTTTATTCAGATCATACTCTGGAGACATTTTTGTTATGGGAGTACAAGGATTGTCATTCAGATAAATGTTGGCAGCAGTTTGAGGAAGCCTAGTTTGAATGCCGTATAAAAACCGCCGTAAACACCGCCGTTGAGATTCACAAATGTGAAGCCTCTCAAAGCAGTCATTGTGCTTTCGGTTCAGCAACCCACGCAGAATGTTAGCCTCCTTTTGCATGCCCTTGAGACCATCATTTTACAGTTGGAATTAGTAATTCAATTTGGTAAACCAAAACTTTTTTATTAGAGACATCAAAGCATACCAACATGGAAGCAGCAATGCAGACAGAAGAAGGCCCTTTGTAGGTGCTCAGAATATCAAATGCAACCCGTCGGACCGTATTGCTAAATTTAAGATTGCCGCCTTCCAACACCTCCGTAATGAAATCCTCCTCCTCCACATCATTCTTGGCTTTACACGCCAACAACTCGCATAAGAAGTCGGCTTCATCCGCGATACACTTTGAATCGATCGGTCATGTTTTGGTTTCAGTTGGGGCAAATAAGTTAATAAACGCCAACAAATAAAAAGGAATAAATTAGGTAAGCAATGCCGCATTTTGATCTGATTTGTAAGATGTAGACATACCATAAGGCCTGCAGCTACAGCAGGAGATTCAAGATCTTATTCGATCATAAAGCGTGCATACTCCTTGATCTGGCCGCTGAGTCTATAATCATCAGGAGTGAATCCTTCTGCACAACTACGCAACTTCTCCTCCATCTCGAGACACTTGATACCATTATTTTGCAAAGATGTAAATAAAAGTTGATCAGCAAAGGAATCAACCAATAACTAGGAATCAATAACTAACTTATAAAGTCTAGTTTATTTTGGTACATGCAGGAGGAAACTTACCCTACTGGCAGAAGCGTGCAGGCTGAGAATAGCAGGAGACTTACGTTGGAAAAACTCACTGAGGTAATCCCAGTAATTTTCGGAGAGAACATAGCCGGATTCCCAGGCCAACAGCCTGTCCCAACTCCATGCGGTTTCCATAAGCTCTTAATACGGAAGAAAGACTAGTCAGCTCAGATCAAATCTGACCATAATAGTAAGCATAAGCACGGGGAAGGAGACCGGAGAGAATTGGCAGCATCTGCACACTCAACAACAATCAAGCAAGCAAAGGATGCGCGCAGATCATAGAGCAAATCGACCCGCCAGCAATTTCTGGACGGATCGGATGTTTCCAGCAGCAAATGGAAAAGTAGATCAACACATGAACATACAGATTTGATCTCATTTCTGTGTAACGCGAAAAGGTAAAACATATGGATTCCTCTTACCTCTGTAGAGGATGATATCTAATGGCGGCACATCCTTGACATCTTCGAATTCCCTCCTGTCTTCCATGCGCGCGACATGCTCCGCCATACGCTCACGGCTGCGCATCGCGTGCGAGGTTAGTTCAACGCGCAAGAACTCATGGAATACGTTCATACTCCCTTCTAGGGTTTTCTCAAGGTTGAATGGGGTGGGTTCTGTGAACAGTCCGATGCGGGAAACGGCGGACGAGACGAGGAGAGGAAGAAGAGGGAGTTACCCTGTATTTGTATATGGAAAAAAACGTTGAAGCCACAATTGGGCCGGCCCAGTAACCTGCGTTGAAGCTAGCCCAGCGCGTCCGCTCGTACTAAATTTTCCTATAAAAGCAGAGCTCGAAAATACCTTCTTTCCAAAGAAATACTACTCCCTTTCACTACGGAGTATATAAGAGTTTTGGATATTTTAATGTAAATTACATACGGACTGAAATGAGTAAACAAATGCACTAAAACGTGTCTACATACATCTATTTTTTAAGAAAATTAGAAATATCTTATAATAGTGAAGGGAGAGAGTAGCTCGTAAGTATCAAGAGGGCCGTTTCGGCTTTGGGTGCATATCCTCCTTAATGAACAGTAAATTTAAAATAAGCGTAACATTTGTCGTTCGACTTGTTTTTTTTTCACAGATCAAAATACTTAGAGCATCTCTAGCAGACCCCTTATATCCCACCGAACTGTAAAATAACCGCCAGTTTTGGACGGAAAAAGTAGTCCGAACAGACACCTTATACACCTTCGACCTTTAAATTTTTTTAAGGGGTGCGGTAAAAAGCTCCTCCCGATCTGCAAAAACACAGTTTCCGCGTCCGCTTCTACGGTGCCCTGTATCGGGAGAAAGCAGTTGGCGGGAGCCCAACTGCCACGAAAACATCTCTATGACCTGTCTGCGTCTGCCGTCCGCGCAGTCCCGCCCGTCCCCGGACGCCGGCCGCCCGCCCCGCCGGGAGCTAGCTAGCTAGCTCCTGGATCGATTGATCCATTCAAGCAGCGGCGACGGGAGTTCGATTCGATCGATCCTTCAAGCAGCTACGGCGACGGACGCTGGGGGCGCTTCGTGCGGGCCATCCTGGACGCCGGCGGCTTCGTATTTGGCCGCTTCGTGTCCTGTCCGCCGGCTTCATAGGAGCGAGCTAGCTGACCGTGGACACGGGCAAGAGGAAGAAGAAGACGTGGGGAAAAAAATATAAGCGAATATTCGATTTTACAGTTTAAGTTTGAGGGGTCTGTTCGGCTGCAGCTCAAACCGACCCTTAAAACGCGTTTTCCGTGAACTGAAAACGCGGTTTTCAGTTCCGCGGTTTGAGGGGTCTGCTAGAGATGCTCTTAAGCTTTCCTCCTAAAAATTTGCAGGTAGCATTTTGATGTGACAATGAAAACATCTATTTTTTTCAAAAAAAAATTGACATTTGCAAAATCCATTTTTTGTGGCAGTAGCATAGGCTCCCAAAGAGCCGAATTGAATTTCTGGTAAGTATCGAGCTAGGCTCAGATACAACTATAGAGCACCGTTCCCTCTAAAACCTGCACCTGCAGTAATCTTACTCCTATAATCTCAAAAAGAAAAAAAATGGTGAATTTTTGTGCCAAAATAGATTGAGAGAAGCACCTGCTAATTTTGCGCATTAACCAATAAATCAAGCCAAGCACGCAAATTAACCTCGTTTGAATCATCTAGCTTCTTTGTATACGTATGTACTTACTTGTACATACACTTAAAAATAATATAATACAATCTAATTGTGGACCGCACACTATATCTTACCGTGTGCGCTTATCTCATGCATCCGATCGAGATCCTGCAGTCAGTGAGTGTATGTGAGCATCTATAACTGTATTGTGTTCAAAAATAATACTTCCTCCATTTTTATATACAAGGCCACAAACTCAAATTATAGATTTTTTTTCAAAACTATGAGTATATTTATAGCAAATTCGGACAATATATGGCTGAATGCAAAAATGGCAAAAATATTACCCTGTCGGCCTGCGGTGGGCCGACGGGGGGCCTGTCGGCCAGCAGTGGGCCGATAGGTGCCTGTCGGTCTCCGGGCGACCAACAGCTGGCCCGTCGGCCTGCGGGCGGCCGATAGGTACCCGTCGGCCTGCGGGCGGCCGATAGGTGCCTGTCGGCCTCCGGGCGACCGACATCCCCTGGATAGGCCCATACAGCGACCCTCCTAGTGCTCAGCCCGACCGAGCCACTCCTTTCTTCCTCCCCTGTTCGCTAGCTCCTCTTCTCTCTCCCGTTGCTCTCTGGTGCTTCCACCCCCGCGCCGATCTCTTCCCTCGTCCACCCATTTTCTTATCCAACCCACAGAAACAATAGATCGTAGCATTCTCCGCCGGCCTACGGTATTTTTTTTTTGCTACAGGGTAGTTTTCTGTGCGTGCGGAGGAGGAGTTCCGGTGGTGCAAGGAGTCCGCGAGGTTGTAATGGCTTGCCCCTTTTGCCGAGCTCCAGTTGGCCCTTGTTCTTCGTTTGATTCTTCTGCGTCTGTCTTCACCGTGGTGCTGGATCGTCGCTGTTCAAGGCGTGTTGTAAGATTCTATATCTTGTTTATCTGATTGTGGCATATGGTTGATGTTGTTTTCCTTGGAATGTATTGTAATACCTTTGTTTATATGATTATGATGTTTGCTTCCATTCTTTTTGTAGTATGTCCCGTGCAGTGTTAGATCACATCTTGCTCGGTACATTGAGGAGTGCAGAGCTTTAGCTATTCGGAGGGGTGACACAGATATTGATCTTGCTCTTCACAACAGTGAGGGTAACTTATATGCTGTTCTGTTTACATATGGTCGGGTGAGCAGTAAATTCCATGGTCCTTCCTGGGAGGAACTTGTGAACGATTATGGTCTCCGTCATCGTGACATGATGACTGTTAGGCTTGAGCACTATGGAACTTTGATTGCTGTTGATTTTCATCGGGATGGTGTTACGTTGTTCCCTTTACCCTGTGTTGGTAAGTAATTTTTTTGAGTGATTTTAAGTTTTGTTTCGGCTCATACGTTATGCTGTTCTGCTCAATTTGTGAAATTATTTTTTTGTAGCTCTTGAGGATCTGAGTGAAACTCAGAGGGAACTTGTTGACAGTTGTTTCTATAGTCGTGGTGTCAGTCTGAATTATCACCAAACGTGGGTCATGTCGCGACAGCTCTTTGATGACAACTACATATTGTGTACTCCTTTTGTTCATAGGATTGATTCGATGAATGTTAATGGTCAACATATGGTGAGCTTTGTTTTTGGCTACTGTTTATTTATTTGTTCTTTGCTCTAGTATATTGTTCAAAATTTCTAAGCTGAACATCATATAACTTGATGTTTTTTGTCAGGTTATTCCGAGCATGGTTGTGAGGAGTTTGAAGGATTTTTGCGCAATTCCTAGGACTGGTTCTTTAACTCTTGAAATTACTTTGGATTCTGAAGATGATGATATATCTGTGAGCATTCCTTGTTCCTACTTTATTGGCTTGGGTAACAGAATGGTGTTAAACAAGGAAGGTTTCGGTAATTTTCTTCGGGCATCGTCTATTGAAGTAAACAATTTGGTGCTCATAACTTTCAAAGAGCGTGATCATGAGCTTGCTGTTGTTTTCAACCCTCTGCCGTAGTGATCTGTCGTAGTGATGGTACTTATAGACTGTGAAGTACATCATGTGCATGGTCACAGTGTTAATTAGGTATCCTGTTGATTGGCCAGCATTGTGACATGTAACCGGGTATTGGTGTTATGTTTTGTACTGAAGTTTTTTTCCACTTAAATGCATTATAATTCCTGCACAGTGCAAATAGACCACATACCATACGGAGACTGTAGTGATTGGCAGCTGATTTGCACGGCGGGGCCTGCCGCCACCGACGGCTGCTCCTTCGGCCGGACGCAGAGCAAAATGCGCTCGCTTTTTCCCATGCGCAGACGTTGATTCCGATGCCCACAGTGCAGCAAAATGCGCTGCTTTCCACGTCAGACTGTAGTGATTGGCAGCTAATTTGCACGGCAGACTGTAGTGATTGGCAGAATCGCACGCGCGTGTTTTATTTTCTTGCACCGACAACACAGTGCTCCTCATCTTTATATACGAGATGCCGTTGCCTCACAGCACTTCTCCTCACTGCCTCTTCTCCTCACTGCTTGTTGTGGTAGCATTAACAATTCCGCAGTGATGGGTGATCCTCATCCATTTTCACGAGAGGACTCTTGTGATGTCTTGATAGGTGCGGTTAGAATGAAGTCCGGGCTTCATGGAACTCCAGGTGTATCTTTCGATGAATTAGTTAGCAGTGAGAGTAACTTGCAGAGGTTGAGACAAACAGCTTGTCATAGTAGAAACACAGCGGACATTCGACTAGAACTTTTTCGGTTGCCTAATATATGAATCAGCGCGATTCATACGATCATCTGATGATTTAGATAATCATGTGATAGATTTGCCAGTTGATGAATATATTGCGTTTCATAAGGTAATTTAAATTTCATGTTTTATTTACATATTTAATATGTTTGTCGTTTTAATTCATTTTTGTTCATTTTGTGAATTGTAGAGATACAATGTGGACGTTAAAGAAATGAACCACGATGTCAGTATGTTGGCATGGTTCAAGCTTTTATTTGGGTCTGTTCCGACTGTTAACGGAAGACTGCCGTCGAAATATGTAGCAACTCATGATGGCTCAAGCTCGAAGAAGAAGAAATGCAGCGATGCATCACGAAAGCCTGGTGATGATGGTTACTCTTCCAGCGATGAGTTTATGACAGCCAATAAAAAATCAAAGCCGAAGAAACATGTTAGTGAGAATAGTGATGATGACTTTATGTAGTTTGTATGCAGTATTATTTAAGGTCAGTCGTACCATTTAATTCAGATGTACTTGTATCTTAATTATCTGCGATACAAATTAGCTTTTCCGATGCCCACTGGAGCAAAATATTCCAATTCAGATGCAGTATTTATTTATTTATTCTACGATACAAATTAGCTTTTTCCCATGCGCAGACGCTAATTCCGATGCCCACACTGCAGCAAAATGCGCTGCTTTCCATGGCAGACTGTAGTGATTGGCAGAATCGCACGCGCGTGTTTTATTTTCTTGCACCGACAACACAGTGCTCCTCATCTTTATATACGAGATGCCGTTGCCTGCTCTGTCACGCTCTTCTCTTTGCTTCTGCCCACACTGCTTGCTCTTTCTCACTCTCTTCTCCATCGTCCAGCCGCAGTTAACACCAACGCGCTAGTCAGTATGAGTTTGCCTTGCTCGGATCAAAGCATTAGGCCTACGAAAATGAAGAGTGCGACTTTGCCTCGGGGGGTGGAAGTACTTCGTTGTTGGTGTGGCGATCTCTGCAAGGTGAAGGAGGTGACGGATTTTTCAGATTGGTTGGGCATGAAGTTTTTCATGTGCGCCAATTATGAGGAAGATCCACCCGTTGCTACTTCACCGTACATCAGTCATCCGGTATGTTTTAGTCACGAAGAATAAACACGTTGTTGATATTATTGTTGATTTGATATTTCTATTTCTATTTTTGTTGTAGTCTCCTCCGCCTCTGTGCATGTACTATCGTTGGATTGACACGAAAAAACCGGACTGGGCGGTGACCGAGATTCGTGAAAGAGGTCGTCGTGCATGGGCAAGTTTGGACGCGGAAGAGCGCCACGCGAAGGCGGCAGCAGAGGAGAAAGCAGAGCAGGAGAGAGAGTGGCAAGAGTACTGTGTGAAGCAGAGGGCTTTTCTTGATGAGATGAAGAAGAAAAACCGAGAAGAGGGACTTCGACTGGCGGAGGTTTACCGACAGCGACAGGAGGCCCGTGAGGCTGAGAGGCAGATAAAGAAAGAAAGGGCTCGTGCAGCCAAGGCAGCAGAAGAAGCTGGTGATGGAAAAGGAAAATATCCCCGTTGGACTCAGTAGATTTATGTTATTGTATCGTAACGTTCGCATTGCAGCAAGTTATCTTAAAATTCGCAGCAAGATGTATCTTGTACCGTTTAATTTAGATGTACTTCTATCTTAATTTTCTGTTGTAGTCTGTTTGGAAATGTATCTTGTACCGTTTAGTTGAGTCATACCGTTTAATTCAGATGTACTACTAATATGAAGTAGACAAGTGTCTTGAAAACAAATCAGTCTCTTACATAGATAATGACTCATACATAGATAGTAACACATACATGAAGGATGTCTGATGCATAGATAAAAGTCTGAAACAAACATAGATAGAAATATGTCTCATGCATAGATAATAGTATCACCGGGCTGGAAAGGAGGTGGTGCCCTGGGAGGAATCTGATAACCATATCACTGCTGGGGACGGCGACGAATCTTGGTCTTCCTCGGACGAGGACCGGAAGGCGATAAGTGCTCAGGCGGTGGACGAGTCTCACGATGACCACGACCATAGACCACATCGTCTGTCAGTGTCTGTGTCTCCTGCGTCCATGGTGGTGGTGGAGTGTGAAGAACTGTCTGCGAGAACTCATAGGTGTTTGCAGCTCGGTCATCGTCGTCGCCGTCGCCGGCAAAGAACGAACCACCACCACTAAGCATCGGTGACTGGACATTAGACTGCATGAACGGTTGCGACTGGTTGCCGACTGCGGTAAAGTAAAACATGTAAAATTGATTTGCGAACCTAGAATGTTTAAAAGAATGCACAAAGTAGTGTTACCTAGGTCCATCTGATTATGCCAAGAAGAGCTCCCTGGTTGTGAAGGAGGTGTATGCTGCCAGGAAGAGCTCCCTGGTTGTGAAGGAGGTGTATGCTGCCAGAAAGAGGTCCCTCGTTGTGAAGGTCGTGGTTCCGAACGGTGCACAGAGGTTCGAGGTTCTGAACGCTGCAGAGAGGGGCGTGGCGGACGATGTGCTGGACGAGGAATAGCAACATCCGAAGATCGTCTACATAGCCCACTTTATCACCGCATACTTCAATTTTTTCTTTGTATCAAACATAGCCCCTATCTGGACTTGGTTCAGATTATATCGCCATGGAGTCTCATGGCCATCGTTGACAGTAAGGCCGGTGGATATGTCCTGATCCCATGCAGAAGGAATCGGTACCTCCACTTCATCCTCAGAATTTTCAGAATCCAAATCCTCCGCAAATCCATCCTCGTCCTCTTCCTCCATCACCCTCTGCATTTCATCGCCTTCCTCATCCCCATCAGCAACACCAGAACCAACCAATATTTTTGACTTAATACTCTGCCCAGTATCATGACCACAAACATTGTGTGGCATGTAGTCTGACTCTTTCTCGGCTTGGCTAGCATCCACATCCGGTGGCTGTGACCTGGATAAATAATTCTCGTTAGCCACTTGACTACCCTGGCCTGGTTCATACCCCACGTGAAGTTGTACCGTATTCTCCTCCTTCGCCACTGGTTGCACTAGGGCATATGGGTGGATTCTTCGGTCTCGGCAACGACTTAACAGGGTCACCCAATGCTGGCTCCTATCTATCGGCATCAACTCCCACTTGACATTTTTACAGGATTTTGTCGACAATGCATGAATACTGACGGAACATACTTCAGGATCTAGCCCAAAACTAGTTGTCAACTAGTGCTTCAACTGTCTAATGTCCAGTATGTCCGGGTGTGAAAGTGTCATGACGCCATTCTTAAACTCGCTAAGATCAACCCCCAACTCATTATATCGAACATTACCAGGGCCGTAGTAAACAGTAAAATTTACTGATTCAGACATTTTCACCTGTCAGACATTGCCATCTTTCATTAATCGCAACGAACAAATTTATACTAAAATAAACCTACACTAAAATAAACCTACGTACACTAAATAAACCTACACTAAAAAGAACATACACTAAAATAAACCTACACTAAATAAACCTATACTAAAATAAACCTACACTAAAATAAACATACGTACACTAAATAAACGTATACTAAAAATGACTACACTAAGTAAACTAAATAAACTTACACTACCAACACGTACACTAAAATGACTACTAACCTAAACAAAAATGTAGACGTACACGTACACTACATAAACTAATTTTACGTACAATAAAAAAACTAACCTAAACTAAAAAAAATCGGTATACCTTCGACGCGTGTGTCCCCTTCTTCTTCCTCTCAACCACACCACCTCCTCACCATCTACACCTCCACCACCCCACCATGGCTCCTCCAAACGAAAAAAAACTACCCAAATGAGACCGTAGACCGGTGGAGATGGGTATGATCTATTGTTTCAGCGGATTCAATAGGAAAATGGGTGGAGGATGGAGGAGATCGGAAGGGGGGGAAATTCGGTAGAGAAAACGAGAGAGAGAGAGGATGAGCGAGCCAGAGGAGGAAGAAACCGGGCGGTCGGCCTTATCCAGGGGCTGTCGGTCGCCCGGAGGCCGACAGGCACCTATCGGCCGCCCGCAGGCCGACGGGTACCTATCGGCCGCCCGCAGGCCGACGGGCCAGCTGTTGGTCGCCCGGAGGCCGACAGGCACCTATCGGCCCACTGCTGGCCGACAGGCCCCCCGTCGGCCCACCACAGGCCGACAGGGTAATATTTTTGCCATTTTTGCATTCAGCCATATATTGTCCGAATTTGCTATAAATATACTCATAGTTTTGAAAAAAAATCCAAATTATAGGTACAAGGTAAAATTTAATACATGTTTTGCAAACCAGTTTTTCTTTTCGTTTACTGAGATCATTAATACACCACATGCATGCAAGAAAAGTGAGTGGATGAAGTAGCTGAGTGTCATCATGACTACATGCATGCAAGTATTAAAAGAGTAGCTAGTACGAGGAAACATCATTAAATTTTGCCTCGATTATTGTTGGTGGCCTTGTATAGATGCAAAATGTATATTTCATAGTGGCCTTGTATAAGTAAATGGAGGGAGTAATAATCCTGCAGTCAGAGGCGGAGCCAGCGTGTAGGTGTTGGGTTCAGATATGAACCCAACAAATTTTTCGCGCCACATACATACATGTATACACGTTGTCACATGTTTTTTTTTAAATCACACATTGTCACATGTATGAACCGATATAGAAATTCAAGGTTTTTTTAGTTGAATATAGAAATTCAAGGTTGAACCCATCAATCTAGCACGCACCGGCGAGAAGCCTCTCAGCCCAAAAATTCTTTGTAACATCAATAGTCCAACCAAAAGCCCACAGTTATTTCTCAAGAAACAAAAGAAGCCCACATGTAATGACTCCACACGGCTCAAAAAAAATGTAAATGTGACCCCATGTGATTTCCATAAATCTTCGGATTTCCCTCCTGTCCTCCATGCACTCACATGCTCATTCATACGTTCACGGCTGCACATCGCGCGTGGTTCGTTCACCACGCAAGAACTCGTGGAATAAGTGCATGCGCCTTCTAGGGTTTTCTCGAGGTTTTCGGCGGATGAGATGAGGAGTAAGAGACCGGAGAGGCCAAGGGAGGGAGCACCAATTTTACACTCTCTGTGTCAAACAACGCGTTGACGCACAGAGAGCGCTGAGGTGCGCCGGCCCGATATGAGGTATGAGGTTGGACGCTTCTCCAACGAGTTTTGTTATTTCTTTGGTTTTTCCAGCCATTTTAAAAAAATGACAGCTGGATATTTTATAGATAAAATACTATAATATAAAAAATGTTCATGAACTTCAAATATTCTCAAATTTAAAAGAGTTCATGTTCTCAAAAATTAAAAATTGTTCTTGAAATAAAAAAATGTTGTAAAATATAAAAATGTTCTCAAATAATAAAAAACTCAAATTTGAAAAGTTGTTTTCAAATAGCCAAAACTGTTCCCGAATGTTTTAGAATGTTCTTGATTACAAAAATGTGCTCAAAAATTTAAAAATGTTCTTGAATACAAATAATGTTCTTGAATTTTAAAAATATTGTTGAAATTTGCAAATGTTCTCAAATTCAAAAATCATGTATTTTAAAAAGAAATCCTAAATTAAATAGGTGAACATTTTTTGAAAATAGAGCATTTTAAAATTTTGTGAACATATTTAAATGAAAAAAAGAGAAATAAACAAAAAAATAAAACACTGGAACCGAAAAATAAAAATAAGAAAAGAATAAAAAAACCATAAAAGTAAAATAAACCTTAGAAGAGCATTCTAAAAGGTCCTAAAACCAGCAAACATCGGATATGGAACCTTCTCAAAACTGGTAACCCCACGTCTGTGTACACTAGCTAGTTGGATCGCCCAGTTTTACGCTAGCATCGCTGGTCTGTGTGTTTCCTTGATACTTAGACGCAATGAGCGTCAAATATAAAACACCCTAGGCGAGGTATCTTGAATTTGTATAGTAGCATCGTTCATACGCAGATAGGCTACTACAGAACTGCTTATAGGTGGAAGCTTACCAATGGTGAGTAGGCATGGGCATTTGTCACCGGTGACCTGGCCACTTATCAGTGGCGGGCTCCACTTTGCGCCTGCCACAGGCAATCTGGTCCTAGATTAGCCATGAGCGTAATCTACCAGTGTCGGCAGCAACACTTGTAAGTGGAACCCCAAGCACATAAATCTAGGTTGATCGTACTATTTCCTCATTGGCTCACAGTTCCTCAAATCGCCATACTAATGTTGCTCCTCTCCTCCCCCTCCTCTCCATTGCCTCCCTTCTATCCTCTCCCTATCCCGGTCGGCCAAACAACGACCACGCGTGCGACGTGAGAGCGACTCCCTGTGGTGGATCCTGGTGCCAAGGAGGTGTTCCTACACGATCTAGGTTGGGCCGCACTCTCCTTTGGGCGCTGCCAGTGCTCACGTCGGGATGAACTCCGTAACCTTTTTAAAAATAAATCACAGTTATTATCAGTGACGGGCGCTTGTTGGTGCCTGCCACTGGTATGTGGGGTACTAGTGGCCGTCGGCTCCCTCCGCTCACCACTGGTATCTGTATAACAGTGGGGGGGAGTTGAGCATGCCCAGGGCCCACCACTAGTGTAGTTTTTGCCTTTTTTAAACATTTGTAGGGTTTAGAATATATTTTTAGGATATTATGTTATCGTATGGAAAATTGTGTGAACTTTTTAGGGTTCATTTGCTACATTTATGCATTTTATGAAAATCTATGTATTTAACTGGATATAATTCAAATTTGAACTGCAAATACATTAAAAAATCCAAATGTTGGTACAAAATCATATTGATGGTAGTTACCATATACTCCCTCCGTTCCTAATTATAAGATGTTTTAGATATTTTGATGTGGACTAAATACAGATCGAAATGGATGAACATACACACTAAAACATGTCTACATACACGTGAATCGGAAAAAAGCTAAAACATCTCACATTTAGGAACAGAGGGAGTATTTAGGTCTTATGATACTAATGTCTGCTAATTTCAAACACGTATATGAAAATATTCAAACACCAACTTTTTAAGTAAATGGTATTTGAATTTGGAAGTCTGAAGACCAAATCTTTGCATGGTGTCATTATATGACATGTATAGTATGTGGTTAAATTTTATTTTGTTTTTAAAGTTATGATGTGGATTGCTTATAAACTGAAGACGACCTCGAGGCATGCCACATATCAAACTAACCTATATTTTTTACAAGCATTTCTTGCATATGACTTAAATATATACTCGAGAACTTAAATAAGAACTTTCTACCAGTTTGTGGGCACTTTTAATGTACATGAAGTGCAAATTTGAATTATATCCATTAAATTTTCTAAAATGTCAAATTAACCCCAAAAAATCTCAAATGCTTACATGAAATTTACAGTGGTGTGTCTTCAACATGGAAAAGGTTTTTAAAAAATATTCTTAAAATTTGCAAATGTTCTCAAATTCAAAAATCATGTATTTTAAAAAGAAATCCTAAATTAAATAGGTGACCATTTTTTGAAAATAGAGCATTCTAAAATTTTGGGAACATATTTAAATGAAAAAATGAAAAAGAAAAAAGAGAAATAAACAAACTAACTAAAATACTGGAACCGAAAAATAAAAATGAGAAAAGAATAAAAATACAATAAAAGTAAAATAAACCTTAGAAGAGCATTCTAAAAGGTCCTAAAACCAGCAAACATCGGATATGGAACCATCTCAAAACTGGTAACCCCACGTCTGTGTACGCTAGCTAGTTGGATCGCCCAGTTTTACGCTAGCGTCGCTGGTCTGTGTGTTTCCTTGACACTTAGACGCAATGAGCGTCAAATATAAAACACCCTAGGCGAGGTATCTTGAATTTGTATAGTAGCATCGTTCATACACAGATAGGCTACTACAGAATTGATGGGGAACGAAGCATGAAAATAAATAAAAAATCCTACGAACACCCAAGATCTAATCTAGGAGATGCATAGCAACGAAAGGGGAGTGTGTCTACATACCCTTATAGACCGAAGGCGTTAGCGTCGTAACGCGGTTGATGTAGTCGTACTCTTCACGATCCAATCGCGATCCAATCCGATCTAGTGCCGAACGGACGGCACCTCCGAGTTTAGCACACGTTTAGCTCGATGGCGTCCACTCCTTATTGATCCAGCAAGCGAGGGAGAGGAGGTAGATGAGATCGGAACCAGCACGGCGGCGTGCTGGTGGTGGCAGCAGCAGAACTCCAGCAGGGCTTCTCCAAGCGCGTACCGGAGGATAGGTGGGAGGAGTTGGGAGCGACGGAGGGCAAGGGAGAAGGGGTATAGCCCCCTGCGCCCCTCCCTACTATATATAGGGGTGAGGGGGAGGGGGCGCCGGCTCTAGCCCCTCCTCCAAGCGAGGGGGCGGCGGCCCTAGGGGGTGGCTTGCCCACCAAGCCAGATGGGGCGCCTCCCACCCCTAGGGTTTGCCCACCCTTGGCGCATGGGTCTGGTGGGGGCTGGTGCGCCTGGCCCAACTAAGCCAGGGCGCCCCCCCTACAGCCCACGTGGGCCCCCGGGCTGGTGGACCCCCGGAACCCTTCGGTGACTCCGGTACACTGCCGGCATGCCCCTGAACTTTTCCGGCGACCAAAATAGGACTTCCCATATATAAATCTTTTCCTACGAACCATTCCGGAGCTCCTCGTGATATTCGGGATCTCATCCAAGACTCCGAACAACCTTCGTACTTTCCACTGCTAATATCTCAATACTACCCTACCGCTACCCAACGTTAAGCGTGCGACCCTACTAGTTCGGGAACTTGTAGACATGACCGAGACTCCTCTCCGGTCAATAACCAATAGCGGAACCTGGATTCCCATATTGGTTCCTACATATTCCACGAAGATCTTTTATCGGTTGAACCACGATGTCGAGGATTCAGTTAATCCCGTATGCAATTCCCTTTGTCCAGCGATATGTTACTGCCCGAGATTCGATCGTCGGTATCTCCATACCTAGTTCAATCTCGTTACCGGCAAGTCTCTTTACTCATTCCATAATACAAGATCCCGTGACTAAACTCATTAGTCACATGAAGCTTCTTGTGATGTTGTATTACCGAGAGGGCCCAGAGATATCTCTCCGTCATACGGAGTGACAAATCCTAGTCCCGATCCATGCAACCCAACAGACACCTTCGGAGATACCTGTAGAGCACCTTTATGATCACCCAGTTGCGAAGTGACGTTTGATAGCACACAAGGTATTCCTCCAGTATCTGGGAGTGACATGATCTCATGGTCTAAGGAACAGATACTTAACATGAAGAAAGCTGTAGCAAATAACTAAACGATCTGATGCTAAGCTTATAGTTGGGTATGTCCATCACATCATTCTCCTAATGATGTGATCCCGTTATCAAATGACAACTCATGTCTATGGTTAGGAAACCTTAACCATCTTTGATTAACGAGCTAGTCTAGTAGAGGCTCACTAGGGACACGGTGTTGTTTATGTATCCACACATGTATTTAAGTTTCCGGTTAATACTATTCTAGCATGAATAATAAACATTTATCATGAACAAGGAAATATGATAATAACAAATTTATTATTGCCTCTAGGGCATATTTCCAACAGTCTCCCACTTGCACTAGAGTCAATAATCTAGTTTACATCATAATGAATCTAACACCCATGAAGTCCTGGTGCTGATCATGTTTTGCTCGTGGAAGATGTTTATTCAACGGGTCTGCCACATTCAGATCCATATGTACTTTGCAAAGTTCTATGTCTCCCACCTAGATGTAATCACGGATGGAGTTGAAGAGACGTTTGATGTGCTTGGTCTTCTTGTGAAACCTGGGCTCCTTGGCAATGGCAATAGCTTTAGTGTTGTCACAAAAGATAGTCATTGGATCCGATGCACTAGGTATTACTCCTAGATCGGATATGAACTCCTTCATCCAGACTCCTTCTTGTGCTGCTTCCGAAGCAGCTATATATTCCGCTTCACATGTAGATACCGCTACGATGCTTTGCTTGGAACTGCACCAACTGACTGCTCCACCATTCAATATAAATACGTATCCGATTTGAGACTTAGAGTCATCCGGATCTGTGTCGAAGCTAGCATCGACGTAACCCTTTACGATGAGCTCTTCGTCACCTCCATAAACGAGAAACATGTCATTAGTCCTCTTCAGGTACTTAAGGATATTCTTGACCGCTGTCCAGTGATCTATTCCTGGATCACTTTGGTACCTCCCTGCCAGACTTATGGCAAGGCACACATCGGGTCTGGTACACAGCATGGCATACATTATAGAGCCTATGGCTGAGGCATAGGGGATGACTTTCATCCTTTCTCTTTCTTCTGTTGTGGTCGGACTTTGAGTCTTACTCAACTTCACACCTTGCAACACAGGCAAGAACCCTTTCTTCGACTGGTCCATTTTGAACTTCTTCAAAATCTTGTCAAGGTATGTGCTTTGTGAAAGTCCTATTAGGCGTCTTGATCTATCTCTATAGATTTTACTGCCTAAAATGTAAGCAGCTTCACCCAGGTCTTTCATTGAAAAACTCTTGTTCAAATAACCTTTTATGCTTTCCAGAAATTCTATATCATTTCCAATCAACAATATGTCATCCACATACAATATTAGAAATGCTACAGAGCTCCCACTCACTTTCTTGTAAATACAAGCTTCTCCATAAGTTTGTACAAAACTGATAACCCACAAGTATATGGGATCAATTTTAGCTTTTTCGATAAATAAGAGTGTCGAACCCAACGAGGAGCTAAAGGTAGAATCAATATTCCCTTCAAGTTCTATCGACCACCGATACAACTCTACGCACACTTAACGTTTGCTTTACCTAGAACAAGTATGAAACTAGAAGTACTTTGTAGGTAATGCCAGAACTACTTTGCGAGAATAAAACTACGAGTAAATTGCAAGATAATAAAAGCTAGTTGTTTAGTAGAAAGCTTTTGTAGCACAAGAGAAAGATTTGTCCCTAGGCAATCGATAACTAGACCGGTAATCATTATTGCAATTTTATATGAGGGAGAGGCATGAGCTAACATACTTTCCGTACTTGGATCATATGCACTTATGATTGGAACTCTAGCAAGCATCCGCAACTACCAAAGATCATTAAGGTAAAACCCAACCACAGCATTAAGTAAAAAGTCCTCTTTACTCCCATACGCAACAACCCCCTTACTCGGGTGTAAGCTTCTGTCACTCTAGCCGCCCACTATAAGAGAATTATGAACGTATTGCAAACCCTACAGTGGGAATCCCTCACGCTTGCGCGACACGGAGGGCACCATAGGACAACACCAAAATAAAACATACAACTCAAACCAATCACGATCATCAATCAACCCATAAGACAAAACGAATCTACTCAAACATCATAGGATTACCACACATCATTGGATAATAATATATAACGTTAAGCACCATGTTTAAGTAGAAATTACAGCGGGGATAAGAGGTGTTACACCGCTGCATAGAGGGGGAGAGATTTGGTGTTGACGGCGGCGAAGTTGTTGGTGTAGATCGCCGTCACGATGATTGCCCCGGCGGCGTTCCGGCGCCACCGGGAGAGGGGGGGAGAGAGCCCCCCTCCTTCTTCTTCTTCTTCCTTGGCCTCCCCCTAGATGGGAGGAGAGTTTCCCCTCTGGTCCATGGCTGCCATGGCTCCCGGAGGGCAGGAGCCCCTCCCAGATTGGATCTCTCTCTCTGTTTCTCTTCTGGTTCGCATTCCTCTTTTCTGGCCTTTCACCGTTTCTTAAATATCCGGAGATCCGTAACTCCGATTGCGCTGAAATTTTAACACGATTTTTTTCTCGATATAAGCTTCCTTGCGGCCGAAGATCGCCCCAACCGACTTATGGTGTGCCCCAAGGCAACACCACGCGGCTAGGGGGGGTCGCGCCAAGATGCCTTGTGGAGGCTGTGGGCCTCCGTTTGCATTGATTCCACCTCCCAAAAATCACATATATTCCAAAATAATTCTCCGTAAAATTTTATTGTGTTTGGACTTCGTTTGATATGGATTTTTTGTGAAACAAAAAACAAGCAGAAAACAGGAACTGGCACTGGGCACTGGATCAATATGTTAGTCCCAAAAATAATATAAAATGTTGCCAAAAGTATATGAAAGTTGTAGAATATTGGCATGAAACAATCAAAAATTATAGATACGACGGAGACGTATCAGCATCCCCAAGCTTAATTCCTACTCGTCCTCGAGTAGGTAAATGATAAAAAGATAATTTTTGATGTGGAATGCTACCTAGCATAATCTTGATCTTGTAATCTAATCATGGCATGAATATTAAGACACGAGTGATTCAAAGCAATAGTCTATAATTTGATATAAAGACATCAATACTCAGGCATACCAACAAACAATCATGCCTTTCAAAATAAAAATGCTAAAGAAAGTTATCCCTACAAAATCATATAATCATGTCATGCTCCATCTTCTTAACATAAAGTATTTATCATGCACTACCCCGATGACAAGCCGAGCAATTGGTTCATACTTTTTAACGCGTTTCAGCTTTTTCAACTCCCACGCAATACATGAGCGAAGCCATGGACATAGCACTATAGGTGGAATAGAATGTGGTGGTAGGGATCAATAAGGAGAAGTCAAAAAAGGGAGAAAGTCTCGCATTGACTAGGCGGATCAACGGGCTATGGAGATGCCCATCAATCGATATCAATGCGAGGAGTAGGGATTGCCATGCAACGGATGCACTAAGAGCTATAAGTGTATAAAAGCTCAAACTGAAAACTAAGTGGGTGTGCATCCAACTTGCTTGCTCATGAAGACCTCGGGCATTTGAGGAAGCCCATCATCGGAATATACAAGCCAAGTTCTATAATGAAAAATTCCCACTAGTATATGAAAGTGACAACATAGGAGACTCTCTATATGAAGAACATGGTGCTAATCTGAAGCACAAGTGTGGAAAAAGGATAGTAACATTGCCCCTTCTCTCTTTTTCTCTCATTTCATTTTTTGAGCTCTTTTTGGCCTCTTTTTTTTTAGAACAATCTCATGGACCTCATCCCCACTTTTTCGAGGACTCATTAGTCTCCACCATTCTTTCCTCACTGGGACAATGCTCTAATGATGATGATCATCACACTTTTATTTACTTACAACTCAATATTACAACTCGATAAAAACTATACAAGATGACTCTAAATGAATGCCTCTGGCAGTGTACCAGGATGTGCAATGATCTAGCGTAGCAAAGATATCAAAAAACGGACAAGCCATGAAAATATCATGCTAGCTATCTTACGATCATGCAAAGCAATATGACAATGAATGCTCAAGTCATGTATATGATGATGATGGAAGTTGCATGGCAATATATCTCGGAATGGCTATGGAAATGCCATGATAGGTAGGTATGGTGGCTGTTTTGAGGAAGATATAAGGAGGCTTATGTGTGATAGAGCGTATCATATCACGGGGTTTGGATGCACCGGCGAAGTTTGCACCAACTCTCAATGTGAGAAAGGGCAATGCACGGTACCGAAGAGGCTAGCAATTGCGGAAAGGTGAGAGTGCGTATAATCCATGGATTCACATTAGTCATAAAGAACTCACATACTTATTGCGAAAGTTTATTAGCCCTCGAAGCAAAGTACTACTATGCATGCCCCTAGAGGGATAGATTGGTAGGACAAGGTCCATCGCTCGTCCCCGACCGCCACTCATAAGGTAGACAATCAATAATAAATCATGCTCCAACTTCTTAGCATAACGACAGACCATACGTGCATGCTTCGGGAATCACAAACCTTAACACCAATATTCTTACAAAACCACAATCATTCACTAATACCTCCCACATATCACCATCTTAATATCGCAAAACTATAGCAAGGAATCAAACTTATCATATTCAGTGATCTACAAGTTTTATGTTGGATTTTATGACTAACCATGTGAATGACCAATTCCTGTTGACTCTCTAAACATATATAAGTGAAGCATGAGAGTTTAATTATTTCGATAAAAGACCACACTCTAATAAATATAAGCGAAGCAAAAGAGCATTCTACAAATAACGGGTTTCTATATGTGGAGAAACAGGCATCCAAACTTCAAATGATATAAGTGAAGCACATGAAGCATTCTATAAAGCCATACTCAAAAGATATAAATGAAGTGCATGAAGCATTCTATAAATCAACCAAGGACTATCTCATACCAGCATGGTGCATTGTTAAAAGAAAAAGAAAAAGCACACAACGCTCCAAGTAAAACACATATCATGTGATGAATAAAAATATAGCTCCAAGTGATATACCGATAGATTGTAGACGAAAGAGGGGATGCCATCCGGGGCATCCCCAAGCTTAGACGCTTGAGTATTCCTTGAATATTACCTTGGTGTGCCTTGGGCATCCCCAAGCTTAGGCTCTTGCTGCTCCTTATTCCTTTATCCATCGTAGTCTCACCCAAAACTTGAAAACTTCAGCACACAAAACTCAACAGAAACCTCATGAGATCCGTTAGTATAACAATTAAATCTTAAACTCTAAGTACTGTTGTAAATTGATTCATATTTAATATTGGCATAATGCTACTGTACTCCAACTTTTCCATGACTCATACCCTCCGATACGATCCATAGATACATCAAAATAAGCAAACTATGCAACAAAAACAGAATCTGTCTAAAACAGAACTGTCTGTAAAGATCTAAATTATAGTCATACTTATGTAACTCCAATTTTTTTGAAAAATTAGGAAAACGTGGGAAATTCATATATAAATACTGTGTAAAAAATTCAGAAGGTTCTGACACCCCAGAGAAAAAACAAAATTCCAGCACTGGATGCAAAAGTTTCTGTTTTCCAACAGCATCTACCATACTATCATCCAAATCATCCCAAAGGCATTACTTGGCACATTATTTTTATAATACAATGGATTTGTACAAGGGGATTTGTTGAAAAGTTTTTGTAATCAAGGTTCACAAAGTTTCCATGGGCATGAACAAAGTTCAAGGCTAGCCCCCACTTCCACATTGCTCACCTGTCTCACTTTCACTTTTCTTTTTGAAAAGTTTTAGGTTCCCCTCTATATTTTTTTGTTTTTAAACTTTTTAAAAGCACACAAAAGAATAAAATGACTCTCTAAAATTTCCGGGTTGTCTCCCAGGCAGCGCTTTCTTAAAATCCATTAAGCTTGGCATAAAGTGCTCAAGTAATCGATCCACCCGGATCCCAAGGTATATCAAAGCCAATTTTAATTAACAATGATTTGTAATTTAGTAGTGAGCACAGAGCAACATATATCATGCAATGATGAAGTCTAACTCTCTTCCTATGCATCGGCATGCCATAAAAGAAGAATTCATGCACATCAAGTAAAGGCCAATACATAGCATAAATAGTTTCTTGCAATTTTATTGTATTGGAAACATAGAGAGGCAGAGATGTAGTTCCTCTCTCATAATAATTGCAATTAGGAGCAGCAAGCACATGCATATTATATTCATCAAAATCATCATGTGTAACGGTAAAACGCAACCCATCAATATAATCCTTAATAAGCACAAATTCCTCCGATATAGTGTAGTTGGGAGAATTCAAAAAGATAATAGGACTATCATGTGTGGGTGCAATAGTAACAATTTCATGTTTAACATAAGGAACTATAGCAAGTTCATCTCCATAAGCATCATTCATATTGGCATCATGGCCACAAGCATAGAAAGCATCAATTTCCTCAAAAAGGGATATTTCAAACGAATCCAAGGGATCATAGCAATTATCATAGCATTCATCCTTCGGTAAGCACGAACACTACTAGGGAAAACCCTAGTAGTAGCGCGGGGATAGGGCCTCTGCGCTACTGCTATGGTGCTACAGCTAACATTTAGCAGTAGCGCTTGTTTCGCCGCGCTACTGCAAAGTCTGTTATCAGTAGCGCATTCCACAGCCCGCGCTACTGCTAGTTACTAGCAGTGCGCCTGGACCCCACGCTACTACTACTATTATGTATTCCATTTCTATTTTATTTTGTATCATATTTATACACCGTTATACAAGTTTTCATACAGTAGCAATTTAGAGATTGTTATATCATTATGATCATGATGGGTTATTATATCATTGGGATTCCAACTTGGTCACTTTGGATCCATCCACTTGAATCTAATCCGCGGTTCTTTCACCCAATGATATAATAACTCATCATCATCATCATCATCATCATCATCATAATATTAACAACTCATCATCATCATCATCATAGTCATATAACAACTCCTCATCATCATAACAACTCCTCCTCATCATCATCATCCATGAGTCATATAACAACTCATCATTCTAACACATTGTAGCACATAATAACAACTTCTCATCATCATCATAGTCATAATCAACAATAACTAATTGTTCTTAATACCTAAGACCTACTCCTCTCTCCTAGGTAAAATAGCATAAAAGAGGTAAACCGGTCCATCTCCAAAATGGAGAATGGAGATCCACCTGTCGCCAACTTTTGGCTTGCGCACATGCATGTTATCTCCAATTGGTTGCGTGCGCGCATTCGTTAGTTTGCTCCATTCTTTGATATTGAGCCTTGCATCATTCAAAGAAATAGAGTATGCACTATGGTTAGCCGTCGGCGGAAACGGTCGTAAGCTAACCATATACATATGACCTTTGATAAGCATCATGTCAGGCACAACCTCCTTCGGGAGCTTCTGTTGAACAACATAATAGTAACATATATAGTTAGCAATGTAGTTTACTTAAGAAGAATGTATGCAATGAAGACCGTCATTAATAAAACCATACCAAGTTTTTGGCAATGAAGTTACCATCCTGCAACTGATGGACTAGTGGCACGTATCCACTAAAATTTGGGCTGATAAAGTGTTTGGTCTTAAAGGTCTCAACACCATCTATAAATGAGACAAGATATCCTTTCTCCTCACAATTAAGCTCGGAGCCATAGCTGTAGTATGTCCTGTCTACAGCCTTTCGAGTATTTCTTGACGATAAGAAATAAGCCGACAACTATAAATAAACAAGTTTAGTAGCGATGAACACCAAATATTTTCAAATAAACAATATAATTTACTTAACAAATTTGTTTGACAAACTCACATTTAGGCAAAACTGGAGGCATATCCACATCCACCCAGATGTTGATATTATTTTCAATATCATCATCTTCGGGAGGAATATCGAATGTTATTTGCATATTCTCCTCAAATCCATAGACCTTGCAGAAAGCTTCCCAATTAGAACAGCCGAAATGTGAGTGATTAAGCACATTGTAGAGCTTAACCCGAAAAGCATAACCATGTTTAGTCCTGAGGTGAGCCCTCCTCGTCTCCATATTCTCAAAGTCTTGGAAACCGAGCTTCTGCAAGACATACGGTCTTGCATGGCATGGGATGTACTAGTCAAATTGAAAAAAAACAAAAATTACACGTTGAAGCAAAGAATCACAAGTAATGATTAATTATGATGAAATACTTGTCGTTGCGTACCATACAAACATCGAAGGTCTCTTCCAGCTTCACGGTGAAGAACCTACCATTTTGCAGGTGAGGCTCCATGTCGCACAAACCCCGGTCATCGCAGCAGTAGTCGCACTCCGGGATCCTATCATCATCAGACATTTCATGTGTTTAAAATTCAAAGATTATAAATCGACGGCAACTAACAGGAACTCAACACACAGATCATTATTATTCATCACAGGTTGACTGTCGGTCTGTCGAGTCTTTCCTTGAAAACTCTCATCTCACGTGGTATATATGGAGGACACTCCCTCACTGATTTTTTGACCGTCGGTGATGGTCGCTACTCCTCCTTCCCCTAGTGCATAACAAAATTCACGGAAAAATCTGGCATGACCTTCACTAAAATAGGACATATCGAGCGCCTGAAATTTGCCGGAAGGGAAATGAATCAACACTCCGGCAAAACATAGGCCACTCGGATTTTCCCTGCGATACAAAGAGTTAAATGTGGCCATCTTTGGCACCATATACACAGCAGCTCAAGATCAACATGTCCATACACATACACATGTTCTTTTTTAAGCATGAACAGAGTCAAGTTCATTTTTATACAGAAAAGTTTAAACTTGAAATGATGTCTGAATCAATTATCATTTGAAAAACAAACTAGCTTCGCATTGTCACAACTACTCATCTACTACTACTACATCTATAAAAACATCTATGAAAACTAGCATATAACAGGACCTCTATGCATGTTCATCATTGACATTCACAACACATCATCATCGACATCAACGACAAGGGGATTTGGTTGGTCTCACCTCGAGGTCGGAGGGGGTCGATGACGGGAACGACGGCGGGGACGATGCAGGGGCAAATACTTGATTTCTGTGAAAACAAAATATAAACAAAAAGATTATTATGCTGATTTTAGGACTTAGTGAAACCCTAGAAGCTATCAACTAAACCCTAGAAGCATACTAAATCAAAGTGTTACATATCAACTAAATATATTAACTATGTCTAAATTTTTACTAATTCACTCTAAACCCTAAAAAATATTAACTATATCAAAGTGTTACATATCAACTAATCAAAATGACTAATTTTTTTTTAGGTAAAAAAATGACTAAATCTATCAACTATGTCTAATTTTTTTACTAATTCACTCTAAACCCTAAAAACTATTAACTAAATCAAAGTGTTACATATCAACTAATCAAAATGTAGGAGGGGCTGTGCATGGAGGAGGGGGGAGGAGGGGCTGTGTGGATGGAGGAGGGGGAGGGAGGAGGGGTTGTGAAGGGAGGAGGGGCTGTGGATGGAGGAGGAGGGGCGGCTAGAGGAGGGAGGTGCAGGGGGGAGGGAGGAGGGAGGAGGAGGGGCGGCTAGAGGAGGGAGGAGCCGGGGGAGGAGGGAGGAGGGAGGAGGAGGGGAGATGGAGGAGGGAAGTGGCAGGAGGAGGGAGGAGGAGGCTTACCGAGGCCGGGGGATGGCGGCAATGCAGCGATGGCGGCGACGGTAGGAGGAGGATGGCTGCGACGATGAGAGAGTGAGACAGGGAGAGTGAGGAACGGGCGGGATGGGGAGGATAAGGCTGGATTAGCAGCAGCGCGGGTCACGGCCCGGCGCTATTGCTAACTTAGTTATCTGTAGCGCGTGTTCCAGCCCAGCGCTGCTGCTAAGTGGGGAAGGGCAGTTGGGCCCGGGCTGGCCACAGTAGCAGCGCGGGCCGTGGGCCGGCGCTACTGCTAATGTGTTTAGCAGTAGCGTTGGGCCGAGATCCGCGCTGATGCTATGGCCAGCCCGTGGGGGACGGCGGGCCCCTCATAGTAGAAGCACCTGTTCGGCATGCCCGCGCTACTACTAAACTCCACCTGCAGCGCGTGTGCTAATCCCGCGCTACTGCTAAATAACAGTAGCGCCGCCCATTATCCCCACGCTACTGTTAATCCTCTACCTATTAGATATTTCCTAGTGGTGGAAGGGAAATTAAACAATGTATGAGTTGAAGAGTTACTCTCATTAGAAGGTGGGCACGGGTAGCTAGTCCGCTCTTCCTCCTTTTGTTCTTCGCTCTCCTTGTCATCTTTTTCATCTAATGAGCTCACAGTGTCATCAATTTCTTCCATAGATTCCTGCAAAACATTAGTCTCTTCTTGGGCAGCAGAGACTTTCTCAATAAATTTATCAATATAGGCATTGTATTCATAATTCTCATAGCAATATTTTAGTATAGCAAAAATTTTAGATCGGTAAACAGCATCATCATAATTTTCATACTTTTCAAACAAAGATTCAATTTCATAAGCACCCTTAAAAGCAACAAATTCTTCTATTTGTTCCACATCATAGTAATCATATACACCATTAGCATAAGAAGTCAAGGTTTCATTATCATTAAATTTACATGAAAAGGGAAGGTGTGGAGCCTTCATCTTAGACCAACAAGTATAATCATATCTTAAGCATAAATTCTGAGCATACCAATGCAAATAATCAATTTGATCCCATAAGAGTTTCCATTTTTGAGACAAGCGATAATCCCTAAAGTATTCCCGTTGATCCAAAGTATATCCCATTATCAAGTTGAATGGAGATTTATTAGGATTATCAAAGTAGTGTTTAATATTTTTCACATAACCAGCATCGAGGGTTTTAGGAGGTTCCCCATCTCCATGAGTAGCAAGTACAACTAATTTTTTTGGTATTTCGTGTTCCATATCCATAACTAAAGATATAAAACAACTTAGAACAGAAAATAAAAACTACTTAGTGATAAAGCAAACAAGCACACACGAGAATATCAACCCCACGCTATTGCTCCACGGCAACGGCGCCAGAAAAAGGTCTTGATAACCCACAAGTATAGGGGATGAATTGTAACTTTTTTGATAAATAAGAGTGTCGAACCCAACGAGGAGCTAAAGGTAGAATCAATATTCCCTTCAAGTTCTATCGACCACCGATACAACCCTACGCACACTTAACGTTTGCTTTACATACTTTCCGTACTTGGATTATATGCACTTATGATTGGAACTCTAGCAAGCATCCGCAACTACCAAAGATCATTAAGGTAAAACCCAACCACAACATTAAGTAAAAAGTCCTCTTTACTCCCATACGCAACAACCCCCTTACTCGGGTGTAAGCTTCTGTCACGCTAGTCGCCCACTATAAGAGAATTATGAACGTATTGCAAACCCTACAGCGGGAATCCCTCACGCTTGCGCGACATGGAGGGCACCATAGGACAGCACCAAAATAAAACATACAACTCAAACCAATCACGATCATCAATCAACCCATAGGACAAAACGAATCTACTCAAACATCATAGGATTGCCACACATAATTAGATAATAATATATAGCATTAAGCACCATGTTTAAGTAGAGATTACAGCGGGGAGAAGAGGTGTTACACTGCTGCATAGAGGGGAAGAGAGTTGGTGTTGATGGCAGCGAAGTTGTTGGTGTAGATCGCCGTCACGATGATTGCCCCGGCAGCGTTCCGGCACCACCGGGAGAGAGGGGGAGAGAGCCCCCCTCCTCCTTCTTCTTCCTTGGCCTATTCCCTAGATGGGAGGAGAGTTTCCCCTCTGGTCCATGGCCGCCATGGCTCCCGGAGGGCAGGATCCCCTCCGAGATTGGATCTCTCTCTCTGTTTCTCTTCTGGTTTGCGTTCCTCTTTTCTGGCTTTCATCGTTTCTTAAATATCCGGAGATTCGTAACTCCGATTGCGTTAAAATTTTAACATGATTTTTTTCTCGATATAAGCTTCCTTGCGGCCGAAGAAGGGCCCCAACCAATTTACGGTGTGCCCACAAGGCAACACCACGCGGCTAGGGGGGTGGTCGCGCCAAGATGCCTTGTGGAGGTTGTGGGCCTCCGTTTGCATTGATTCCACCTCCCAAAAATCACATATATTCCAAAATAATTCTTCGTAAAATTTTATCGCATTTGGACTTCATTTGATATGGATTTTCTATGAAACAATAAACAAGCAGAAAACAGGAACTAGCACTGGGCACTGGATCAATATGTTAGTCCAAAAAATAATATAAAATGTTGCCAAAAGTATATGAAAGTTGTAGATATTGGCATGAAACAATCAAAAATTATAGAGACGACAGAGACGTATCAAAAACCAAAAGCTTTGATCATCTCATCAAAGCATATATTCCAACTCCGAGATTCTTGCACCAGGCCATAGATGGATCGCTGGAGCTTGCATACTTTGTTAGTACCTTTAGGATCGACAAAACCTTCCGGTTGCATCATATACAACTCTTCCTTAAGAAACCCGTTAAGGAACGCTGTTTTGATGTCCATCTGCCAGATTTTATAATCATAAAATGCGGCAATTGCTAACATAATTCTAACAGACTTAAGCATCGCTACGGGTGAGAAAGTCTCATCGTAGTCAACCCCTTGAACTTGCCGAAACCCCTTTGCGACAAGTCGAGATTTATAGAAAGTGACATTACCGTCGGCGTCTATCTTCTTCTTAAAAATCCATTTGTTCTTAATGGCCTGCCGGTCATCGGGTAAGTCTACCAAAGTCCATACTTGGTTCTCATACATGGATCCTATCTCGGATTTCATGGCCTCTAGCCATTTGTTGGAATCCAGGCTCATCATTGCTTCTTCATAGTTCGTAGGTTCGCTGTTATCCGACAACATGACTTCTAGGATAGGATTACCGTACCACTCTGGTGCGGAACGTACCCTGGTCGACCTACGAAGTTCAGGCAGCTTGATCCGAAGTTTCATGATCATCATCATTAGCTTCCTCTCCGGCTGGTGTAGGCATCACGGGAACTTATTTCTGTGATGTGCTACTCTCCAATTTGAGAGGAGGTCTGATTACCTCATCAAGCTCTACTTTCCTCCCACTCACTTCTTTCAAGAGAAACTCCTTCTCTAGAAAGGAATCATTCTTGGCAACAAAGATCTTGCTCTCGGATCTGTGATAGAAGGTATACCCAATGGTCTCTTTAGGGTATCCTATGAAGACGCACTTTTTTGCTTTGGGTTCGAGCTTATCAGGCTGAAGCCTCTTGACATAAGCGCCGCATCCCCAAACTTTAAGAAATGACAACTTAGGCTTCTTGCCAAATGATGAGTCCAAATTATGAGACCATTTTACCGTTATTTTTGTGCCTACTTTGTAGGCTTTGTGGAATTTTACCACGTTCGTGCACTTCTTTTTGTTAATAATCCCTCAGGTAACGGCTTTTGGAGCAATATTCATTTAATGGAGAAAATCCCCAAAAATGGCAGTGGAATCATGTATTAATAGTGATAAACACTTTCCATAAAAAGAAGGCCAAGGAAACAGCCGTCTTCGCGCCTCCAGAATGAATGACGACGTTCCATGCGACCGCACGTGCTCGCATGAGCGGTCGTTTGGCACGCCGCCGCCTCTGGGGGATCAGCTATTTTCACCCCGTCAAATCGGATCGAGAATCAGATGTGCAGAGACTCCACAAACTCATCCAGAAGGTAGAACCCTAGCCTCCGGAGCCCACCCGGAGGGAGGATCAACGAGGAGAAGGAGGGGATTTCTCTCACCGCGAGGCGAACGCAGTCATCATCACCATCTTCATCATCATCATCATCATCTGCAACATCAAGAACCCTAGTGGATCCTTTGGTGTATCGGTTGATCCATTCATTCATGTATTCCATTAATATTACTATGATGATTGTCGTTCCCATGTGTGAGTAGATCCGTTGTTCTCGGGGTATGGATGAACCCTAGTGTGTAATAGGATGTTTGATATTGGGATTTAATATCCTCTTTGCATGTTTATGTTGATAATCTTCTTGACGTTGGGTGAAGTCGACCATCTAACGTATGGCAACTTTGGACAGAAGGTTATTACTGTTGGCTAACTGTGTGGTTGTGGATAAGGGTGATGTGACAGGCCCCTTCTCCATTCGTAGTGGATAGTTGCAACAGGGGGCCAAACGGCGACCATTTTGGCTGCGTCCATGGGGACCTCTTTCCCCTTAATCACCGTTTTATAACCGGAGTGAGGAAGAACGGTGGTGGCGTATGGGATACGGAGATACCACAAGTATGCACGTATCTGTACCGGCTTCGCCCACAAAGAGAAACATGTAATGTGGCTTAGGAATCCGAAGTAGCATTGTGTTTAGGCACCGCCATAGATGCACATTAGTGGGGATTCCGGACCCCCGGGAACATTTTTAATCATTTGCTTCAAGTCTCATTTATATTATCAGTTATTTACTTTAATAGAATTAGTCCTCGCTACACCAGAAACATTACTATTATCTTGTTGTTCTGGATTACTTACAACTTTTAGGCACATTATTTTTACCTTGCAAAGGACCTAGGACTGATTCCTGTGCTCCCTATGGGATTGATACTCTTACTTCGAAAAGGCTACAACTAAACCCTGTGCACTTGCAGGCTATCAAGCTTTTTCTGGCGCCGTTGCTGGGGAGCTGAGCGCTTTTGGTCTAAGTTCTGAGTTTGGTTTGAATTTTGCGTACTAAGTTGTTTGCAGGTCTGGAACAATCATGGCTGAATATGGACACAATTATCAACTTGCAGCCATGCATCTTACAGGTCCACCTATTTGAGAAATGTTCACATAGTTGGGTCCTAATCCCACCGGTGTAGCTTATGAGGTGAACCCGAGTGTCCTCGAATTGTTGCATGGTAAATAGTTTAAAGGTGAGGATCCTTATCAACATTTGCAATTTTTTGAAGATGTATGTGGGACATTTAAATTGAATGCTTTTAGCTCAGATGATATGAAACTAAAATTATTTCCTCACACTTTGGTTAAAAAGATAAGGAACTGGTTAGTGTCTCACCCTACAGGTACCTTTGATACATGGAATAACCTAGCAGACACTTTTCTATCAGATTACTATAACAACAACAACAACAACAACAACAAAGCCTTTAGTCCCAAACAAGTTGGGGTAGGCTAGAGGTGAAACCCATAAGATCTCGCGACCAACTCATGGTTCTGGCACATGGATAGCAAGCTTCCACGCACCCCTGTCCATGGCTAGTTCTTTGGTGATGCTCCAATCCTTCAGGTCTCTCTTTACGGACTCTTCCCATGTCAAGTTCAGTCTACCCCGGCCTCTTTTGACATTATCAGCACGCTTTAGCCGTCCGCTATGTACTGGGGCTTCTGGAGGCCTGCGCTGAATATGTCCAAACCATCTCAGACGATGTTGGACAAGCTTCTCTTCAATTGGCGCTACCCCAACTCTATCTCGTATATCATCATTCCGGATTCGGTCCTTCCTTGTGTGGCCACACATCCATCTCAACATGCGCATCTCCGCCACACCTAACTATTGCACATGTCGCCTTTTAGTCGGCCAACACTCAGCGCCATACAACATTGCGGGTCGAACCACCGTCCTATAGAACTTGCCTTTTAGCTTTTGTGGCACCCTCTTGTCACAGAGAATGCTAGAAGCTTGGCGCCACTTCATCCATCCGGCTTTAATTCGATGGTTCACATCTTCATCGATATCCCCATCCTTCCGCAACATTGACCCCAAATATCGAAAGGTGTCCTTCTGCGGCACCACCTGCCCATCAAGGCTAACATCCTCCTCCTCCTCGTGCCTAGTAGTACCGAAAGCGCACCTCATGTACTCGGTTTTAGTCCTACTAAGTCTAAAACCTTTCGATTCCAAAGTTTGCCTCCATAACTCCAACTTCCTGTTGACCCCCGTCCGACTCTCATCGACTAGCACCACATCGTCTGCAAAGAGCATACACCATGGGATATCTCCTTGTATATCCCTTGTGACCTCATCCATCACCAAGGCGAAAAGATAAGGGCTCAAAGCTGACCCTTGATGCAGTCCTATCTTAATCGGGAAGTCATCAGTGTCGCCATCACTTGTTCAAACACTTGTCACAACATTATCGTACATGTCCTTGATGAGGGTAATGTACTTTGCTGGGACTTTGTGTTTCTCCAAGGCCCACCACATAACATTTCGCGGTATCTTATCATAGGCCTTCTCCAAGTCAATGAACACCATATGCAGGTCCTTCTTTTGCTCCCTATATCTCTCCATAAGTTGTCGTACCAAGAAAATGGCTTCCATGGTCGACCTCCCAGGCATGAAACCAAACTGATTTTTGGTCACGCTTGTCATTCTTCTTAAGCGGTGCTCAATGACTCTCTCCCATAGCTTCATTGTATGGCTCATCAGTTTAATTCCACGGTAATTAGTACAATTCTGAACATCCCCCTTGTTCTTGAAGATTGGTACTAATATACTCCGTCTCCATTCTTCTGGCATCTTGTTTGCCCGAAAAATGAGGTTGAAAAGTTTGGTTAGCCATACTATCGTTATGTCCCCGAGGCCTCTCCACACCTCAATGGGGATACAATCAGGGCCCATCGCCTTGCCTCCTTTCATCCTCTTCAAAGCCTCCTTGACCTCCGACTCCTGGATTCGCCGCACAAAAAGCCTGCTAGTATCAGCAAAGGAGTCGTCCAGATCAATGGTAGAGCTCTCACTCTCCCCATTGAACAGCTTGTCAAAGTACTCCCGCCATCTATGCTTAATCTCCTCGTTCTTCACCAGGAGTTGATCTGCTCCGTCCTTGATGCACTTGATTTGGTCAACATCCCTCGTCTTCCTCTCTCGGATCTTGGCCATCTTATAGATGTCCCTTTCGCCTTCCTTCGTGTCTAACCGTTGGTAGAGGTCCTCATACGCCCGGCCCCTTGCTTCACTCACAGATCGCTTTGCGGCCTTCTTTGCCATCTTGTACTTCTCTATGTTGTCTGCACTCCTATCCAGATATAGGCGTCTGAAACACTCTTTCTTCTCCTTAATTGCCTTCTGGACATCATCGTTCCACCACCAGGTATCTTTAGCTTCTCTTCTACTTCCCCTGGACACTCCAAACTTCTCTGAGGCCACCTTACGAATGCAAGTCGCCATCTTCATCCACATGTTGTCTACATCACCTCCTTCCTCCCAAGGGCCCTCCTTAATGACCCTCTCCTTGAACGCCTGAGCTACCTCCCCCTTGAGCTTCCACCACTTCGTTCTAGTGACTTTGGCACGCTTGTCCCGCTGGACACGAATCCGAAAGCGGAGGTCAGCAACCACAAGCTTATGCTGAGGGACAACACTCTCTCCAGGCATGCACGCCTGTCTTCTCTTCTCGAGAGGATGAAATCAATCTGGCTAGAGTGTTGCCCACTACTGTAAGTCACTAGATGTGATTCTCTCTTCTTAAAGAGGGTGTTAGCTATGATCATGTTGTAGGCTAGCGCAAAGCTTAAGACATCTTCTCCTTCTTGGTTCCTGATGCCATAGCCAAAACCCCCATGCACCCCTTCAAAACCTGTGTTAGATGTGCCCACGTGGCCATTGAGGTCTCCTCCGATGAAGAGCCTCTCGCCAATCGGTACACTCCTAACCATGTCCTCTAGGCCTTCCCAGAACTCCCTCTTGGTGTTCTCATTGTGGCCTACTTGCGGGGCATACGCGCTGATAACGTTGAGAACTAAGTCCCCAACTACCAGCTTGACTAGGATAATCCGGTCCCCACGTCTCTTGACGTCTACCACTCCATCCTTGAGGCTCTTGCTGATCAAGATGCCTACTTCATTTCTGTTTGCAACCATCCCCGTGTACCACAGCTTGAAGCCGGTACCCTCCACCTCCTTCGTTTTTTGTCCCCTCCATTTGGTCTCTTGGACGCAAAGGATATCAACGCCTCTCCTCACTGCGGTATCAACTACCTCCCGAAGCTTACATGTCAGAGACCCTACGTTCCAGCTACCTAAGCGAATCCTCCTAGGCTCGGCTAGCTTCCTTACCCTTCGCACTCCTCGAGTCAAATGCGAAGACCCTTGCTCAATTTCCACTACACCCGGGCGCCGATGTAGCGCGCCACTAAGGATGCGACGACCCGATCCTCGCTCACTTGCCACCGTATCCAGATCAAGATACGGCGCGCCACCTGGGGGGTGACGGCCCGGCCCTTGCCCATTTTCCACCACACCCGGGTTCCGATGTGGCGCGTCGCTGAGAGGGTTACGCCCCAACGAAAATCTTTTGGGTTTCATGTCCATAAGAGTGGCTGAGTTTTGACGTTGGCTCGCCAAGCCTATCACAACCCTCCTCCTTTATCCGGGCTTGGGACCGGCTATGTTGAGACAACATAGGCGGAGTTACTATCCAGAAAAGAAATCCTATGAAGCAAGGAGGAGGATTTTAAACTTCCGACAGAGGCCTGGAGAAAGTCTGGTAAACGCATATCAAAGGTATAAAACTTTGCTAAATGATTGCCCTCATCATAAGCTCCCTGAATGGTTAGTGTTAAATCTTTTCTATGGAGGATTGCAATATGATTCAAAGGAAGAACTAGACTTAGCATCTGTAGGTTCTTTTATTACTCGCGAAGTCCCGGAAGCATTAGAATTATTAGAAGGGAAACTTGCTAACCACGAAGCTTGGGGGAGCGATGAAGAAGGAGAGGGTAAAGTAGAAGTAAATTTTGACTGCATAAAAGCTTATCTAAACTCAGGGAGAGTCGAACAAATAAGTAATGAATTATACCTTGACCCTGATGTTGTTTTAAGATTTGTTCAAAGCTATACAGAACATATGGAGTTCCCGAAGAAGAAATGGGAGAATTATACTGATGAGGACCCCGTGGAAGAGGTCATAGTTGAGACCTTGGAGGTAGAAACATCAGTACTCCCTATGGAAGAAGATTATGAACCCGAACCGGTATTGCCATATCCAGTGAGAAAGGCGCAGCTTGACTATTTAAACAGGGAACATTCTGAGGATGAAAATGAGAACCAGAGTAAAGCTAAGGTGAAGCCCCCAAAAAGGAGAAAACAGGAAAAACCCATCGAAACGATGGAAGAAGAGGTAAGTTGCTTTGTAAAAGGTTGCATCAAAGCTGCAGATACTAGTAAACCGGTGGTGCCTTGTTCATTTGGAAGTACTTCTTATTTTGGTCTATGTGATATAGGGTCCTCTATTAATGTTATACCTTACACTCTTTACACTAAGCTTCATGATGAAATTTATGCTTGTGACCTGCAGCCAACCGATATGGAAATTAAACTAGAAGATGGTACTCTAAGGAGACCTTATGGGATGGTATCTGATGTTTACGTCATATTGGGAACCTTTACTTATCAAGTAGACTTTGTTGTAATGGAAATCCTTGAAGATGATTTTTGTCCCATAATATTTGTGAAAGCACATGTGGTGCCCCTATTTTTGGTTTTGGTAATTGATGACAATCCCTATGGACTAATGGTTGCCTTGAGCTATATTTGAAGGGTTTGTCCATAGGCATCTCTTGAAGTCCATTTGTTGGTTTCAAGGAGATTATGTGACGACCAAGGTGCTATTCAAGGATTTATCCAAAGATTGGTCATGTGAGTGTTGAGCCTACTGCAAGCATGTCTTGAAGAAGAAGATTGTGTGAACATTCATGTTTACCTTCAAGACATCATCCTAATGAAGAGAGTTGTAAAGATTCAAGGTTGATCAAGACTAAGTACAAAGAGTGATTCAAGTTTATCAACACACAAAGCGTAGAAGATGTACCAAGTGGGATCAAGTGATCTCATGGTATGGTAAGCATTGTCCATTATGCTTTGTGTACTAACCCGTGGTCTATGTGAGAGTTGTTTGTGGGGTTAGGTATGTTTCCATGGGCGTGCATCAAAAGGAAGATATCATATAACCCATGGAGGATGACATCAAGTGGTGACCGTCATCAAGATTGTGGTGTGCAAGTTCAAGTGGAGCATCACGAAGAGAGCACATGCTTGAAGCTTGCCGTCCATTATGGTGACAATGGACATGTGAAGATGTGCTGAAGAGAGGCTCACCCATGCATAGTGGAGTATGGGGGAGCAATCAACTGGTCTTCATCAAGCCAGCGCAATCAAGAAGGGTGGTCCAACTTGAGGAGGTCAACATCGTCATCATCTAGCTCAAGTGGACTATGTGCAAGGTAAAGGTTTGCCCTTGATAGGTTTTCTATTTTACTGGTCTCATGGTGGTAGTTGGGAGACTGGGTTATAGGATCGATTGCCGTACTATCAAGGGGGGCTCTCAAGTAAGTAGCTTGATCGTATCATTCGTAGAGAGTTCAATCCATTGCATCCTTGCATCATCTTTCTTGCTTCTTGTTTCGTCTTTTTGCTTTGAGAGTCGTTGAGCTTTTGGTCACCTTCATGACAAGCTCAAGCTCATCGAAAACGGAGTTGTCATGCACCTTCTACGATGTTTTAGATGATGGAGTTTTTGCCGGTTCTTCACCAATGGATAGTTCTCGTCGTCATCTATCCAAGAAGCTTGAGTTTGCTGGATTCGGAGTTCGTATGCAGAAGTTGTGGCAGTTCTGGTTTCTGGACAGTTTTTCTGTGTCGCTGATGGGTGGTTGGAGAGCTGCCAGCGGTAGTACCGCTCCTGGCAGCGGTAGTACCGCTTATAGGAGGTAGTACCACTACCAGTACCGCGCGTACTACCGCTCCTTCTTGGGTCTCAATTTTTTGTGTCGGGTTCAGCGGTAGTCCCTCTGGCATACTACCGTTGAATCCTTTTTGGCCCGGTTGGACGAGCGGCAATAGGAGCGGTAGTACCGCTTATAAGCAGTTGTACCGGGCTTACTTCCATTGCCACTACCGCTCGTGACTCTGCTCTTCGTCTTTCCCCTGTTTCTGCAGCGGTAGTACCGCTCGTGGAGTGGTAGTACCGCTTGGGTGCGGGCTGTGTGCATAACGGTTGGATTTTTCCCCACCTATAAAAGGGGGTCTTCTTCCCCAATGGACCTTATCCTTTCAGCTCGTGTTTGCCCCCCATTGTTGACCTTCTTCGAGCTTGCTATCTCTCAATCCCTCCATGGATTCTTGCTAGTTTTTGAGGGAAAAGAGAGAGGAGATCTAGATCCACATTTCCACCAATCACTTTCTCCTTTATGTGAGGGGAACCCCTTGGATCTAGATCTTGGAGTTCTTCGTGTTCTCTTCGTCGTTCTTCCTCTCATTTTCCTCCCTAGCATTAGTTGCTTTGGTGGGATTTGGGAGAGAAGGACTTGGGCACTCCGTGCGCCCTTGCCATTGCATTTGGTGCATCGGTTTGAGTTCTCCACAGTGATACGTGGAAGTGAAGTTGAGAATCTTGTTACTGTTGGGTGTTTGGGCACCCTAGAGCTTGTTCCGCTTCGGTGCTTTGGTGCCCTAGACGGTTGGTGTTGTCGGAGCTCAATCATTGTGGTGTAAAGCTCCGGGCAAGCGTCGGGGTCTCCAATTAGGTTGTGGAGATTGCCCCGAGCAATTTGATGGGTACCGGTGACCGCCCCAAAGGGTTGCCAATTGTATGGGTTTGGTGACCACCCCCAAGGGCTGCCATTTGTACGTGTTCAGTGACCGCCCTCAAGGGTCCCTTAGTGGAATCATGACATCTTGCATTGTGCGAGGGCGTGAGGAGATTATGGTGACCCTAGTGGCTTCTTGGGGAGCATTGTGCCTCCACACCGCTCCAAACGGAGATTAGCATCCGCAAGGGTGTGAACTTCGGGATACATCTGTTGGGGAACGTTGCATGGGAAATCAAAATTTTTCCTACGCACACACAAGATCTATCCATGGTGATGAGCATCTACGAGAGGGAGAGTGAATCTACATACCCTTGTAGATCGCTAAGCGGAAGCGTTAAGAAACGCGGTTGATGTAGTCGAACGTCTCCGTGATCCAAATCGCAAGTCGTCCCTCGATCCGATCACGAACTAGTGCCGAACGGACGGCACCTCTGCGTTCAACACACGTACGGCTTGATGACGCCTTCACCTCCTCGATCCAACGAGCGATGGTGAAGTAGTAGATGAGTTCCGGCAATACGACGGCGTGGTGATGGTGGTGAGGAACAATCTCTGCAGGGCTTCGCCAAGCACTACAAAGATTATGACGGGAGAACTAGAGGGTTAGGGTTGCCGACACACGGCTTGGGAAATCTTAATGTGTCCCGTGTGCTAGCCCTGCCCCTCTATTTATATGTTGAGCCTTGGGGTCTAAACTTGGAGTAAAAGCCTCCTCCAGGTCGGTTTTGCCCGCATAAGGTCGGTTTGGCCCGCAGGGAAAGAGTCCAACTCGGATCCCTGCAGTACCGCGCACAAGCGGTAGTACCGCTCACGAGCGGTAGTACCGCTTGGGCGGTAGTACCGCTTCACACAAGCGGTAGTACCGCTTGGGCGGTAGTACCGCTTCCAACAAGCGGTAGTACCGCTTACGCGGTAGTACTGCCTTTACCAGCGGTAGTACCGCTTAAGGCAGTAGCAAAACTTCCTTTTGCACTTTCCAATACCTCATGGGCTTTACCCTTTTGGCTCATATAAAGTGTTGCTGCACCCGAACACTTCGGTAAACACCCGGAACCCCTTCCGGTGAATTCCGGAACCTTTCCGGAGATCAAAACACTATTATCACATATATTAATCTTTACCTCCGGACTCTTCCGGAGACCCTCGTCATGTCCTGGATCTTATCCGGGACTCCGAACAACCTTCGGTCACCAACACAATAACTCAACTATACTAATCGTCACCAAACGTTAAGTGTGTAGACCCTGCGGGTTCGAGAACTATGTAGACATGACCGAGACACCTCTACGATCAATAACCAATAGCGGGACCTGGATGCCCATATTGGCTCCTACATATTCCACGAAGATCTTTATCGGTCGAACCTCTTTGTCAAGGATTCAGTTAATCCCGTATGCTGTTCCCTTTGTTCTTCGGTATGTTACTTGCCCGAGATTCGATCGTCGGTATCTCTATACCTAGTTCAATCTCATTACCGGCAAGTCTCTTTACTCGTTCCGTAATACAAGATCTCGTGGCTAACACTTTAGTCACATTGCTTGCAAGGCTCATTGTGATGTTGTATTACCGAGTGGGCCCTGAGATACCTCTCCGTCATACGGAGTAACAAATCCCAGTCTTGATCCATGCCAAACCCAACAGACACCCTCGGAGATACTTGTAGAGCACCTTTATAGTCACCCAGTTACGTTGCGACGTTTGATACACACAAGGTACTCCTCCGATGTCAGGGAGTTGCATGATCTCATGGTCATAGGAACAGATACTTGACATGCAGAAAACAATAGCAATAAACTGACACGATCATATGCTACGTTTATAGTTTGGGTCTTGTCCATCACATCATTCTCCTCATGATGTGATCCCGTTATCAAATGACATCTCATGTCAATGGCTAGGAATCCTTAACCATCTTTGATCAACGAGCTAGTCAACTAGAGGCTTACTAGGGACACAGTGTTGTCTATGTACCCACACATGTATTTGAGTTTCCAATCAATACAATTATAGCATGGATAATAAACGATTATCATGAACAAGGAAATATAATAATAAACAATTTATTATTGCCTCTAGGGCATATTTCCAACAGTCTCCCACTTGCACTAGAGTCAATAATCTAGGTCACATCACTATGTGATTTACATTGTAATGAATCGAACACCCATGCAGTTCTGGTGTTGTTCATGTTTAGCCCTTGGAAGAGGTTTAGTCATCGGATCTGCAACATTCAGATCCGTGTGTACTTTGCAAATATTTATGTCGTCCTCCTTGATGTAATCGAGGATGGAATTGAAACGTCGCTTTATGTGTCTGGTCCTCTTGTGAAATCCTGGTTCCTTGGCTAGAGCAATGGCACCAGTATTATCACAAAACAGAGTCATTGGGTTAAGCGCACTAGGCACTACTCCAAGATCTGTCATGAACTCCTTCATCCAGACACCTTCCTTCGCCGCCTCCGAGGCAGCGATGTACTCCGCTTCGCATGTAGAATCAGCTACCACGCTTTGCTTGGAACTGCACCAGCTAACCGCACCCCCATTAAGAATAAATACGTATCCGGTTTGTGACTTAGAGTCATCCGAATCAGTGTCAAAGCTTGCATCGACGTAACCCTTTACGACGAGCTCTTGATCACCTCCATAAACGAGAAACATGTCCTTAGTCCTTTTCAGGTACTTCAGGATATTCTTGACCGCCGTCCAGTGTTCCATTCCTGGATCACTTTGAAACCTTCCGACCATACTTATGGCAAGGCTGACATCGGGTCTTGTGCACAACATTGCATACATGATAGAGCCTATGGCTGAAGCATAGGGGATGACACTCATCTTTTCTCTATCTTCTACAGTCACTGGGCATTGAGTCTTACTCAACTTCACACCTTGCAACACAGGCAAGAACCCCTTCTTGGACTGATCCATTTTGAACTTCTTCAAAATCTTATCAAGGTATGTGCTTTGTGAAAGTCCTATTAAACGTCTCGATCTATCTCTATAGATCTTGATGCCTAATATGAAAGCAGCTTCTCCTAGGTCCTTCATTGAAAAACTCTTGTTCAAATATCCCTTCACGCTTTCCAACATTTCTATATTGTTTCCAATCAGTAATATGTCATCCACATATAATATTAGAAACGCTATAGAGCTCCCACTCACTTTCTTGTAAATACAAGCTTCTCTGTAAACTTGTACAAACTCGAATGCTTTGATCACCTCATCAAAGCGAAGATTCCAACTCCGAGATGCTTGCACCAGTCCATAAATGGATCGCTAGAGTTTGCAAACTTTGTCAGCATTCTCTGGATCGACAAAACCTTCTGGTTGCATCATATACAACTCTTCCTTAAGGAAACCATTAAGGAACGCTGCTTTGACATCCATCTGCCAAATTTCATAATCGAAAAAGGCAGCTATTGCTAACATGATTCTGATGGACTTAAGCATCGCTACGGGGGAGAAGGTCTCATCGTAGTCAACTCCTTGAACTTGTGAAAAACCCTTTGCCACAAGTCGAGCTTTATAGACGGTGACATTACCGTCCGCGTCCGTCTTCCTCTTAAAGATCCATTTGTTCTGAATGGCCTTACGCCCTTCAGGTAATACTTCCAAAGTCCATACTTTGTTTTCATACATGGATCCCATCTCGGATTTCATGGCCTCTAACCACTTCTCGGAATCCGGGCCCATCATCGCTTCTCCATAGCTCGTAGGTTCATCGTTGTCCAACAACATGACCTCTAAGACAGGGTTGCCGTACCACTCAGGAGCAGTACGCGTCCTTGTCGACCTACGAGGTTCGATAGCAACTTGATCCAAAGCTTCATGATCATCATCATTAACTTCCTCTTTAGCTGATGTAGGCTCTACAAAAACATCTTTCTGCGCTGCGCTACTTTTAGGTTGAAGTAAAGGTTCAACAACCTCATCAAGTTCTATCTTCCTCCCACTCAATTCTTTCGAGAGAAACTCTTTCTCAAGAAATGTTCCGTTTTTAGCGACAAACACTTTGCCTTCGGATCTGAGGTAGAAGGTATACCCAACTGTCTCTTTTGGGTATCCTATGAAGACACATTTTTCCGCTTTGGGTTCCAGCTTTTCAGGCTGAAGCTTTTTGACATAAGCATCACATCCCCAAACTTTAAGAAACGACAGCTTTGGCTTCTTGCCAAACCAAAGTTCATATGGCGTCGTCTCAACGGATTTCGATGGTGCCCTATTTAAAGTGAATGCAGCTGTCTCTAATGCATAACCCCAAAACGATAGTGGCAAATCGGCAAGAGACATCATAGATCGCACCATATCTAATAAGGTTCGATTACGACGTTCGGACACACCATTACGCTGTGGTGTTCCAGGTGGTGTCAATTGTGAAACAATTCCACACTGTCTTAAGTGACTGCCAAACTCATAACTCAGATATTCTCCTCCTCGATCAGATCGTAGGAATTTAATCTTCTTGTTACGATGATTCTCAACTTCACTCTGAAATTGTTTGAACTTTTGAAATTTTTCAGACTTGTGTTTCATTAAGTAAATATACCCATATCTACTTAAGTCATCAGTGAAGGTGAGAAAGTAACGATAACCACCGCGCGCCTCAATACTCATCGGACCGCACACATCAGTATGTATGATTTCCAATAAGTCACTTGCCCGTTCCATTGTTCCAGAGAACGGCGTTTTAGTCATCTTGCCCATGAGGCATGGCTCACATGTGTCAAGTGATTCAAAATCAAGTGACTCCAAAAGTCCATCAGCATGGAGCTTCCTCATGTGTTTATTATCATTATCAACTCTACATCTTTTGGCATCAATGTTATGAACATGTGTATCATTACTATCGAGATTCAATAAGAATAAACCCCTCACATTGGGTGCATGACCATAAAAGATATTACTCATATAAATAGAACAACCATTATTCTCTGATTTAAATGAGTAACCGTCTCGCAATAAACAAGATCCAGATATAATGTTCATGCTTAACGCAGGCACTAAATAACAATTATTCAGGTTCATCACTAATCCCGATGGTAATCGAAGAGCGAGCGTGCCGACGGCGATCACATCAACCTTGGAACCATTTCCCACGCGCATCGTCACTTCGTCCTTTGCCAGCCTCCGTCTATTCCGCAGTTCCTATTTTGAGTTGCAAATATGAGCAACCGCACCGGTATCAAATACCCAGGCACTACAACGAGAGTTGGTAAGGTACACATCAATAACATGTATATCATATATACCTTGTTTGTTGTTGGCCGCCTTCTTGTCAGCCAAATACTTGGGGCAGTTCCGCTTCCAGTGTCCAGTGACCTTGCAATGAAAGCACACAGTTTCTGGTTTGGGTCCAGCCTTGGGTTTCTTCACGAGAGGAGCAACTGCTTTGCCACTCTTCTTGGAGTTACCCTTCTTACCCTTGCCATTTTTCTTGAAACTAGTGGTTTTATTGACCATCAACACTTGATGCTCCTTCTGAATTTCAGACTCAGCGGCTTTCAGCATCGCAAACAGCTCGGCGACTGACTTGTTCATCCCGTGCATGTTACAGTTCAACACGAAGCTCTTGTAGCTAGGTAGCAATGATTGAAGAACTCTGTCAGTGATAGCCTCTGGCGGAAGGGGCATCCCTAATTCAGCCAGACGAGTGGAGTACCCAGACATTCTGAGTACGTGATCACTGATAGACCCGTTCTCCTCCATCTTGCAAGCATAGAACTTATCGGAGATCTCATATCTCTCGATCCGGGCATTCTTCTGAAAGATAAACTTCAACTCCTGGAACATCTCATATGCTCCATGACGTTCAAAACGTCTTTGAAGTCCCGGTTCTAAGCCATACAATATTGCACATTGAACTATTGAGTATTCTTCAGAACGAGCCTGCCAGGCGTTCACAACGTCTAGAGACTCAACTGGAGCGGGTGGATCACCAAGCGGTGCATCAAGGACATAAGCCTTCTGGGAAGCCATAAGGATAATCCTTAGATTACGGGCCCAGTCCACAAAGTTACTTCCATCATCTTTCAACTTAGCTTTCTCTAGGAACGCATTAAAATTCAGGGGTGCTACTGCGCGAGCCATGATCTACAACATAAATATAGCAAAGACAACTTAGACTATTGTTCTAGATAATGAGTTTAGTTAATCATATTACTTAAAAACTCCCACTCAAATTGACATCCCTCCGGTCATTTGAGTGTAACATGATCCAAATCTACCAACTCAAGTCCGATCATCACGTGAGTTGAGGTGGTTTCAATGGTGAACATCTTCATGTTGATCATATCTACTATATGACTCATGTTCGACCTTTCGGTCTCTTGTGTTCCGAGGCCATGTCTGTACATGCTAGGCTCGTCAAGTTTAACCCGAGTGTTCCGCACGTGCAACATGGCTTAGACCCGTTGTATGTGAATGTAGAGTCTATCACACCCGATCATCACGGCGTGTCTCGAAACGACGAACGTTCGCAACGGTGCACACTCGGGGAGAACACAATTTTATCTTGAAATTTAAGTGAGGGATCACCTTATAATGCTACCGTCGTCCTAAGCAAAATAAGATGCATAAAAGGATTAACATCACATGCAAATCATAAGTGACATGATATGGCCATGAACTTGTGCTTTTGATCTCCATCTTCAAAGCACCGGCATGATCTCCATCGTCACCGGCATGACACCATGATCTCCATCATCTTGATCTCCATCAACGTGTCGCCATGAGGTTGTCACGCCGACTGTTGCTTCCACGACTATAGCTAACTCATAGAGATAAAGTAAAGCAAAAACGGCGAAAATAATTAAAGACAACTCTATGGCTCCTGCCAGTTGCCGTACTCATCGACATGCAAGTCGTGATATTCTATACAACACATGATCATCTCATACATCACATATATCTCATCATGTAATTGGCCATATCATATCACAACATACCCTGCAAAAACAAGTTAGACGTCCTCTAATTGTTGTTGCATATTTTACGTGGCTGCTACGGGTTTGCAAGAACCGTTCTTACCTACGCAAAACCACAACATGGTGTAGTGATTGCTTTTTGATCTTCTAAAAGAACCCTCTTCATTGAAATCGATTCAACTAAACTGAGAGAGACAGACACCCGCTAGCCATCTTTATGCAACGAAGTTACATGTCAGTTGAAGGAACCTGTCTCGCGTAAGCGTACGCGTAATGTCGGCCCGGACCGCTTCATCTCACAATACCGACGAATCAAGTATCAACTAGTAATGGCAAGCAATATGTATACACCCATGCCCACAACTTGTTTGTGTTCTACTCGAGATCTCATCTACGCATAGACCTAGCTCAGATGCCACTGTTGGGGAGCGTTGCATGGGAAACAAAAAAATTCCTACGCACACACAAGATCTATCCATGGTGATGAGCATCTACGAGAGGGAGAGTGAATCTACATACCCTTGTAGATCGCTAAGCGGAAGCGTTAAGAAACGCGGTTGATGTAGTCGAACGTCTCCGCGATCCAAATCGCAAGTCGTCCCTCGATCCGATCACGAACTAGTGCCGAACGGACGGCACCTCCGCGTTCAACACACGTATGGCTTGATGACACCTTCACCTCCTCGATCCAGCGAGCGATGGTGAAGTAGTAGATGAGTTCCGGCAGCACGACGGCGTGGTGATGGTGGTGAGGAACAATCTCTGCAGGGCTTCGCCAAGCACTACGGAGATTATGACGGGAGAACTAGAGGGTTAGGGTTGCCGACACACGGCTTGGGAAATCTTAATGTGTCCCGTGTGCTAGCCCTGCCCCTCTATTTATATGTTGAGCCTTGGGGTCTAAACTTGGAGTAAAAGCCTCCTCCAGGTCGGTTTTGCCCGCATAAGGTCGGTTTGGCCCGCAGGGAAAGAGTCCAACTCGGTGTTGGGGAACGTTGCATGGGAAACAAAAATTTTCCTACGCACACATAAGATCTATCCATGGTGATGAGCATCTACGAGAGGGAGAGTGAATCTACATACCCTTGTAGATCGCTAAGCGGAAGCGTTAATAAACGCGGTTGATGTAGTCGAACGTCTTCGCGATCCAAATCGCCGAGCGTCCCGCGATCCAATCACGATCCTTCCGATCTAGTGCCGAACGGACGGCACCTCTGCGTTCAACACACGTACGGCTTGATGACGCCTTCACCTCCTCGATCCAGCGAGCGATGATGAAGTAGTGGTTGAGTTCCAGCAGCACGACGGCGTGGTGATGGTGGTGAGGAACAATCTCTGCAGGGCTTCGCCAAGCGCTACGGAGATTATGACGGAGGAACTAGAGGGCTAGGGTTGCCGGCACACGGCTTGGGAAATCCTGATGTATCCCGTGTGCTAGCCCTGCCCCTCTATTTATATGTTGAGCCTTGGGGTCTAAACTTGGAGTAAAAGCCTCCTCCGGGTCGGTTTTGCCCGCACAAGGTCGGTTTGGCCCGCAGGGAAAGAGTCCAACTCGGATCCCTGCCGAACCGTGCACAGCCGCGCACAAGCGGTAGTACCGCTTCACACAAGCGGTAGTACCGCTTGGGCGGTAGTACCGCTTCACACAAGCGGTAGTACCGCTCGGGCGGTAGTACCGCTTCACCAAGCGGTAGTACCGCTTACGCGGCAGCAAAACTACTTTTGCACTTTCCAATACCTTGTGGGCTTTATCCCTTTGGCTCATATAAAGTGTTGCTGCACCCGAACACTTCGGTAAACATCCGGAACCCATTCCGGTGAACTTCGGAACTCTTCCGGAGATCAAAACACTATTATCACATATATCAATCTTTACCTCCGGACTATTCCGGAGATCCTCGTCATGTCCAGGATCTTATCCGGGACTCCGAACAACTTTCGGTCACCACCATAATAACTCAATTATACTAATCGTCACCAAACGTTAAGTGTGTAGACCCTGCGGGTTCGAGAACTATGTAGACATGACCGAGACACCTCTACGGCCAATAACCAATAGCGGGACCTGGATGCCCATATTGGCTCCTACATATTCTACGAAGATCTTTATCGGTCGAACCTCTATGTCAAGGATTCAGTTAATCCCGTATGCTGTTCCCTTTGTTCTTCGGTATGTTACTTGCCCGAGATTCGATCGTCGGTATCACTATACCTAGTTCAATCTCGTTACCGGCAAGTCTCTTTACTCGTTCCGTAATACAAGATCTCGTGGCTGACACTTTAGTCACATTGCTTGCAAGGCTCATTGTGATGTTGTATTACCGAGTGGGCCCTGAGATACCTCTCCGTCATACGGAGTAACAAATCCCAGTCTTGATCCATGCCAACCCAACAGACACCCTCGGAGATACCTGTAGAGCACCTTTATAGTCACCCAGTTACGTTGCGACGTTTGATACACACAAGGTATTCCTCCGGTGTTAGTGAGTTGCATGATCTCATGGTCAAAGGAACAGATACTTGACATGCAGAAAACAATAGCAATAAACTGACACGATCAAATGCTATGTTTACAGTTTGGGTCTTGTCCATCACATCATTCTCCTAATGATGTGATCCCGTTTATCAAATGACATCTCATGTCAATGGCTAGGAAACCTTAACCATCTTTGATCAACGAGCTAGTCAACTAGAGGCTTACTAGGGACACAGTGTTGTCTATGTACCCACACATGTATTTGAGTTTCCAATCAATACAATTATAGCATGGATAATAAACGATTATCATGAACAAGGAAATATAATAATAACCAATTTATTATTGCCTCTAGGGCATATTTCCAACAGTCTCCCACTTGCACTAGAGTCAATAATCTAGTTCACATCACTATGTGATTTACATTGTAATGAATCGAACACCCATGCAGTTCTGGTGTTGTTCATGTTTAGCCCTTGGAAGAGGTTTAGTCATCGGATCTGCAACATTTAGATCCGTGTGTACTTTGCAAATATTTATGTCGTCCTCCTTGATGTAATCGCGGATGGAATTGAAACGTTGCTTTATGTGTCTGGTCCTCTTGTGAAATCTTGGTTCCTTGGCTAGAGCAATGGCACCAGTATTATCACAAAACAGAGTCATTGGGTCAAGTGCACTAGGCACTACTCCAAGATCTGTCATGAACTCCTTCATCCAGACACTTTCCTTCGCCGCCTCCGAGGCTGCGATGTACTCCGCTTCGCATGTAGAATCTGCTACCACGCTTTGCTTGGAACTGCACCAGCTAACCGCACCCCCATTAAGAATAAATACGTATCCGGTTTGCGATTTAGAGTCATCCGGATCAGTGTCAAAGCTTGCATCGACGTAACCCTTTACGACGAGCTCTTGATCACCTCCATAAACGAGAAACATGTCCTTAGTCCTTTTCAGGTACTTCAGGATATTCTTGACCGCCGTCCAGTGTTCCATTCCTGGATCACTTTGAAACCTTCCGACCATACTTATGGCAAGGCTGACATCGGGTCTTGTGCACAGCATTGCATACATGATAGAGCCTATGGCCGAAGCATAGGGGATGACACTCATCTTTTCTCTATCTTCTGCAGTCACTGGGCATTGAGTCTTACTCAACTTCACACCTTGCAAAACAGGCAAGAACCCCTTCTTGGACTAATCCATTTTGAACTTCTTCAAAATCTTATCAAGGTATGTGCTTTGTGAAAGTCCTATTAAACGTCTTGATCTATCTCTATAGATCTTGATGCCTAATATGAAAGCAGCTTCTCCTAGGTCCTTCATTGAAAAACTCTTGTTCAAATATTCCTTTACACTTTCCAGCATTTCTATATTGTTTCCAATCAGCAATATGTCATCCACATATAATATTAGAAACGCTATAGAGCTCCCACTCACTTTCTTGTAAATACAAGCTTCTCCGTAAACTTGTATAAACTCGAACGCTTTGATCACCTCATCAAAACGAAGATTCCAACTCCGAGATGCTTGCATGATTCTGACGGACTTAAGCATCGCTACGGGTGAGAAGGTCTCATCGTAGTCAACTCCTTGAACTTGTGAAAAACCCTTTGCCACAAGTCGAGCTTTATAGACGGTGACATTACCGTCCGCGTCCGTCTTCCTCTTAAAGATCCATTTGTTCTGAATGGCCTTACGCCCTTCAGGTAATACTTCCAAAGTCCATACTTTGTTTTCATACATGGATCCCATCTCGGATTTCATGGCCTCTAACCACTTCTCGGAATCCGGGCTCATCATCGCTTCTCCATAGCTCGTAGGTTCATCGTTGTCTAACAACATGACCTCTAAGACAGGGTTGCCGTACCACTCAGGAGCAGTACGCGTCCTTGTCGACCTACGAGGTTCGATAGCAACTTGATCCAAAGCTTCATGATCATCATCATTAACTTCCTCTTCAGCTAATGTAGGCTCCACAGAAACAACTTTCTGCGCTGCGCTACTCTTAGGTTGAAGTAAAGGTTCAACAACCTCATCAAGTTCTATCTTCCTCCCACTCAATTCTTTCGAGAGAAACTCTTTCTCAAGAAATGTTCCGTTTTTAGCGACAAACACTTTGCCCTCGGATCTGAGGTAGAAGGTATACCCAATTGTCTCTTTTGGGTATCCTATGAAGACGCATTTCTCCGCTTTGGGTTCCAGCTTTTCAGGCTGAAGCTTTTTGACATAAGCATCACATCCCCAAACTTTAAGAAACGACAGCTTTGGCTTCTTGCCAAACCAAAGTTCATATGGCGTCGTCTCAACGGATTTCGATGGTGCCCTATTTAAAGTGAATGCAGCTGTCTCTAATGCATAACCCCAAAACGATAGTGGCAAATCGGCAAGAGACATCATAGATCGCACCATATCCAATAAGGTTCGATTACGACGTTCGGACACACCATTACGCTGTGGTGTTCCAGGCGGTGTTAATTGTGAAACAATTCCACACTGTCTTAAGTGACTGCCAAACTCATAACTCGGATATTCTCCTCCTCGATCAGATCGTAGGAATTTAATCTTCTTGTTACGATGATTCTCAACTTCACTCTGAAATTGTTTGAACTTTTCAAATGTTTCAGACTTGTGTTTCATTAAGTAAATATACCCATATCTACTTAAGTCATCAGTGAAGGTGAGAAAGTAACGATAACCACCGCGCGCCTCAATACTCATCGGACCGCACACATCAGTATGTATGATTTCCAATAAGTCACTTGCCCGTTCCATTATTCCAGAGAACGGCGTTTTAGTCATCTTGCCCATGAGGCATGGCTCACATGTGTCAAGTGATTCAAAATCAAGTGACTCCAAAAGTCCATCAGCATGGAGCTTCCTCATGCGTTTTACGCCAATATGACCTAAACGGCAGTGCCACAAGAAAGTGGTATTATCATTATCAATTCTACATCTTTTGGCATCAATGTTATGAACATGTGTATCATTACTATCGAGATTCAATAAGAATAAACCCCTCACATCGGGTGCATGACCATAAAAGATATTACTCATATAAATAGAACAACCATTATTCTCTGATTTAAATGAGTAACCGTCTCGCAATAAACAAGATCCAGATATAATGTTCATGCTTAACGCAGGCACCAAATAACACTTATTTAGGTTCATCACTAATCCCGATGGTAATCGAAGAGCGAGCGTGCCGACGGCGATCACATCAACCTTGGAACCATTTCCCACGCGCATCGTCACTTCGTCCTTTGCCAGCCTCCGTCTATTCCGCAGTTCCTGTTTTGAGTTGCAAATATGAGCAACTGCACCGGTATCAAATACCCAGGCACTACAACGAGAGTTGGTAAGGTACACATCAATAACATGTATATCATATATACCTTGTTTGTTGTTGGCCGCCTTCTTGTCAGCCAAATACTTGGGGCAATTCCGCTTCCAGTGTCCAGTTCCCTTGCAATGAAAACACACAGTTTCTGGTTTGGGTCCAGCCTTGGGTTTCTTCACGAGAGGAGCAACTGCTTTGCCACTCTGCTTGGAGTTACCCTTCTTACCCTTGCCATTTTTCTTGAAACTAGTGGTTTTATTGACCATCAACACTTGATGCTCCTTCTGAATTTCAGACTCAGCGGCTTTCAGCATCGCAAACAGCTCGGCGACTGACTTGTTCATCCCGTGCATGTTATAGTTCAACACGAAGCTCTTGTAGCTAGGTGGCAATGATTGAAGAACTCTGTCAGTGATAGCCTCTGGCGGAAGGGGCATCCCTAACTCAGCCAGACGGGTGGAGTACCCAGACATTCTGAGCACGTGATCACTGATAGACCCGTTCTCCTCTATCTTGCAAGCATAGAACTTATCGGAGATCTCATATCTCTCGATCCGGGCATTCTTCTGAAAGATAAACTTCAACTCCTGGAACATCTCATATGCTCCATGACGTTCAAAACGTCTTTGAAGTCCCGGTTCTAAGCCATACAACATTGCACATTGAACTATTGAGTAATCATCAGAACGAGCCTGCCAGGCGTTCACAACGTCTAGAGACTCAACTGGAGCGGGTGGATCACCAAGCGGTGCATCAAGGACATAAGCCTTCTGGGAAGCCGTAAGGATAATCCTTAGATTACGGGCCCAGTCCACAAAGTTACTTCCATCATCTTTCAACTTAGCTTTCTCTAGGAACGCATTAAAATTCAGGGGTGCTACTGCGCGAGCCATGATCTACAACATAAATATTGCAAAGACAACTTAGACTATTGTTCTTAGATAATGAGTTTAGTTAATCATATTACTTAAAAACTCCCACTCAAATTGACATCGCTCCGATCATTCGAGTGTAACATGATCCAAATCCACCAACTCAAGTCCGATCATCACGTGAGTTGAGGTGGTTTCAATGGTGAACATCTTCATGTTGATCATATCTACTATATGACTCATGTTCGACCTTTCGGTCTCTTGTGTTCCGAGGCCATGTCTGTACATGCTAGGCTCGTCAAGTTTAACCCGAGTGTTCCGCACGTGCAACATGGCTTGCACCCGTTGTATGCGAACGTAGAGTCTATCACACCCGATCATCACGGCGTGTCTCGAAACGACGAACTTTCGCAACGGTGCACACTTGGGGAGAACACAATTTATCTTGAAATTTAAGTGAGGGATCACCTTATAATGCTACCGTCGTCCTAAGCAAAATAAGATGCATAAAAGGATTAACATCACATGCAAATCATAAGTGACATGATATGGCCATGAACTTGTGCTTTTGATCTCCATCTCCAAAGCACCGGCATGATCTCCATCGTCACCGGCATGACACCATGATCTCCATCATCTTGATCTCCATCAACGTGTCGCCATAAGGTTGTCGCGCTGACTGTTGCTTCCACGACTATAGCTAACGTTTAGCGATAAAGTAAAGCATTACATAGCGCTTAATGATTGACACGCAGGTCATACAATAATTAAAGACAACTCTATGGCTCCTGCCAGTTGCCGTACTCATCGACATGCAAGTCGTGATATTCTATACAAAACATGATCATCTCATACATCACATATATCTCATCATGTAATTGGCCATATCACATCACAACATACCCTGCAAAAACAAGTTAGACGTCCTCTAATTGTTGTTGCAAATTTTACGTGGCTGCTATGGGTTTGCAAGAACCGTTCTTACCTACGCAAAACCACAACGTGGTGTAGTGATTGCTTTTTGATCTTCTAAAAGAACCCTCTTCATTGAACCGATTCAACTAAAGTGAGAGAGACAGACACCCGCCAGTCACCTTTATGCAACAAGTGCACGCAGCGGTAAAACCAGTCTCGCGTAAGCGTACGCGTAATGTCGGTCCGGGCCGCTTCATCTCACAATGCCGCTGAATCAAGTATCAACTAGTAACGGCAAGCAATATGTATACACCCACGCCCACAACTCGTTTGTGTTCTACTCGAGATCTCATCTACGCATAGACCTAGCTCTGATACCACTGTTGGGGAACGTTGCATGGGAAACAAAAATTTTCCTACGCACACATAAGATCTATCCATGGTGATGAGCATCTACGAGAGGGAGAGTGAATCTACATACCCTTGTAGATCGCTAAGCGGAAGCGTTAATAAACGCGGTTGATGTAGTCGAACGTCTTCGCGATCCAAATCGCCGAGCGTCCCGCGATCCAATCACGATCCTTCCGATCTAGTGCCGAACGGACGGCACCTCTGCGTTCAACACACGTACGGCTTGATGACGCCTTCACCTCCTCGATCCAGCGAGCGATGATGAAGTAGTGGTTGAGTTCCAGCAGCACGACGGCGTGGTGATGGTGGTGAGGAACAATCTCTGCAGGGCTTCTTCAAGCGCTACGGAGATTATGACGGAGGAACTAGAGGGCTAGGGTTGCCGGCACACGGCTTGGGAAATCCTGATGTATCCCGTGTGCTAGCCCTGCCCCTCTATTTATATGTTGAGCCTTGGGGTCTAAACTTGGAGTAAAAGCCTCCTCCGGGTCGGTTTTGCCCGCACAAGGTCGGTTTGGCCCGCAGGGAAAGAGTCCAACTCGGATCCCTGCCGAACCGTGCACAGCCGCGCACAAGCGGTAGTACCGCTTCACACAAGCGGTAGTACCGCTTGGGCGGTAGTACCGCTTCACACAAGCGGTAGTACCGCTCGGGCGGTAGTACCGCTTCACCAAGCGGTAGTACCGCTTACGCGGCAGCAAAACTACTTTTGCACTTTCCAATACCTTGTGGGCTTTATCCCTTTGGCTCATATAAAGTGTTGCTGCACCCGAACACTTCGGTAAACATCCGGAACCCATTCCGGTGAACTTCGGAACTCTTCCGGAGATCAAAACACTATTATCACATATATCAATCTTTACCTCCGGACTATTCCGGAGATCCTCGTCATGTCCGGGATCTTATCCGGGACTCCGAACAACTTTCGGTCACCAACATAATAACTCAATTATACTAATCGTCACCAAACGTTAAGTGTGTAGACCCTGCGGGTTCGAGAACTATGTAGACATGACCGAGACACCTCTACGGCCAATAACCAATAGCGGGACCTGGATGCCCATATTGGCTCCTACATATTCTACGAAGATCTTTATCGGTCGAACCTCTATGTCAAGGATTCAGTTAATCCCGTATGCTGTTCCCTTTGTTCTTCGGTATGTTACTTGCCCGAGATTCGATCGTCGGTATCACTATACCTAGTTCAATCTCGTTACCGGCAAGTCTCTTTACTCGTTCCGTAATACAAGATCTCGTGGCTAACACTTTAGTCACATTGCTTGCAAGGCTCATTGTGATGTTGTATTACCGAGTGGGCCCTGAGATACCTCTCCGTCATACGGAGTAACAAATCCCAGTCTTGATCCATGCCAACCCAACAGACACCCTCGGAGATACCTGTAGAGCACCTTTATAGTCACCCAGTTACGTTGCGACGTTTGATACACACAAGGTATTCCTCCGGTGTTAGTGAGTTGCATGATCTCATGGTCAAAGGAACAGATACTTGACATGCAGAAAACAATAGCAATAAACTGACACGATCAAATGCTATGTTTACAGTTTGGGTCTTGTCCATCACATCATTCTCCTAATGATGTGATCCCGTTTATCAAATGACATCTCATGTCAATGGCTAGGAAACCTTAACCATCTTTGATCAACGAGCTAGTCAACTAGAGGCTTACTAGGGACACAGTGTTGTCTATGTACCCACACATGTATTTGAGTTTCCAATCAATACAATTATAGCATGGATAATAAACGATTATCATGAACAAGGAAATATAATAATAACCAATTTATTATTGCCTCTAGGGCATATTTCCAACACTCGGATCCCTGCAGTACCGCGCACAAGCGGTAGTACCGCTCATGAGCGGTAGTACCGCTTGAGCGGTAGTACCGCTTCACACAAGCGGTAGTACCGCTTGGGCGGTAGTACCGCTTCCAACAAGCGGTAGTACCGCTTACGCGGTAGTACTGCCTTTACCAGCGGTAGTACCGCTTAAGGCAGTAGCAAAACTTCCTTTTGCACTTTCCAATACCTCATGGGCTTTACCCTTTTGGCTCATATAAAGTGTTGCTGCACCCGAACACTTCGGTAAACACCCGGAACCCCTTCCGGTGAATTCCGGAACCTTTCCGGAGATCAAAACACTATTATCACATATATTAATCTTTACCTCCGGACTCTTCCAGAGACCCTCGTCATGTCCTCGATCTTATCCGGGACTCCGAACAACCTTCAGTCTCCAACACAATAACTCAACTATACTAATCGTCACCAAACGTTAAGTGTGTAGACCCTGCGGGTTCGAGAACTATGTAGACATGACCGAGACACCTCTACGATCAATAACCAATAGCGGGACCTGGATGCCCATATTGGCTCCTACATATTCCACAAAGATCTTTATCGGTCGAACCTCTATGTCAAGGATTCAGTTAATCCCGTATGCTGTTCCCTTTGTTCTTCGGTATGTTACTTGCCCGAGATTCGATCGTCGGTATCTCTATACCTAGTTCAATCTCGTTACCGGCAAGTCTCTTTACTCGTTCCGTAATACAAGATCTCGTGGCTAACACTTTAGTCACATTGCTTGCAAGGCTCATTGTGATGTTGTATTACCGAGTGGGCCCTGAGATACCTCTCCGTCATACGGAGTAACAAATCCCAGTCTTGATCCATGCCAACCCAACAGACACCCTCGGAGATACTTGTAGAGCACCTTTATAGTCACCCAGTTACGTTGCGACGTTTGATACACACAAGGTACTCCTCCGATGTCAGGGAGTTGCATGATCTCATGGTCATAGGAACAGATACTTGACATGCAGAAAACAATAGCAATAAACTGACACGATCATATGCTACGTTTATAGTTTGGGTCTTGTCCATCACATCATTCTCCTAATGATGTGATCCCGTTATCAAATGACATCTCATGTCAATGGCTAGGAAACCTTAACCATCTTTGATCAACGAGCTAGTCAACTAGAGGCTTACTAGGGACACAGTGTTGTCTATGTACCCACACATGTATTTGAGTTTCCAATCAATACAATTATAGCATGGATAATAAACAATTATCATGAACAAGGAAATATAATAATAAACAATTTATTATTGCCTCTAGGGCATATTTCCAACAACATCGTCGTCTCTGCGTGCCTCGGTTATCTCTTCCCCGAGCCCTTTACTTATGCACTTTACTTTGTGATAGCCATAGTATTTCATGTTATATATCTTGCTATCACTTAGTTGTTTATCTTGCTTAGCATAAGTTGTTGGTGCACATAGGTGAGCCTAGTTATTGTTGGTTTTGTGCTTGACAAATTAACCGCTAGTTTTATTCCGCATTTGTTCGAGGCTAAGCCGTAATTATTTTAAAGCGCCTATTCACCCCCCCTCTAGGCGACATCCATGATCTTTCAATTTGGAAGACCATTCCTTAACACTGCAGGTGCAAGCATTGATTGTAAGAGGAAAGTTGTCTCTCTTAAATATGGGGAAGAGGTAAGAGAATTCCATTTTTCCAGATTCAAGAATCACCCCCAACCACAAGAGCACGGCAACAATGAAGAGAAGACCATAGCTCAACTAGCAGCAATCTACTTCGGAACCCCAAAAGATGATCTAGAAAGAAGTTTAACTAAATACGAGAAAGATCCAGAGGACCCAGCTAAGGAAGAAATAGATCATCACCTGAATGAAACACCAGTTCATGATCCGGTATCTGGTGCTCATTATGAAATACCTGAGAAGAAAGGAGACGAAGAACCACCACCACCTGAACTAAAACCTCTACCAAAAGAGTTAAGGTATGAGTTTTTAGATGAAACAAATAGATACCCTGTTATTATTAGTGCTAATTGATACGTCTCCAACGTATCTATAATTTTTTGATTGTTCCATGCTATTATAGTATCAATCTTGGATGTTTTTATATGCAATTCTATGCAATTATATATCATTTTTTGGGTCTAACCTATTAACCTAGTGCCAAGTGCCAGTTGCTGTTTTCTGCTTGTTTTTGGTTTTTCAGAGAAATAGTAGCAAACGAAGTCCAAATGCCACGAAACTTTTTGGAGATTTTTTTCTGGACAAAAGAGACCTTGGAAGCTTCGGGGGGAGGCCAGAAGCCTCACGGAGGCTTCACAAGGCAACAGGGCGCGCCCTGGGGGGCGCCGTGTTGCCTTGTGGGGCCAACGTGACTCCGTTTGACTTAATTCCACTTCTATAAATTCACAAATATTGGGAAACCAACAGAGACCCAGAAGAGAAAACCTTTCCGCCGCCGCAACCCTCTGTTCTTTCGCGATCCCATCTGGAGGCCTATTCCGGTACTCTGCTGGAGGGGAATCGATCACGGAGGGCTTCTACATCAACCTTGCTGCCCTTCCGATGATGTGTGAGTAGTTTACCACAGACCTACGGGTCCATAGCTAGTAGCTAGATGGCTTCTTCTCTCTCTTTGATCTTCAATACCATGTTCTCCTTGATGTTCTTGGAGTGGTAATATGCACGGGTTATGAATTTGGTCCTAATATGATAGGTATTCAAGAGGGATATAATAAAAACTTTCATGTAGATCATTGAATATGATAAATTTGATTCCTTGCAATAGTTTTGCGATATTAAGATGGTAATATGGGGGAGGTACTAGTAGATGATTGTGGTTTAGTAAGAATAATTATGTTAAGATTTGTGATTCCCGAAGCATGCACGTATGATCAGTTGTTATGCTAAGAAGTTGGAGCATGATTTATTATTGATTGTCTACCTTATGAGTGGCGGTCGGGGACGAGCGATGGACCTTGTCCTACCAATCTATCCCTCTAGGGGCCTGCATAGTAGTACTTTGCTTCGAGGGCTAATAAACTTTGGCAATAAGTATGTGAGTTCTTTATGACTAATGTGAGTCCATGGATTATACGCACTCTCACCCTTCCACAATTTGCTAGCCTCTTAGGTACCGTGCATTGCCCTTTCTGACATCGAGAGTTGGTGCAAACTTTGCCGGTGCATCCAAACCCCGTGATATGATACGCTCTATCACACATAAGCCTCCTTATATCTTCCTCAAAATAGCCACCATACCTACCTATCATGGCATTTCCATAGCCATTCCGAGATATATTGCCATGCAACTTCCACCGTTCCGTTTTTATGACATACATCATCATTGTCATATTGCTTTGCATGATCATATAGCTGACATAGCATTTGTGGCTCAGCCACCATTCATCATTGTTATACATGTTACGCTAGCATCATTGCACATCCTGGTACACTGCCAGAGGTATTCATATAGAGTCATATTTTTGTTCTAGTATCGAGTTGTAATGTTGAGTTGTAAGTAAATAGAGGTGTGATGATCATCATTATTAGAGCATTGTCCCAGTGAGGAAAGAATGGTTGAGACTAATGAGTCCTCGAAAAAGTGGGGATGAGGTCCATGAGATCGTTCTAAAAAAAAGAGGCGAAAAAGAGCCATGAAAAAAAATGAGAGAAAAAGTGAGAAGGGGCAATGTTACTACCCTTTTCCACACTTGTGCTTTAGAGTAGCACCATGTTTTTCATATAGAGAGTCTCCTATTTTGTCACTTTCTTATACTGGTGGGAATTTTTCATTATAGAACTTGGCTTGTATATTCTGATGACGGGCTTCCTCAAATGCCCGAGGTCTTCATGAGCAAGCTAGTTGGATGCACACCCACTTAGTTTTCATGTTGAGCTTTCATACACTTATAGCTCTTAGTGCATCCGTTGCATGGCAATCCCTACTCCTCGCATTGACATCAATTGATGGGCATCTCCATAGCCCGTTGATTAGCCTCGTTGATGTGAGACTATCTTCTTATTTTTGACTTCTCCTATTTACCTCTACCACCATACTCAATTGCACCCATAGTGCTATATCCATGGCTTGCGCTCATGTATTGAGTGGGAGTTGAAAAAGCTAAAGCGCGTTAAAAAGTATGAACCAATTGCTCGGCTTGTCATCGGGGTAGTGAATGATAAATAATTTGTGTGAAGAAGATGGAGCATGACAGGATTATATGATTTTGCAGGGATAACATTCTTTAGCATTTTTATTTTGAAAGGCATGATTGTTTGTTAGTATGCCTGAGTATTGATGTCTTTATATTAAATTATAGACTATTCCTTTGAATCATTTGAATCTTATTATTCATACCGTAAGAGAAAGATTACATTATGAAACATGATAGGTAGCATTCCACATCAAAAATTCTGTTTTTATCATTTACCTACTCGAGGACGAGCAGGAATTAAGCTTGGGGATGCTTGATACGTCTCCAACGTATCTATAATTTTTGATTGTTCTATGCTATTATAGTATCAATCTTGAATGTTTTTATATGCAATTATATGCAACCATATATCATTTTTTGGGACTAACCTATAAACCTAGTGCCCAGTGCCAGTTGTTGTTTTCTGCTTGTTTTTGGCTTTTCAAAGAAACAGTACCAAACAAAGTCCAAATGCCACGAAACTTTTTGGAGATTTTTTTCTGGACAAAAGAAACCTTGGAAGCTTCGGGAGGAGGCCAGAAGCCTCACGGAGGCTTCACAAGGCAACAGGGCGCGCCCTAGGGGGGCACGCCATATTGCCTTGTGGGGCCCACGTGACTCCGTTTGACTTAATTCCACTTCTATAAATTCACAAATATTGAGAAACCAACAGAGAGCCAGAAGAGAAAACATTTCCGCCGCCGCAAGCCTCTGTTCTTCCGTGATCCCATCTGGAGGCCTTTTCCGGTACTCTGCCGGAGGGGGAATCGATCACGGAGGGCTTCTACATCAACCTTGCTGCCCTTCCGATGATGTGTGAGTAGTTTACCACAGACCTACGGGTCCATAGCTAGTATCTAGATGGCTTCTTATCTCTCTTTGATCTTCAATACCATGTTCTCCTTGATGTTCTTGGAGTTCTATCCGATGTAATCTTCTTTTGCAGTGTGTTTGTTGGGATCCGATGAATTGTGAGTTTATGACGAGATTATTCATGAGAAATATTTGAGTCTTCTCTGAACTCTTTTATGCATGATTGTTATAGCTTTGTATTTCTCTCTGATCTATCGATTTGGTTTGGCCTACTAGATTAATTTATCTTGCAATGGGAGAGGTGCTTTGTGATGGGTTCAATCTTGCGGTGCTCAATCCCAGTGATAGAAGGGGACATGACACGTATTTGTATTGTTGCCATTAAGGATAAAAAGATGGGGTTTATTCATATTGCTTGAATTTGCTTCTCTACATCATGTCATCTTGCTTAAGGCGTTACTCTGTTTTTATCTTAATACTCTAGATGCATGCTGGATAGCGGTCGATGAGTGGAGTAATAGTAATAGATGCAGGCAGGAGTCGGTCTACTTGTCTCGGACGTGATGCCTATATACATGATCATTTCCATGAATCCGTCATAATTATTTGCTTTTCTATCAATTGCCCAACAGTAATTTGTTTACCCACCGTATGTTTCTGTGCTCGAGAGAGAAGCCTCTAGTGAAAACTATGGCCCCCGGGTCTATCTTTATCATATAAAAAACCTAAAAATACCTTTCTGCAATTTATTTACTTTTATTTTAATTAGTATTTTAGTTTATCTATTTACCTCGATAAGATTTAATCCTTGCAAATAACCGCTAAGAGGATTGACAACCCTCTTATTTGCGTTGGGTGCAAGTGTTTGCTCTTGTGTGTGCAGGTGCGCTTAACGGAGTTTTGCTTGGTTCTCGTACTGGATTGATAACCTTGGTTCTTAACTAAGGGAAATACTTATCTCTACTGTACTGCATCATCCTCTCCTCTTCGGGGAAATACCAACGCAGACTACAAGTAGCACTAATCTTTCATATGAAGAAAAAGAGAGATTAATGAATGCCTTGAGGAAACATAGAAAAGCGTTTGGGTATTCAATGGATGACTTAAAGGGTATCAGCCCCTCTATATGCACTCATTGTATATTCATGGAGGAGGGAGCTGAACCAGTCTGTGAGTACCAGCGGAAGCTGAACCCCGAAATGAAGGAAGTGGTAAGAAAAGAAATTATTCGTCTACTTGATGCATGTATTATATATCCAGTTTTTGAAAGCAAATGGGTAAGGCCGGTCCATTATGTGCCTAAAAAGGGAGGATTTACAGTAGTTCCTAATAAACACAATGAACTAATCCCTACTAGAACAATAGTTGGGTATAGAATGTGCATTGATTTCAGGAAGCTGAATAAAGAGACTCGTAAGTATCACTACCCCTTACCATTCATCGATCAAATGCTTGAAAGGTTGGCAAAGCATACCCATTTTTGCTATTTGGATGGATATTCAGGGTTCTCACAAATTGCCGTGCATCCAGAAGACCAAGAGAAGACAACATTCACCTGCCCTTTTGGTATGTATTCTTACCGTCATATGCCTTTAGGCCTATGCACTGCACCAGCTACGTTTCAAAGATGCATCAATGCCATATTTGCTGATTTTGTTGAAGAAATCATGGAAGTCTTCATGGATGACTTTTCAATCTATGGAACTTCTTTTGATGATTGTCTTCGCAATCTTGATAAAGTTTTGCAGAGGTGTGAGGACACTAATCTTGTCTTGAATTGGGAGAAATGCCATTTTATGGTCAATGAAGGTATTGTTTTGGGGCACAAAATATCTAGTAAAGGTATAGAAGTTGATAAAGCAAAGATAGATGCCATAGAGAAACTCCCTTTTCCACGTGATATAAAAGGGATAAGGAGTTTTCTTGGGCATGCAAGTTTCTATAGGTGCTTTATTAAGAATTTCTCCAGTGTTTCGAAACCCTTGACTAACCTTTTGTAGAAAGATGTTCCCTTCACATTCAATGATGAGTGTAAAAGTGCCTTTGAAAAATTGAAGCATGCTCTACTTAATGCTCCTACCATTACACCTCCAAACTGGGATATGCCTTTTGAGTTCATATGCGAAGCGGATGATAATTGCGGTAAGTGCGGTTTTGGGCCAACAAGTAGGTGAGAAGTTTAATGTTATTTACTTTGCAAGCCACACCCTCACTGATGCCCAAAGAAATTATGCTAAGAGTGATAGAGAACTCTATGCAGTGATCTTTGCTTGTGAGAAGTTTAGACCTTATATCACTTATACAAAAGTTATATTCTATACTAACCGCCAGGCAATAAAAGAGGTATTGGATATTAAAGAAACTAAGCCTCGTTGGGTGAGGTGGTGCTACTTATAGGCAGCGTTGGTATTTTCTCCGAAGAGGAGAGGATGATGCAGTACAATAGTGATAAGTATTTTAAGAACCAAGGTTATCAATCCAATAGGAGAACCACACAGAACCTCGTTAGCAGCACCAGCACACACAAAAGCAAACACTTGCACCCAACGCAAATAAGAGGGTTGTCAATTCTCTTAGCGGTTATTTGCAAGGATTAATTCTGATAGTGATAGATAGATAAAGTAAAATACTAAATAAAATAAAAGTAAATAAATTGCAGCAAGGTATTTTTGTTTTTTAATATATGATAAAAGTAGACCCGGGGGCCATAGTTTTCACTAGAGGCTTCTTTCTCGAGCGCAGAACATACGGTGGGTAAACAAATTACTGTTGGGCAATTGATAGAAAAGCAAATAATTATTACAGATTCATGGCAATGATCATGTATATAGGCATCACATCCGAGACAAGTAGACCGACTCCTGCCTGCATCTACTACTATTACTCCACCCATCGACCGCTATCCAGCATGCATCTAGGGTATTAAGTTAATTAAAACAGAGTAACGCCATAAGCAAGATGACATGATGTAGACAAAGTAAACTCAAGCAATATGATTAAACCCCATCTTTTTGTCCTTAATGGCAACAATACAAATATGTGTCATGTCCCTTTCTGTCACTGGGATTGAGCACCGCAAGATTGAACCCATCCCAAAGCACCTCTCCCATTGCAAGATATACCACTCTAGTTGGCCAAACCAAATCGATAGATCGGAGAGAAATACAAAGCTATAATAATCATGCATAAAAGAGTTCAGAGAAGACTGTCGGGGCCGGATTTCTGGGACACAATATCCCAGAAGTTAACCCCTCGTGTCGTCACCAGCCCCAAGATCATTTGTTGCTGGTGGACACGTCCATGTTACACATTACCAAGCAATTACAAGAATTGGGTACAAGACCATAAAGGCCTAAGGATACAACAATGATTTCTAACATCGGATGGGGGAAGCGGGTAGCGGATCTCCATCTCTGGTGGGGGCTCCAATTCCACAGGAATGGCTGACCTAGATAACTCCTATCCCGCGTGGCTGCTATCTCTGATTCCTAGGTTGCGGGGTGTGCCTTCATAGTGCTCTTCTCCTAATCGTGATCTTCCCAAGACAACAGCCAGGGACAAGCCAGTGAGTATGTTTGAATGTACTCGCAAACATCCTGAACAAAAGATATTCCGAATGCAATAGAGAGCATATGATCATGATGAACTAAATTATATGCATATGCTGCCTGATATTAAAGCATGGCATGATAAATATCAATATGGTGAAGATGGCTAAATATATCATTCTAATAAATAAACCAAGAAAATAGAATGGAACATCGGGCGTTAGACCGCCCGAAAAATTCCAAGAAAAATGCCAAACGGGTGTCTGAATGCGACGCCTCGAGAGGTCTTGAAAAGAAATGAGTATCCAGGTGGCACAACCATCCCAAGAGATACTGAAAAGAAATAAGTATCCAGGTGGCACAACCATCCCAAGAGATACTGAAAAGAAATGAGTATCCAGGTGGCACAACCATCCCAAGAGATACTGAAAAGAAATGAGTATCCAGGTGGCACAACCATCCCAAGAGATACTCAAGGTTACATATAAGAGAAAAGGTTAGTCCACAGTGATATTCATGTTAACAATAATATTCATGATAACATCAGTGGTAATAATAATCATCCTTCAAAAGTGAATCATGATCAATTTAATTATTTCCATCGAAGACCGACACTAAGACCGATACTTGACCAACCCAGACTATAGTCCTTAACCACGGACATGGCTATTCGAATAGGTTATAAAACTCTGCAGAGGGTGTACTCTTTACCCACAAGTAAAGGATTTCTTTAGCCAACATCGAGACGCTGACTAATTCCAATTACGGCCTTTGGGTTGAAAACACACCTAACCAGCACACACCAGATTAACTTTCCTGATGCCAGGAATCACCCAAAGCATCGTTCAAGAAAAACTCTAAGACGGGGAGACCACCGTCTCGAATAGCATGGGATCACAATTTATAACGCGCGGAATACAAGGGGTGACCCCCTCTCGGCCTAGCCGGACACACCCATGCCCCCTGACCCGATGACTGGCATCATACTTGGATCCTGGAAACCTTCATCGTGGCCCCTCTGTACGGTGTGTGCAGGAAAGGGGTTAACAACTTACTGAACTGTACCGTACCTGTGGCAGGGACAAGTGGCAGCACGAAACAAGTATGGGGGTTACCGGAACAAGACTCGATCTACGGTCGACTCAGGAGGTATAAACTTTCCTGTAGGGAATTAGCATAATATATTTCTCTCGGTAATGCCCTACAGGGTCACCATCTGGCATGTCCCAGCATGCCATCACTGATCATTCTCGTCACAACGAGATTTCAGTCTCATGGTCATTTTTTCTTGTGACTGATTCTTTCATGCAGGTTAGCTCCGGACCAACATAGACATCTGTAACAGGTGAGAACAATCACCCTCACTCATGTTTCAGGTTTAAGTGAGGATAACAAAGTATCAATGGATCATGCATGCAAAAATAGCATTATGCAAATTTCATTTCAAAATTATCATAATCATGATCATACTATACTAGCAAGCAAACTACCAAACATTCACCTTATCAAGTGTTCAAGATGCTTGCCTTGAGCTTGCAGAAGGATTGGGTGCACTCCAAAACTTTTGAAAATTTTCTTCCCTCCATTTTTCCTATTTTCAAAATATTGCAATTAGCACATAATTTGAAAACAGTACAAAAAAGTTGTTTGGAAATTTTTGAAATAAATACTAAAATAAACTGGATGAAAAATAAAGATTGACAGAAAAAGAATCAAATCATTTGGAGTTGTGGATAAAAAGTTAGAGCTAGTCAAAGTTGGATCAATATTCTGATTTTAAATAAAACCTAAAAAGAAAACGTTCGGCTGGGAATACACTTTCGAGTGGAGGAGACGTACTCTGTGGAAATATGCTTCCACTTAGGATGAGCTGGCATAGCGTTGGGTCACTGACAGTGGGTCCCTCGGGCCCACTGGTGAGGTTTGACCAGGTCGTCCCGCGCGCGCCTCTCTCTCCGGCAGAACAGAGGCGGAACTCCGGCGGTCCTTGCCGACGAACGGCGGCGCTCCATGGGAATCTGAGCACCTGGGTGTGCTAAGGAGGTCGAGGCGGTCCTGTGGGTACTCTCCTTGGTTGCCGGAGTGGACGGAGTAGCCGGCGGTGAGCTTTCCGGTGGACGGCGACATCGGGCAGGATGGGACTTTCGTCTACGGTGGCTCCCAAGCAAAATAGAGAGGGGGAGTGGGTTCGTGGGGTCAAGAGTGAGCTAGAGGTGGAGGATATGGAGAGGGAGAGGCTGTGGTTGCGTCGGAACCAACGAGACAGTGGCGGCGGCCCTGGCTGCTGGAGATGGGGAAGACGGCCATCTCCGGTCGTTTGGCTGCTCTGGGAGGCTCACAGAGGGGGAAAGAGGTGCGGTGGTGTTGATCGAGGGCCTGGGGGTGGCTTTTATAGGCGAGGCGTGGCTGTCCCGCGGGCTCCCGAGGATGGTCATGGCGGTAATCGCCATTGATTGCAAAACATGGATAGGGGCGAGGTCGTTGGGGTCGGCGGAGCGGTTGGTGTGGCCGCGGCAGTGCTCCAGTGAGCTGACTGGCTCGGGGAAGCGCCAGGTGGCCTGGACGGTGCCGTCCCTGAGTGAATTGCGGCGGCGGCCATTGATGGCAAGCGCGGACGGTGGTGGGGTAGATAAGGCCGGTGGGGAGGCCGGTGAGCTGCGGATCAGCTCAGGTGGTTGCTAGTTAAGGCAAGGGTGAGCTAGCGTTCGCGGTTGGGTCAGGTGCCTCTGGTCGGTGCCGACAGCGACGTGCGGTGGTCGGTGGCGGCATTGGCCGGTTCTAGGGTCAAAGAGATGGTGTGGGGAAGGCTGCAGCAGGTGCGGGTGATCAGCGAGGAGCTGGAACGAGCCAGGGGAGGAAGCAGTTGTGGCGTGGGCGATGCATAGGAGCGGCGGCGTCCCAGGCGTGCAATACGCGCGCTCTGGACACGCAGCGCATGCTCTGGACACGCACACAGTGTGTTTGACGAATTTCCACAGCTATCTAGGGAGCTCTCCTGAATATGAAACTTGGCAGGGGGATGCTCCTGGGAATGCTAGAGATGGTGAACAAGGTAGTTTAGCAAGAGGGGCTATTGTCACATGTAGTTTAGAAAAGTTGCCAAATCTCTGTCATGCCTATAACCTGTTTGACAGATTGCTAGAGCTAGCTAGGGGATTTTGTTGAAAGTGAAAATTGGCAGGATGAGGCCTCTTTGGTTGTTAAAGAGGGTGGTGGAGTTGGTTCTGTAAAAAGAATAACTTCCTAGTGCAACTTTGGAAGAATTTCAGTTCTGGACAGAAACTATAGGGAATTATTTGGTGAACTTAAGTTATGCTAATGGATCTGGTCTTCTAGACTTAAGGGTTTGGTTGGAAGGACTATAAAGTGGAAAAATTTCAGAATTTTTGGAGCAACGAAAATTGGGGTTGCAGTTATAACTCAAGAATGGAACATAATTGAAAAGTGGAAGTTTTGCTCAAAATTTTCAAAGGACCATGTTGGGTTTTTGCATAAAAGTGATCTATAGGCATCACATGAACACTCATAATTTTTGTGGAATTTTAAAGGAAGTATTTAAAATAGTTATGGTGCAACATGAGCATTTCAAAGATTGAAAATGCTATTAAAAGGATTATTTTGGGGCAAGTTTTATTATGAAAATATTTACTACTGTTATTAAAATATAAATGAAATGATTTAAGAAAACTACCAAAGCCCATAATATTTTTCCAAAATTTTCTATATGGAGGGAAGAGTTTTGGAAAACCAATAATAGAGAAGATTCTGAAACAATAAATGACCTCATATAACTAAAAATTTTATTTCTGGCCAAATTTTACTTAATAAAAATGTGGTTAAATTTTTGGGGTGTTACAAACTCTACCCCCCTTTAGAAAATCTCGTCCTCGAGATTTATTAAGGTGGTCATCAGAATTAAGTCCACTTTTTTTAGTAGATTTTCTGAACTAATTATTTAGATTATCTAATTAGGCACAGTTGATGTGGGGCTATGGTAATTGGTGCAACTACAGTGAGGTACTGGTGCTGTGGTTCTACTGTTAGGGCAACTGGGGATCTACTTCTACAACAAATTTGGAAAAAGCATAATTTCTAATTCCAAATTTTGCTTGCCGTACTCCAGTGCACAGTGTTTTCTCCGGCTGACAGGTGGACCCAGGGCCCACTGTCAGTCTCTTCTTCTTCCTCCGGCTCTCCTTTCTCTTCTTTCTCTCGCATGCTTTCTCGCACTTTCTCCTCCTGCGGCATCTAGCACGTAGGGCATCTAGGGCCGTACAGCAGTAGTGCGCGGCGTGCTTGCTGCCGGCGCAGCGTGCACTCACCTCGCGAGCCAGCACCCTGTCAGCACTACTCACGGATTCGCCTCCGAACACCGGCGATCGAGCGACAAGCGGCGTTGGTGGACTTCACTCACCGTGCACCGAGCTCGAGCTATAAATACGACCGCGGTTTTTTTTTCTTCCTTCTACCTCACACCTCACCTCACTTCTTCTTCTTCTCCTTCTGGTTGCAGGAGCTCGAGACGAGGCATTAATGGAGGACGTGGTTCCGGAGCTGATCACGATCCTCCTAGCTGGTATGCTGGCGGCGTTGGGTGGCTTCTCGCTGCTGCTGTGTGCAATGATCCTCGATGATCGCCGTGATGCCGCTGCTCGAGTAGTGGCTCTCCGGGGCGGCGGTTATCATGAGGACTAGGCATCAGTGTCGGGTATGAGTGAGTGCTAGTGCGTTTTGCAGTAGGCTCTGTGGAAAACTATGGTGTGGTGAGAGTGATCCAGTGGGCGAGACGGTTAATTAGATGCTAAGTGTGGGTGTGAGGTTTCTGCACTTAGTGCATGTGGTAGAGTTAGTGTGACTGTAAGCCGGATGCCGTGGCTGCACGCGAATTAAATTTATGCTGGGAAATTTTTTGTGATAATGGCCCTTAAGACATTTTTCTCCCCTAAGGGCGGATGAACCAAATGCAGACCACCACAATCAAATATTCGTAGACAAACTGCAATCATATTAATGCATTCATGACATATGTCCTAAAATACATCGCAAAGATTGCATCCTGTAAACAAGTGCTAGACACAGCAACAACCACACTCATGACCGTCTACGGTTCGAAGGTAAGACCTACAGGACCTTGCGAGAAGGTTCCCGGTGCTGGAGCGCATTCTTCTTCTTCCGGAGGAAGTGGAGGAAGTAGGCGAAGAACATGCCCTTCCTGAGTTGGCAAGGGTGGTCCGCCAATGGCGATCTGGGGATTCAGGATAGCAAGGTAATGGAGATAATCCATTAGTTGCTGGGTCAGATGCTCCTGGGCCATCACATATTGAATGAGATTGGCCAGGGCTGGATCTTTTTCTATACGTTCACAGCGGAACGTAGCTTCTACTCCAAAAGCTGCGCGGCTCGGAAAATAGCAGTATTTCCTTTCACTGGCAGTGGGTACCGCAAATCGAAGATGGGTAACTGCCTCATAAGCAGCAGCCTCAATGGCCATGCCTGAGGTTGGCATGGATCTCCTGATGAAGAAAACATATGGAGGGACTTGGTCTAAATCTTCTGGTGGGATGTGTACAACTGCCCAGTATTTCGAGGAATCAGGGGTGATCCACAATTTGAACAACTCATACTGGGGTGGGTGGCTAGAACCAAGAGTATTGCGGGTAAAATCCCACAAAACCTTAACAAAACTACCGGGGTTTGCATCTGGGGTTCTCAGGTAGGCTCCAGAGTGAGACATGGATGGATGGATGGGGAAAAGCAGTGCTCAAGGTTGACGGTTGCTGGTGTAGAGTGGGATATGGCTGCTTATAAAGTACCTGGGTTAGGAAACATGAGGCGGCACCGGTACGACTTGTGTATTGGCTCCATCATAGGGTTGTCCAAGTCAAAGTCTCGGACCTCACTCCCCAAAAGGAATGTGACGTATTATTGTGTGTGTTGGTTAGAGGGGGGGGGGGGTTCGGCAGTCACGTCTAAAATCTACTCTGTAGTCACTCATCAAACAATTTACGCTAGATCACACATAGTACCATCAAAACAATGGCACGCCAGTAATTTACAAACTTAGTACGCCATACAACTACTACTACGAAAATACAGGGAAACCGGGCCACTAAGGTTCGACAACAATTCTGGTGGATTCAGTCCACCTCGTTGACATCTAGCTTGGCGGGTCTTGCAGATGTCGAGACTTCTCCGTGTGCTTCAGTGTCGGAGCTGGCCGAGGTCGGATGGGGAGCTACAGGGTTGGGGTAGCGGTGGTGCCCCTCGCGGGGTGTCGTGGTCATAGTCCCGTTGGAGTAGGTCTCCAAGAGATGACGGAGTTCCCCGGGGGAGACGAAGGCATTGCCCGGATGGACAATAGGGATAGATTCCAAGGGCTTGATCGGTCTCCCGAACAACACTATCGGGGTGTCGGTGGCGGGTGCAGCTTCTCTTCTTACCGGAGTCAGGAGAGCGAACGTCTTGTGGGTCGCAATCAGATCAAGGGTGACCTGATCGAATAGTGCCTCTTGCGCTCTCAGGTAGCGCACCAGATGCACTAGAGCAGGATCCGTCTCATGGTCTCCGTTGGCGACTTGGGTCGGGCTACCATAGCCTTCACGACTAGGGTAGTAGTAGAAAGGATGGATGTTAACCCTCGGTCACAAATGCCGGAGATTAACTACAGCCTCTCGTGCTGCAAGTTGGATGGCTTGGGGCTCGTCGGAGGTCGTCCTCCCGGTGAACCGGTAGGGGCGTTCTAATGTGGCGCCCCTCCCGTAGATGTGCACCGTGGCCTAGAAGTGGTAGATGGCATCACTCGTGTGATCCTGGTATACAACATATTCCGGGGGCTCTTCTATGCCAAAAGCACGACGAGTGAGATTGGAGAGGATGACTACAAAGTCTCCAAGCTCGGCTGCGGTGGTCTCATTACGAACGATGGGGCGAGGCATCTTGGTGGTTGGATATCGGACTGAGAGTGAAGGCTGTGATGTGCTGAGTTGGGGCAAGGCTTCCTTTATAGGTCATAGGAGTCTTCCATCGCACGCTTGTGGATGGGACAACTCAGGTGTCGGCCACAGGCACACGGCCTATGGGGCAGGGCTGATAGGTTGGGCACCGACTGTCAAAAGATGTCGGCTGGCCACTGTGTAGGCTTATCGGATGGGATGGGCTTGACTACAGACATGAAAGGTTTTAGATGGTGTGGAAACCTAGGGATAGCGACCAGGCTAAGATACGATTAGCCAATGGTCAGCTCTCATACCAAGGCTGTCGGGGCCAGATTTCCGGGACACAATATCCCAGAAGTTAACCCCTCGTGTTGTCACCAGCCCCAAGATCATTTGTTGCTGGTGGACATGTCCTTGTTACAGATTACCAACCAATAACAAGAATTGGGTACAAGACCATAAAGGCCTAAGGATACAACAATGATTTCTAACAGCGGATGGCGGAAACGGGTAGCGGATCTCCATCTCTGGTGGGGGCTCCAATTCCATAGGAATGGCCGACCTGGATAACTCCTATCCCACGTGGCTGCTATCTCCGATTCCTAGGTTGTGGGGTGTGCCTTCGTAGTGCTCTTCTCCTAATCATGATCTGGCCAAGACAAAAGCCAGGGACAAGCCAGTGAGTATGATTGAATGTACTCGCAAACATCCTGAACAAAAGATATTCCGAATGCAATAGAGAGCATATGATCATGATGAACTAAATTATATGCATATGCTACCTGATATTAAAGCATGGCATGATAAATATCAATACGGTGCAGATGGCTAAAAATATCATTCTAATAAATAAACCAAGAAAATAGAATGGAACATCGGGCGTTAGACCGCCCGAAAAATTCCAAGAAAAATGCCAAACGAGTGTCTGAATGCGACGCCTCGAGAAGTCTTGAAAAGAAATGCCAAATGGGTGTCTAAATGCGACGCCTCGAGAGGTCTTGAAAAGAAATGAGTATCCAGGTGGCACAACCATCCCAAGAGATACTGAAAGAAATAAGTATCCAGGTGGCACAACCGTCCCAAGAGATACTGAAAAGAAATGAGTATCCAGGTGGCACAACCATCCCAAGAGATACTGAAAAGAAATGAGTATCCAGGTGTCACAACCATCCCAAGAGATACTCAAGGTTACATATAAGAGAAAAGGTTAGTCCACAGTGATATTCATGTTAACAATAATACTCATGATAACATCAGTGGTAATAATAATCATCCTTCAAAAGTGAATCACGATCAATTTAATTATTTCCTCCGAAGACCGACACTAAGACCGACACTTGACCAACCCAGACTGTAGTCCTTAACGCGGACACGGCTATTCAAATAGGTTATAAAACTCTGCAGAGGGTGTACTCTTTACCCACAAGTAAAGGATTTCTTTAGCCAACATCGAGACGCTAACTAATTCCAATTACAGCCTTTGGGTTGAAAACACACCTAACCAGCACACACCAGATTAACTTTCCTGATGCCAGGAATCACTTCCACTTAGGACGATCTGGCATAGCCTTGGGTCATTGACAATGGGTCCCGCACGCGCCTCTCTCTCCAGCAGAACAGAGGCGGAACTCCGGTGGTCCTTGCCGGCAAACGGCGGCACTCCACGGGGAGCTGAGCACCTGGGTGTGCTCAGGAGGTTGAGGCGGTCCTGTGGGTACTCTCCTTGGTCGCCGAAGCTTTCCGGCGGACGGCGGCATCGGGCAGGATGGGACTTTCGTCTACGGTGGCTCCCAAGCAAAATAGAGACGGGGTGGGTTTGTGGGGTCAAGAGTGAGCTAGAGGTGGAGGATATGGAGAGCGAGAAGCTGTGGTTGCATTGGAACCAATGAGACAGTGGCGGCGGCCGTCGCTGCCGGAGATGGGGAAGACGGCCATCTCCGGTCGTTTGGCTGCTCTGGGAGGCTCACAGATGTGACACCCTGGTTTTCGCTCTCCGATTTTTCCTTCGCGGGATTTGACTCCCGTCTTTTTTTTCCGGTGTTATCGGATTTTCTCTCGCTCTTGGGTATATGAAGATGGTCATTTAGCCTTCCCTATCCTATCCAACCCGAGATTCTCTCCAGTCCAACCTTGCCACCCAAAGTATATTCTCAGGGTTTTACCGCCGAAACCCTACTTTTAGAGTTACCGGTAGGGAAACCCTAATCCCTGCAGTTACAAAGGAACCCCAATTTCCTTTGATCTATTGCCTCCCAAACTTTTCCCAGTGATCACCCCACACCTATAAATCCTGGATATGCAAAAATATTGCCAAGTCATTTGCAATATTTTTCATTTAAAATTAATTCCTTTTTCTGCTGTTTAAAGGAATTAAATCCAGAAAAATATCTATCCATCTCCAAAGTTAATGAAAACTTGTGGAGATATTCTTTGTGATCATATTGAGCTCCCATAAAAATATTGGCCGTAATTAAATAAGGGAAATTGCATTTTCCTATTTAAAACCAATATTGCATTTTGGGCACTTTCCAAAGGAACTACCATTTTGGTAGCCAGGAAAAATCCCACTTAATTTGTGGAGCTTCTCCTATCCATATCTTCATCATTTCCATCAAGAACCCAAGTTCCACAGTTCAAAGTTTGAGTGCATCATCCAATTCTTTTCTCTGGACCTATTTTGAGGTTGTGAAGCAACTATATTTTATATTGCTTAAAAACTCTTGAAATTAATCCAGGACCTCAAATTCCCTATATGATGTGAGCATGCATAAATTCACATCATTTCATCTAGCCAATTTCTCTCAAAAATTCCATCTAGTTTCTGTCTAGTAGAAAGCTTTGTGAAGGAAGTACCACTTTGGCATTTCCAAATGAGCTTAAATTTTGCCAGTACCTCCATGCATCCAAATAACTTCCCTCCACCAAAACTCAGCCCAATCCATCAAGCCATTTGAGCACAGCTTCAAAGTTTATTTTCTGGACCAAATTCTGCATTGTGAAGGAAGTATATGCAAACGAGGTCCAAATGGCTTGAAATTCTGCCAGCACCTACACCTTCCTACCTCATTCCATACTAAAAAAGTCTCAACTTCAATTCTTCATCCATTTCTCCTGAAAGATCCAGCTAAGTTTCTGTTCAGAAACAACTTCATGCCAACTTTCTCACGTCAGAGCTATCTAGATGATCCCAGCCACTTCTCTCATCTATATGAGCAGTGAGGCACCCCGTTGACATGATGTAGCATCCAGGATACTGCCAGAGCGTGTGTTGACGTGGTGACCACGTCACGGACAAGGCCAAACTCACGCTCTGCGCGCTGACCGCGTCTGGTCGCCTCGACCAGCTAGCTTCTGGCCAGCCCCGGCTTGTCTGGCATGTCTGGTGGGTTCGCGACATCCACGCGCCCCTCTCCAGCCCCTTCCCCTCGCCGGACTCTTCCTCGCCGGACGACGACAAGCACCGCCGTACGCGTACGTGTCCCGGCTGCCGTCCCCTTCCCCTGGCCTCTTCCTCCCTGTGCCATCGCGTCTGTCTGGTCGGTGTCAGGTCGACACCGAGCGCGTCCAAGGCCAGCTCACCTAGAGCTCCAGTGTGCGGATGAGGATGCCATGGCGGCCATCCTCATCTGCTCGCTCCGGCTGGCTATATATACCCAGCCCTCTCGAGCTCACACCACCTTCCCTCCCTCTCTCTGCAACCTCTCCGCCTATCCTCTTAGGCCGAAGAGCCCCAATTCGCCACCACCATCGCCATGGCCGCCGCTCGGCCTTGCCTAAAATCCGTCCACCACAGCCCACCCCCGCCTCCACTGCGAGTACCCATGAGCTCGCCATGGAGCTCCACGTCCATCCCCACCATCCCCACGAGCCCGCGTTCACCGGAGAGCCCACATCGCCCGGGCAGGCCACTCTCTGTCGTCGCTCATCGCCACTCTCTCGGCCATCTCCAGTGGCCGCGCCGCCCGTCGTTGGATGCGGCAGACGCCGACGACCTCATCCACGCCGTCGCTTGGCCGAAAGGCTCGCCGGAGCGTCGGGACCCCGCCGGAGCCGAAGCCCTCTGTGGCTGCATCGGGGAGAAGAGAAGAGGAGGAAGAAGGCGATGGAGGGAGGAGAGAGAAGCCAGCGGGGCCCGCGTGTCATTGACCTATCGCCCGGGCCCGCCATTTTAAGTGGAGACGCACTTCCCAAAGTACGTCTTCGCGTTATGAAAGCGTAAAAGAGGACTACTCCAGGGCAGAATACGTTTTCGCTTCTACGAAAGCGTATTTTCGTAAAAGGCGCTTTCAATTCTCAGCCGCCGGCCGAAACCTGTAATTTGTGGACGTTCACCCGTTAGGGGCAGAAAAGCACATAATCTGTTTATTTTTCTGCCTAACGAACGAACGGCCACAACTTTTTAACCGTAAGTCCGATTCAGGTGATTCCAAAGCCCACGTTCTCTGTTCGTCGAGCCCATTCCAATGACATCACTTTCACCATGTTGACACATTCTAAAAATGCCCATTTTGCCCCTGCCCTATATTCAGCCCCTTCGAGAGGGAATCTTCTCCGGCAAATTTTTCCGCGAGGCGATCACACTTCTCTCCGGTGAACTCATCGACCCGCAGGCAAGCCAACCATCTGATATATGCCCTAAAGCATTGCTCTGTGTTATTCTTGCGTGTTTATTTAATGAATATGCCTGTGTAGAAATAATTAAACTCTTGCTAGGTTGAACTTGCTATTTACATTACCTGCTAATGCTCATCATGTTACTGCACTAGTGACTCGTATGTGTTTCTGTGTGGAGATAGGTTGTTATGGTTTCATCATGCATCATTATTGTTATTGTAATAAAAGAATGTGACTTAATTATAACAACCTCCTCCGTCGGCTGGATCGAGTCATAGTGCCATTGAACCGGACTCATCAGTGCAGCCACATTTGCCTTTATGGGGAGGCCCTGACTTGGTCTGTTGTCTTGCCTCTTATCGGTACCACCAAAGAGGGAAGGTTATGCGTGCGTGCTACCCAGGCCCGGTAGGCGGCGATAACCTTGTGAGCCCAGTTGTTTGTTTAGCCCGGGGTCCCTGTTTGGGACAGTTTTGTTTGGCCACGATGGTGGCAGGTGTCAGGAGTGACACAGGGGCCACCCAGGACTTGACCCGGGAAGGGTATGATTGTCGGTGGGGCCGTAAGAGTGCCGGGCAATAGACAAGTCTTGTTGGAGCAGCCCCGGTCTACCCTAATGGGAACATGTACTAAGTACGAGGCTGGTAGCTCCATGGTGTGGGTAAAGTGCGCGACCTCTGTAGAGTGTAAATCTATTCGAATAGCCGTGTCCTCGGTCATGGGACACAGTTCGTAATATGTCACACTATTTGGTCTGTGTCGAGTCGGGAGGAATAAACCAGATAATGTTATTGCTAAGAATGAACCAGAGAAAGGTATGATTTGTCAGACTTATAGTGCAGATGCATGGACATCGGATGATGTCAGGTATATGGGATGTTAGCCATGCGATGGCTATGAGATGAGTGGTCGGATGAACGCAGGACTTGGATTTGATTTGGATCGGGTTTGGATTGGATCCTAAGATTATTCGGAGTATGGATTAATTACTTGATATGCTTTATCTTCGTCATACTACAATTTCTTTGATAGTTAGCATGCTAGATAATCCTGTTATGATATGATATTGCTAAATAATCCTGCTAAGACATGATAGCTAATATTGTTAAGCTAATGAATACATGCTTGAATGCCATGGATTGCTTTGCTTGGTGTATATGTTATTTGGTTTGCTTGCAAGTACATTCAAAAGTACTCAGTGGCCTTCAATGTGGCCAGGTTCACCTAAGGATCCGACGTCCACTAGCGAGGAGCCGAAGTGTTCGCGGGCTAGAAGAGTAACCCAGTCAGATCCCTATGGATTGGACCTGCAGCAAAACCATGCTGCCTTAGATAGAGTTTCTTCCTCTGCCATCACCTTTGTAAAATACCATGTAAAGACTTATATATCCATTAATAGAAATGCCTGTGTTCATGATACTTGTTGTAAACGCACACGCCTGAGTGATTTCCTGGGCTAGTGTGTGCAGCGATCGTCTAGGTACAGTGGTATTCAGGCAGGGCTCCACAACGGATGGTATCAGAGCCAGGCTGACTGTAGGTTACCCTAGCTAGATTTCGTTGCCTCTTGCTCAGTAGGAAGCCCCGATGGATTTCAGCCATCCTTGCCAAATTGGCACGGCTACTATTGATCATAAGGCAATCCCATAGGATTTTGCCCCCATCAGACCTTAACTCTCGTGGCCTTTGCCTCCGGTGGGAGATGTCCGCACCAGGCAATGATCCCTGAGCGCTTAACCCCTAGGTAAACCAGATATCCCTACCTTGCTTGCTAACCATGGCATTTCTCTCCTCAAATCCAGTTTCCTTTGGGAAACGCCTATAAATTCCATCTTTCCCTGACAACCCTAGGATCGTTGACTAAGCCATTTTGGCTATGGTCGTGCGTCGAGTTTGATGTTCCCTAAGGAAGTAGTAGGAGCTTGACCCCAATTGCTACCAGGAGCATTGTGTGGTTTTGCTTCTAAGTCCTTAGAGGTGCATCGAGTGTGCTAGGCTAGTTATACTAGTGAATAGCTGGCCACGTGTGTAAGTCCGCAAAATTTGAGCTTTATTTGCCTTTTTGGTTTTCGCGGTTTTTGTTCTTTTCTCGATTCTGTTCTCTTGCTCCGACTAGATCCATCCGCAAGTGCTGCTAAGAAGACCAGCCTACAACCCGGATAGTACCCAATAATCCAAATTCAGTAAGAGTCAAGCCAAGCCAACTTACCGATATTCAGAACCATCATCACCGGGTCTGTCAAGAATGAAGAATGGGTCAGAAGCAGAATCTGCGTGCAATAGATAAGGCCAGAATATACCTGAGAGAGTTTGCCTCAGAACAGATCACACTTAAGGAACAGTACGATGAGCCATCAAGAATAGACACCAAAGACATATTTCAAGAATATAAATGTGTCGGGAGCAACCACAAAATTCTGGTATGTGGATACAACATTCAACACAAATTTTGGAAGTCACCAGTGTGTATACAAAATTCCCGGGCTCTGTGAACAAGGTTTGCGAGACATATGGATAAGTCCAAGACTGCCCGGAATCAAGGAGAATTTTAAGTTCAGTTAAACCAAATGGAATTATCCGCCAACTACTTATTACCGGCAACATCTGGTATCCCGGATTAATTATCAACATGAAGTCGGCAACCGTTGCAATGATCAGACCGGCAGAAGGACAAGCGGTGTGCATGACCAACAGAATATCTTCAGACAAGGTACGGCCTACACCAAGTTTTGGCTCTGCTATGGGAAAATTCCGGATACTTCGGAAGGAAGCCAGAACCGGCCACACGTCCGACTGCATATCACAGTGAAAGGCTTCTGGTATAAGCCACTCAGCCTTCCTCCACAAGCTATCGAGAGGAGCTTACAATGCAAGACTCCTAATCTTCTTTGCCACATCACTAGGGGGAAGATCTTCTGGGGTACGGCACTCCCATCTTCCTCAGCCTGTTACCGCAGAAAGCTTCCGGCATAAGGCACCCGACCTTCCCCAGTAAGCAACCTGAGGGGAAACTTCTGAGGTACGACACCCAGCCTTCTTCGGCACACTACCTTGGCAGAAGCTTCTAGCGTAAGGAACTCAGCCTTCTTCAACATGCCATCGTGCCCACAACAATCCTGTTAAAAGCATGAACTAGTCCAGACACACGTCCGCCTCAGAACTCAGTGGTTATGAAAGAATTTATCCTACCCCTGCATATGTTGTGAGCATGCAGTCCAGTGGATCAGTTCATGCGAGCCACTCGTACATGGGAATGACTGAGTTCAGGGAAACATTGGCCCCAATTATCCAATGAGGATATGAATACAGCAACCCCTACGAGATATGCAAAGTAAGCTGTGAATACAAGCCCGACAAGCTGGGATATGACCAAGGAGCCATATTGGTAGGTCATGACAGGAAACCCCAAGAACAAAGAGGTTTTGGATAAACAATCTCCGTGACGGTCAATAAAATGAAATTTCTCAGACAAGGTGATATTATCAATCCTTGTCAGACTCTTGCATATGTGGCTACAACAATGCATTACTTGCGGTTACAAGTGAGCTTGCCACACTCATCCTGAATACGGGTCGTCAACCAAGACAAGAGGCCATGCTCCGAAAGATACCCCGGATGCTAGCCATACTATGTTCAGCTCAGTGGTCATAACGAGGACTACAGAGGCTATATATGGCAGAGCCACCTCAGTAATTAACAAAGTGTGGCAGTCTGAATTCACTTGGAAACAAGACATTCAGATAGAATAGCTGAAAGCACATGCACATCAGCATCGATAGTTCGTAGATGCCATGACAAGAGATTACTGTCTATGATGACTTTGTGATCATGCCCGACATTTCAGTTGGGGATCCCCTGAGGACAAGGTCCGAATGCATATGACAGAAGAAAGCACCCTTACAGAACCTACAGCCAGACTAGGGACTTATCTTGAGCAAGACACAGGGACAATTGTCCATAGATACCCAGAAGGAATAATGGATATATGCATGCACTGCCATGCACCAAGAAAGGATGTCTTGCCCATGACAGTCAGGGTACGGAATATCGGGATAAAACCCGAAGCAGCTAGCGCCAGGTCTTGGAAACCAAGATATTTGTCAGTACTATGAGCTACCCACCAAGCCTAGGTAACAAACTACCAGGACAAAGGGTTTGCCTGACAGGAAAGAGAAGGATTCAATGCAGCCGTTTGAGAAGGCAACACCTGAGCCATCAGACAAGATAGTTAAAAGGGAGCAGTAAACCGACGAAGACAAGAGGCAGCCGATGGATCCAAGTCGCACACAGGTATGTCCCCCTCACTGGGAGGTAAGCCTAGAAATCTCGAGGATGAGATTTTCTTAAGGGGGGTAGGTTTGTGACACCCTGGTTTTCGCTCTCCAATTTTTCCTTTGCGGGATTTGACTCCCATCTTTTTTTTCCGGTGTTATCGGATTTTCTCTCGCTCTTGGGTATATGAAGATGGTCATTTAGCCTTGCCTATCCTATCCAACCCGAGATTCTCTCCAGTCCAACCTTGCCACCCAAAATATATTCTCGGGGTTTTACCGCCGAAACCCTACCTTCCGAGTTATCGGAAGGGAAACCCTAATCCCTGCAGTTACAAAGGAACCCCAATTTCCTTTGATCTGTTGCCTCCCAAACTTTTCCCAGTGATCACCCCACACCTATAAATCCTGGATATGCAAAAATATTGCCAAGTCATTTGCAATATTTTTCATTTAAAATTAATTCCTTTTTCTGCTATTTAAAGGAATTAAATCCAGAAAATATCTATCCATCTCCAAAGTTCATGAAAACTTGTGGAGATATTCTTTGTGATCATATTGAGCTCCCATAAAAATATTGGCCATAATTAAATAAGGGAAATTGCATTTTCCTATTTAAAGCCAATATTGCATTTTGGGCACTTTCCAAAGGAACTACCATTTTGGTAGCCAGGAAAAATCCCAAATAATTTGTGCAGCTTCTCCTATCCATATCTTCAGCATTTCCTTCAAGAACCCAAGTTCCACAGTTCAAAGTTTGAGTGCATCATCCAATTCTTTTCTCTGGACATATTTTGAGGTTGTGAAGCAACTATATTTTATATTGCTTCAAAATTCTTGAAATTAATCCAGGACCTCACATTCCCTATATGATGTGAGCATGCACAAATTCACATCATTTCATCTAGCCAATTTCTCTCAAAAATTCCATCTAGTTTCTGTCTAGCAGAAAGCTTCGTGAAGGAAGTACCACTTTGGCATTTCCAAATGAGCTTAAATTTTGCCACTACCTCCATGCATCCAAATAACTTCCCTCCACCAAAATTCAGCCCAATCCATCAAGCCATTTGAGCACAGCTTCAAAGTTTATTTTTTGGACCAAATTCTGCATTGTGAAGGAAGTATATGCAAACAAGGTCCAAATGGCTTGAAATTCTGCCAGCACCTACACCTTCCTACCTCATTCCATCTTGACAAAGTCTCAACTTCAATTCTTTATCCATTTCTCCAGAAAGAACCAGCTAAGTTTCTGTTCAGAAACAACTTCATGCCAACTTTCTCACCTCAGAGCTATCTAGATGATCCCAACCACGTTCTCATCTATATGAGCAGTGAGGCACCCCATTGACATGATGTAGCATCCAGGATAACGCCAGAGCACGTGTTGGCGTGGTGACCACGCCACGGACAAGGCCAAACACGTGCTCTGCGCGCTGACCGCGTCTGGTCGCCTCGACCAGCTAGCTTCTGGCCAGCCCCGGCTTGCCCAGCCATGTCTGGTGGGTTCGCGATGTCCACGCGCCCCTCTCCAGCCCCTTCCCCTCGTCGGATTCTTCCTCGCCGGACGATGACAAGCACCGCCGTACGTGTACATGTCACGGCCGCTGTCCCCTTCCCCTGGCCTCTTCCTCCATGTGCCATCGCGTCCGTCTGGTTGGTGTCAAGTCGGCACCGAGCGCGTCCAAGGCCAGCTTGCCTCGAGCTCCAGTGTGCGGATGAGGATACCATGGCGGCCATCCTCATCTGCTCGCTCCGGCTGGCTATATATAGCCAGTCCCCAGCCCTCTCGAGCTCACACCACCTTCCCTCCCTCTCTCTAGAACCTCTCCGCTATCCTCTCAATACGAAGAGCCCCAATTCGCCTCCACCATCGCCATGGCCGCCGCTCGGCCTCACCTAAAATCTGGCCACCACAGCCCACCCCTGACTCCACTGCGAGTACCCATGAGCTCGCCATGGAGCTCCACGTCCATCCCCACCATCCCCGCAAGCCCGTGTTCACCGGAGAGCCCACATCGCCCGGGCAGGCCACTCTCTGCCGTCGCTCGTCGCCACTCTCTCGGCCATCTCCACTGGCCGCGCCGCCCATCGTTGGATGCGGCAGACGCCGATGACCTCATCCACGCCGTCGCCTGGCCGAAAGGCTCGCTGGAGCGCCTGGACCCTGTCGGAGCCGAAGCCCTCTGTGGCTGCGTCGGGGAGAAGAGAAGAGGAGGAAGAAGGAGATGGAGGGAGGAGAGAGAAGCCGGCGGGGCCCGCATGTCATTGACCTATCGCCCGGGCCCGCCATTTTAAGTGGAGACGCACTTCTCAAAGTACGTCTTCGCGTTATGAAAGCGTAAAAGAGGACTACACCAGGGCAGAATATGTTTTCTCTTCAGCAAAAGCGTATTTTCCTAAAAGGCGCTTTCAATTCTTAGCCGCCGGCCAAAACCTCTAATTTGTGGTCATTCACCCGTTAGGGGCAGAAAAGCACATAATCTGTTTATTTTTCTGCCTAACGAACGAACAGCCACAACTTTTTAACTGTAACTCCGATTCAGGTGATTCCAATGCCCACGTTCTCTGTTCGTCGAGCCCTTTCCGATGACATCACTTTCACCATGTTGACACATTTTAAAAATGCCCATTTTGCCCATGCCCTATATTCCGCCCCTCCGAGAGGGAATCATCTCCGGCAAATTTTTCCACGAGGCGATCACACTTCTCTCCGGTGAACTCATCGACCCCCAGGCAAGCCGACCATCTGATATATGCCCTAAAGCATTGCTCTGTGTTATTATTGCATGTTTATTTAATGAATATGCCTGTGTAGAAATAATTAAACTCTTGTTAGGTTGAACTTGCTATTTACATTACCTGCTAATGCTCATCATGTTATTGCACTAGTGACTCGTATGTGATTCTGTGTGGAGATAGGTTGTTATGTTTTCATCATGCATCATTATTGTTATTGTAATAAAAGAATGTGACTTAATTATAACAACCTCCTCCGTCGGCTGGATCGAGTCATAGTGCCACTGAACCGAGCTCATCAGTGCAGCCACATTTGCCTTTATGGGGAGGCCCTGACTTGGTCCATTGTCTTGCCTCTTATCGGTACCACCAAAGAGGGAAGGTTATGCGTGCGTGCTACCCTGGCCCGGTAGGCGGCGATAACCTTGTGAGCCCAGTTGTTTGTTTAGCCCGGGGTCCCTGTTTGGGACAGTTTTGTTTGGCCACAACAGTGGCAGGTGTCAGGAGTGACACAGGCGCCACCCAGGACTTGACCCGGGAAGGGTATGATTGTCGGTGGGGCCATAAGAGTGCCGGGCAATAGACAAGTCTTGTTGGAGCAGCACCGGTCCACCCGAATGGGAACATGTACTAAGTACGAGGCCGGTAGCTCCATGGTGTGGGTAAAGTGCGTGACCTCTGCAGAGTGTAAATCTATTCGAATAGCCGCGTCCTCGGTCATGGGACACAGTTCGTACTAGGTCACACTATTTGGTCTGTGTCGAGTTGGGAGGAATAAACCAGATAATGTTATTGCTAAGAATGAACCAGAGAAAGGTATGATTTGTCAGACTTATAGTGCAGATGCATGGACATCGGATGATGTCAGGTATATGGGATGTTAGCCATGCGATGGCTATGAGATGAGTGGTCGGATGAACGCAGGACTTGGATTTGATTTGGATCGGGTTTGGATTAGATCCTATGATTATTCGGAGTATAGATTAATTACTTGATATGCTTTATCTTCGTCATACTACAGTTACTTTGATAATTAGCATGCTAGACAAACCTGTTATGATATGATATTGCTAAATAATCCTGCTAAGACATGATAGCTAATATTGTTAAGCTAATGAATACATGCTTGAATGCCATGGATTGCTTTGCTTGGTGTATATGTTATTTGGTTTGCTTGTGAGTACATTCAAAAGTACTCAGCGGCCTTCAATGTGGCCAGGTTCACCTAAGGATCCAACGTCCACTAGCAAGGAGCCGAAGTGTTCGCGGGCTACAAGAGTAACCCAGTCAGATCCCTGTGGATTGGAGCCGCACCAAAACCATGTTGCCTTAGAGTTTCTTCCGCTGCCATCACCTTTGTAAAATACCATGTAAAGACTTATATATCCATTAATAGAAATGCATGTGTTCATGATACTTGTTGAAAACACGCACGCCAGAGTAATTTCCTGGGCTGGTGTGTGCGGCAACCGTCTGGCTACAGTGGTATTCTGGCGGGGCGCCACAACAGAGGGGGAAAGAGGTGCGGTGGTGTTGATCAAGGGCCTGGGGGTGGCTTTTATAGGCGAGGCGTGGTGGTCCCGCGGGCTCCCAAGGATGGTCATGGCGGTAATCGCCATTGATTGCAAAACGTGGATAGGGGCGAGCTCGTTGGGGTCGGCGGAGCGGTCGGTGTGGCCGCAGCTATGCTCCAGTGAGCTTGCTGGCTCGAGGAAGCGCCAGGTGGCCTGGACGGTGCCGTCCCCGAGCAAATCATGGCGGAGGCCATTGATGGCAAGTGCGGAAGGTGGCGGGGTAGATAAGGCCGGTGGGGAGGCCGGTGAGCTGTGGATCAGCTCAGGTGGTTGCTAGTTAAGGCAGGGGCGAGCTGGCGTTCACGGTTGGGTCAGGTGCCTCTGGTATATAAGTGAAGCACATAGAGTATTCTAACAAAACTCGAATAATGTGTGTCCCTTTCAAAAAGGTGTGTTCAGCAAAGAGGATTGTGACAAACTAAAAAGCAAACAAAAGCAAGAACACTATAGCACAAGACGCTCCAAGTAAAACACATATCATGTGATGAATAAAAATATAGCTCCAAGTGAGTTACCGATAAATTGTAGACGAAAGAGGGGATGCCTTCCAGGGCATCCCCAAGCTTAGACGCTTGAGTCTTCCATGAATATTACCTTGGGGTGCCTTGGGCATCCCCAAGCTTAGGCTCTTGCACTCCTTATTCCTTTATCCATCATGATCTCACCCAAAACTTGAAAACTTCAGCACACAAAACTCAACAGAAACCTCGTGAGATCCATTAGTATAACAAATAAATCTTAAAATTTAGCTACTATTGTAAATTGATTCATATTTAATATTGGCATAATGTTACTATGCTCCAACTTCTCCATGACTCATACCCCCCGATACGATCCATAGATTCATCAAAATAAGCAAACTATACAACAAAAACAGAATCTGTCTAAAACAGAACAATCTGTAAAGATCTGAATTAATGTTATACTTCTGTTACTCCAAAAATTCTGAAAAATTATACAACGTGGGAAATTCATACTCCAATCTTGTGTAAAAAATTCAGAATTTTATAATGCTTCAGGAAAAAATAATAATTCCATCACTGGACGCAAAAGTTTCTGTTTTCCAACAGCATCAATCATACTATCTTCCAAATCATCCCAAAGGCATTACTTGGCACAAACACTAACTAAAAGATAAAAACACAATCATAACAGAGGCTACAATTGTGTAAACTCACAAAACAGAAAATATTGGGTTGCCTCCCAGCAAGCTCTTTCTTTATAGCCATTAAAATAGTCTTGAGATTTCAATGGTGCTCACATGAAAGACAATAATTGAAACACAAAGAGAGCAGCATGTAGCATGTGACAAACACATTTAAGTCTAATCCTCTTCCTATGCAGAGGCATTTTATAGGAAAATAAATTATCAAGAGAACCAACTTCTAGCATATGCAAATAGGAAGGATGAAGCATTAATAATTTCAACACAAAGAGAGGTAATTTAGTGACATGGAGATTTCTATAACCATATTTTCCTCTCTCATCATAATTACATGTAGGATCATAATCAAATTCAACAATATAACCATCACATAACATATTCTTCACATGATCCACATGCATAAAAGTTTTATAATCTTCCAAAATAGTGGGATTAACATCAACTAAAATCATGACCTCTCCAAACCCACTTTCATCAAAAAATTCATAAGATTGAACACTCTCCGAATATGTGGGATTCTTTTTACTTAAAGTTGACACTCTTCCAAACCCACTTCCAATATTATTGCAAACATTATCAATATCATATTCATCATGAGGCTTAAATAAATTTTCAAGATGATAAGAAGCATCACCCCAATCATGATCATTACAATAAGTAGTGGACATAACAAAATCATCATCCCCAAGCTTGTAGTTTTGCATATTATTAACACAATTGATAATAATAGAATTTATAATAAAATCATTGCAATCATGCTTTTCATTCAAGGAGCTATCATGGATCACTTTATAAATTTCTTCATAACAATTTTCAGATTCACGATTTTCAAGCAAAACTTCATAAAGATAATCTAGTGCACTCAACTCATTAGCAATTGGTTCATCATAATTGGATTTTTTGAAAAGATTAGCAAGTGGATGAGGATCCATATCAATATTTTTTAGCAAGCAAAGAAGCAAGCAAATAGGAAGCACATGGCAACACAAGCAAACAAACGAGCAAACAAGCAAATACAAATATTTTTGTGTTTTTGTAAATTGTTTTAGAAGTGGGGGAGATGAAAATGAGAGGCAAATGCAAATAAAAGTAAAATAAAATAAATGCAAGTGGATGATAGTTTGTGCGAAGGTACTTGATAGATTTTGGTGATATCTCCCCGGCAATGGCGCCAGAAATTCTTCCTGCTACTTGTAGGCTGCGTTGGTATTTTCCCCAAAGAGGAGAGGATGATGCAGTACAGTAGAGACAAGTATTTCCCTCAGTTAAGAACCAAGGTTATCAATCCAGTAGGAGAACCACACAGAACCTCGTTAGCAGCACCTGCACATACAAAACCAAACACTTGCACCCAACGCAAATAAGAGGGTTGTCAATCCTCTTAGCGGTTATTTGCAAGGATTAATTCTGATAGTGATAGATAGATAAAGTAAAATACTAAAAAAATAAAAATAAATAAATTGCAGCAAGGTATTTTTTGGTTTTTAATATATGATAAAAGTAGACCCGGGGGCCATAGTTTTCACTAGAGGCTTCTCTCTCGAGCATAGAACATACGGTGGGTAAACAAATTACTGTTGGGCAATTGATAGAAAAGCAAATAACTATGATGGATTCATGGCAATGATCATGTATATAGGCATCACGTCCGAGAAAAGTAGACTGACTCCTGCCTGCATCTACTACTATTACTCCACCCATCGACCGCTATCCAGCATGCATCTAGGGTATTAAGTTAATTAAAACAGAGTAATGCCTTAAGCAAGATGACATGATGTAGACAAAGTAAACTCAAGCAATATGATTAAACCCCATCTTTTTATCCTTAATGGCAACAATACAAATACGTGGCATGTCCCTTTCTGTCACTGGGATTGAGCACCGCAAGATTGAACCCTTCACAAAGCACCTCTCCCATTGCAAGATAAACCAATCTAGTTGGCCAAACCAAATCGATAGATCGGAGAGAAATACAAAGCTATAATAAGCATGCATAAAAGAGTTCAGAGAAGACTCAAATATTTCTCATGAATAATCTGATCATAAACTCACAATTCATCGGATCCCAACAAACACACCGCAAAAGAAGATTACATCGGATAGAACTCCAAGAACATCGAGGAGAGCATGGTATTGAAGATCAAAGAGAGAGAAGAAGCCATCTAGCTACTAGCTATGGACCTGAAGGTCTATGGTAAACTACTCACATATCATCGGAAGGGCAGCAAGGTTGATGAAGAAGCCCTCCGTGATCGATTCCCCCTCGGGCAGAGTATCAGAAAAGGCCTCCAGATGGGATCAAGGAAGAACAGAGGCTTGCGGCGGCGGAAAGGTTTTCTCTTCTGGATCTCTGTTGGTTTTGGAATATTTGGGAATTTATAGCGCTGGAATTAGGTCAAGATGTGCCACGAGGGGCCCACAAGCCTAGGGGCGCGCCCTACGCCCCAGGGCGCGCCTCCCGAGCTTGTCACTCCCTCGTGGCTCCTCTGGTCTTCTCCTGAAGCTTCGTGGGTCTCTTCTGATCCAGAAAAAATTAATCCAAAGTTTTTTCTCGTTTGGACCTTTTTTGATAATGATTTTCTGAAAAGACAAGAACAAGCAAAAAACAACAACTGGCACTGGGTACTAGGTTAATAGGTTAGTCCAAAAAAAAGATATATAATTGCATAAAGTTGCATATAAAACATCCAAGATTGATAATATAATAGCATGGAACAATCAAAAATTATAGATACGTTGGAGACGTATCAGGTGGTCTCATCTTTTGCAGGAATTTGACAGTGAAATTTTAGACCGCGAAAAGATAGGAGAAGTGTTGACAAACATTTCCCTGATAAAGGAGGAGCAACAATACAATCCAAAGGGTATATGTATCCCCTACGGAACGGTCATGGCTTTGGATAGAGCTACAACTTGTACCTTTGGAGATACAGGACGGCCATTCGTCGGTTTAGAGGAATCATCCACAAAACTGAGGGTAAGGGAAGAAAGTGATTTATTTTACTATAACAACTCTTTGCACCCTGATACGTCTCCAACGTATCTATAATTTTTGATTGTTCCATGCTGTTATATTATCAATCTTGGGTGTTTTTATATGCGTTTACAGCAATTATATATCATTTTTTGGGGCTAACCTATTAACTTAGTGCCCAGTGCCAGTTGTTGTTTTCTGCCTGTTTTTGGTTTTACAGAATATGAATACCAAACGAAGTCCAAATGCCACAAAACTTTTTGGAGATTTTTTTCTGGACATAACCAACACTAGAAGCTTCGGAAGAAGGCCAGAAGCCCCAGGAGGTGTCCACGAGCCACCAGAGCGCGCCTGGGGGGGCAGGCGCGCCCTGGTACCTCGTGGGCCCACCTCTACCTCTTTTGACCTAATTCCACCACTATAAATTCACAAAAATCGGGAAACCAAAAGAGGAGTCCACGGAATACTTTTTCCGTCGCCGCAAGCTTCTGTTCTCGAGAGATCCCATCTGGAGGCCTTTTCCGGTACTCCGCCGGAGGGGGATTCGATCACGGAGGGGCTCTACATCAACCTTGCTGCCCTTCCGATGATGCATGAGTAGTTTACCATAGACCTTCGGGTCCATAGTTAGTAGCTAGATGGCTTCTTCTCTCTTTTTGATCTTCAATACGTTGTTCTCCTCAATGTTCTTGGAGTTCTATCCAATGTAATCACTTTTGCGGTGTGTTTGTTGGGATCCGATGAATTGTGAGTTTATGATCAGATTATCCATGAATATTATTTGAGTCTTCTCTGAACTCATTTATGCATGATTATTATAGCTTCGTATTTCTTCTCCGATCTATTGATTTGGTTTGGCCAACTAGATTGATTTATCTTGCCATGGGAAGAGCTGCTTTGTAATGGGTTCGATCTAGCGGTGCTCAATCTCAGTGACAGAAATGGACATGACACGTATGTATCGTTGCTATTAAGGGTAAAAAGATGGGGTTTATTCATGCGTGAGTTTACTTTGTCTACATCATGTCATCTTGCTTAAGGCGTTACTCCGTTCTTTATGGACTTAATACACTAGATGCATGCTCGATAGCGGTCGATGTGTGGAGTAATAGTAGTAGATGCAGGCAGGAGTTGGTCTATTTGCCTCGGACATGATGCCTATATACATGATCATTGCCTTGGATATCGTCATGATTATTTGCTTTTTTATCAATTGCCCAACAGTAATTTGTTTACTCACCGTATGCTATTTTCTTGAGAGAAGCCTCTAGTGAAAACTATGGCCCCCGGGTCTATCTAAATCATATATTAAAAATCCTAAAATACCTTGCTGCACTTTTTGTTTATTTATTTTATTTTGTATTTTTGTTTCAATCTATCTATCTATAACATACAATTTAATCTTGCAATTTACCGTCGAGGGATTGACAACCCCTTGTTTGCATTGGGTGCAAGGATTTGTTGTTTTGTGTGCAGGTGCTGCTAACGAGGTGTTGCGTGATTCTCCTACTGGATTGATAACCTTGATTTCATAACTGAGGGAAATATTTATCTCTACTGTACTGCATCTCCCTTCCTCATCAGGAAATTATCAACGCAGCTTACAAGTAGCACACCCCAGTAAGTTGCAGAAGATGTCACCACTTCGTCAACCCCTAAGAACAAAGAAGCCTGGGATGAAGATATTCGCAAAACACAGAGAGTGGAGAGCACTAGGGAACATAGGAAAGTTCTCTCTTTTTCCTTAAGCTCTCGGCAAAGTTGTCTTCGTTGTATTATTCTGTATATAATTATATGTTTTTTATAGTCAAACAAGCGAAAAAACGATCGCCTGCGGTCGTTTGAAGCACCGTCTTTGATTCTGTTTATTTGAGCGCGCAGGCAAAAAGGAGCAAACGACCGCTCAAGCGAGCGCCAGTGCCCGCTTGGAAGGCCGCCTTACAATCTATTCCGCGGAGAGAAATTGCGCCTCTTTGGAAAAAAAAACGTTTTTGTCTCGCAGGAGAAAAGGGATCAGACGGACGCCCGAACGATCGGACACGCCCGTTTTTAAGGCAGTTATTCATTCTGAGCTCGGTGGAGAAAGGTCAAACGACCGCTCAAACGATCGGTCGCGGTCGTTTGAAAGGCCGTCGACCATGATTTCTTTTCGGATTCTAACAGAATTTCGCCTGATGTTATTTGGTTTGTTTCCCATACTTTCTAACTTCCTTATCTCGATAAAACTTGCGTCCTTAGCCTCCTATAAACAGAACCATTGTTCCTGTTAGAAATTAATTAGTGAATTATAATTAGCCAAAGGGTGTGTCCAACCCCGAACAGTCATGTATCTTCTCTGGACAGTCATGTCCCTTCTCTCTCTCTATTGCCAATAGACACCTGTTCTGGAGGGATGCCTCTGAACAGACACCTCTTCTTCCCATCTCTTCTATATGTATATATACTCGAGAATCAATATAAATAGGACTAATCGTCCATTCACTTCCAATCAGCACGCTCGTAACCGAGAGCAATTTAGCCACACAGAACGAGAAGAAAGTACGGGAGACGGCGTCCTCAACAGGATCGCATTTCGAGGCACAGCAATGGCTGGCGCCCGTCGGGCCACAAAGTCCTCCGTCGCTGTGTCTGCAGCACACCACGAAGCACCAGGTGCCCCGCGGCCCCGTCGATGCCCCCGGCGAGGCCAACAAGAACATGAGAAAGAAGATACATGTCGTCAGGCCTCAAGCACGAAGAATGGCACCAGAAAGCACAAAGCGATTTTTAATTCTTGATCTAATTGCTACGATAGATACCAGTGCTAGTGCTAATTACCTACAGCATTTGTTTTGTTCTTGACTAGCATAGCAGAAGTCGCTACCCACGAAAAATGTCTACGGCGGCATACTCGAACAGGGATCCCGCTCCCCGGTAGCGCGGCACGGCAAGTCCCCGGCGATCTGGCAGGAGGCAAGGCACCATCAGGCGCTCGGGTCGTCGAGCCACAGCATGGCGGCACGGCGCGTCTCACACGCTCGGCCGTCGCGGCGCTCTTCCATTCAGCCCACCGGCATGGCGGTGCGCACCTAGTAGCCCGGCACGCGGCGTCCTCCGACTCGTACCCGAAGCGCTCCTCCCCAACGCAGCCTCCCGCCGAGCGGCTGCACAAGAACACAACAGGCACACGGATCGTGTAGGCGAGGCGTCCTCTAGGCATGAACAACGGCGGTGTTTTTCCAATGCCACGACACACTCACGCACAAGATAAGCATTGGGGAAAACCTTATCCCTTCGGCAGGTTTGCAGTTTGGTTTTTCCTGTTTTATTATTAACGGAAATGCCCTTATTTCTCTGTTGAGCCATCAGGCTTATTTCAGTCTCCGGTGCTATAGTAATCCCGTATATATTTACGTAATTTCTGATTTAGTCCCCAGGTTAACAAAACCTTGCAATATAGCCCTCTGGCTTTCAACATTGGACAATCAGGCCATTTGGAAATTGCAGTTTAGCCCTTGGGCCTTACAGTTTTAACCATCTGGTTTTAATTATGCATGTTTAAGCCCTCGGCCTAGACTTTTATGTCTTCCAAAATTGCATAAAAATATAATTACGTACCATTTACATCATGCAAAAAATTATTTGAAGCCTCATGTCTTCATACATTACATAAATATGTAAATTGTTAAATTTCGCATCTATATGTATTACCACAGTAATACTAATGCAAAAGAATGTTTTGCGTACATTTATTCCTTCAGAATTTAAGACAATATATATGTCTTTACGGCAAACATTCCTTATGACATGCGTTTTTAGGACAACAACTATCTTTGGAATGGAAATTAAATTTCCTTACAAACATTGATATAAATTCAAAATATGAATTATAAAGTGTCTTACTTAATATGAGTATGACTAGCCCAAATTTTATTTGTGAATCACAAGGTATTTGTGGCATCTACTGCACCATGTGCAGATTATCCACCTATACTGTGAGTGTTGGGGGAATTACCCGCGGCTAGACCTGACATTGCAAGGCATAACCCGGCAGGACCAAAGGGGCCATAACCGGGTCATGCATGGCATTAAACGGACCGGCTCTCTATGGGCTGGCCCCTGGAAGGAACCTAGTAAAGAGAAGCAGGACCCGGCCTGGGTAGACCTGGCTCGGAGAGAAGACCCGGCCTGGGTAGATCAGTTCGGAAGAAAAGATCCGGACTAGGATCCGACTTGTAAATAGAAAAGAGACTAGTTGTAGTCCTACTAGGACTCTACGTGTAAGCCGGTCCCTTCAACTTATATAAGGAGGGGCAAGGCACCTCAAGAGGGACAAGTCAGATAGACAGATAAACTAGTAGCTCTCGAGATGGAGGTAGCGAAACAACACCCTTGTAATTGAGATCCAAAGCAATATAATCAAGCAGGACGTAGGCTTTTACCTCCACCGTGAGGGGCCGAACCTGGGTAACTCCGTGTCTTCTCGTTCCCGATCAACCCTGTCAAGCTTCCACCTTCGTGCGATGACTTTATCATTAAGTCCTTTCACAAGGGCATCTGTTGTGCTAAAACCACGACAGTAGGCGCCCACCGTGGGGCCCCGCACGGTGGTATTGTTCTTGGAGGGAGCTCTCCAGGGATCGAGGAGCTCGTGATTGGCCAGAGGAAGAAAAACTGGCTCGAAAGGATCTACATCATCTCTGAGTTCGTCGATCAAGATCAGTTCCAAGTTAATATAGTACTAGGCTTGAGAAGAAAAATTGGTGGTGTTACAGGCGCCGCCATGGGCGTTCTGCCCGATCTAATCTACTCGGCTGTCGTTAGCCGTCGGTGGATCTACCTTTTCATCAAAGTCAGTTCTGGTCTCGTCTAAAGATCGAACTTGGAAGAATTTTTGTGGATGGTGTTTCGCACACCACCGCGAGCGGATCCAATCTACATCTACACACGCATCGTCGGAGCACACGGTTTACATCCAGCTATCTCGCCGAGCTGCGACAACAATTGACGCTCGACGTTTCAAGCCATCCATGCCGTCAGGTCCCACCATTGGAAGCACGCATGTGAGACCCGCAAGATGGTCCTTGCAGATGCAAAAGATGGCGTACGGCCGAGGCCTGCAAGCGTCAAACAGCGCATCAAGTCAGGCAAGCCGATGCTGATTTCCACTCCGTCGCGTCGACGAGGCGATTTGCCAAAACGCCATGCGTCTGCAGTCAGTACTACTCCTGAGACCTCCTTCAGATCGGCTTCAAACTCACCTCGTGGGGAGCAAAGGAAAAAGTTGCAGCCCGAGAGCAGGTGCGCCACTACGAGGCAAATCAGTAATGCCAATCCACTACTAATAAAATAAATCAACCGTGTTGTACTAGTACTTGCTGCCATAACCCCACGTGAAGCATCAAAGGTAAGGTGGTGCATGCACGCATATCTTCTGGATGGGATTAGTAGTACAACTTGGTAGTACTCCATCCGTTCCAAAATATAGTGCGCCCGTGCTTTCCGAGGTTCAACTTTGACCATAAATTAACCAACGAGACCGACTGCGACGGGAGCAAAAATTATATAATTGAAAACTTCTTTCGAATACGAATTCACTAGTATAATTTTTGCCCCCGCCGCAGTCGGTCTCGTTGGTCAAATTTATGGTCAAAGTTGAAGCGCGGAAACTGAGGACACACTATATTTTGGAACGGAGGGAGTACTAGCTTGGAAAAGCGGTATGTACTAGTAGTACTACTTGGATCGATAAATGGTCAACTCAAGGCGGTCATAACAAATGACTGCCGCTGGTGGAGCTCGCACCAACATCGGTGCCGTACGGCGCCGCCAGGTCCGGTCTACGTAAACAGGCCAGAGGCCGCGTCATCGTCCGCCTACGGAACGTTGTCCTGCGAACACATGTGCCGGCGAGCAAAGTAAATCTGGCCGAAGCCGGCTGGTCAACACATCAAAAAAAAAGGAAAAAAAGGATGGATCAATCTGCAGCGTGAAATATTTGGGCGAGTCTGATCAATCGGACATCTCAGCGGACGTACACATGGTTCATCTGTCGTCCAAATAAATCAGGTGCTATCCGCTCTATTTATTTTATCAGTATACTTTAATTCCTCCGAGAACGATTATATTGTCTTTAATATTTTTTTACACAAGACAATTGTTCACTGTTCATGAGAGACACGACAAGATCGTCTGTCGTCCAAATGCATCAGGACAATTATTTATTACAAAGGTGACATTATATCACAAGTACGGAGCTCGCGCCAACATCATCATGCACCAGCGTCCGTCCATGCCGCACTGCTCGACGGACACGCGCGCAAGACCACCGTCCCTGCGGTCCAGTCTACAACGAAACCCGAAGACCGTACCGGTGCCCACCTGCACGGGCTGCCCGGTGAACGTGCGCACAAGCCGCCGCCCCCGCGGTCCAGTCTACATCAACACGCCGGGGCCGTGCCCGCCCATACGAGCTGCCCGACGGACTGGCGCGCAAGTTGCCGCCCATGCGGTCCGGTATACATCAACACGCCTGGACCATGTCCGTCCGTGCCGCACTGTCCGACGGACTACCGCGCAAGCTGTCGCCCCCGCGGTCCGGTCTACGTCAACACACCGGGGCCGCGCCCACCCGTACGAGCTGCCCAATGGACGCGCACAGGCCGCCGCCCCTGTGGCTCGGTCAACTCCAACAACACTGGAGCGAAAAAGAAAAAAATATATATATTTATTAGTCTTGCGTGACGTCGCCGGAGCCCGCGCCAGCCTCCACCCGCGCCGGGTTGCCCAATGGATAGGCGCATTGGCCTGTCATTCCCACAGTCCGGTCTGCTTCAGCATATCAAGGAAACGAGAGAGTCAATCACGGGTGACCAATACTTGGAGAAGCTAGGTGAGCCGGCCACCGTTAAGCAGGCAATTCAAAAAAGAAAAAAAAAGACCCTGGAGGAGCCAGGAGATCCGGACCAAGTAAGAATAGCAAGGAATGGGTCAAGAGGCGTATGAACTTGATTTGGACAAAAACGGCTTTGTTGAACGACATATGTCGAGGACATCCGACGAGCATCGCAAAGATCATCAACTCGTCTTTGGCACACCGATAGAGGGCCGACGCACGCCAGTCCCAGGATAAGACCTGGCGCACGTCTGAGACATGATACAACAATTCCAGGCAGAAAAATGGCTTTATTATATGAAATGGAGTATTACAATACTGTTGCTTACAACAATATTACATGGCTCCAAGGCTAACTAAATGGCAGCGGAGGTCTTGGTTCAGCGGCAACGACGTCTCTGGCTGGGCTCCACAACTCACAGGACTGGCTAGGTTACGATCTAGCACGACGGATCTTCTCCTGCAACTGGCCACGTGCAAGGCCAGGTGAGTACTTTGAATGTACTCGCAAGACAACCAAATACATAGCATCCAAAAAAGCAGATGAAAAAGCTAGCCATATGCTTATATAAGAATTTATTCTAAACATGGCTTGGAATTAACAGGAAAACATGGATCAAGCATGGCATAACATGGATCAGACATAACAACTATATGGCATGGCATAGCTATTTCTACGAAGCATGGTATCCAAAATTAAACTGAAACCTACACTACACTTACCTCCCATGAAGCATTAAAGTAATATGCTTTGACAACCATTCAGTTTTACTGCCCCTTCCGAGCTAACTCATGACTCACCGAGATCTCATCTCGTGATCATGTCAGGACAACATGGTGACTGCTCACAATTATCCCATAGTCCAAGTTACCACATTTACTTAGTAGCACATTCTTTAGCAAGTTTATAACAACAGGTTCGTCCTCCAGATCGACCAAGACCAAATAGTGTGACCTAGTACGAATTGTGTCCAATACCGCGGACGCGGCTATTCGAATAGATTCTTACACTCTGCAGAGGTTACACACTTTACCCACACCATGGACATACGTCCAACGAAACTTGCCTAACCTGTGACCCTCTATCGTACCACCGACAATCATTCCCCATCCGAGTCATGTCCTGGGTGGCCCCTGTGTCACTCCTGACACCTGCCACCATCGTGGCTAACTAAATTGTCCCAAACGGGGACTCCCGGGCTAAACAAACAACTGGGCTCACAAGATTATCGCCGCCTACCTGATCAGGGTAGCACGTGCGCATAACCTTCCCTCTTTGGTGGTACCGATAAGAGAGCACAAAGTTAGACCAAGTCAAGGCCGTCCCATAACGGCAAATGTGGCTGCACGGATAAGCTCGGTTCGGTGGCACTATGACTCGATCCCAACGATGACGGAGGAGGTTTAGTTTACAAGTTCAATTTAACCTTTCCATCATCGTACCATCACATCAACATTGGTAAGCAAGAACAATCATGTAACAACAGTATAGCAAACTCATAACAGTGTTGACAGTCATGGCATGAGATCAAATCATATCACTAACATGTTAATGGTCTTAAAAATATTGTTGCTAGCATGGGAAAATATGACATGAAAGCAATTCATGATATCACATCGAAAATAACACTAGCATCTGGCCCAGATGAAATAACAGGGCTATATCAGTGCAGACTAACAGATGATCTGAAATATACGGCAACACACACACAGGGTGCAAGCAAAGTCATCACGCAAGTCCAGAGCTCATGATAAGAGGTTGGCTTGCCTTGGGGTTGATGGAGTCACCGGGAAGAAGTGTGATGGGCTCGCGGAAAGATTTGCCGGAAAAGTTTCCCTCTCGAAGGGGCTGATTGAAGGGCAAGGGCAAAATGGTCATTTTCATAGTGTGAAAACATTATGAAAATAATACCATCGGAACCGGCTCGACGAACTGAAAACGTGGGCGTTGGATTTACCTCAATCGGAGTTACGGTCGCGGAGAAACGGCCGTTCGTTCGTTAAGCGATAAAATAAACAGAAATCTGTCCGTTTTAGCCCTTAACGGGTGAACGCCCGTAGCCTCTTCGGCCGGCGGCTGAGAAAATGAAAGCGCCTTTCTGGAAATGCGCCTTCCCGCAGAGAAAGCGTATTTCTTCCTTACGCCGCGGTTGATTACGCTTTGACCACGGGAAAGCGTATTTTAGCAAATACGCTTCCACTTAATCTGACGCGCGGGCCCGGCTGGGTCAACGCTGTGGGAATGATAGGTGGGCCCCACCCTATCTCTTCCCTCTCTCCTCCCTTCTCTTCTTCACCCCCGACACAGGACAGAGGAGGCTGCGGCCGCTCGATCCGTGCTCGCCGCCGGCGCCTCACTGCCCGGCCGGAGCTGCCGACGAGCGGGACGAAGCCGCGGGACCAGGCCGCACCTGTGGGGGCTGGCTGATAGGGCCGGGGAAGGCTGAGGCGGCGGCTGCCCATCCCACGGCAGACGGCCGGAGCAGGCTCGGTCGGGGTGAGCTAGGCGAGCTTCCCCCGACCAAGCAGAGGGCGGTGGTGGCTGCGGGAGCTTCGGGGAAGGCCGTGGACAAGGAGGGAGGGGAGGGGAAGGGCCAGGGCGCCGGAATTGCGGTGGAGGTCCGGCGGCAGAGCCGCGGCCATGGGCGGAGGGAGGAGCTCCGGGGCTCGAGGGGGAGCACTGGGGCTCGCTGGTGATGCAGGGAGTCTCGAAGGCGTGCTATTTATAGCCGTGGGGAGGAACTACACGACGGTGGACGGAGCTTCCAGAGGGTGGCACCGTGGCGGCGATCCGGTGGCGAATCCATGTCGGCACGGCCATCCACGGGCTAGAGGACGAGGGGGAGAGGTTCTAGGCGGCGTACGTGTGCGGTGGGCAGCTCGCCGGCGCTCGCGGACGAGCTGGAGCCGGCCGGAGAGGGCTCCCGAAGCCTCTGGCGCACAGGGCGCGCGGTTGGCGCGCTCCGCATGTGGCCACCACGTGGCCATGGCGTTGCCACGCCCTACATGAAGCCAAAACATGTCTGGGGGGGTTCTACACGCATCACTGGGTTGACTCATCCAGCTGGAAGGCACTGGATGGCTCTGATGTGACTGCACCTTGGTCAACTGCTAATGAACAGCAAGGTGTTTGATTGATGACATGGACATCTCCTTGCTCCTCTTGGCATGATCCTTGGCTGAGAGTGACCTCTCACTAAGGTGACCATCTGGGCAAAATTGCAGCACAAATGGACAACTCTAGCTAGCACCTCCTTTGTAAACTTGCAATCTGGCCAGAAATGAAAATGAAGATGTTGGGGAGAAATGGCTAAATAGATTTGGCTGATTTTTGGTGTAGGGTGATGATAGGGTCATGAGAGATATCTGGAGAAATTTCAGCTCAAATTGATCATCTATGAAGGTACTTCCTTCACAGAGATGCAATTTGGACAGAAATTGGAATAATTTACTGAAAAGGATTGGATAAATGAAATGAGCTGGTTTTTGGTATCTAGGGGTTATTTGCCAATGTCAATCACCCTGAAAAATTTCAGCCCAAAAGAATCAAGGGAGCAAGCACTTCCTTTGCAAACTGGAAATCTAGACAGAATTTGCAAATGGATGTTGTACTCAAATTTTGAATTGTGGCACTTGATATTTTGATGGATATGGTGAATATATGGGTAGGATAAGCTCCACAAATTATTTGGGATTTTTCCTGGCTACCAAAATGGTAGTTCCTTTAGAAAGGCCCCAAATTGAAATATTGGCTTTAAATAGGAAAATGCAATTTCCCTTATTTAATTATGGACAATTTTTTTGTGAGAGCTCAATATGATCACAATGAATATCTCCACAAGTTTTCATGAACTTTGGAGATGGGAAAATATTTTCCTGGATTTAATTCCTCAGAAAAGCAGAACAAGGAATTAATTCTAGATGAGAAATATTGCATATGACTTAGCAATATTTTTGCACATCTAGGGTTTATGGATGAAGGAGGATCTCTGGAAATTTTGGGAGGATTAGCAGAGCAAGGAAAATGATAGCTCCTTTGTAAACACAAAGGCAGGATTTCCAGTTCCAATATTTTAGAACTAGGGTTTGAACGAGGTTCGGGGTTTACTGACGGAGCTTGGCTGGCACAAGACCATGGGAAAAGCATTGAGAGACTGAAAATTGTCTGGATTCACCTGGTCACTCACCAGATTCCAGAGGAAAAATTTGGGAGAGGAAAGCTAGGAAGGAATAACAGTACAAAAATCGATAACCCGATTTTTGGGGTGTTACATCGCCACATTGCCTTCGGCTTCAATAAATTCCAGCTCTCAGCTGTCAACTATATGCTGGTTTGTGCCACAGCCAAGTATAAAGAATCTCAAGCCGGCTCCTCGAGCCGACTTAAGACCCTGGGGCTATACAAACATGACTCGGCAGATTCGGCCGGGTTCAACAAATACAAGAACCCCGGGTCGTTGCAGGTGATGGTGTCCTGGACTAGGGGGTACTCATCACGTTGTCTCCCGACCAGGTGGATCGGGAGACGAGGACCCCCTTGGCGGTTCACTCATGGGCTACTTCGGGCAGTCCATGAGGAATACATGGAAGACTCCCCAAGACTTGGCGCCCAAGCCGAAGACTCTCCTAAACCCTAGGCCTCCGGTGCATATATAAACCGAGACCAGGCTAGTCAATAGAGGGATTCATATTCATTATAACAATCTAGTGGTAGACACATGTACTCTGTACTATACCTCATATCAATACAATCAAAAGTAGGACGTAGGGTATTACCTCTTCGAGAGGGCCCGAACCTGGGTAAAACTCTGTGTCCATGTTACCATCGCTCCATGACGCCTAGCTTAGGACTCCTACTACGAGATATGCCGGATTTAGAACCGACATTCGTGCTTTCATTGAGAGTTTGGTGGGTAGTCGCCGCGGTGCGATGGGAATTCAGATCGGCTCCACCGCGATCTACGCGTTGGAACCGAGCTACATCGTCAGCGTCGGCATCTTCGTCGCTGACCCGACTGGTCACCTTGGCTGGACCGAGGACTAGGCTTCTCTTCGGATCATCAAGTTCGGACGGATGTCTTCGTTATCATCAACTCCGATCTCATCCGGGATCATGGAAAAATCGTCCATGGTGTTCGGGGGCTCAACGTCAACATTGCCCTCGCGCGATCATGCAGTTTTTTCTGGACAGCGGATTCGTGTTCGCCGTCCCCGTCTCCTCGAACGTCGCTTTGACGATTGCTTCGGTGGAATTGTGCGGAATTGAGTCTAGAACAACCCTGCAAAATTTCGTCACGTTCCGATGGAGGAATCTCCGGCGATCTCCGATATACCGGAGCCCTGTCGAATCTGGACGGGAATCTGGACGAGTTTAGAGCGAGGAGTCCAGCAGTCAGCTCAGATGTCCTTTGGAAGATCCAACCGTTCATCGGCTGTGGAATTCCCATATCTACCACCCCTCAAAATTTCAGCTCGATCCAACCGTTCAAACTCCGGGAAGCGTCCAATGAGTGAATCAATTTTCGGATCTGTTTTCTGCGCGAAAACGAATCCGGCCCGAGTTCATCTTTTTCATGAACAGATTATCGGACATCCTTTTTGAAGGGAATTTTTTATAGGGTATTGTGTTTTGTACTCAAATACGTGCCCACAAATTTTAAGCCTTTTCCGAGGCGATCTTCGTCGTCGCGCCGGTGTCAAACCAGCCCGGCCACGTTGCTCCATGGCTGCCGACCTGCGCCAGCATCGACTGCGCCGTCGCTTCATCGAGCCGACGACAACCACCTCGGATCATCACCTCGGCGAGCCGACCAAGAGTTCGGCACCGCTCTCCCTAATGATCGTCAAGATAATATCGTCACCTTATGGATTGCACGGGTCGGGCGCGCTAGCATCGCCGCGCGGTCACCTCTCAAGCCGGCATTGACCGCGTCACAAAGTTTTGACCTGCGTCGGCATCGCCGCGCCGTTGCTTCTTCGAGCCGATGTCCACCTCGCCGACCTGCTTCGACACCTCGGCTGGCATGGGGGTTGCAAGGTCACCTTACCGACCTGCTCCGACACCTCGGCTAGACTGGGGGCTTCGCCATCTCTTCATCAACCTACTCCGGGGACTTCGGCGTCACCAACCGATCAGCTTCGTCACCTCGGCTGGACTGGGGGCTTCGCCACGCCACATCGACCATGTCGCGTCGCTACTTCATCAAGCCGAGCTCTTTGCTCGGCCACCTCGGGCTTGGGGGCTGGGACCTTGGTCAAGCCGAGGACTATGCGTCCTCGTCCCGCCACAAGCCCGCACCACGTCATCAACGCCGAGCACATTAACCAGCTAAGTCGCTTTCATGCTTAAATTTTCTAAATTCTTAATTTTTTGTTCGGTTTGACCAAGCATTATATTTATGTTAAAATATGTTTGTTAAAAATGAGGTTCGTTAAAAACCGCTTCTTTTTCCCATGTTAACTGGGGGCTCTTAAATTTATATGAGCCGTTATAATAAGTGTTTTCTTCTTAGTCGTTGCAAAGTCTTTTTCTACTACTCCTTTTTCCGACGTGAGTGTGTGGTCAATAGTCGGATAGTCTGGTTCCTCTCTAAAGCTGCTCGAGTTTAGTTCGCTAAACTGGCCTGAGAAGCACTCTGCCTTCGGGATAGGAGGTTGAAGCCGAAGGCTGACCCGCTTGAAGTCTGGATATCGGATGTATCATGTTAAAGCACGACGGAAGCATAATTTAATTTTAAGACCAATTTTCGGATTGGCACCAAAAAACTTGATTTAGTTCGGACGTAAAGTTTTTACTAAAGTTTTTTGGTTTCCCGAGCTTATGGCACCTTTAACCTACTTGTATGTTTTCCTTTCAGGAGGCGGGACATCCTCTTGATCGAGGTGTTCCGCGTGATGGTTTTGCTCGGGAAATCTTTTCTGACCCGCAGTTCGGCATCTTTCCTGCCGAGCTGCACCTCGGCGTTGTCAAAACCATAAGCCTCGCAGTACGACGCCGGACGCCTTTAAAGCATCAACAATATCAACGGGGGGCTGCGACTAGAGCCGAACTCACCAAAAGCCAAGGTACTTTATGGAGTCCTCGGCCAAACGTTCTCGGATATTGCTTTATATGCATCAGTTTCGAATTGTGTCTTCGGTCAATAGTTGGGTTGCCCGGCTCCTGTGCTTGCCTCCTACGTTCCGCTTTGTTCGGCTAGGTGTGCAAAGGGAGAACCACTGTGATTGTACTTCCGATTTAACTGGTCAAGTACCTCAGTGGAGAAAGCCGAAAACTGACTGTCACAATGAGCGCAAACTGGTCAGCGATCCGATGACTGTGTCAAACTATAGATCGATAGAGGTTATCCCGTGGGCCTATCATAAAATTGGCCGAAGTGTTAATGGCTTGACCTCGGCTGACGCCGAACACTAACCGGGGGCTAGTAACTGGCCTCCCAACTTTAAGCTCTTATGACCAAGTGAAAGTTATAAAGCCTGGATATCTGATTGCCTTGTTTCCGCTAACAGAACCGCCTCTGGGCACCGAGACGTCGACTAAGGGTTGTCTTGTTACTGCGGAAACACCCTGCGTAGCATCTACAAAGGGGTAGAAGCCGACGATGGGCCACTCTCAAATGATAAACGGTCACAAAGGAGTCAAAATAGCATATAGCATAAAAGCGAGTGCTGCCTTCCCATAAATCGTTATAAAGCCACAATATGCATCAATTTGACTTGAGATCTGGCCAAGCTGGGTTGCCTGGCTCCTGTGCTTACCCCCTACGTTCCCGATTGTTCGGCTAGGGGGTAAAGGGAGCACCTCTGTGATTGATACTACCGGGTTATCCGGGTTAGTACCTCAGACTGGGTGAAGCCAAAAGCTAGCAATCTCAAGAACATAATTGGTCGGCAATGACGAAAGTGAAAATCTCGGTTTTTTTTAAATCCAAATACTTCGGGAATCTTCCCCGAATTGATCTTCACTATTTTTCTCCCACTTAGATCGGAGGTGAAGTTACATCATCCTGCTTAGCATGACAACCCAAAGAAAGGAACTGATAGCGGGACTATTTTCTTTGGAAGATGTTTCTTACGTTAAATAGTAATATAACATATCTCTCCGCATACCTTTGTTTATAAAACCGTATGGCCGGATTGCCTTGTTTGCCGTAAATCTTTGCCCTTATAAAGGCTTTATAAAGTAGGACAAACACTCCTCGGCTACTGGCCGAGGAGGTTGAAGCCGATGGTCGGTCAACAAAGTTTTGTACAATACGGATCCGAGCATTAATGATGTAAAGTACTTGGATACATAGAATCATTACACATAAATTATGACTAAAGTCAATTTACTCCGGATATCGATCCTTAATTCGGCCACCCTTGCCCAAATTAAGGCTCGGGGGCTACTGGGCTTCGCGCTTCTCACGTAAAAGCCATTAACGGGTTACATCGATCCCCTGATCGGGTGTTGCCACCCGACCAGTGTCTCGGGGGCTACTGCATTGCCTATTCAATACAGAAAATTCAAAGTGCCGAATAGTTTCCGAGGAGATTACGATCCTCAGGTTGGTCGGCCGCACCCAGCCTGAGTCTCGGGAACTATGCACACCGCGTTTCTATTTTTAAGTATGCTGCCGAGCAAGGAATTGATCCTTAGGCCGATTTCGCAAATCGACCTGAGTCTCAGGGGCTACTGGGATCAGCGGTTTTATTTTATCCTTCAGGTGCATCTCGGATTTTATGTCGGCACACACCTTGATGGCTACTGGTTATACATCTTGGCAGAGAATAAATTGCACCAATCGGAAACAATTCTATAAAACATCAGCCCATGGCTGAGGTGGTGCACCACCTCGGAAGCAGTCCGGCATAAAGCTCGGCTGTGAGTGGCTGGCTCCATAGAGAACTTTTTCGGCATTAAGCTCGGATTACCTCCTTCAAACTTTTTCAAAGACGAGGTACTCTATGCCTCCTCGGCGGCAGTCCGGCGCTGGAGCTCGGATACAGACCGGCGTTGGAGTTTGGCTGCTAAAATGTACCTCGGATGCAGTCCGGCGTTGGAGTTCGGCTGCTAAAATGTACCTCGGATACAGACCGGCGTTGGAGCTCGGCTGCAAAAATACACCTTGGATACAGACCGGCGTTGGAGCTCGGCTGCAAAAGACACCTCGGATGCAGTCCGGCGTCGGAGCTCGGATGCAAGAGGACACCGCCGCACGGGAAAAACTTCGAACCCAAGGTATGGCGTACAAAGTAACAAGGCACTGATAAAGGCCAAGAACCTAAAGGGGCTCCTCGGATACTCGACGTATGAACTCTTCGGATGCACCTCGGCGATCCTCAAGATCGGAGATGGGAAGATTTGTTGAACCAGTTTTCAAGACCGACGACCGAAGACGAAGAACAGTTAGGAAGAACCGAGGCGCGTCCCCAACTTGAAGACCGGTTCAGGGGGCTACTGATAGTGTCCTGGACTAGGGGGTACTCATCACGTCGTCTCCCGACCAGGTGGATCGAGAGACGAGGACCCCCTTGGCGGTTCACTCATGGGCCACTTCGGGCAGTCCATGAGGAATACATGGAAGACTCCCCAAGACTTAGCGCCCAAGCCGAAGACTCTCCTAAACCCTAGGCCTCCGATGCATATATAAACCGAGGCCAGGCTAGTCAATAGAGGGATTCATATTCATTAGAACAATCTCGTGGTAGACACATGTACTCTGTACTATACCTCATATCAATACAATCAAAAGCAGGACGTAGGGTATTACCTCTTCGAGAGGGCCCGAACCTGGGTAAAACTCTGTGTCCATGTTACCATCGCTCCATGATGCCTAGCTTAGGACCCCTACTACGAGATATGCCGGATTTAGAACCGACAGCAGGGAAGACAACCCGGTCCCGGGGGCTGCTGACTTATTGGCGAAAATATAAAGGCTACCAAAGAGAATTAGCTGCCACGATGCGCAGTTCAAACATGGGTACCCTGCCTTATTGACGAAAAAGTAAGGGTTGCCAAAGAGGACTAGCTGCCATGATGCGCAGTTCAAACATAGATATCCTGCCTCATTGGCGAAAAAGTAAAGGTTGCCAAAGAGGACTAGCTGCCACGATGCGCAGTTCAAACATGGGCATCCTGCCGTATTGGTGAAAAGAAAGGTTACCAAAGAAGACTAGTCGCCATGATGTGCAGTCTAAACATGGGTATCCTGCTCAATTATGATCAATGGAATAAAGCCGGCTTATCTGGACCCCAGATGTTTTGCAGTAGTAGCATTGTCTCCTGTATATCCTATGCTGAGCTTTTCCATGATCATATGGTCACTTGGGGGCTTCCAACTCACCGAGTTTAGCTTTCTCACCCTCTTGACCCGGCATACACCAAATATTATTCTTGGTTATACCTGCCTGTTAGCAAGATGCTACTCCGAAAAGGTGACCCGATGAACGCCTGATGAGTCAATCACAGAGGTGACCCTGAACTCATCAAAGTTAAAACACCGGTTAAGTCACGTGAGAGCCGGCTTTCAGAGAGCTAGGACAAACCAAAAGAGGCCAAAAAGCCTGCTTCACAGAAGCGAATCAGACTCGAGCCTTGAAAGCCGGTCTTTATGTCATGCCTCGAAAGCCGGCTTAATATTTAAGTTATTTTTTCTGTCATGTTATTTCTTTTATATATCTCTTTCTATGCATTTTCTTTTCAGGTATCAATTTTCATACATACGACCCGGGTTATAAATAGAAACTGGGTCACAGAATTGACCGGGTCTTGGGACATTTAATTTGTGCTTTGTATTACAATACAACACTTCTGGATTTCTCAAACATATATTTGCCGGGTTGCACTGCAATCACGGCCAAGGTTTCAATTAACATCAAAGTCTATATGACCAGGTTGAGCAAACTGGCATGATCAGACTATATTTTTCGTCAAATTGTCATCAACTCAAAAGCTAACATATTCAATGCGCGAAGGCATTGACAGATTACGGAGTTTTGCAACAACTATTACAAAGCCATAAATGGGCCATTTTCAACAAGTTTTTATCACAATGGGTTAAGCCGGTGAAATTTATGGCTGAAAGCCGGTAGCTGGATTGTCCAGGTTGATGTGTTGCTTGGTTTGTCTCGGCATCAGTGGTCGCTGGCCTTTATATTTCAAGTGTCGAAGCCTCGAAAGCCGGCCTTTATTTTGTTAAGCTGCAATTCTAGTCAGGGATTCATATTAAGCAATCAATATAATAAGTTTTTTAGGATGATCTTTGGCACAAATATTTCAAAATTGCATGATGGCATTGTTAGATAAAGCAACAAGTCCTGCTCCTTCAACTCAGAAATTTCAGAGCCGGCCTAATTCAGCATTGCATGTATACATACAAATGGGTTATATTATTCTCACACGGTCCCAAGTCGCTGCAAACTTGTGACCCGACACTTGGGGGCTACAGACTATCTGCTTTTTTACTCTTAATTAACAATCAAGGATATTCACAAGAAAAGTCTCGAGTCGCTGCAGGCATACGACCCGGCACTTGGGGGCTACAGCATTCAGTTATTTAAACAAATCATAAGGTTCAAATTGAAGACCCGGCCCATCACACACTGATGACCCGGCCCTCGGGGGCTACACATGTGAAATGCAAAACATTCAGGTTATGACTGGCGACTCAGATGAACAACCGGATTTCTCCAAAGTTGCAAACATTTATATTTAAGCAGGTCTTAAGCTATCACTACGTTCTACTCTTAAGACTTGGGGGCTACACTAGCTGAAGCTTTGTGAGCACAAGACAATTATAAAGTCCCAGCTTGCCGCAGGCCAGGTAACCCGGTACTTGGGGACTACACTATTTGCAGCTATATAATCTACAACATTCAAAACCAAGTTCAAGTCCCAGGTTGCTGCAGGCAAGACAACCCGGTACTTGGGGGTTACATAGTCAAGATATTATTTCTATGCAAAGCACCAAGTCATCATGAACTGAGAAACTCAGAGCTTGGGGGCTACAGGTAATATGAAAAAAAAAAGAACAACTTCAAGCTGTCAATTTTGAGCGAGCCAGGTCTCATTTTCTTGGTGGAGGCTTGCAAAGTTCATCTCCTCCAAGTTATTCATAGAAGGCCCAGAAGCATTGAAGGTCGGCTCAACATCAGATGGATTTCTTATTTCCCAATATTTCTATCAAGACAAAGCACTGGAAACTGACTCAACATCAGATGGGTTATTTTTCTCAATATTTTTCTGCGAGGACCCAGTGTCAGCAAGTTGACTGCAAAGCCAGAATGTTGATATGACAAAGAAAACCAAAAAAATTCCAGGAGCTGGTTCATTGAATAAATCGGCTATTTGAGCAAGCCGGTCCTTTAACGTATTAATTATTCTTATTTCATGAGCTTAGCATGAATAAATTCAAGCTAACCTAGGGGCTAATGTCGGGGGAATTACCCGCGGCTAGACCTGGCATTCCAAGGCATAACCCGGCAGGACCAAAGGGCCCATAACCGGGTCACGCATGGCATTAAACAGACCAGCTCTGTATGGGCTGGCCCCTGGAAGGAACCTAGTAAAGAGAAGTAGGACCCGGCCTGGGTAGACCCGGCTCGGAGAGAAGACCCAACCCGGAGAGAAGACCCAGCCTAGGTAGATCAGTTCGGAAGAAAAGACCCGGACAAGGATCCGACTTGTAAATAGAAAAGAGACTAGTTGTAGTCCTACTAGGACTCTACGTGTAAGCCGGTCCCTTCAACTTATATAAGGAGGGGAAAGGCACCTCAAGAGGGACAAGTCAGATAGACAGATAAACTAGTAGCTCTCGAGATGGAGGTAGCGAAACAACACCCTTGTAATCGAGATCCAAAGCAATATAATCAAGCAGGACGTAGGCTTTTACCTCCACCGTGAGGGGCCGAACCTGGGTAACTCCGTGTCTTCTCGTTCACGATCAACCCTGTCAAGCTTCCACCTTCGTGCGATGACCTCATCATTAAGTCCTTTCACAAGGGCATCTGCCGTGCTAAAACCACGACAGTGAGGTCTACATCTTGTCATTTTAACAAGATGACTACCTTCAAGTGCTCTTCCAAATATTAATATTATAGTAAACACAAGGTAATAGAAACCATGAGCATCTACTGATGAAAGTCAGATTATGCATCCTATTACTACGAGATCTACACCACATTCGGTGATTATCTTCAAAGTGTTATCTATATAATTTGTGGTATACACATAAGACCCCGATAGCATCAGCTACATTTATAAAATTTTCTCCTCAGAAGCATTTGTTGTTGTTCAGTAAAATGATTTACTCTCATAGTAAATATTATTCATGCACAATTACTATATGCCAAAATGGTATTCTTGTGCTAATTCAAGCCTCACTTTGCTTGAGTATGTCATAGAAAACTACACAAATATTTGAATGCCCTGGTGATTACCTTCTATTACATTGGTAAAATACATGGCAATGGAGCCTATGTCACTATTTTTAATTATAGTATCGTCCATCCATCAAGATGGATACCATAATTTATAGCAACGATTGAGTGTCTCAACACCTTTGCAAAGTCCACATCACATTGTGGTTATACTTTCATGGTGACTAACCAATGTTTAACATGCAAAGTCTATGCGTTTTGGCGGTGACTCTAAAGTCAGACATTTCCTTAAGAATGAAGTCCAAAACATTAGCAAAAATTTCATCACATGCGTTGTATTGAAGGATACACCGAGGCTCACCAATGATCACGTTGGCCATGATTGTTCTCAAACAAATCATTTCATCTATATATATATATATATATATATATATATATATATATATATCTTTTACTCCAAGAAGTAAATTAAATAGTGCATGAGCATTTCATGTAACACATTGCTGACATTTCCAAATGCACTTAACTCACATTAGGTGGGAGTAATTATTTTAAGATGGGTCATGGACATCTGTCATTGTATCCATCTGTGGCCTTATTGCCACTATAACTCCACCTTTTTGAAAAAATGCCATGGCTATTCTCTTGATAGCTAAATATGTGCATATGCATTTTATATGTCACCAACTTCACTTAGTTCTCAAACTAAGTACATAATGGATGAATACTTATTCACCTTGAATATATTGTTTTCAAACGATCATAAAGACAACTCTCAAGTTTGTCAAATGTGTGGTTATACAAACATCGTACCTATGATTACCAAACCCTCAAACATATGGTCAAACCACACAACAAATTTGTTAAAAAGGCAAATAAGTTCATTAGGATAAATTTGAAAATTGCAAACTTACAACCAGACCATATTCTGGTAAATGATTGTTCTCAGATCTTCATCAGAAGGAGAACCAAAAATCTAGTGCAATAAAAGGATGGTGAATTCCTTTGCACCGACAACATGTTTGCGTAATTAAATCTTTAGTAATATTGGAGACCTCATGTAATCTCCTAATTATTCCTAAAATATCTTTAGCCTATACTTGTGCTACTACATGTAGTGCAATGTCCAATATACTATTTTTAGGACATGATATTTGATAATTTTTGATTGTATGGTTCAATTCATACTCAATATTATATTATTGCGTACATAGTAATTTTCTAAATCTTAATAAATGATTATTTGGCTTGATAGCCTTATCCATCCTGGTTTGGGGTGATTAGAAAATTATTGACAATTCTATTGGTCATAATTTACCAAGTTTCAAAATTCCCCAAATCCTCATATTGTATATGCACCACATGTGCCAAAGGGGAAATAAGTTTTAAGACCCTCTCACCTTAAAATTCCAAATGAGCCACTCATTCTTCCGTGAACACATTTAGAAGATATATGTGGACTCAACAATTATCTGTGTGTATTAAGATACTTCATGGTACTCATAGAAACATTTATTAAATGATTTCAAGTGTGTCTCTTATCACACACTACCATGCATGATCTTATTAAATTAATTTCTCAGCTTATCAAACTAAGAGCAAGTTATCCTGCACACAGGATATGGACAACATCTTTGAACTCATTTCAAGAGCAATGTTTGATTATATTTAGTACTTTATGTACATACCCAGAATGGTTTAGTTAGATATCTTATCAAAGATACTAATATTAATTACATGACCACTTTTATAGAATTGTAATTTATCAGTCTCTTGCTGGACACATACGGCCCTACACACCGTAAGTATGATCTAAATCATACCAACTGCATATCATACTACTTCCCCCTTGTAGTAAGTACATGGAAATCAACAAAGTATTTCCCATCTGCGATAATTCGGTTGCATACCGATATCACCACTTCAGCGTACATCAATGGGCCCTCACAGCAAATTAGGGTTCTATGTGAGGAATAACTATTTTTCTGTCAATCATAAATACATTGAGCCCCAAATAGGGGAGTTATTATCAGCCCGTACATTGATGCATCAACAATAAGGACATTTTCTGGCATTAGGGGGAGATTAGTACCACAAAGAATGCCAAGAAATAAGTCATTAAGATTCAGTCCTGATGTCCACATACTTAAGAATCTGAACTAGAAGTTCAAAGAATCATATATTTGCAACACATTGCAAATCTGCCACCTACATTTACTAATGACAAATGTGTCACTAAATTTTACATTCCTGCAGTAAAATGTCAGAGAAAGTGGAGGTACCTAATAAACCACTATTCTCCCCAAATGAGAGCAAGAGGGGGAGAAATCTGACTAAATGAGATATAATTTCTCACATGCTTCCGTGGAAACAGAGGAAATTAGATCCTCAATCAGTAAATGCAATTCAACATCAAGTTGAAAGACACCTCATAGGATGCTCATCATCCAAAGCCCGGCATAGAAGTGCACACTATTTTTAGTGCAGGGACATCGAAACACCTTGACTCTATTGTTGTAGGAAATCACAATGAGTTAAAAAGGAATAAACACATTTCTACAAATTTCATCGATTCCACCAGAATCATATAACAAAAGACTACATTTGTCGACATATATTTCTTTGCAAATTGCTAAAACCTTTTGGGCCCTGAACCAAAATCCATGGTAGAGTGCCTCTTGCATTCATATTGGTTCACATGAAAGGAAGCAAGTAATGAAGAATAGCACTCGCTGAACAAATGAGTTGTATTTATTGCAGTAATACATACTCCTCATAAGTATCTCCCATATGGAATACAAATAACTTCTCATTCATAACAAAGTCAATGAAGTGGGGAGAAAGCGAGTCTTGTAGCAAAAGGGTTAACGCAGAGACCCGACATCGATTACGATGTAACATACCCTCTTGGTATGAGTGGAATTATGTTTCGATACTAAATATCATTGGCAGTATAAATAATATTATCCATGCAGTTAATGGATGTAGTGACTACATACTCATATGAATCACTCATTTTGGATATCTATATTGAAGTCCCTGAAGGGCTTATAATTCTGAATTCAAAAACAAATCGCAACATGTTTTGTGTAAACCTTCAGAAGTCACTCCATGACTCGAAATAGTCAGAAATCATATGGTACTACTGACTAAATGAGTTCCTTCCTTTAAAGTACTACTCAAATAATGATGATTGTTTATGTGGTTAATAAAGGAATCCCAAATTTGATTTCCTTATATCACATAGTGTATATCGATGACCTCGTCATCAATGTCTATTCAAGACCTAAACATACACAAAAATCATCTCAAGATGGAAAATTTGGACTAAACCAAAATTTAGCTTAACTTTACAAGTTGAGCATTCTCTCAGGAATGCATATCAGTCTACATATATCCAGAACAAATATGAGAAGTTGAATGTGGATATATCATACAACAAAAGGTATATGGTCAATATAAGGAATATCAGCTTATATCTCAAGCTCACAATAAATCTTGGACATTCCATCAAGAAAATCAAGATATGACCATGACATGAAATAATGATATTGGCTCATTATTTGATTCCAACAATGTCATATCAATGACTGATTTGCTGGAATAGCCTTCTTATGGAAGTCATCTAAATAGACTTTAACGGCTACTTCCACTTATCATTCTAACATAATTCCTTCATCTAATAGCATTGCAAAATATGCATGGCTCCATAGAATGATTAACCACACTCAAAATCGCGTGGTTGAGATTCATCAGAATCACATAACTTGATTTATCAAGATTCTTCTACTAGTGTTACTCAATACCTACAGGTTATATGAAGAGCAACATCATATAATACATTTCTCAAAAAATACTTATCCTCACAAATTATAGAAAAGTGGGGAAACAATTTGCAAACAAAATACTATGAAAATCCAACAGATTATTCACAAATCATGCCGATAAAATTGGTATGACACATCCTCCAGATTTGCAAAGTTCAGGGGGAGTAACCTCCCAAACTATAACCTGTTAACAATCATTAGATTGTATATATTGTACTCTTTTTTTCTTCATGAGTTTTTCCCTAATGGTTTCTCATAAAAGGTTTTTAATGAGACAATATAACACAAGTGTCTGTATATGTCATATCTTTTTCTCCTTATATTTTTCCCACTGGGTTTTAAAGGAGTTTTCAATGGCATATAAAATCACACTCTTGTCCCTTATGAGTTTTCTCTCAAAGCTTCTCATAATGGTTTTTAATGAGGCAATATCTTCTCAAAGATCATATGTCATACTTTCTATTTTCCCTATCGGGGTTTTTTAAGAAAGTACTCAAGACATATTAATTGTTCTCTAAACTCACTAATGAGTTTTCTCCTTTTTCAAAGGTTTTTCTCATATGGGTTATCAAGAGACAATAATCATTATATGTTGCATCATTTTATCCTTTTTATTTTTCCCACTGGGTTTAAAGGAGTTTTAGCAACATATCTACACTATTCTCCTCATATTTTTCCCACGGGGTTTTTGGAGGAGACTTTAAAAATTATACAAAGGATTTCTCAAGATGGAAGATGAATATACAAGAAGCGTTCAACGATGAAACATTTAAGAAGCGGTGTTGTACATGGGGGAGTGTTAGGAATACATTAGTGAATTAATTAGCAAAAGGGTGTGTCCAACCCCGAACAATCATGTATCTTCTCTGGACATTCATGTCCCTTCTCTCTCTCTCTCTATTGCCAATAGGCACCTGTTCTGGAGGGATGCCTCCGAATAGACACCTCTTCTTCCCATCTCTTCCAGATGTATATATACTTGAGAATCAATAGAAATCAGGACTAATCGTCCATTCACTTCCAATCTCATTTTACTTTCATTTTACTCTAATAGTTCCCTCCTCTATAAAAACTAACCAACCAATCTAGGAAAAGTCTTCTCGAGTTTTGAGTTGCAGGTAGACATAGCTCATTCATGGGATGAGAGGCAAACCTCTCCATGGGAGGAGGAGGACTTGGAGCAGGAAGGCTATTCTCCAGCAAGCATAAGGGAGAGGCTCCGCCGCTGTCGGTGTATAAAACATGGGTATTTTATACCCTGACTTATGCACAGACAGTAGCAGCCTTCTTGACGACCAGGCTTGCCGGGGATTACCAAGACCAAGATTCAAGACCCAGTTGCAAATGCTACTGGGGAGAAGATCAAGACGAAGCATCAAGTTCTACACCAAAGATAACCTTTGCCGCAAGGCCGAGCCGGCAAGGTGAAGGCCCGGCAAACTCCGTGCCGGCAAGCTCTCGCTAGCTGTTAGCGCTCCACCTCATCGAGCAGCTAGTCGCTAATCGATGAGGTGTCGAGCCCGCAGGCAGTTAGGTGAGATTTGTCGGGCACATGTCAGCGCCCTGGAAGGAGATTTGCCTTTAATGACACCCGTCCAGAAGGCGTGTCAAGATAATAGGAGGTAGCTGGGCGAGCGGTGCAGAATCCTTGCCGAGGCTCCTCCTCCACATGACACCTAATGGAGCATTTATTGCTTTTGTCCTAAACAGGCAGAGTTAGGTATGATAGCACTGTTTGCTATCTAATCAATACAAAATGACTGTTTTGCCACTGTGGTGACCCCTTGAGCTATAAAAGGAGGGCCAGGGCAACGTTTACAAGGATCAACCCTTTCACAACTTGCATGCGTAGCTGCTCTTTCTGCACCTTGTCGGGAGAAGCGCTCCTTGTACTTGTGCTCATACACATCCAATATACAAAGCAGGTGTAGGGTTTTACACCTCACGGTGGCTCGAACCTGGGTAAAAACCTTTGCGTTCTCTGTTGATTCTGCTCTTTGTGCTTGTGCATTCCCCTAGTCGAACCGCAAAGGGGCTAGATGGCCCCATAGATGGTCGTACGCATGACATCTTTGGCGCGCCAGGTAAGTGGATCGCTTGCGTGAACCTGAATCAGCAGATTGCGCATCAATTTCATCAGCTTTATCACCATTTTCCTCGTCATCGATGGCTCCCAAGAAGAAGGGCATCATGATGACGGCTCCCTCCACTTCCAAGGTTCCTTCGCACGTATCCGCAGGCGGCACAGGCGGCGCAACCAACGCAGGCGGTGCGAACACCGCGGTTGGCATGACCGGCGCAGGTGGCACGGTCGCTGTGCCCACTGTGGCCGGAATAGGAGGCGGAGGCACTGGAGGTGGTCAACCTCCTCGACCCTCTGGCGAGCAAAGCCGCGATGGCGCGGGCGGAGCGGATGGACGTCTTCTTCCTCCTCGCCGCGTCGACGAGCACAGCCACCGGAGCAACAATACCCGGGCCGGTGCGAGCCAAGATCCTGCCGTGGCGGCGTCTAGAGATGATGCGTCAGGACAGATGCCGCACCCCTCACACAATGGGTGCAGCACAACTCCGAGTGGCGTCGACGACTCAAGGCGGCGGCGACCACATGGCAAAACTCCTGTCGATCAAGTTCCACATCCTCAGGCGCCACTTCTGCCATGATAGCCCACTGCTGACCATGTGCCACGGCAGCAAGATCGCAATGGCGCTCCTGCTGGCTCTGCCAAGAGTAGAGTGACGTCGTGGTCTTCGCTTCCGGCCATGCCAGCCACAGCAGCAGAGGCGATGGCGCGAGCCCAAATGCTGCTAAACTTTCCTCCAACGGCGGATAAGATGGATGAGTGGAGAGCCACCATTCAGAGTCTCATCGGATTCGCCGAGACGAGCAAGTCGCAGCAAGCGGAACCCTCACGGCATCCGTGAATCCCACCAGCAACTCCCACTAGTGGCCGTGTTGATGGCACTGCACCAACAGTGCAATCACCTCCGCGGCAACAACTTCAACAACAGCAACGTCAGCAGCCATGGCAAACCCAGTGAACTGTAGTGCCCGACGAGATGTCAATGGCCTCTTCAGATCCACGGACATGGCGAGATCAGCGGCAAGTACTGCAAGACATGCGGGTAGAGGATGCCCGTACCACCATTGAACGGCGCCGGGAGGCGCGCCGTCAATCCGACGCGTGCAACGGCCCAGTCGTTGATGAGCCTGCGCCCGAGGTTGGCGGATATCTGCCGTAAGAGGTTGGATGTCCAGCCTTCACTCGTGAGCTGCGGCAAGTCCGCTGGCCGTCCGTCCGGGCCTTCAAGCCAGAAGTACCAGAAAAGTACGACGACAAGCTGAACCCGGCAGAGTTTCTGGGCATCTACATGATTGCCGTGCAAGCTGCCGGGGGAAGAGACGAGGAGATTCTCGCCAACTACTTTCCGTTGGTGCTGAAGCCCAACGTGAGATCTTGGCTGATGAACTTGCCGAAAAACTCCATTTCTTCGTGGTCAGATCTCTGCAATGAGTTTGTTGGTGCCTTTACCGGAGGCCACAAGG